>OW285240.1:7751420-8982832 GCA_935421215.2 Melolontha melolontha | reverse complement strand
CCTTTGTATGTTATGGTAAATTCAATTTGTTGGCGATTTAAGGTCTAGTTTACTTTAAAATATATATACATATTTTATATTTTACATTCCTTGATAAAGGCATCATTTGCCGAAACATGTAGGGTTGTTTTAAATATATATATTTTAAAGTAAAACCCGACCTTAAATCGCCAACAAATTGAATTTACAATGTATATATATATGTACATAAATGTCTAGGTATATATGTATAGGTATATGTTAAATATTGTGACAGGTAGCTTTTTTAAAGTTTAAAGTTTTTAAAGTAAATTTGGTTATAAAGCGAATCCTCATTTAAAAGAATTTTATATTTTGATATAATTTAATCTTTAAACCATACATGTGCGGTTTCATATCGAACCTGAACTTCCTCACACTCAAGATAATATTCTATTTTAATTATTATTCAAAACTGCCAGGGAGATTAAAAACACGAATACTCATTTAAATTTTTGTTTAATGTATTATTTAAAACATTATATGAGATGTTTCTTGTAATTAGATTTAATGTATTATTTAAAACAATATATGAGATGTTTCTTTTCTAACCTAAATTTCACCTACTCGAAATGAAATCATATTTTATTTAAAATATTATTGATAGAATAGATACCATGCTTTCGAAAACTTTTCTCATTAGAGTAAGCTGTTTTTCAAGTATTTTCTTTAGTAAGATTGCCGACACTGCGATACTTTTAAATTGTATTTTAAATTGTAATAGCTGTCAGTGGCAAACTTAAATGACCAAATCATACACTTAATTGTATTATTTTATTATGTATTAACATGTTAGAGTTACAAGATAAAAAGTATACAGAATGGGTTTAATCTATTAATCAGTGCTTGCATGATTTCCAGCAACAGTTTCCTAATCTGCCGATTACTTATCCACAGCTGCTAACGATAAGTCATGTTCATGCTTGCATTCATAAACTTCGTTCTCACTGTGAAGTCAGCAAGTTACTCCAACAACGCAAAAATATCCATCGGGTTATAGGCAACTTCGTCTGCCCTTTTAGTTTTTAGAGCTTTGAGTAACACAAATTTTGTGAGATGATCTTGGTAATTCATAATAAACTTACAGTGTCCATCCGGTTCTGTCTGCATACCGATTTAATCAATTTGTTCTCTTTTATTAAAATCTGAGGTAATTATTGGTTTTACCACTAAGCCTTTGTGTTTTTATTTTTTCTTTAATTGGCGAATAGTTCATAATTTTCCAATATTTGTTGGCAATTTCTTTTTCCTTTCCTAATTTTCTTTAATGCCCAGTATCTTTGTGAGCCTTCTCTAAAATACCATGTGCCTCCTTAATATCGCAAGAATATCATTATAGAAAACACATCGTAAGTGCTTAAGTGGTAAAGTTTTGCAATAATTTTCTACTTTTCGCCGAGTTTTATAATTTTAAATTATTCAGACGTCTGTAATCTTTGCAGCTTAGTTTTTCGTTGGCTGCTTTCTTGCTCATTCTATCCTTGACTTCATTGGAAATATTTGAATACTGAACAACGGTGGTAAAATTATTAAGTTCAATAAATTCAAGCAGCTTGCTTTGAAAGACATTGAAAAACATTACGTTCAGCCTCCATAATTAAAATATGTATAGCAAACGCCAAAGAAGATGGCGAGGGGAAAGGGTGCGGAGAAGCCGTTTTTATAAACGTCCACGTTATATATTTTACTCTAATAAATTATTAATTTATTAAGTGATAGATGTGTAGTTTACGCCATGCAAATTGATGTAAAACTAAGTACAAATCTCCCCAATACTTCCAATCCTGCGCGAACTTACCCCTTTGCTCGCCAACTTATCTGGTGCTTGCTATACTTATATTACAATATTGTAGTTTCGATACAAAAACCACTAACAAACAAACCCTACGTGAACAATTCATAAGCATTATTTGGGGTTATGTTGCTCCGTGTTCGTGTTCCTATTGGCGTCGGTTCATTGTGTATAGTTCATAAAGTATAAGTTTTCAGTTCTAGGCCAAATTCAAAGCATGTGATTCAAATCAGTACTGCAGAGTCAAATGAAGTCAATATTCTATCGCGGAAATAACTGTTTGTCATCATAAAATATAAACGTCATGTTTTGCAATATTGCCAAATTTTAGTATGTTACTTGCAATATAACCAAAAAACCGCATACATAACCTACATGTCAAAATAATAATAATGAGTAAAATAGAAACATGAATAGTTCAAAATATTGTTTCTCTTCTAGTTTTGTATAAATGTATTCTATCCAACAAAACTATGCGGAAATAATTACTTTAATATTAGAACAAATTATTTTAAATGCTATTTATAATTACAAACTCACTCCATCAAAAATTTATTTAAAAAGAAATATTTAAAGTCATATATCAATAGTGAAATGCAGATATTAAAAGATCTTTAGTTTTAGAAAATGTTTGCATTATTAAGAATGACATACCTACCTAAAAAGATTGGGAATGTATGAATTCGATGTATAATTTAGTTCTCTACTTAATTTATACATTACTTATATTTTAAATAAGTTTTAATATATTGAAATTTATGTTTGTAACTCCTTGAAAAAGAATTAAAGCCTTTTCAGAGTTGTCAATATATGTTTTCAAATTACATTTAAAAATATACATAAAAGAAAACATTTATATAGTCTACATTTAATATTTTATAGTTTCTAAAGAAAGTAATGGTATAATAATTCGTCTTGCAGGAATACAATCCAAATCCATATTAACCTTTATTAGATGAAGATTATATTTAACAAACACATGAGGATTTTATGATAACCACATTTGATAATTTAGCAAGTTGGTGCACCCGAATAAGACAAACAAACTTCATTCTAATGAAACATTGCCTCGATAATTTTATCATGTAATGTTTCTTTGAACCATTGGCAGTAATTTCTCCGCTGCTTCATATTATGTGTATGCAATGATGCAAATTGATAATTCTTATAGCAGTATTAATCTTACCATATTAAACTTCTACAAAATATAAATACAAAAATATTTTGTCATACATGTCAAACAGTATTTCGAACTTCCATTTTAGTTTTTGGCTTCTTACCTTTTTTTTTGCCAGGAGACGATAATACTGGATTATGCATGCTACGATGTTTAATAGTGTAAACCGTTCTACTAGAAATATTAAGGGCTTCTGCTACCTTCGAAAATAAAAATTATTTTATCACACTGCCTTATCTAACTGATTCTGTGAATTATCTCATGAACACGATCGATGGACATAAATGGTCCACCATTCTCTTTTTCCATTCAAAATAGGCTGTAAGATTTAATTCAAGCTGTTGAGCTTGAGAACCAAGAGGTTTAACAGGCATCTAAGAATTATTCTGTGAAATAAGTAGGTTAGAAATGTTAAAGTGATAATCAACAATTTCGTACTTATTGCCACTAATTGATATTACGATTTATTATGAGTATTGTTCTCCAAAAAACAGATTTTGTAATTTTTGAAGACAAAACTAAATATTCAAATTAGAAGGCTTAACCCAGAAGTCAGAATACCGGAAACAAAGTCAATAAACAACAATATTGAAATAATTTGACAGCAAGCCGAATATCATCAGACTATCTCCTGGACAACTCATCCTTTCTATTTAATATAATATTTCAAAGACTTATGTCTTAACTTAAAATTTATGTTACAGCGCGTATTCATGTGTGTTAGAAAGAGATAAAGTACAATTTGCTGTTCACACTTGGGCAGTACGAACTGAAAATTTATACTTTGTGAACTGTATATGCGCACTTCGGGATGTGTCCAAGTTGAGATTTTATTGCCTAGACATCTGGGAATATGCACATATATATATATATATATATATATATATATATATATATATATATATATATCGGCTGCGGCACGAATTCGCTGTCTGTCTCCAACATATACACAGAGAAACCCATTTTGCAGCTGTATTTCAGGTCTGAACTCGTACAGGACCTCATTGTTGCTAACAAATATAAAACAATCAGTTCGAGGATGTAATTTCACTACATTTCTATCATCCACTGCACGTTTAGATAATGTGGGTCACATAATTAGAAGAAATCGTGAAGTGTGGGATATTGCAGAGTGTGCAAAAGTAAAACAGTATTCATGCGCAATAAATGTGGAATTCCATTACATCCACACTGCTTCAAAGACTACTGTAACGAGAGGCCGAAATTACGACGACCAGCTGTAGAATACTTACAATTACATTACTTCACGAAAACGCAATTCATTTGTACATCTGCCGTACTACGGGCAAGATATATTCATCTATTTTCTTTGATGTAATTCAAAGCATCAACATAAAAGTTTCTAATTCATGCCTCAACAGCTCTGTGGTCGAGCAATGGTCCGGCAAGCCAGAGGTCGTGAGTTCGATTCCTACTTGAGGGCGAATTTTTTTCAATGAAAAATTCGAATAAAATAGCGTCGTAAAGTATAGAAAAAATATTTACAATTAAATTACTTCGCGAAAACACAATTAATTTGTACATCTGCCGTACTGCGGGCAAGATATATTAATCTGTTTTCTTTGATGTAACTCAAAGCATCCCCATAAAAGTTTCTAATTTACGGCTCAACAGCTCAGTGGTCGAGCAATGGTCCGGCAAGCCAGAGGTCGTGGGTTCGATTGCTACTTGAGGGCGAATTTTTTTTCTATGAAAAATTCGAATAAAATAGCGTCGTAAAGTGTAGAAAGAATATTTACAACCACTTTTATATTTTATAAATTGAATAATTTATTAGATTAAAGAAAACTGTACACATATGGTTAAATACTTGGACTTCTTCGGCCGATTTGTAAATTATATCTTTGTGATGAAATAGAATTAATACTAATAATAGTATGGTTATGTTTGTAAATCAAATACCAAGTAAACTAATATTATTGTTTAAAATATGCAACAATTACAGGTAAGTGAATTTATGTGAATTTTAAATAGATATTATTCTCGACTATATTGTCTTTAAAAAATTACTATCTCTTAGTTAAAATTAAGATTCTTCTTAACTATTTATAAATGTAATAACATGGAATGACGATAATTACTTTAGATATAACTAAGGACCTTTTTTTAATTAAATATAATTATGCGTTAAATATCAGAAATTGTCGAGATATTAATTTATTAACAGTTCGACATTAATTTTCACATGTTGCATCCATATACAGTTGTGTTATAATATACCTTTACCTTATATTAATTTCCACTTTTCTTATTCCCAGGGTAATATATATATATATATATATATATATATATATATATATATATATATATATATATATATACATTACAACTGTTGGTTTTAATTGTTTTTGGTAATAATTGTCAAAAGTCAAAATGATGTGTTATCTCGGTCAGTACTGGCAGGTTATATTTAGTTATATTTAAGCAGAAAAAAAACAGGAAAAAGAGACATATAGTAAGTTTTCTCCTTTTTAGGTCTGTCAGATGCATTAGTAAAACAGTTGTTATTTTTTGGACAGACAATCAATAAAGAATTAGTAATGCAAGCGGTTAATGTGAATAGTGCAGTCAACTTTAAAAATCTAGACAATTCATTAGAACAAATCGAAGCAAATTAATAAGTGGAAGCAGTACTCTTTTTAATAATGACATTTATATTTCTCGTAAAGCAGAACTGCTAGAAATACTATAAAATTATCAAACCGTCCATCTAATAATGTTGACTTAAGACAAATTTGTGCCAGAAGAAGCCTGTGCAAGTATAGCTCTCCAGCTAACGTTTATGAAAAGTAACTTTCATTTCATTGTTCTTGGATAGAGATAATTACATGAGAAGGTGTGTGTTTCAATAAAAGAAATCTGTGTTGTGTATCTTTATTTGTCAAATTACAAAGTTACAATTAAAATTAAAATATTTTGTCACAGGTTTGTCTGCTAGCTAATAGGAGTATCACGGCCAAACGATACCCTCTATCCACTCCAGGTATTTGTATAAGTTGAGATAAATACTAGGTAGATCTGGCTCACCACAGACTTTCCCATGAGACATTATACCAAATAAGTAGTAGCTACAGTATATATCTTTATTGTATATTTGTATTGGTAAACCTACATCAGCCTAAAATATAAGTTATACTTCAGTTAATTTCGAACTCATTTGTTAGAATAAATAAAATACTTGCAAGAAAAGATTTAGTAGCCCAGTGTAATATGATCGGAGCTATTTTTTTAATTCGAAAAATGTTTTGAAAGGGCAAAAACGACAGTTTTCTAACGATTTTCAGCTTTTAGCATGGATTTATTAAAAGATAAAATTTTGGTATTGTTTAATAATATATTTGGTTTTGATGCTTTATGACATAAGTGAAACATGTCCCGCATTGTTACTTAGGAATCAGAAGTCTACCCTGCCTCGCTGCAGTTGAAACAAATGAACTTACGTCGTCAAAATATTGTAATGTGTATACTATGTGTACCCACATACCTACCTATACATGCATTACATTGTGCTTGTTATAAAAGTGGATACATTGACTAAACAAAATTAATTTGAACAGCCTGTAAATATTTGCGAGAATTGAATTTTTTACTTGTATTTTCGACATATTGAATCTCATGCAGAAAATAAAAGTAAAAAATTAGATTTGTTAGAATCTTTAGAGATTAACAGCCGGAAATATTCAGACAATTTATTAAATGATAAATTGAACCTTAATCCCTCGCCATTGTTATATTTATATTAGTTATTAACGCGAGTTTTCCATAATCTAACAATCACCTTCTTCCAAGTATTTAGGCAATTGGCTAGTTTGATGTTAATAATAGATGCGATTACGCTTTAGAAATCGTATCTACCGACGATGGTAATTTGGACGCGAAGCTTAACTGGTCCATTTCATGAAGAATTAAACTGGGCGTAGGTATTTTAGGGGTCCTTTAATCGTATAGGTAAACTAGGCGCAAATGGAAATTGTTTGTCTAATAGAGACTGACTGTAAAAGACACATAGTATACTTTACATTTTGAAGTTTATTTAAAAAAACACATTTCGAAATATGCATAAACATACTATTACAGTGACATATTATTTATATTATAAATATGAAGTCTGTAGTCTGCTTATATCTCCTAACTTACGAGTATACCTATTCACAAGATTACCAAGCGATGTTAATTTAGCTGTTACCTTTGTATATTTAAGTCTCGCAGTAACAGGAAAACGCTATATTTTAATATATGTATCAATTTGGCACTCTTTTATCTTTTCCATAAAGATAATAGATAGAGGGATGCGTTGTATAAAATGGGGAATTGAATTTTGCATGAAATGACTCACAACAATTAGTTGTTCTTGCTGCCGAAACCCTTTCTTCTGCTCACATAAAGGGGGGGGGGGGGAATACTGCATTTTCGATAATATATATATATGGTAAATTCAATTTGTTGGCGATTTAAGGTCTGGTTTTACTTCAAAATATATATATTTAAAACAATTCTACATGTTTCGGCAAATGATGTCTTTTTCAAGGAATATAAAATATAAAATGCCGAAACATGTAGAATTGTTTTAAATATATATATTTTGAAGTAAAGCCAGACTTTAAATCGCCAACAAATTGAATTTACCATAACATACAAAGGTCACGAAATAATTATCTATATATATATATATATATATATATATATATATATATATATATATCTCCAGCTCTAACCAGCGACAGACCGACTAGCTCCTGAAGATGACGAGTGCGATCTCGTTGAAACGTAGAGTAAATAGTCCTTTTCAGGACAAAACTAACACGCGGCGAAGAACCCGAGAAACTACACCTTCATATATATATATATTTATATATATATATATATATATATATATATATCTAACAAATAATCACAATATTTATCCAACGAATCATTGTGTGGCTTGTACGACATCATATCGAACAGAGAACCATCCTCTACTTCATTTGAGTTTAAATAGGTTAATCCTATTGAGTAATGCTACATGTATGGCCTTTTCAAAATCTACAAAAACTTTATTTGTATTAAACTTGCGACGATATTTTTCACCTATATTGAACTTTAATAAAGAAAAACAAGTTTTGTAACATTCAGTAGTCTTACTCGGTAACAAACAAAAAACTAAGGGAACATAGTGTCCATTTTGCAGTCCATGTATTGTGAAAAATTGAAAGAAATACCTGGGACAAAAGGAAAATACGCTGTTCATGTAGAGTTGATCCATTTCTGTTTAAAATATTAATGTTTGTTTCACATGTAAACACAAAAATATTATTTTCTATATCGTTAATAAACAAAAAATGTTCATTTTTATTGATTAATTGCATTTCACTATACTCCATGCACTTCTTCTCTGTTTTTAGGCAGTGGACCTGGTAGTATCTTTCGGCGACAGTTATAAATGTTTCGTCTAATGTAACCGACATCAACAGTTGTGAGAAGTGGTGGTAAATAGAATGCCAGTGCTTTGATAATAATTTTTGAAGGCCCTTGAGATATGTCTTCTTCAGCTTTTCTCTGGCAAGTACTTGAAACTACATTTCTTGTTGGCGTTTGTTCGTCTGCTTCATGGTTGTAAACATCGTGCTCTCTTGTGACTAGGTTATTAACTGCGTAAATTTTGGCTTTATAGTGCAGTCGTTTTTCGCAACATCTCCACGACGTTTCACAACGTACAACTTTCAACTCTATTATATAACAAATACAAATTTCTAAAACTATTAATAGTAAATACGGACGTAGGTAAACTGGGCGCAAGAATAATCCGTTTACCTGCATGTACAAAAGGGTCTGTTAAAGTCTGTAGGTAAATTAGACGCGAGATTTTCTTTAATGACATAAACATTAATCGAATTTTAAATGATCTTATCATTAACATTAATCGTTTATAAATGGTCCATATATGGAAAACCAAAATTAGTTTGGTTCCGTATTTCCTAGTTTAGTTTATTTCTTTTCTTGATAACGAAAAGATCGGAATACACTACTGTGTTTCCTTACTTTAGTTCTCTTTTTGATAGTGGGAATATCAGAATACACTACGAAAATTTTACATTTTCAATGGACAAAGTGTTAAAAAATGGTGGCGTTTTTAGTTAATATAATAGCGAAACAGCTGTTATATTTTTTTTAATACAATGTAAATCTAAACAGATTGTTTGTTTCATTTCAGGATGAAAATTTATTTACATCAAGCAGAAACCAAGTCAATCCGAAAATATAACCTTACCTCACAAGTGTCCGTGTGATTCTTGTTCTTGGCACCAAAACATAATTGTATTTGTGCATCTATACCTCTAGGAAGAACTCTATTATCGATACCATATAATCTATAACAAGTTCGTGGATCGAAATATTGATTGGCTCCTTTTAATAATTTGGTGTTGGCATTTCCATATCTATTAGAGCCCCATCCCGCAATGATACCACTATGAATTTTTGCTTTTGAATCCCATCTAAAGAGACAGCCTGGTTTTACATATAAATTTAATTTAACAGATTCCTCTAATTCTATCAATCCAATGTCATGATATACTTCCGGAGATTTATAAAGAGGATGCTCGATACGATTCTTGATATTTAATTGCTGTGCGTTTTGATCGTCAGCTGTATTAGCGTAATCGAGATCACCGAGACGTACGGCTTTTGCTTCGCCACTAGAATAAATAAAACGAGGTAACAAATTGCTCTGACGAGTGTTCATTGAATATAATAACGTGACATAGAGTTAAAAGTGTTAGGTGAACTCTAGCAGTAGTAAAATTTACTAGAGATGTACATACGAGGTGCTACCCAGAAATTCCCGGAATTTGAATGTGGGGCGTGAAGGGATGGTAGTATAGGTTTATAGCGCTAGATAGTGTGAGCTACGTCTATTCTAAGTCAGTCTGTCAACCGGTACTTTGATAGGTGGTGACTAACAGTTTCTGTGTTTATATCTGTTGTATTAGCCCATGCAACATCACCAGCATCAACAGCTTAAGGCATTGAATGATGTTTTAATACATATTTGACCGTTTACTGGTTTGTAATTATAGCCAATTACTACTTCTCCTATTTTTGGCATAAAACTCCATCTATTGTACATACGATCAATCGCAGGCCATCCATGAGTACTTCAGATATTTTGCCGAATTTGAGGCAAGCGGATCTCTTGAATTATTATTTAATAAAACAAAATACGTATTTACATGTCTAGGTATTAATAAAGTCATACCCAATAAATTTGGATCAAAATTTGGAGTACCATATAATTTATTTAGAAATGTTTCACCATTAAAATCATTAAAGTCAGTTGGTTTCATAGGAGAAGCAACATCATTGTTATAATATCCATATCTACCATATATTTTTTTATTTAAACCAATACCAGAACATCCTATCGAAACATGTTCAGATGTTGCTGTTCCCATTAAGGTAGTCCCATAATTAAAACCGATTCTCAAACCTTGAGGTACAACACTAATATTGACACCTAAAACACTAACTGAACCATATAAAATTTTAAATTCTGTCATATCAATATAAAAACTTAACATATCTGTTGGCAAACAACTTAAAGGTGTACGTAATTCCAATTTATCTCCCATATCTACCGTATTTACATTCATATTTTTGTTTGTAATTTGTTGAAAAGCATATACATAACTAGAAAATATTCTTGATTTCGTAAAATTTAAACTTACATCTTTTATTGCAATTGACCATGGAATATTTAAATATTTTGTAGCAGTTTCATGATTATTGATAGCATTACTAATAACTCCACCACCACTAGTACACCGGCGTTTGCACACTAAAATTCTCATCCATATGCATACTTTCATCGAAAAAGGAACCCAAATCTTGTAAAGCACCTTCCGAAGGTTTTTCGCCCTCAAAATCTCCAAAATCGTCTCTTGAAGGTACAGCTACAGGTGGGCATCGAATCTGACTGTCCGGTCCACTATTCAGCGCTACTGGTTCAATTAATAGTTCTCCTGTTGTTCTATTGTCTTGAGATCTTAAACAATGATGCCATGTTCCAGTAAATCCTCGTTGCCGGGCTAATTGAAAATCACGTCCTACTCGTCTTTGTCGACCGGCGTATTTTCTTTGACCTCTCGTTAGTTCACCTGTTTTTTTATTTATCTTTTTTGAACACCGGATATATTTGTCCAAACTGTTCCTCAAATAAATAGTTACCACCAACATCGAGAAAACTCAATAATGAATAAGGTTTATTATTTGATAAAAAAATCCCTTAAAAAAAATAATTTGCAAAATGTTCATTACTATCATGTATATTATTCTTTTCATATTCTGAATCACGTAAATACGCTAAGTAATCATCGAAATCTATTGTATCACCCTCAAAAAATTTATTACCCGACCTAAATACTTATGCCAAGGATAACGTGATGACATTTATGTAACTGAAGTAATACGTAAAATATTCCAACTATATACATAAAAAGGCGATGCCGCTGCCACCGTTCTCTTGAATATTAATTGGACATTTGAAAGCGGGAAAAGGGTAAAAAATAGAAAACCTTTGGTTTTAAAACCACCACAGCAGGTGGCGGGAGAAAGTCGAATGGGGGGAGGGGGGGTCATGATCAGGAATTATGACGGACGTCGATTCGATTGATTGCCTCCCACACCCTGTTTCCCCTGGCTTTCCCCAGCCGCCGCAGCTGCTGTGGTGTATATTTTCTATTTTTTACCATTTTTCGGCTTTCAAATATCCAGTTAATATTCAAGGGAACGCATGTACCTCGGTTGATGATGACTAGCGTTTCGGTCGTCCATCGACGGAAAACACGCCACAAGATCCGGCAAAAGTGCGTGATGCTATCCTGTAGGACCGAAGGAGAACCATCCATGCCGTTTGTAACATTGTCGGCTTGTCGGCGAACTCAACATGCGGCGTATTGCTGTAAAATCGGTTCTAAGGTTACTCAACATTGAACAAAAACAATACCGTGTTCATATGTGCACAGAGCTGAAAGAAACTGCCTGAACGGATGCCAACTTTAGTATAAGACTCCTTACTGGCGACAAACATGGGTATATGGGTATGATCCCGAAACAAAGCAGCAGTCATCGTAGTGGAAGACGCCACATCACTATGAAAGAACAAAGCACCGAAAGTTCGAAGCGACTTCAATTCGATATAAATTTGCACATCGCGCACAAAGAATTTCTCTCACCAGTGACACAGCAATTTGTGAATACTTCACCACGACAATACAGTAACCCACACCTCATCGGTGCGTCAGTTTCCAGCATCAACGAACACAGCAGTACTACTTACCCTCCGTACACGCCAGATCTTTCCCATTGTTACTTCTTCCTATTTCCGAAGTTGAAACTGAAGCTCAAGGGGCGACGTTTCGAGACAATTGTGGAGCTCCAGACCAAATCGCAAGTAGTGTCTAACACGCGAAGACCTCCAGCACTCCTTCCAGCCATGGACAAGTCGCTGGGATCGGTGTTCATGCGGAAGGAGAGTGTTTTTAAGGGAATTATAGTGAATAAATTGTAAGTGCAATTTATTTCGTTTTTTTCACATTCTAAGAATTTCTGGGCAACACCTCGTATATCGGCTGAATAGACAGTAAAAATTTCGAATGTTCTAAAATCACCTTAATTCAATAATTTGAAATCAGGTTTGCTAATTTCCTAAACATAATCATTATTGAAGTTTCGGATTTATCCGAACAAACTTTTATATTTTATTTTAATGCTTTTATTTAATGTTTAGATATTCTTGCAATTTTTAGAGAAATTTTCTTAAATATTCTACATTAAATTAATGCTACTTTCGAGTTACGGTTCCATTTCAAAGTTGCATTAGCATTCCTGAGCAGTGGCAGAATTGTTAGGAGTCAAATCACTCACCGATTTTTTGCTCTAAATCTCGAAGATACATGCGTAGTTTTGGTTTAATTATTTTGGCGATAGTTACGATGGGAATGTACTTTCAATATCGAGCCCAATACAATAGAGCATTGTATTTTTCAAATTCTAGTTCCTTTCCTTCGAAATACTGCCGCATGTCGTTTATAAACATACGCATTAATTTCTCATTCGAAAGCATGGACAATTTCATTGGTTGAAGTATAACGTATTCCTTTGAACTCTTCTACATGTGAGAATAAAAAATAGCATACGTGGCTACCAACTCAAAGTTTTGCTCGTTGAAATAGTCCACTATTAACAGCGGGGTATGTGTGTGAATGTTATAATGCCGAACTTTTAATTTTGATCGATTAGTACAGGTCCCCTATGGTTAAACATACCATAGTATATTACGAGGAAATAAAACAGCAGATGGATTTTTTAATAATAATAATAATATACTTTAATACCCAACAGGGCAGGGGCAATTACAAGGTACATTATAATTATAATTACATGACATTGCAGTGCAATTAAATGAACTATAGACTTAAATAGTGCTATTCATCCGCCAGCCATCCTCAAACAAACAGATCATCCAGCATTCTGTTGGCAACGTTGGAAAAAATATAGGTAGGAATCCGTTTCAAGACGTTCGTCTTCGCGAAGGGAACCATAAATGTAACTAAATACCTGGAGTTCATACGAGGAACCAAAAACGACATTCGTTCCAATACGAGCGGGCAGTCAATAATGTTTTTTATCAGTTTACTTGTAAATTTCCTACAAATATTCTCCCTTCTTACGGTTAGAGATGACATGCTATGAAGCAAATAATCCTGGATACACCAAGTTCCGGGTAGATAGCATGAGTCTTGAATGTGAGGTACTTCAAAAACTTATGGTGAAACGGTCCAAAGGAATATAATCGCAAGCATAGATGGATACCAAATTAATAGGTATATTTCATTTTGCTCAAAACATAAGCATGGTACAGTGATTTAAGCAAAGTGATATTTTTAAAGTATTTTGATACACGCATAGTAAATCCCAGAGTTTTGTAGACATCGGAACACATATGGATTATATGGGATCTTAACGAAAGGTTAAAGTCAAATAAGACTTCAAGATCCTTTATTTACATCTTACTGGTTAAGCTATTGCTTTTAATAATGTACGAGGATTAGTGAGGCGCAATAGATCGAGTATAAGTGACCACGCAGCATTTGTCAATATTTAATGTAAGTTTAAGTTAATGTAAGTAACGAACACATCATGCAGCTAATATGTCCAGATTTTGCTGTAGTTTAACGATATCGTCAGTTGTGAAAATCTCAGAATATATTTGTATATAATCTGCATAGGCGAAAATGGGACACTTAACTTGGAAAAGTAGATTATTCATAAACAAAACAAATAGCAAATAGGGATCAAATTTGGGTCCAAATTTGATCCCTGATGAACGCCAGAAGGAAGAACAAAATTATTGGAGCAGAACCCATCGTATGTCACGTAGCATTTTCTTTGAAATTGATGAGATCGAAGAAAACTGATAGAAGTTGGAACGAGACCAAAAGATCCCAACTTATGAAGTAAAATCTCATGATCAATTAAATCGAATGCCTTGGATAGGCCACTACATATTACATCAATCTAACCTCTGCCGTTCAAAACCTCACCGATGTGCTGAACAGTCGACGTCAAATTGATGACAGTAGACCTACCCGTGACAAAACCATGCTGGTTTAATGAGATACGAGAGCGTGTGTCACTAAATAGTCTCGAGTATAATACCTTCTCATACAGTTTGGCGAAGTTAGAAATAATAGAGATCGTCCTATCAACACACGATCTCCTTTTCTATGCACGGGGATAATTCTTGTGTTCTATCACCGATCAGGAAATATATTATTTGTTATAGATAGATTAATAAGTAATTTCAGAGGATATGCCAAGACAAATCTACAGTCACGTATCAAAAAACTCGGTAAGGAATCATCTCCAGCGGTATATTTATTAGGAAAATTGGTCATTAAATCAATTAACTCAACCTCGGAGGTCAACTACAAGGAAAAGGGTAGGGGACGGAAGTCCGATTCATCAGAAGTGAAGTCTGACAAGTAGGTAGGCAGAGTAGAAAACGTATACGCGAAGGCATCTACAATAGTACTGAGATCTGAAAAGGCATTACCATTACTGTCATGAAGTGAATTAGGTATCCTACTGCAGCGCAGTGTATTGCGAAGAAAACTCCAGAGATTAGAAGGGGTTGTTTCGATTAAATGCTCGATTGCAAAAATGTCAGATGTATAATTATCCTGAATTTTCATATTTGCTATAGTACGAAGATGTTTGAATTCATTGTAGAAGTGAATATTTCGAGTTTTGGTCCACTTTTTGTGTTCTTATTTCTGAGAATAGATTTTATTTCAGATGAAAACCAAGGCGATTATAAGGATACAGATTGGACCTTACGAGGCACATATAGGTTCAATACAGTGTATAATGTATTGCAAAAAGCATCAAGGGCTAAGTTGACGTCAGAATAAAGTTTCAGAAAATTCCAATCAATATTCATTAAATTACATACTGTATAAAGAAATGTAATTTGCTTTACAGAAATTATATCTGAAGTTATTGGTCGAAGAAAAAGTTTTTCAGAGGATGTATGTAAAGGATAGAAGAAAATTTCAAGGATAGGGGACATAAATCTTCTCATCGATAGGGGATTCGGACCGCTGTACTTTGAAGTTAGTGGTAATATTAGAGAATAACAGGTCCAAGAGCTTACCTTCACTATTAAGAATATTATTGTATTGCTTTACATTAAGAATGTCGAGGAAGCTTTTAAAGATATTAATCTTATTGTAACACTGATGAGGAGGCGAATATAGATTTGTAAGATTGAAATCCCCAATAAGAATGAAGGAATTATTTACCAAAAGTGTCTCAACTCCTTAGCTAAAAGTCTCTAGCTCTGCCGAAGAGATATTAGGTGGAATGTAGACAAATGCAAGATATATAGAAGAACCACTAATAGATCCACAAGAGGTACCAGTACACTAATATGGCTCGTATTTACAATGTCATATAAAATGTCGTGCCTTATAGCAACCAAGACTCCTCCTCCCCTGGAACTATTGACCGTCATACGATCCCTGTCATTTCGAATAACATTGCAGTAGTTCGTAAATGGTTCATTATTAAATCCGGAGTCAATTACCCAGGTTTATGTTATTAGTACTATATCACTAGGCAAAGCAATCACGCTAGTTAAAAAGTGTGTGTTTTTGTATTCAATCCCCTAACATTCTGATAGTATATTTTTAAAGGAGCTGTTAACCTATTCGGTACATTTAGTTTTCCGGGTTCTGATTGATTATAGTTGGAATGCCATTTTTATACTTAATCCGTAAATTAGTCTCGCCTGCTGCAACACGTGTGTTTAGTTCAGTTTTAACTGGCCTGAAGAAAGCCATTTGTTGTGGGGTACGGTCAGTTGCAAAGGACAAATGATAAAACTGAGCATCAGATTTTATTTCTCTGAATTTTCGGAGCATTCGGAAGACATCTTCAGTAGATTGAAGACGCACTCGGATTGGACGTTTACGCTGCTGAAGGGTAGAGTCAAACTTACCAAGCCTAACTGGTGCAATTTTGTCATAAACCACACCAACCCGACCAAGTAAGCCATTCACCATGTCCGCATCACACTGTCTTTGCTGATGCTTAGAGCGTCCCTCCTCTGGAGATCCATAAACAACGACGTTCTGAGAGCGCCTACTTCTGTCATGAATTTCATTAATAATTTGCTGAATAATAACAATAGTTAAGGGATTAACAGACTCAGCGCTAGAGTTGATAGCTATATTGGCATATTTTTCCTTCAGAAGTCGAAACTTGTCTTTCAGATCATTAATTAAAGATATCAGTTTGGGAAGTTGATGAACACCCTGTTCACATTCGAAGCATAAATATTTAACTATACGTCTCACACTAGAACGAAATGTGAAACTTTATTTCAGCGTCGGACAATTCCGAACAAGGAATGTGGATAGCTCGATTGCATTCATCGCATTTGATAAAGTTATCAGTCTTTTCTTTTATAGGTATGTTACAATTAAGACAAGACATTTTTTGCGTTAGTACTTATATGAGTATATAATATGTATTGATATCAAGGAAAGTACAGGGACACACTTCGCTCAGAAATTACACAAATGACACAAAATTTATAGATAAATATTCTTAAGAATTATTACTATTAGATAAGAAATTAGTTGTTTACCTAATAACCTAAGGCCGAAAATTAAACAAATATTGTTCCCAATTATCCCACACCACACATTGACAGTCCAAGGGCGCTGCTATTCAACTTGACGAAGGCAGTGCGGATTTTCAACACTCCAGTAATGTGTATTGGGCCGATTAACCGTTCAGTGGTTTGTAAAAGACGCCTCGTCGGAAAGCAACACTTAACGAAAAAAATTAGGTTTTGTCCTAATTGTTCACATGCCCACCAACAAAAAGTTACCCAATTTTGAAAATCAACACCATGAAGATATTGATGTATAGACAATGATATGGATGATATTTACGACGTGGAGACGAGGATTAAGAGCCACTGCAGCTAATAGAGCGACTTCATTCTTTTCTCCGATGTTGCTAGACGGGTCTTTTTTTTTGTTGAGTACTTTCATCTGTAGTGAATTGTTTAATAGTACTATAAAATGAAGCACGTGACTGAATCCCATCCGGAAAACGCTTTCTGCGTATTTTTCAGAGAAAGTTTTGTTTTCGTCCTTCACAGTTTTTATTTTCATGGGCGGCTATGATGCCATTTCTGACATACTAAGAAACGTTAGTAATTATACGTAGTACTTTGGACTGAAATCTTTCCAATATCTCAATGTTAGATGGAAGCAGCCCCTAGAGTTGTATTCCATAACTCGAAGCGGGTTTTAGTGTTACTTTGTAAACAAGGACTTCCAGGAATAGGTTGGATATTTGACCAATTAACCAGTGTAGTCTTCTAAGTTTAAGTTCTAGCTGTTTCGTCTTTGAAAATAAGAGTATGTGCTTTCTATATCAGTTTCAGATCAAGGTGTATTCCTTGATATTTGGCGTCTTCCTTTTGTGGTGGAGCGTAGTTATTTAGATACCCTGCAGGACAGTAACTTTTTCTGGTATTAAATGTTACTTGAACAGATTCACCTTCGTTAGCTCTAATTCGCCATTTCGTTAACAAGTCTTGAATTTTATTCAGATTTGTCTGCAATAATTTCGAAGCAACAACAGGATCGATATGTCAAGCAAGGATGGCTGTGTCGTCTGCGTATATAGCAACAGTGACGTCTCGAGTCGTTGGCAAGTCGGCAGTATGTACTAAGCGGAGAACGGGTCCGAGCACGCTACCTTGTGGAACTCTATATTTGTTAGGGTAAACACCAGTATACGCGTCAAGATGCCGGACTAAGAAGTGACGGGACTGAAAAACACAGAAATAGTTATGAAGAAGGAGTGTATCTGATTTTGTAAAGAGGCCAGTGTGCCAAACTTTATCGAAAGCCTGTGATATGTCTAAAAATGGTGCGGAACAATATGATTTGTTTTCAACGCTTTTGCTGATGTTGTTTGTAACATGACGTATTTGCTCTATAGTTGCATCTAGATAGATGTTGATTTTGTGAACTATTAATTGTGTATTCTTGTAGAGTAAATTTAGAAACAGCTAATACATTGGTAAGAAGCTATTACTGACTATGGAAAAAAGAAACTTTGTCCTTTGATAAATGACAAATTTTACGTGGAAACATTATTTAAAAAAAATTAAGAAAAGTTGAACTTTTATTAAGGCGATTCTGCGCCTTTGCATAGAATGAACATGCAGGTCCTCTGCTTGTAATGACTACCAATAAATATTTAACAAAGCCCGATATGGTGTTGAAATGTATCGATTAAGGATGCGTGAAATAGCCTAGTTACATA
This sequence comes from Melolontha melolontha, assembly GCA_935421215.2. Lineage (NCBI taxonomy): Eukaryota > Metazoa > Arthropoda > Insecta > Coleoptera > Scarabaeidae > Melolontha > Melolontha melolontha. Next base: position 8,963,933 of record OW285240.1, on the reverse strand, counting down.
ATTGCGAAAATGAAACGTCTATCCATCAATTCACGTCCGAAACGAAAGATTAGTCGAAACAATAGACTTTCGTAGGCTAACGAGCACCGAAGATGGCAGAAGTGGTTCCTTCTGCCAGAAAAATTATGGACACGGTGTTTTGCTATTGGTACGCTTTAGTCTATATCGATTTTTTTAGAAAGAGAAAAATTAAAGAAAGAAGAACAACCACATTTGCCAAAGAAAAAATGTGTTGCTTCACAATTATAATGCACTTCGTTTGCAATTATTTTTATTGTCCTGTCTTGTCACCCATATTTGTCAGATCTGCACACCTCTCTCTCTAATTTCTTTTTTATTTATAAACATGAAGAAGCGGCTCACCGGATCAGGATTTAAATTGAACGAGCAACATTGGCACTAAAAGATAGACATATTCTGCAAGATTTTGAAGATCCCACTTTTTGAAAGGTATAATGATGCTGGGATATCGTTTCTGTAAATATATAGAATTGAAAGTCGATTTTGTAGAAAAGAAAACGCATTCTGTACCAGGAGTAACTGTTAAATGATGTTCCCGTCAAATATCCCTCATAGTATAACGGGTGCGCTTGAAATGAAAAGACGATGTATGAAAAATGGAAAGATTTAATTATTTCAAATATATATCCAAAATATTTTGCCAAAGTGCCCTCTCATAAACGAGAAAAAAATGACAAAGGTATTTAAAGAAATTTCGTTACTCCACGGTGCGACTGAATATATCAAAAATACTATCGGAGACGATATCTTAAAGCTGAACCACAATATAGTTTTGTTATTGTCCTTCTCGCTTTAAGTATTGCTCTGTTGTCGATCGTCATGTACGTTAGATACAATTTCTATCAAGATAATATATTGTAACTTAAAATGATAGTAAAGCATACATTTTGCATATTCTTTTAATGTATAATCATTAAAAAGATATAAATTTTTAATTAATGACTCAGGTTATCGAATCCTTACCATAAGAAAACTTATTGATTTTATAAATTTAAACATTGCCGCCTTTATATGCAATAGTGGCATTCTGAATCAGATATTCTTATATTATATTTCATACTTCTAACCACAAAACATTTTCGTAATACACTTGAAATTTTGGTATGATTTTTAAAATGGGTTTAAAATGGGATGAACACACATCTTAATTTTTAATTATTTACTTGAATGTATAAAAAGCATTGTACGAGGTATTGACTTAGGCGACAGCCGTTGCTATGTAAACATACTTCAATAAAGGTACATATTTTCGTTCTAAATGTTTTGCACTCATAGGCGAAACATGATACAATTTTAAGGGGGTTTCTAATTTAGTTCGAATCATAATTGACATAATTGACAATATTTTGGATTCATATTTTATATATGTAATTACATCTTTCCATCTTTCATACGATCTCTTTTTATTTCAGGGACAGCCTGTATATAACTATATATACAGGGTTAGGCAAATGTATTTTTCAATCGATTCAATCGAATATCTTTAATACAGCTACTTAGAATTTAATAAGACTTTTCACAATTAATTAAATGCAAATCGGGGATTCGACGAATATATTTATATCCGAATTAGACTTCCGGTTTAGCCTGAAACGATGTTAACTTTTTTATTTTAAATGATATATTTTTACACATTTCAATATAGCTTTGCTCTTATAATTCAGCAATAATAAGGTTTGGCACCCTTTTGTTTAACAATGACAGAGATATTTTCACGCCTACCATAAAAAAGGGGTTTTTGTTTTAAAGGTTGCCGTGAAACCAAGAGTTAGTCAGTTTAATGTAAAATAATTCCATTTTAGCATGTTTAATTACGTTTAGTGCTAATTTCTAGCTCTGTTTTTCTACTCCTGAAGAGGTAACCAATGGTTACGAAATATAGATGTTGAAATAAATAAGTTCCTATTTGACGGACCGCTTACCTGATTTATTTAATTATTCACTATTATAGTACGGTCGATAATACTTACAAGTATATATATATATATATATATATATATATATATATATATATATATATATAATTATGGAGAGATTTATTAAAATCTAAGTCACCATACCAAAGATATTCGAATGGGTCCATACATTTACCTATCTCTGTATATATTTATCACCTATAATTCAAGTTATTAATCTACGTCTATGAAAAGCATGATTACATAAGCATCACATTATTATGTATATTTGTATTTCGCCGACATTCGCCTATATTTCAAACAAACACCACTGGTTCGTATATAAAGTACCCAGGCATAATCGTACATAGTTTGTAGAATTACGAAATTAAAGTGGACATTGTTGCCTCCTAGGTAACAAAAGTTCGATAGACTTTTGTTCATTATTAGTGTAACAGCGTCAGTAATCAAAATCGTTTCATTAATTTATAGTAACAGTAAGTGCAAATAATAATAATCCACTAACTTATAATATTCAGTTGGTATATACTCACTATTCCTTTGAATATAGGCAACGTGCAGCAGTTAAAATAAATTTGTCGCTGATTAAGCTACCGCTACAAAGCCATCTGTACCGACTTGAAGTCGCGGTGTAGCCTATTAATGCCTGAAAAAAATAGTACCGTTATAATCAGTTATAAAGATCAAACTTCTATCAAAATTGTTTACTTGGAAATGGAGAGGTTTAATGTTAATATGTTATTCCGTACTTAATTTACACTAATCTTAAATTTAAATTAACGCTCGACATATTACTGTGAGTTTTACTTGGTGAATAAATGAAGTAAGTGATTGTCAGTGGCCAGTTACTTAAGCATATTTCTCTTTAGACTCTTAATATTAGTTTGTATATCTCAGGACTATCTATTCGGGTTCTACTTAACTATTCCTGGCATCCAATGTCAATGGAAAGAAATAATACAAGATGTAAATTGTTGAAATTCTTTTATTGTATATATGTATTTGCACAAATCATTCATTTAAAGTTTAAGATATCTCATTTCTGTAAACTGAAAACCTATTTATCATCAGAGTTTTATTTGAATTGTTTATTAAAAGATTCATATATGTTCTAAATGTTTTCCTCGAAATTTTATTTAATCTTTCAAAAATACCACGTGCTACCTACGCGATCCAAATAGTAGCAGGCACGCTTGCAACAAGGCTGACGCAAGATGTCCAGCGAATACCTCCTCCCTCGGCCTAACCCACCTGAAAGTAGTCGCTCCGAAGAATTACCCCGCCGACTAGCTCAATGGATAGGAGAGCGTGTGTGTCCAGAGATCACACGTTGTTTAAAAGGCGCCACAGCATAAAAGTCCACGGCAAGGCGCACCCTGTATATACGGATGCGGGTGGAACTTAGGTGGCCTCAGACACAAGAGAGAGTTGTATTCCCCCCCACCCTGCTGCTGCCAAAACGTAGAACTGTGCTCTCCCCAACACCAGTAGGGAAAGAAATCAAACACGAAAATAAATTCAACAATAAACTTTAATTATAACAAATTAGTTCACAAAATTCCTTCGCATAAAGCAGTTCTCAATAAAACAGTATAAGAAATGGTCAATCGAAAATTAGGTTTGCCACCCCCTTACAAGTATATCAGATCAGGTTCAAAACAAGAAATACAAATAATTAAAGATCTAACAGAAGTTCAAATTAAAAGCTAGTGATTCGGATCTTACATAAGTAGTTTGAAGTTTTAACAATACAACTTGAATTCGTGAAATTCAGTCTATAGAATAATAGAAAAATCGATTATGTAAATCAAATAGAAAAAAAAAAGGTAATAAAATTAATTAATTACGTCCAACAGATGAGGTTAGGCCTCTCTGTATTAAGTGTTTAAAATGACAAGAGAAAACAAAGTGGCTTAAAACAATAAGTTAATACCCCACAAATTAATTAGCCACCGGGTATATCTATAAGTTAAATAATTATCTACAGATAAAATAACAGAGAAAACGCCTCAAATAAGCCTCAGGTGAAAGCTAAAATATCTAAAGCTCAGGTACACCTGTTAAGTTAGCACCACCCTGTATACACAGGTGATTATTAAATTAACAATTAAATATTAATACGTCAATATAACAAATCAAAATGAATTAGAACACAAGTTATGGATTCTCAACAGTGGTTCTTTACATAAACGTTTACAGATTAATAAACCAAAATTAGGTCTTAACGTAACTCCAAATAATACAGAAGCTCTACAGAAGGTACTAAGCCTTGTAATTGTAAAAGAATTAAACTACGGTTGCTAGATAAGCCAGACAACCTATTAATTAATATAATTAAAGGTGTATAAAGTAAGAAGTCAGGCGTTTAAATGCCTTCCGTACCAAATTGGTTGGTGAAGCCTGATATCTGTCTACGGAAAATGATTAAATAAACACGAATGTTTCTCAGGGAAGGGTGAAGCCCCTCTCTGGATTTCACAAAAGTTTTAAATTGAAAACAAGCAAAACTCTAACGTATAACTCAAAAATTGTGTAAGACCTTGGGCAGCATAACCCTCTTAAGACACGAATCTATAACTACACTTAGCTTGTCAAAAAAAAAGAAGGGGTGCCTAGCCTTCCTGAAGACTTATCTTCCAGAAATTCCCTCCTTTAGTTCAAGTGGCAGAGACGACTTCTCCAACCAAAATTTTCCGGTCCAAAATGGCCGTTGATATCCACGTGGGAAATCTTCGATAAAATTTTATCAAAGTGGGAAGTAGATGCTAATCACTCGGAAGTTTAGCACTAATTACAAATTAATCCTAAAGAAGAAGTTACGAAATAAGTAAAGTTCCAAAAGATAAAATTAATTCTTACCGCAGATACAGCTTTTTCGCACAGAAAAATACAAGCTAGCGCTACGATGACTTAAGAATAAGTGAACGGGAAAAGTCCGACGTGTTTCAACAAATGGCGGGCGAACGTCACCAATATATTCGGAAGATTTAAAAGAAGGAAAATAAATGCTCAAAATCTCACAAACGATTGAAGATCGTTATAAGTCTAATAGAACACATATCGTCAATTAATTGATTAGCAGAAGCCGGTAATTAAATTCCAAAAGATAACCTCCAACGTACAGAACTCTGTAAATGGAAGAACTCAAAATGACGGAAAGAGGGCACTTCCAACGAAAGAAATAAATTAGGCAAATTAAATCAGTAAAACAAGATTAATCAAAAGGAAAATGAGTCTAGACGGTCTTCAAATTCAAAATAAAAATTACCACCACATAAGAGTGGGTAACGGAGTACATAATACGAGATAAAGCGAATTACGGCGATGCATTAAAGAAAACAACTTAAGAAATAACTTGAACAAAAGTAGATGGCGCAAAACTAAACGTGGATAAAAATCATTTGAAAAATTATAGGGCCGGCCAAAATAATCGAACCTTAAATAAAAATTTGGAGGAATTAACGTTTTGAAAGGCTTAAGAGGCATGATAATTAACGATCTAATAATATAAAATAGAATAAAACGTACATGTTGAAAAATAAGAGGACCAAATTGACTTGAGAACTTTAAAATTGAAGTAAATGGATTAAAAATTCCAGCATGAACGCTGAATGATTTTCTACACGTAACACACGCTTAAGTATTTCACATAACCAAGGGGGTATATACCCTCCAAACGCGAAGTTAGGATTCAAGGTGTATGCTTTGACTCTTTAGAATATGAATATCTTGATTCTACTAATATCTTATTTCTAAGAAACTGTTATTCGACGGTTGTCTAGCGAAAGTCGAGTTCCTACACAACAACACGTCTATCTCCACACTTTATATCGTTTTATTTGACCCCTAATAAATTTAATCTTAAGGTTGCTCGTAGAAATCTATACTTAATACTCGCTTGCTCAGATATCTTTTATAAATTTAGAATTACTGTGGTGGGTTTACTGTTGATTTGTTCAAATTAATAATTCATGTTAGTTTTATAATGTTTGATTTTAATTTTATAGACTTCAAATGCAATTGTGCGTTATATACTTATTCAAGTCTTGCTCGTATTCCACTTTTCAGTACAATTATAAATTAAAATAATTGTACAAAGAAAATATTTACTACTATATGGATAATTATAAATAAAAAATGCTTCTAATTCTAAACGTCGCTATATAACAAATTATAATTTGTTATATAGTTTGAATAAATATATATTTCTATTAAGACCAATAATTATTGGTCTTAATAGAAATATATATTTATTCAAACTGTTAAAATCAAAATGAATGGAAACGATGAATGAAAAATGTCGAATAAATCTTCTTCTGGCGCCGTTTTTGAATTTCTACGTAATTTATGCCTTGACCTAGTTCTACATGTCTCAACACGTAAAATCCACTGTTTTTTGTTAGAGACTATTCGGTAAATTTGTTTCTTCTATCATCTATGTTTATTTACGGTCCATCTCTGATCCTACAAATTTCACACATCTGATCGTCGTAGGCATGCGCATTCTAGAAATTGCCATTGATATTACCGAATATTTTTAAATATAGTTCGCATTTGTTATAGGCGCTTTATTGTTTTTCCGGTTACCCTGTTTCTGCCGTTAAAAGATGTTTTTATATGGATTTATTATTATTTCTAATTGAGTTTGACATTACAAAATTCCTACCACAAACAACGGATATATTTCATAAGATATCAACAAGTCTAAGACAAATATATATATATATATATATATATATATATATATATGTAAATATATATATATATATATATATATATATATATATATCATCAATACCTTATTTACCGTTAGGTGTTAAGGTTAAATACAAAAATCAAACAATTCCTTAAAGTTACAGTACATGAAATCAGTAAGTGCAGCCTATCAGAATCTATCATTATTATTTTATTCTAATTTCGTTCCGTATATCATCCTTGCCCATTCTTTCTTGTTGATTGCCATTCTCTTCGCCTCTCTCCCTGACATTCCCTTGGCTCTCAATATGTCTTCCACTTGGCTGTCCCACGAATTCGTAGGTCTACCTCTTGGTCTTCTCTGATATCTTCTTGCTTGCCATACTTTTCTTGTTGTTCTCTCCTCTCCCATTCTTGTCAAGTGTCCAAACCATCTTAATTGATTTCATTGTATATCTTCCTTCAGCGTCCGTACTTTAAGTTCTTCCCTTATTTTGCTATTTCTTACTCTGTCTCTCTTAATAATTCCCATTATTCCTCTTAAAAACCTCATTTCCATTGCTTGTATTTTGTTTTCCATTTGTGTATTGTTTGTGTATTTTCACCCCTAGGTATTTAAATGTTTCTACTTGTTCTATTTTAGTGTCGTTAAGCTTTATTTGTAATTCATCATCTTTTTTCCCTATTACCATAACTTTGGTTTTCTCTGCGTTTATTTTTAAATTCTTCTTTCGCAACGCCTCTGCCCATATATCTAGATTACGCTGAAGGTTGAGCTTATTTTTCGCATAAATCACCAAATCATCTGCAAATATGCTCTCTGCTATTTCTACCGGTTCCATGTTGTAGTATTCCACCTTCATTTTCTTGACTTTCATTTTCGCTTCTTTTGTTACATCATCCATTATTATATTAAATAATACTGGGCTAAGGTTGCCTTCTTGTCTTAATCCCTCCGTCGTTACAAATTCTTCAGATCTTGTGTTCCTGGTTCTAACGTAATTTATTGTGTTCTTATATATAGCTTTAATACCGTTTATTAATTTTTGCCAGACTCCTCTCCTTCTTAGACTGTTCCAAACTAGTTCCCTTGGCACGCCGTCAAAGGCTTTCTTGAGGTCTATAAAGGCCACATATATATTATCATTGGTACATTTCTCTATTAATTGTTTCAGTGTGAATATGTGGTCCTGAACTCCTCTTCCCATTCTGAAACCACTTTGTGAATTTTCTAGTTGTCTTTCCACTGTTCTTTCTAGTCTTTTGGTCAGTATCCATTCATAGAGATTGGCCAGCGTGCAAATCAAAGTAATACCCCTGTAATTAGCGCAGTCCCGTTTATTCCCTTTCTTGAATATCGGTATCAATATTCCTATCTCCCAGTCATGTGGTATTTGTTCCTCTCTCCATACTTTGTTTAGTAGCTTAACCATTATTTCCATAGCTTTCGGTCCTAGGTTCATTATCATCTCCGTATATATTCCATCGTGCCCTGCCGCCTTGCCCCTTTTTAATCTTCTCACGGCTTCCGACACTTCTTCTATTGTTATCTCTACGTCTTGTTATTATTTCCATTGCTTCCATAGCTTTCGGTCCTAGGTTCATTATCATCTCCGTATATATTCCATCGTGCCCTGCCGCCTTGCCCCTTTTTAATCTTCTCACGGCTTCCGACACTTCTTCTATTGTTATCTCTACGTCTTGTTCGTTATTTTCGTTAATATTCTCTTGTTCTTCTTTAGTTCCTATGTCATTGTTCTTTCCTATCGTTAAGAGTTCTTCGAAATACTCCTTCCACCTCTTTATAATGTCCTCATCTTCATATAGTATTTTCCCTTGTTTATTTTTAATAAGATTCGGCTTATATGTTCTTCCGTGTCGAAGGGTTTTTAGTACTCTATAAAACAACTTTAGGTTTCCGGAATGGTCTCTCTCCATCTTGGCTCCAAATTCTTCCCATGATTCTTGTTTCGCTGCTTTTACCATGGTTTTAACTTTATTTCTCTGCTCTTTGTAACTGTCGTATTTTTCATTTGTTTTATCGTTCAAATATTACATCCAGTTCTCTTTCTTGGTTTTTATCTCAGCTTTTATTTCTTCGTTCCACCATCTGGTTTGTTTGCTGTTTTCTCTAATTTTTGTCATTCCGCAAACTCTCTTGGCTGCTTTAATTATTAGTTCTTTCATAAGAGTCCACAACTCTTCTACGTTTAATTCATTTATAGTTTCTTTTATTTTGTCAATCTCTATTTCTACCCGTAATTTAAATTCCTTTGCCGTCTTTATATCTTTTAACTTGTACGTTTTAATTCTTTCTGTATCTAAATTTATCTTTTCGTAGGTTCTGGGTGGTCGTTTTTGTTGTGTTTGTATCTTAATTTTAGTCACCACTAGATAATGGTCTGAGTAAATTTCAGGTCCTCTTTTACCCTTGTATCTTTTACTTCCTTTCTGTGTTTTTTATTTACTAATACATAGTCAATTATGGACCTTTCATTTCTACTCTTTACTTCTCTTGTAAATTTGTGTATGTCTTTGTGCTCAAAAAAGGTGTTATTTATCACTAGGTTATTCAGTATGCGAAAATCTATCAGTCTTGATCCATTGTTATTTTTATAGTTTTCTCCATATTTTCCAATTGCTTCTCCTGATTCGTCCGTCTTTATACCTACTCTTGCATTTAAATCTCCTATGAATATCACCCTTCCCCTGTCACTTTCAATTGTTTCCGACATTAAATTCCAAAAATTCTCTTTCTTTTCAGCCCCCTCGTCCTCATTGGGTCCATATGCCACTATTATTGCTGTTTTGGTGTTTTTGCCCATATTCATTTCAATTTTTACAATCCTTTCTGATATTTTTGTCCATTTATGCAGGAATTTCACTTTCTCTTTCTTTATTATACAGCCTACTCCCTCCTTCGCTCTTTGTTTCCTGTCTACTCCACTGTAGATTAACAAATGCCCTCCTTCCATTTCCAATTCACCATCTCCCTTTCTTTTCGTTTCCGTTATCCCCAGTATATCCAGCCCTGCTTGATCGAATTCCTCTTCTAGTTCCTTTTCTTTTCCTGTCAGACTCCTAATATTCCATGTACCTATTTTCCAGATTTCTCCTTTTTTATCTTCCTCCTTGCTTTTTCTCTCATTTCTATTCTTACTTTTATTAAGCTTCAATTCCTGTTTCGCTGCCAATTTCGTCATCAGATGTCCGTCCACCGTCTCTTTTAGTTTTTTGGGTCCTCCTTACCTTGATAGACTTTGTCTTCTGCTAGTTCTAGTAAGTATTTCTCTCTATTCCATTTCCACACTTTCCTATCTATAATCAGTTTTTGATATCCGCTTTTCACTGTTTTACCTCTTTTCCTCTCCTCCTCGGCTTTCCTTCTAATTAGTTTCTGTATGTCTCTATCTTGTTTTGCCATGTCATTATTTATATATATATCCTATCGCTCTTAATTTTTGCTAATTTCGCCTTGTTTTTCATTATTTCCATTTTTTCTTCGAAGCTCCCTACTTTTACTAGGTACGATTTTGGTCCTATCCTGTGGGTAGCTTTACAGCTAAAGCTAAGACAAATAACAGGGCTAATATATAAAGACAAAATTGTTTGTATCCTTTTTATACAGCTTTGGTACGTAAGTATGCGTTTTGTATCTAATTAGATTATAATATTGTCGAAATTCATTATAGCCTCTAATCTATTCACATGATGTATTTACTGCAAATTTATCATGTTATATATCAGGTGCATTCAAAAACACAGCCTATATTGATTACGTTTTATTTTTTTTATGCTACGCTTAATTACTCTAGAGTTCATTTACTTTATTTAATTCCTTTCAGTGTACAATTTCGCAGCAATATGTCCAAATTAATAATTTCAAAAACATTTTTAATAATATGTGTCCAAATTAATCATTTCAATAACATTTTTAATATTATAAAAATATTGTTTAAAATCGAGTGAGGAGAACACAATACAAGCTCGTATTTGTGTGAAAATATCTAGCCAGACATGAATGATTGCTGCTGGAGAGATACTTGCACCATAAATAACACCATTACTGCATTAAAAAGTTATTAAGACTGATCATAGAAGAACGTTCAGCGCCACTTTTGACTAATGTCAATGAACCTCAAAACAATATATTATTAAAAATGTTGCTATTTTGTACAAAACAGTGCGGTTTTACCTACTGACGTACGTTTCAAATTACTCTGTTAGTCGTATCAATTAAGTGGACAAAGTCACTATTTTTTAAAACATCATCATATTCCGCATACATTAGTATAGAAAATAATTAAAACAACATTTTTTCAAAATTTGGCTAATACATTGACTTGCTATTGCATGTCCCATTTAAAAGACTACCCAAAGAGGACAGCACTCTTTGGGCAGTCTTATAAATAATAAAAAACTAAATGCAGAGAATTAATTCACAGTTTATTGGGAAAAGAATATAAACTAGAGAGCAAAAGTATTCGGCCACCTAACAACCTTTATTTTAAAAGAATTCTTCTCTGCATTTGTTTTCTGCATTTGTTAAGTAGAGCATTGGTATCGTTTCGAAACCCGATTATTGCTCTCTCAAATGATACCATATGAATCTCTGGTAGGCTCTTGTTTTCATGCTAACAAAATTGTTGCTATCGTAGTCTTAATAAGTAAGACGAAGAAAATTTAAATTGTTTAATAATAACAAAAACAAAAACAAGTTTCATTAAATGCGGTTAACTCAATACTTTGTATGACCTCCTCTTTTCCATATAACAGCATACATACGGTTTGGCATGGATCTGATCAGCTCATGAACAACATCCTGAGGGATATTATCCGGCTCTTCTTGAGCAGCCCTTGTCAGTTCCTGAAGCATTGCTGGAGCTGTAACCCGTGATCGAATTCTTGTCTCGTGTACATCCCACGTGTGCTCAATCGGATTCATGTTCGGACTTTTGGCTGGCCACTCCATGACTCGTACACCAACTTCGTTGGGGTAATTTTAAACAATCTCAGCTGTATGCGGCCTTGGTTATCCTGCATAAGTAAGAAATGATTGCCAATAAAGACAGCATAGGAGACAACGTGCTCTTCTAAGACTTCATCAATATAGCGTTGAGCAGTTAAACCGTCTAGGTTATGTGTGGGGATATAGGTCAGTTCGGTTTTTGCATGAAGAGAAATGTCCCTCCATGAACGAACCTCCGTCAAAAGCGACTTGCTCTACTTTGCAGCACTCTGCAAATCATTCTCCTTGACAACGAGAGACTCTAGCTCTTCTATTGCCATATAGACAAATCTGGGTCTTGTCTGTAAAGAGGATAGAGCTCCATTGCCCCAATGACCAGTTTACGTGTTCACGAGCAAATCTTAGGTGGCTGCATGATGCGCTGCCGTCAATTTTGGACGCGTTGCAGGTTTCCGACACCTTAGCCTATTTTCAAGAAGTCTTCTTCTAACAGTCCAGCGACTTAGTTCTCCGCCTCTGGCGTCTTGAAGTTCTTGTTTAAGCTGGACAGCATTTAAAATGCGATTCCGCAAGGGAGCGGTACTAACAAAGCGACCATTACGTACTGTGGTTGCTCTTGGTCTGCCTGTTTTTGCTCTGGCCACGTACCGACCAGTATCTTCTAAAACATTCTGAACAGTAGAACGATTCATGTTCAGTTACCGAGCTAAAGATCGCTAACTGTTACCAGCTTGAATCAGAGCAACAACTTAAGCTGTAATTCCAGCATGTGTATTCTTAATTTCACTAACATTCATACTGTTAAAGGCAAATTTGACAAATACTAGTAAACATTTTGAAAATGTCACGCGTTCAACCGTTTCAAAGCGGTCTTGAAACAATGCATTGTTTGAAGCTGCAAATCATCCCACATAAGGCACTAATAATAAAAGAAAGCTGATGATCACTTGGTAGATAATAACAATTTCTTCTTAATAAAATTAATTAAGCAGTGTTTTTTCTTTAAAACTGAGTTATTAGTTAGTAATGTAGACGATGCATTTTACTATTAAAAATCACTATTAATTAAAAATTATTTACTTGAGTTAAAAGCTTTAATACATTATTTTGAATGTAACGCAATGTCGCATTTTTCACAAACAAACGGACTCTTTTTCTTACAATGCCCGCACCTCTTACCGGTTACATTATGTGTGGTCAATATTATCAAATCTGACACCATGTAATGAAGCAGATGACCGATATTGACGTGGTTTTACACCATAAATATTCATAAAAGTCATGGCTATATATCGTCGGAAGTTTAATAAGTTTGCTGCATGTGAATTGTCAGGTTTTAACTGCTTCATTAGTAACCATCCATTTACCACCGAAACGTCCAGTAAATAGGATACCAAAACCAATATCATTTTCTTTGACGAATTTTGGATTAGCAAACAGCTATCAGGGCATCTATTTTATCGACACCACCCATACCTCTATCATACTTGGACATAATTCTCGACCGAAATACGCTCTTTCTGGATTTGGAGAGTCTGTCCCAGCGAGATATATTTCCTATACTGTTATCTTCAAAATTGGAAGCGACTGACACCACTTTGTTGTCTTTACATTGCACCAGTACAGAATGTTCCTCTGTAAAAAAAAATGTTCCAGGTTTTCTTATCTTTCTTATCTGGCAGTGGCACAGTATCTTTGATCAGCTAAATAACACAATATAAGTAAAATAATTGTCAAAGAATATTTTATGTCCTTCATTTTTTGGCAGAAAAGAAACGACCACATCTCCACCTAATCCAAACAGCTTTTTTTGTTGCTATTCTTCCCTGTGTAAATCTCAAATGCCAACATATACCCATCAGTTGAACAAGTGCTCTGTTTTTAAAACCAAATCCTATTGGTTTGGCTGGAATATATTGTTTTGCATAATGCTTTTCAAAATAAGGTACCATGCTCTCGTCGATAGATAAATTTTCACTGATACTTCCATGTTTTCTAAAGTTTGTATTGAGTATTTCTACTAGGGGCAATATTTTATAAAGCCTGTCATCCTTTATAATTTTAAAATTATCGTTAAGATGAATATTCCTCAATCTTCAATCAAACCTCTTAAGTCGTATATTGTTTTGTACAATTGTGGATACATCAGTCTCTGTAGAACAATAAAGCCGCCTGTTCGAATATTTTTCATAACCCGATAATAAAAGAACCCCAAAAATACATGCAGTTTATGTAAAATCATGTCCAGGTTATCATTTTTCTGTAGCGCATATTTATTTGTCTCCTTCAAAATCAAATTCAGAAGTTCAATATAAAAATAGAGTCTAAAATATTCAACAGAAGTTGACACATTTACAGCTTCTAGAGACGGTTGCTTTAGGTTACAGTTTACTACTATGTCGTTGTTAGAGAGGACTCCAGGGTTTCGATTCCATACAGATGTTGTATATGAATAATTACTTGGTGTAGTCTGATTGTCCTTCATGCGCTTTAGCAACACTATCAGCGTCAGGTGATCTTCATGGTTTAAGTCGTCATTCTCCTCTCATCGATATTACAAATCTGATTCAATATTTAATACTGGCCTTGTTATAATTCGGCACAGGTAATAGATTTGTCGTTGGGGTTCACAGGCGTTATTCCTGAAAGTGCTACAGTTTCTTATAGGCAATTAAATAATAAAGAAAATATAGATTTATTTAGAGCACTGTTGGATTTAGAAGATTGGAATGTTGATGTGAGTTCGAGCATTGATCAACAGTATGAAATTTTCATAGCAAAGGTAACCCCGACTTTTGAAACTGCCTTCCCATGCAAGCATCGCAAAAGTAGTAGCCACCCTAGAAATAGTTGGGTCACTGACGATATAAAAATTGCGTCGTTGCGGTTGAAAGAAATGTATAAGCTCTCATTAATTGGTAATAATGAAATTCTACACCAATATAAAAAATATAAACAAACATATAGGAAAATGATTGCAAAGGCTAAGCTGATTTATAATAATCGTCTTATGTCTGTCTCGTCAAATATAACTAAAGCGGCCTGGTCTATTATAAATAACAATACCAGTATTACGCAGACATGCAAAGATATTACACTAAGTATAGATGACGAAGTCATCAGTAATCAAAATTTAGTTGCAGAATGTTTCAATAAATATTATAATAAAATTGCGGTTGACCTATTGCGATCAGATGATGAGTCTACCTATCAAATTAATAGTTCCTCACCTATCATGCTTTCATTCTTTTTTTATCCGGTTGATGAAACTGAAATTATGTATACTGTAAATAACCTTAAAAATACGTACTCGTACGGATATGACGAAATTAGTACTTGCTTATTGAAACGGTGCATTGGAGAGATTGTGTCTCCACTCACACAAATTATTAACAATTCGGTAGTACATGGAAAATTTCCCAATGAATTAAAAATTTCGAAAATTAAACCTCTGTTTAAGAGCGGATCAAAGGAATCATTAGCAAATTACCGACCAATATCTTTATTGGGCTCGTTTTCCAAAATATTTGAAAAAATAATGGCAATAAGATTAGTACGGTTTCTAGAAAGGAATAATATTTTAAATAGCAACCAATTTGGCTTTCGCACTGGTCGTAGTACTTCAAGTGCCATAGTCTCATTTTTAAAGTATCTATATAACGATATTGATGAGGGCAAAACATGCATGGGTATATTCTTAGATTTAAGCAAAGCTTTCGACCTTGTCAATCATAAAATTCTGCTTGGGAAGTTATATCATTATGGAATAAGGGGTAATGTTCTGGAATGGTTTGAGAGCTATCTCGAGGGGAGGACACACTATGTAAAAATAAATGAGTTTTGCTCTAGTAAATTGACATTGGAAAGAGGTGTACCACAGGGCAGCGTTCTTGGCCCTTTATTGTATATAATATATGTGAATGATATACCTATTGAGAGGGCTGTCTTATTTGCTGATGACACGTCTGTGTTGGTAGGTGACCGAAATAAATTAAGTACTATTAATCAGGCTAGAGATAGTTTAGTGACAATAAATAAATACTTGCAAAATAATGACTTAATGCTAAATAGTAAAAAGTTCATTGAATTTAAGCCGGTTTCATATGATAGGAAGGAGTCAAGTTTAATAAGGTCGAATGGTCGTACTATTTGCCAAGTTGACAATGCAGAGTTTTTGGGAATTACAATCGATTATAAGTGTGCATGGAACGGGCATATTGATGGTCTGTGTAAGAGACTGGCCTCTATATGTTATGTACTTGCCCGACTCAAGTCAGAGGTTGCTTATGATGTATTGCTGATGTATTATTTTGGGTGCTTTCACTCGTTGCTTTCGTATGCAACTATTGCATGGGGATCATCGTCTGATTTGAACAGGGTTTTTTTTATAAAGGTAAAAGAAGGGTTTTTGTGGTGCAAAAGCGCGCAATACGTATAATGAATGGCGTGGGTTGTCGAACTAGTTGTAGACCATACTTCACCTCAATGGGAATTTTACCACTACCATGTGTCTACATAATGCAGCTGATAATGTATGCAAAGGTAAACCTGAGAAGCATGCCAAAGATAAGCGGTTGCCATACATATGTGACAAAGAAATAGTTCTGTGTTAGAAATACCTAAACACAGATTATCTTTTTATGAAAGAAATCCTTGGTATCTATCAATAAAAGCTTATAATAAGCTGCCAGAAACCCTCAAAAATATAATACCCCACAATCGATTCAAATTTGAACTCAAACGATATTTACTACGGAAGTGCTACTATTCACTAACAGAGTTTTTGAATGATCAACTAAGCTAATTCATTATTTATTATTATTGTATTTTGTATTGTATGTTTTATATATTGTTGTTCTTGTGATTGATTTTGAGCAATGGTCTGTTTTATTTTATTTTATTTTCTATTGACATACTTGATATACTAATACATGTATTATTTTATGCTGTGTAAATATTGGACTTGTCCCATACCACTATTGTGGTCGAGAGGATTAATAAAGATGAATATAATGTAAACCTCGTTTAATTGGCGTCAAAATCAATTTCGAATTCGAATGCATAGTGTAATAGCATACAATTTATACATAACTATACAGGATGTAAATGAAAGATGCCGATATACCTTAATATTTAATAGCTTAATAATATTAAGAATAATATGCTAATGCGAGAAAACTCTATCTCGATCGAGATCAAGGAAAAAAAATTCCGTAATTGCGCGTGACTGGATCCCACTCTGGTAAATTTAGTATTCCTTTATAACTGCGCGCTACCCCTACCGAAGCGTAATGGTGAAAGTTGTAGATGCAAGGATACATACTGCAAGTCAGAAGTCAGTCTGTTATCAATAGACTGCGGAACAGACATTATCATCTAATTAGTGATGCAGGCGCAGAGACAGAGTCGGTTTTGCTTAATAATCAGATTGATGCAATATTCGCTCATGGCCCTGATTTTAATGTCCTGAAAGGCTTTTCTAGTAATGTTAAAAATATGGAAATTGGTAGGTATATAAAATTAAAATTTTTTATTTCTATGCACCACTCACTAGCTCTGATGTTGAGCAAAGTTTTTCTATATTTAAAGGTATGCTGTCCAGTAAAAAAACCCACTTAACAGAACAAAATTTAGAATATATTGTAATAAATAATGATAATAAAATTTGTTTACTGTGGCGTGACAAAGCATTTACTTTAATCCTAGGTGATATAATTAATTTCAAGTTAATACTTTTTCAATATTTTGAATTTTTTCACTGTATAAAGTAAACTCGTTTTGTGTATATATATATATTGAATTCATTTCAATTCAAGTTAATTTAAATTCATTTAACTTTAGTGTTTTATTTATTTTCCTAAAAATAAATTTCCGTATATATTTCATTGGCTTTATTACGACTGTTAATATATATTTATATATATATATATATATATATATATATATATATATATATATAATGTTAAGTTGATCGATTGTACATTGTCGACACCGATTAATCACATCCGATACGGGATAGCGCCGATTCCGCAGTCTAGTTATCAATTTCCATGATATATGGCTTATTCAAATCACGAATTAATAGATATCGTCTTACTATACCATGAAACAGATGGAATTGTTAGAGCTACTAGACGTATCTATGAAGGGCGGTTTCAGAACCGAAGATATCCATTAAATGATTTAATTTTACAGACCGTATATAGATTGAGAGATCGCGGCGCATTGCATCCAAGTTATGAAGGACGGGCCGTGAAAGAGCACGTGGGATAGCCACATTGAACATCTCCTTTAAACATTCCACCTATTTCGCACAAATCTGCCCTCTTTAGAGCAAAGAAATAATCACTAAAAAAAGGGGCAAATAGACCAACATTCAATTAAAAATTGCAAATGTAATTTATTATTTCTCTGAGTGAATTTAATATTGAGAAACTAAATTACAAATTTCATATCACCACAAAACTGCTATACCGTTTAAAATTTTTAAAGAGAATAGATATTTTTTTCGGAATATATATTACAAAGATCAGGCCACTTATAAATAACAACAGAACAGCTAATGCAAAAGATAATTTATAGGAGGAAGGAAATGAATTAATACATGTTTATAAAAATGTGGAGTGTTTTTTCTTGTAAACTTAAACAAACAAGTGCCTAACTGTTTATTGATTCGACACCATATAAACACATAATTTCTATTTGTTTAGATTCAATCTGAATACAGGACCGTATTTGAAAAGTTTGTGTTCCAAAATTTCGCAAAATGGAAGTTTCGATAGGACAAATTTACGTCTTACGTCTCTATTATATATTGGCGTACGTCGGCGTATTTCATTTGCACCCTGTATAACAAAGTTTTTTAGGTACGCAACAGAAGGTATTTCGAAAATCCTAAGGTACATCGCCGCCATTGTCTTCAACATATTTTTTTACTATTTTACAGTTTTAATTATTGCTGAATTGATTATTCGAGAAAATAAATTATATATTTTGATTACCAGTCGATACACACATTTGCTTGTTTATCAAAATATCGCAATACTCACCATGTGTGGGAATTCCGCATCTTCAGCGTAACCATAAGCAAAATCTGCGCCAATGTTCCTATGTTCCCATGGGCAGACTCCAAGTAAATCGAAATCATCTTCCAGCGATGCAGAGTTTACTCGTTTATATGCGAGCATCTCGTATTTTTTACAAGCTATAAGAAGTAAATATGGTTCATATACTCTACTTTTCAGAAGTAACATGAGCAGAAAATTATCGCGAGATCCATTAACCGATATCGCGACTTTCTATAAATCAAATAGTTATTGCTTTACACACTTCGTAAGCGAATAGTTTCTAACTTATTGTGAATACGGAAGTACAAGAAATTTTGTCTTAACAAAATACTAATTTTTACATAGAAAATTTATTAAAAAACCGAAGGAAAGTATTATGGGGACTTTGCCATGAAAACGAATGACACAGAACGGCCAGTTCCTTCGTTTACAGTGACTACCGAGGAAGTGATTAACAAAGTTCGTGATATTGTGATGAACTTGTCTTTTTGGGTTCGTTTAAATAAAACTAACGGTAATTTAAAACACACTATTAATAACAAAAGTACACTAAAAGCACTTACTAACTAATAAGAACAATAACAGTATTTATATCCACAATATTTATTCCACATTTATATAACAATATTCTAGCACCGCGGACGCTGCTTGTACGAATCTCTGCTTCTAGAATGTTCCGGATGACAGTTGGCATGTTCGGCGTATATCTTCGCCTGATGTAATTGCGAATGACTCATATCACTATATGGCGTTAGAAACTCGCGTGAAAATGGGGGAAATGGTTAAGGTTGTAAACATCTCTACTGAACTCTTCCATGAACAAGATGCACGCAACGCTTGCTTGCGGATTGCGTGGACAAAGCACAATATCTGGCTACAGTTATTAGATGGTTTACAGTATACAGGTAGGGCGAGGTCATCAGTCACCTCTAAAAATGTGTCCCGTGTTCGTAATATATTGGAAAAAGATGAAAGGTGCACCTACTCGATGATAGAGGCCCTTGGTATTAGATTTGCAGCAGTAAGACTCATGCATGAAGAATTACATGTGATAAAAATTGTGCCAATGCGTCAATGGCCCACAGAAACACAGAAGGCCAAGCGTATGAGAATTAGCTCTCAGTTTAAAAAAAAGATGGGTAGCATGGGCTTGCTTTTAAAATCGTCACTGGTGATCAGACCTACATTCCTTTTCATGATGTTCCAATGCGCCAAGAGAGGAGAGTATGGGTGTACGAAGCAAAGGCGGCGCAAACGACTGTAAAAAATAGCGTAATATGAAGAAAGTTATGTACACCGTTTTCTTCAGAAGTACTGGGCTTGTGAAAACCGTTAAGTTAGAAGGACAAAAGACTGTCTCGGCCGCCTAGTATACCTAAAATTGCCTGTCTGAAGTTTTTCAAGAACTCAAAATTAAAGACTTAAAGCTGCACCATAGCAATGTTTCGACGTATAAGGTTAGTGTTACAGCGACTTTTTTGAGAAAACTAGGTACCTAATCGAACATCCATCCAATCTTCGATATATGACTATTTTCAAATTTTAAGAAGAATTTACCTGGTCGTCGTTTTTCATCACAAGAGGAGATTGACTTCGCCATCCACGAATATTCTCAGTCGATTTCGAAAAACGCCTGGCGTGAGGCTTTCGAACTTTGAAAAACTCATCTACAAAAATGTATAGATATTTAAGTACTTTGAAATTAAATAAAGTTTTATCTTGTTTGATTTCTCTATATCTTACTAATTTCAGCATCACTCTCGTATTTAGGTATGAAAAAGCTGTCGGCAAGATGGGTACCGCGTGTATTTCCAGGCGACCAAAAACAAAATCGCCTGACAATTTTAACGCTATGTTTTAATACGTAAAATCGCAATTCATGTACGTTTTCGCAGTGTGCTCTGACTATGGACGAAACAGCAATCCACTACGCCACGTTAGGAACGAAAGAACAGTCGAAACAATAGACTTTCGTTGACGAATGAACACCAAAGAAGACAAAAATAGTTCCATCGCAAGAGCGGCTTTGATTACGGTGTTTTTGGATTCACACAGCATAATCTAATCGATTTTTGGAAAAGAGAAGAATAATAACAGGATCGTATTATGCTAATTTATTAGATCATTTCAATGTTGAACTAATGAAAAAAATACCACATTTGGCGAAGAAAAAAGTGCTTCACAATGATAATAAACCAGCTTATTTGTCTGAGATTGTACAGCGAATTTCCTAGAATTACATTTCCCCTCCCACATTCACCTGATCTGGCCCTCTCTAATTTTTTAAAGTACAGAACCCGGAGAAATAACTAAAAGCATTCGATTTCGCCTTGAACGAAGAGGTTATCGCTATAACATGTGTTCATTTGAAAAGTCAATCTAGGTTACTTTGAAATTTTGATAGAATAAGACGCATATATATTAGTATGTGTTTGTTGTTCCGTAAACGTAAATCCAAATGACATTTGATAATGTCAATCACATTTGTTATTTATTTATATGTATGAAACTGTCAAAATATACGACTCGTAGGTTATGTAGTAAATTTTTAATTTACGACATACTTCAAAATGTTCTCAGTAAATCACATGCTACTAGATTGACTTTTCAAATGAACACCCGTTATATAAATGACAGTATATTACAATATACTGTCATTTATATTTTATATTTCTTGAAAAAGGCTTCATTTGCCGAAACATGTAGGATTGTTTTAATATATACATTTTGAAGTAAAACCAGACCTTAAATCGCCAGCAAATTGAATTTACCATAACATACAAAGGTCACGAAATAAATATCTGTGTATATATATATATATATGGCACACATTTTACTTATATACGTACATTGAGAAATATGTTTAGCGGTAAAAGTTATTCACACGCATAGGTAAAAGGCACACAATAGAAAGAGATTTCAAGCCTGTCTTTGACTGATTTTTGTAGCTGTATATGTACTAGTGTATTAAATGTTTAGTGTTTTTTATCATCATTGACATAGCGATGATTTTAACGTGTAGAGGCCACTGTAACAGGCTCGTGTGTGGAGTATAACAAACAATAGCCAATATAGTTTAGGATATGTCTGAGGAAGGTCTAAATACAAGACCGAAACGTCACACAACCAAAATAGTGTTTTTCTACAAAACGACACCCTAATTCTACACAAGTGCAGTAAGTTATTAATACATAGTGCTATTCACCATCAACATACAGGTTGAATTCCTCCATACATATATATATATATATATATATATATATATATATATATTCCCTGAATGAATTCAAATAACGAATTAATTATATTAATTTGCTGCATATATTACCACGAAAAAAGTAAAAAAATAAACGAAAAGAATAAAATTAAATGAAAACCGGTCTATTAATAAAAAAAGGATTGAAAATAAAACACAAGTAGGTGAACTTCTGTTTTTATTCTGAATCCTATGCGATCACTTTAGTTTTTCTTTGTCACCCTTTAATTACACCGATTAATATACCACTAAGAAAATAAATAAAGGGATGAGCCCTTAGAAGCAAAATTGTTAATTTGTTGTTATAGTACAACTGGATTAGGTTAGTAAATTAGCTTTTGTACCTTGCTTGCTCTTTTCTCCGACGGGTAGTTGGCCTGATTTACTTGTAGGTGTTATTGTATTTTCTGTTGGACAACATACGATCGGAACATTATTCACGAAACTGCAATTTTGCGGATATACTCCTTGACGTAAATCTTCCGTAGCAACTTGGCACGTATCTAATTGTTTACAGGTTCCAGGAACACCTTTGGTATCATGGTTGCATGGACTACCTTCAAACAAAAATTAAAATCTTGTTAATAAATTCGTATATACAAGGTGTAAATGAAATAAGCCGACGTACGCTAATATATAATAGATACCTAAGACAGCAATTAAAATCTACATAAATAGAATAGAAATCTATCGAAACTTTAATTTTTGTAGAAATTTAGGAGAGTGTAAATTTAACTAAATACAAATTATATGCTCATATGTTGCCGATTCAACAAACAAATAGGCATTAGTTGTTCAAGTTCTCGAAAAAATTCTCTTCACATTTCAGAAATGAAAATCTTTGTGTGAAAAGTTTTATAAACATGTATTAATTCATTTCCTAGATATAAATTATCTTATGCATCAGCTCTTCGGTTGCTATTTATAAGTAGGTCAACAGCCTGCTCTTTGTAATATCCCAAAAAAAATACAATATCGAGTTTCTTTAAATATTTTAGACGGTATAACGAATTTGTGGTAATATAGAATTTGTAATTTAGTTGTATTAATATTGAATTCACATAGAAAAATAATAAATTACATTTGTAATTTTTAATTACATGTTAATATTTTTCTTTTGTGTTCTATTTGCTTCTTTTTTAGTGACAAATTCTTTACCCCAAAAAGGGCAGACTTATGTGAAACAGATGGAGCTGCTACAGTCCATCGTAAATGCTTAAAGGTGATGTGCAATGTGGTTGCCATTTGTGTAAATACAAGATTCTAATATCGGTAAACTTTCGAAGTAGACGATTTAATACGGCTCGGTCTTCACCGACATGAGCCGCAGCTTGAAACATACTGCTATGAACTGTGGTTTGGAAATTAGCTATTCCACCATTCACGACAAATCTATCAAGCTAGGATATCAGTCGGCTTATTTCCAAAATGGGACTGCTTTCCTCTCAGGGTTTCAATCGGAAAAGTGGAAAATGATCGAATTAGTAAATTTAATTAGTTGAGCGCCACTCAAAATTTGTTTGAGAAAAGTTATAATATATTGAAGTTACTTATTAAAATGTATAGAAAGGATTATAAATTAAAGAACACAATATAGAATTTAAATGAAAATTTAATACAAAAATTAAAAAAAAAAATCTTTATAAAGTATAAAGATTAATATTGCTTCATTCAACAATATTTTAAAGGTAAAAATAACGCATGGGAAACTTCCTTTATGACAGCCGATCAAAATTAAAAATAATAAATTACAAAGAAACTTTTTAATTTCTCCCAAGAAAAACAAAATCAAAATAAACAAACTAACTTGACAGACCGAAGCAAACTCTAACGCATTTGCAACCACATGTGACAAAAAATACTCTTGAGATACCAAACGTATAAAATTTTACAGTTACAGAATTTTTTTACTAGAAATTTTAAAAACCTTCCTTGTTATTTATATCAAATAACTAAGACTAAATCAATACGATAATTAATACAATAGACAAATACAATATTCAATTCATTCAAAATAATAATAATATATCTTTTAATAATATATTACTTACGTAAAAAATATATTCAAGACACGTGAGTAAGAAAGTGTAAAATATAACAATTACGAGATCAACAAACTCGTATAAAATATCGGTAATGAATTAACACAGCACCAACCACAATTAAATCAAAAATAAACCCGAAGTTACTTTTAAAAAGATAAAGATTTATCTTTTTATAAACACGTCTTTCTTAACTCAGAGTACACTTGTGTATGTGAAAAGGTCAAATCAAGCGCGCAGGCTTAGAATATAAAACCAGTTTTTTCACAAAAATAATAAATTTCAAAAATGTACACTAGCGTTCAACATAATTGTACAAATATAAATACATAAATTTTTAAAATATTTATCGGGAAAAGTCCACAGCATTACCTATCGGTGACGTTATAAATTGAGAAGAAATTCAATAGATTTAAATCGGGACTACGCGGAGGCCGTAGGATTCGACCGTCATATGGATGAATTTAAAAGTTGTGCACTTCACGAGAAAAATGGCAGATGCACCATCATGCATAAACCACATAGGAGCTCGTGTTTCTAGAGAAAGATCGTCTAGATAATCGGGTAGCGAATTTTCCAAGAAATCCAAGTAGCTCAGTCCGTTAAGTCGTGAAGGTAGTTCGTGTGCCCCTAGCAATTGATCACCGACAATTCCGGCCCGCACATTTATTGAAAATCGGTGTTGAAAACGACATTGATATATGGTGCGGAAGTTTGCATCAATATATATTCTTTTCCCAATAAACTTTACATTAATTCTCTGCATTTAGTTTTATATCATTTATAAGGCTTCAACTGCCCAGAGGACAGCGATCCTTAAAAGGAACATGCAATAGCCAGCTCAAATTTTGAAAAAATATTTTTTAAATAATTTTGTATACCAATGTATGCGGAACATGATGAAAAATATAAAGTCAAAAGAAGAGAAGTGACTTTGTCCACTAATTGGTTAATGACAATGTGACGTCAGTACATTAGCACCGATAATTTAATTAAAAATAATTCATAATTAGAGATACTTTTTCCTAATGATATAAATATAATGAGAAATCATTCAACTATGGAGATAAAGTCCGTTGAAAGTAAAACCTCAAAAGCGGATGCACTAAGGATGTATTGCGATAGTAGCATAGAAAATGTGAAACTTATATACGACATTAAAATAAAATAATTTGAAGACGATGTGCAAAATAAATTCGAGAATAAATTTAATTATTTAAAGTTTACATTGAAACGAAATCAAATTAAGTTAACCTGAACTTATTTTTATGAATTTCATGGAGAAAGCGACTTATTAGTAGAGCAGACCAATTTCCGTGCGCGCCATGTGCGCCGATGTGAGGATGATTGTATTGCATCAGAACTAATAAAAAGCATACAGTATGTGTTTGGTACTTGCTTAGACTGCATGTAAGTGTAAGCATACGTAATAAAATGTCGTCGACACATAAATCGAGAAAACGACCGTTGTCAGATGAAGTGAATAAGTTTATTATGGATTTCCCGGACTTAATATACGATGGCACAAAAATTAAATGTTTAGTGGGCAATACATATCTAATATGTTGGTCAAAAACACATTGTAAAGAACACGTAAACAGTTCGAAGCACAATAATAACAAAATTAATCGACAACAGTTTAAACATGAACTATGTGTAACTATGATTGTATGTACACTGCCGTTTACCTTGTTAAGTGATGCTTCATTTATTTCATTCTGGAATAAATACGCGAATCAAACATTACCGAGCACGACAACGTTACGATGGTTTAGGTTTTTAACGCTTTGGTGTGCTATTTTAAAATTAAATGGTTTAAATATATTGTCTAGTTTTTCGGATAATCCAGTTATATAGGGTGTGGGGATATATGTTAATTCATTGTTTTTTTTGTTTTTGTTGTGGCCGTTTGTTGTGTTATAAATTTTATTAAGTCTTTGTTTTATAATTTTTTGTATAAATTGTTGTGGATAATTGTTTTCTGTTAAAATTGTTTTTTACTTTATTTAGTACTGTTGGTCTGAAAACTGGATTAGTGAGATTTAAGGCTCTGTCTACTAACGCTGTTACTACATTTTTTTTGTGGGCTAGGGGTTGGTTTGAAAAAAAGTTTACATATCTCCAAACTTAATTAGTCCACAATGGGCTCGAATAAATTCCCAAACGGTGTCGGTCTGCCTACGGAATTCTATTTCGAACGGCCACGCCCCACCAAGATGTCCGAAGAGTCCATAATTTACGGGAAGCCTCGTTAAAAATCAGCGATTCTAAAATCCACAGGATTCCGACAGAACTAAAATTTCCTATACGACCCAGGCTAAAAGGATACGGGAATTCCTAAAAGACCCACTACAGAAGAAATAAAAGGGAATTACAAAACGATAATGAAACCACTAGCATGCTTACCAAATAAGCCGTGTGAAAACACATCTGCACGCTAACGGGATCAAGAGGAAATAGGTCGATATGAATCGCGCGACGTTAAGCGACGGGAAAACGAACTATAGAGCTACAAAATAGGCCAGTTAAAATGCAAAAGAACCAAAAGTGCGAACATACCTAATTCAACGTTACGAAAAGGAATTACCATATGAAAATAAAAGTTACGGCAAAAGTGATATTATTAAATTTCAAGATAAAATCCAAAAAGCGAAAATTTACGTAACAATATATATATATATATATATATATATATATATAGTAAACCTAATCAGTAGGCGATTAAAGGTCTGTATATTACTTCAAAATATATGTATTTAAAAATCTCTACATGTTTCGGCGGTACGCCTTTATCAAGAGGATACAAAATATAAAATCATATAAAGGCGTACCGCCGAAACATGTAGAGTGTTTTAAATACATATATTTTGAAGAAATATACAGACCTTTAATCGCCTACTAACTACTAACTTCGTGACCTTGGTATGATATGGTAAACCTAATCAGTAGGCGATTAAAGGTCTGTATATTACTTCAAAATATATGTATTTAAAAAACTCTACATGTTTCGGCTGTATACGCCTTTATCAAGAGAATACAAAATATATCCTGTCATTCATATTTTGTATTCTCTTGATAAAGGCGTATACAGCCGAAACATGTAGAGTTTTTTAAATACATATATTTTGAAGTAATATACAGACCTTTAATCGCCTACTGATTAGGTTTACCATATATATATATATATATATATATATATATATATATATATAGTAGATTTAATTAGTCGGCGATTTAAGGTCTGTTTGACTTTAATATGTATATATTTAAATTAATCTAAATGTTTCAGCAATTAATCCCTTTTTCAAAGAATTTTAAATTATAAAATTTAAAATAATAATTTATAATTTAAAATTATTTGAAAAAGGCATTAATTGGCAAAACATGTAACATTATTTAAATATATACATATTAAAGTAAAACAGACCTTATATTACCAACTAATTAAGTCTACTATAATATACAAAGGTCAAGAAGTCATTTTCTTTAATATATATATATATTGATGTAGGTCAAGCCTACTCATAAAGGGCCTGGAACATTAATATAGGGCCGAGTTTTTTAAAAAAAAGTTAATATTTTTAAAAAAAAAATAAGTCATAAATAGAACTGTATTTTCCACATGTCATATTAATTAAGTTAATACCGCGTTCTTAATTTATCAAATTAGTATCACTCTTTTATTTAATTCCTTGTAATCATTAACTTCAGTCATTTTCTTTTACATTTTTATCTCACCGAGGATATTTAACTTAATTGATAGAGATTATATGTCACCTTTTATGATCATAATCTATTTGTAATGTTAAACGTTTGGGTATAGTGATGTATGTTATTTGAGAAAATTGTTGTTATGAGGAAATGTATATAAACAACATTGAAATTAAGGTGCCTGGAGATTGAATAAAAAAATGATTATTATTGAAAAAATTGGCATGACACGTCGAATTTTCATTAAATGTGTGTGAAGGAATAAAGTCGATAAAGTGATTAAAATTTATAATAAGATAGTCAAAACTTACCATAAAGGAAGCCTATAAATTCCTGAACCACTAGTTTTTTTTTTTAAATTTTACGAAGATTACCTTATCTTGAACCTACTAAGGACGATAAACTAAAAACTTCAATTTCATAAGGACGTCGTCCAGAATTTGGTACAAAACCAGCCTTTTCCCGGCACTTGATCCCTTTGGACCTGTACATCAAGACTCAAGTATTCATCATTCACATAGAAGAACGACCAGTATCAAATTTGTGTTTTTATTTTATAATCTCCTAAAATATAAAATTTTTATTTGTTACATTTCGAAAAAGAACGCTCATACTTCACTTAAATTCCTAAATTGTTAACAATAGATCACTATATAGTTAAATACCAGAAAATACAGTTCTTTCTACTTTGAATTTGAGTTACCTAATTTTAAAAATTTATATTATTAATATTTTATTACAATATTTAACCTTACCTTTGTATTATGTAACTTCATGTGACTTTTCATGCGAATATTATAGTATAGTACAGTTAAACTTACCTTGTTGCATAGAGATTCTAATTAAATAGTGTTATCTACAATTCATTCTCGTGTTTTATTCTTGTAATAACATTGGTAGTAAATTTCACTTGATATAACTTAGTTTAAACCGATATTTGTTTTCTATCCAAATACCGAACCTACTTTTATGATTATCTTGTTCACCATAAACAGAGCTAGTCGGAAGCATAACACGAACAACCTGTAGAACTAAATAATAAGTTAAGCACTGAATAGAGACCTATCAAAGTAAAATATATATATTGGATATTTTATCTTTTTTTTGTATGTGTTATAGAATAACATTTGAGTCAACTGTCAACTTTGACAACTGTTAAATCTAATATTATTTTGCTTTATATTATAGGTTCCGTATTTATTATACAACTTTCTTTTTTGGTCTTTATCATTTGGCGCCACAACGTCAGGGCCCTAATTAGACGTGTTTGGTGGAAAATAGTATTAAATTTTCTTGAGAGAAATCAAACTGGAAAGAACTGTATTTTTAATAGTTCATTATTAAGATATACAATGTTAATTGTGTTTGTGAACCTGTATTTTTGTTCATGGTCTTTTATATACTTGAGCCTTCATTTATACTCATGAGCAAGGGTTTGTAAGTATATTTTTACAAGGGGTAATTGTTTTTATAATCCATACAAAAATCATAACGATAATAAGAATTAAAACTAATATAACTTTGTAAAATACCAATTTATTTATATAATATCAATTTATAACATAATAACACTATTTGTAATAGTAATATATACAGATATAATCAAAAACATGGACAGACGAACAAGAAGTAAATCTAGGGAGAACGTTAACGAAGGTATTGGGGAGGAAGCGGATCAAGGTGATGTTCCCACGGTTTTAGCCCAGTCGGATGTTCCGAAAGAAGAGGTGCCTCTGACTCTCAAGACTCTAACAGCATTTTTCGAAAAATTAGAAACAAGTTTAAATCAAAAACTAGATATCAATTATGATAAACAAGAAACAAATCTCAAACAATTTATAGCAGCCAATAACAAACATATAGAAACAAATAATGAAAAATTAAATCAAAAATTAGACCAACTTAGGCAGGATAAAGAAGAAATTAAAGGGGAAATAAAAGGATTAAAGGAGAGCCAGACGAAAATGGAAGAAAGGATTATACATAAAATGGAAGCTTCAAATGAAAATTTAATAATAGATTTAACACACAAAATAGATACTTTTAATGAAAATTTAACAACAAGCCTAACACAAGAATTCAAGATTATTAATAACACTGTTGACACGCATAAAGAGATAATAATCACTCAGGTATGGGAAAATCAACAAGGAAACATAACTACTAACAATGTACAGAAAGAAAACATAATAAAAACTGCATCTGATCATAAGCCTAACAAACCGCTTACATACAGACATAAAGATAATTTACACAAACAAATTTTAATAAATGACAGAGCCTATCAAAACTTCTTATTAAATAATGCAAAAGAGTATAATAATTTTAACAGGAAGAACACGGGGATCAATAATATAAATTTAAACAAGTCTCATATAAAAATCAAGAACATTAACCGTAATTATGCAACCAACAACACACAAATAAAGAAAATTTATATGCAAAACACAACTTTTAGTTCATCAAACATAACAATACACAATAACACGGATAATACATTAATGAAAGAAGGAATGATTAACGATTCTATAATATATGAAAATCTTACTATTAACAATTTCCTTAAGACTATATTAATTATGAAAAGCAACACAAATTCATGCACTTATACAAAATTGGTAACTATATGCACACTGATCAACAAAAATTTACACAAATCACAAGGAAGAGGTAATATGACATTTTTATACGGGGATAACAGTATTAATTCCTTTAAAACAGTTCGTCGAAAAATAAATACTTGAATAGATAGGACGACAGAATCTCGTTATTCTAAACATATGATGAACTAAGCTTTTTACAAGGATACGATTCATAATTACTAAAAACTGAACTAAATACACGTATGCTATATAATAACAAAGAGATGAAAGATACAATTTAATAAGAAAGAACATATTATAAAGTATAATTGATGAACTAACAACAAGGTAAATAATTAATGAATTAAAGAGAACAAGCATAACTGGAGCTTGAATATTATAACTAATTATTACAAGTAAGAGATTAAATACAAACAAAATATAGTGACAACACATATTCCGATGGTTAAATAAGCTTACGAAATAACACTTATATAAATAACATTGGTACTGTTAATCGAATTATTTAATGGGGAACACATCCACTTACAAACATGCGTAGGTTGATTAAAATGAAAGTTCACATGTATTATTATTGAAAAAGAGAGTATGATTGAATATAAATAATAAAGGAGTGTTGATATGATTTAAGAAGGATATGGTACAGATTTATAAGCTAGAATGAATTAATTTATGATAGGGGTGTATAGAAATATATAATTAAATGAATTATTATTATTATGAAAATATATAGACAAAGGTGTCTTCTTATAAGATAGAATATATATGTTAAAGGAGTGGTATTTCTATGATTAGCGAAGAGTATGAGAATGTAATGAGTAGTGTGGATAAGGAGAGTATTATTTATTATTGAAACTAAAGTTAATATCAATATATCAATTTGAATCAATAAAAAGAAGAAAAGGTAAGAATAATAAACTATTAAAAGAGTTATAACGCATGTACCATCAATGTAATTATTTATAAACAAAATAATCCCAACCAAAACAACTTAACCATTAACAGAATATTAAATGCTATCAAACACCAGAATAAAACAAACTTTTAATACAGATAACAGCCCAGTTATACAGGTAGTTACCAGTTCAAAAAGAATATAATGAAATAAGAACGTATAAACAAGGGAAGTTTAAAGGACGCAAATAAAATCAATATTTTAAATGCTTGGGTTATAAAGTTTAAAAGAAAGTTAGAAGATCACAAATAACAGAATAAACTTAGTATCTTTGCCAACAGTCAAACAAAGTCTACTTAAAAAAAAACATATAGAATTAAAGACACATTACTTATAGGCTACACTTAAAGTAATAATGATAACAAAGATATACATATACCAAATAAAGGAAACTAAAATAAATAGTACTTTCAACTAATTTTCCACAAGTAAATTTGACCTGCTAATGTTAGTTTGAATTTCAGAATTTTTTATTTCAAGGAAATTTAGATATGCTTAATTAGATAAGCTTACGTTTCAAGACAACGACGCATTATCTAATTATTGGGGAAGTTGATGTAGGTCAAGCCTACTCATAAAGGGCCTGGAACATTAATATAGGGCTGAGTTTTTTAAAAAAAAGTTAATATATTTTTTTTAAAAATAAGTCATAAATAGAACTGTATTTTCC
The DNA here is from genome assembly GCA_935421215.2 of Melolontha melolontha. Classification (NCBI taxonomy): domain Eukaryota; kingdom Metazoa; phylum Arthropoda; class Insecta; order Coleoptera; family Scarabaeidae; genus Melolontha; species Melolontha melolontha. Next base: position 8,932,028 of record OW285240.1, on the reverse strand, counting down.
ACATGTCATATTAATTAAGTTAATACCGCGTTCTTAATTTATCAAATTAGTATCACTCTTTTATTTAATTCCTTGTAATCATTAACTTCAGTCATTTTCTTTTACATTTTTATCTCACCGAGGATATTTAACTTAATTGATAGAGATTATATGTCACCTTTTATGATCATAATCTATTTGTAATGTTAAACGTTTGGGTATAGTGATGTATGTTATTTGAGAAAATTGTTGTTATGAGGAAATGTATATAAACAACATTGAAATTAAGGTGCCTGGAGATTGAATAAAAAAATGATTATTATTGAAAAAATTGGCATGACACGTCGAATTTTCATTAAATGTGTGTGAAGGAATAAAGTCGATAAAGTGATTAAAATTTATAATAAGATAGTCAAAACTTACCATAAAGGAAGCCTATAAATTCCTGAACCACTAGTTTTTTTTTAAAAATTTTACGAAGATTACCTTATCTTGAACCTACTAAGGACGATAAACTAAAAACTTCAATTTCATAAGGACGTCGTCCAGAATTTGGTACAAAACCAGCCTTTTCCCGGCACTTGATCCCTTTGGACCTGTACATCAAGACTCAAGTATTCATCATTCACATAGAAGAACGACCAGTATCAAATTTGTGTTTTTATTTTATAATCTCCTAAAATATAAAATTTTTATTTGTTACATTTCGAAAAAGAACGCTCATACTTCACTTAAATTCCTAAATTGTTAACAATAGATCACTATATAGTTAAATACCAGAAAATACAGTTCTTTCTACTTTGAATTTGAGTTACCTAATTTTAAAAATTTATATTATTAATATTTTATTGCAATATTTAACCTTACCTTTGTATTATGTAACTTCATGTGACTTTTCATGCGAATATTATAGTATAGTACAGTTAAACTTACCTTGTTGCATAGAGATTCTAATTAAATAGTGTTATTTACAATTCATTCTCGTGTTTTATTCTTGTAATAACATTGGTAGTAAATTTCACTTGATATAACTTAGTTTAAACCGATATTTGTTTTCTATCCAAATACCGAACCTACTTTTATGATTATCTTGTTCACCATAAACAGAGCTAGTCGGAAGCATAACACGAACAACCTGTAGAACTAAATAATAAGTTAAGCACTGAATAGAGACCTATCAAAGTAAAATATATATATTGGATATTTTATCTTTTTTTTGTATGTGTTATAGAATAACATTTGAGTCAACTGTCAACTTTGACAACTGTTAAATCTAATATTATTTTGCTTTATATTATAGGTTCCGTATTTATTATACAACTTTCTTTTTTGGTCTTTATCAATATATATATATATATATATATATATATATATATATATATATATATGTATATACATATATATATATATATATATATATATAAGGTAAACTTACAACCTGATACCAATAGAAACGAGAACTTTCTGTTAAAAAACAGAATGAAAAACATCGTCATTTTTACTACTCGAACAAATTTGCAGTGTTTGCGTAAAGCTGAAATGATCTACGGACATTACATCCCACTGGTTTCTTGTTTACTAAAAGATTAACGTACTTACAAACGCTGTTTCGAACTCCTTGTACTTCATACAATAAAGCACGGGTTAGAATTAAAATCAAACAATGTAGTTGCAGATTTCGAGAAAGCGATACATGATGTAGTACAACAGAGATGGTCTGAAACCAGAATTATGGGATGTAGGTTTCATTTAACGCACGCCTAGTGGCGGAAAATCCAACAGCTAGGCTTAACTGCAGATTACAGAGACACAAGCTCAGAAATTGGACAGTGGTTGGGTTATTGTTTCGGTATATTGTTTCTAGAACCAGAAAATATGAGTGATATGTTTGTTGTCGAAATATGTGCATTTCAACCTCAAAATGCTCATCCGTCACTATTTGTATTTGTTTATACGTTATTTAAAATTCAGATGCAGGTTTATATTAAAATAAACAATGTCAGTGGTCCCTACAAGTATCAGAATGATATTTGGCAAAAACGTGAAATGTATTTAAAAGAGCACATTTTGAATTACCAGAGTGACAGTATTAGCACTCTAGAATTTGTTAAACTAGCTTCTCATTATTATTCTCACAAAAATTAATAAGGTGATAATGAATGTATGTCAATGTAAATACGTATTTGTGTATAAATAAAGGTTTTTATTTGAATAATTTACTTTTATTAAAATTAAATTAAACACTTATTGTGGGGAGTTTCGTCCACCACTTTCTAAGCAAAATTTTGGGATGTGCGGAGATTCGTATACATTTAATCCTTATACCTGACACCGTGCGAAGTTTCGAATCGCCTGAAATCTTAGTATCGAAAATACAGAAAAGCCCTTAGTTATTGGTTGATACTATAATAAATTAAGTAGGTAGATCTCATTTTGAAAGTGAATAGTTAATAATAATTCTATGGATGTTACTTAATAACATAAACCCTTATTATGTTATTAAGTACTATCCATAGAATTATATGTACGAGTATATAGCTAGTAATTGGAATCTTTTACGATATTACTATGCAATGTTCTTGTCATATATTATGTAATAATAATTAGCGGTAGAATGGATTCATAGAATTACAGACTTTTGATTTATTAAGTTATTCTCTAAATTTACTGAAGTTTTCCACTTTTAGAACTGAATTTATTATGCAATAAATTACTGGTTACAAAATTAGTAATAGTATAACAAATGAACGTATAATATTGAGCTTAATGTAAGATTTTATTTTATGTACGGCTATTATGGTTGCCTATTTTGCGAGCTAGTTTACTGTCCACAAACTGTCACTTTAAAGTAGGTACCAATACTTTAAAAACTGAAAAATGGACTGCCCATTGTCAGTGCTAAATAATTGTCGAACTCAACTCATAAGCTTTATTTCCGTAAAACATAAACATCAATTTTCACATAATTTAATAATTATTTTTTGTAGTAGTTTATATTTATCGTGCAATTTGTGCTGTTACAAATGTTTAACCCTCTTGCATTTGCCGCTAATTTTTGGTTATCTTCTAACATCCGCATTCATTTTGTCTTGCGCATTCGGTATAATTTATTTCACATTTCTGCAAACTAATTAACAAAATACTGTCAAAATACCCAGCTACTATGTCAATATTAAAATGAACTGTCAGACAGTGATCACTGTAATTATTTATTTATTAAGTATTAAAAGACAGTCGAACATAAAATTATGTCTGTAACTCGTACATAAATGGACTTTCCTTGCCTCGTCTTTCTTGTAGCCTGCCTCGCCTAGCCATATACCCGACTCGGTCAAGAAAGTCCTAGTTTATGTAGGTACTTGTTATATAAATAACTATAAAAAGTCCTAAGCTAAGAATTTATGTAGAATTTCAGAAATTTCACGAACTGTCCAATAAAGTAATTAAATAATTCAACACTTACCTTCATTTTGAGCATTTGCAGTATTCTCCAATACAACTATTATAAATAAAATAAGATGGCAACAAGTCGACCTCCGCATTGTCTTTTTTTCTTTAACACTCATATGGGTAAGGATTCATACTAATATAAATAAATATATGTATATATACATGCATCGGTTGTTGATCGTGTTTGTCGTACAACACAAACACGAACGAAACTGGAAATTCTCATAACGCAACGAGTTCCAGTAATGGCATTTCGTGAATATCGTATAAAAACTTGTTTCAATGCTATTAGTTGACTACGTCATGCGAGATGAACATTATTCAAGTCTGCTTCAACAATATTCGAATTTCAAGATGAATATATAATGTGTTGTTATACTAAGTATTGGGCATCTATCTACATTATCAAAATGTATTTGTTTCGCATACATAAACCAGATTTATTTTTCTCTTTACACACACAGAGACACATAATGTATCTACATATTTATTTGTAGCACAGCTATTTATATTTCTTTATTTATACGAGTTTATAGTTTTCGTTGTGTATAAATAGTAATATTTATAAGATGCTCTAGCAACTTATTAAATCTTACGACCGGTTTTATCAACTGATTTTAAAAACAGTTTTGTGTTAAAGGGCATTTAAATTAATTGTTAAACAAGGGGTTCTGTATTATAAAATTGATTTAAGCAATATTTAACTAAATGTGATATTTAGAAAGGTTGGTAATAGGTACTTCTAGAACAAAATGTACGAATTTAGCACATTTGAACAGTTTGTGCCTGGCTTCGCTTTTACTTTTGTTGCTCTTAATTCAAATTTAAGAGCAGATCTTTAATATTGTTATATATTTCCTTAGAATTAAGTTTTAGTTGTAAAACGTAATGGTTTTTAATTGATGTACAGAGTTTTGTATACTTTATTTTTATATATAAAAATATATATATATTAATAGACTTGTTGAACTAATAAATCAAAAAGTAAACAATATTTAACAGTGACATCAATAACAAATTAGCATATCAATGCAAAAAGCTCCTATCAAGCGTTGTTATAAATAATACAAATCTGGATAAAACAAATCTGTCTCTGTACACATGGATATACAGCACGTATTTACTAGCGTTAACTACAACCACAGACGCATGCGTTTCACTCTAACGACTTTATGAAGTAACAACTTATGCTAGCTTCCTGGTCAAGTAGTGAATTTTGTCCTATCAAATAACCCTAGATAGCCTCATGATATCTGACGGACAAAACAGACTTCTTCTTCTGTAATAGCTTAGCTATTTGGGAAGAAATCACTTTCGTCGGCGTAATTAAGTAATCAAAGATTGATGCAGCTCTAGAAATCATCAAATTCTGACAGTTGTTATACATAAATTCAAATTATAAACGCTTATACTTTTTAAATTATTTTATTATAATGTTAGAGTTACAACATAATATATTTATTATTCAAAGTTACTATAGAACTGGCCATAAATTAGGAAATGGAGATTGGGTTTATTCCACTAATCAGTGCTTACAGAATTTCCGGCAATACTATTCTAATCTTCCAGTTACTTACTCACAACCGCAAAAACATATTTATGCTTGTATTATTAAATTTTGTGGAACAGGGGCAATAACTCGTCAACCTGACTGTGGAGCACCTAGAAAATGAACAGCAAATTGCATAGAGGATATTCTACGTCGAATCAAAACTATCACAAGGTCATTTATCAGTGGGAACATGTCATACTATTTTAAAAAAGGACTCAAAGTTGTTTCCATATCAAATTCAAGCAGTTTCGGAACTCAAACAGGTAGATTTTGTTACGACAGCACAGTATTGTCTATGACTTTTGCACAACATAAATAATAATGACATTCTCGACAAATGCTTATTTTCGGATGAGGCACCATCATCTTTCAGAATATTTAAAAAGCAAAATATGAGAATTTGGTCTGCAGAAAACCCTCATGAATTTGTGGAATCTACCCCACATCCACAAAAAATAGGCGCCTGACTAGCAGTTTCAAGAAGACGAATTATTGGACTTGCTGAAAGATATCGAAATGAATTGCGTTTATTAATTAACTTCATTATGATAAACTTACGGAAGGATATTCCCAGCAAGATAATGCACCAGTGCACGAATCTCTGGAAACAATATTTTTTTTGCAACAATTTTTCGATACAAGAATTATTAATTTTCCTCCAAGATCTGATTTAACAATTTTAGATTATTTTGTTTTGCCATATTTAAAGATAATCGTTTTTACAAGGGCAGACATCACACAATCGAAGAGCTTCGCAATGCTATTCAGAATTATTGTGCTGAAAGAAGAAATCCTAATAAATGGCTTTGAAAGCATGAAGCCGAGTTCAACTCTGTCTTCAAATAATGGTCAACATTTCCAACATCTGCTTTAGTATTATTTTCTCTTAATTTTGACTATTGTTATAAATATTTTTCCAAAAACTAAATTATTAATTATTACACTCATTTACATGTCATAACCAAACTATCAAAATTGCACGTTTGTGACAGATTATGTGCATTGTCACCTACCATTAAAAAAAGCATGGCCGTCGCTAGTGAAGAAAGTTTTTGAAGGCACGTTATATGTGAGTACAGAAGTATAGCAAGCGCCAAATAAGATAGCGAGAGGAGGGGGTGCGCAGAAGCCATTTTTAAAAACGCTCACGTCATATATTTTACTCTAACAAATTTTTAATTTATTAAATGAAAGATGTGTAGTTTACGCCACCTATGAGATCTTGCAAATTCATGTGAAACTAAATACAAATCTCCCCAATACTTCTAATCCTGCGCGAATTTACCCCTCCGCTCGTCAACTTATCTGGCGCTTGCTATACATACGGCATTAATTCTCCTTTTAGCACTTGAGTAGATAAATTTGGGCATTTAAGTTTAAATGCGTGTTTAGAGTTAAATGTTCATTTGAACTTGTTGATAATCAATGGCGTTTCTAAATAACGTACAACGTGTGCTGCTGCATGGATGAGACTACTTCGTGTAAGCTTTCATATTATTACTAACGTGGGCTTCTGGTTGGGCTGTGGATGCTAATAGTAATGGGATTATTTAACATAAGTAATTGTAGTGCTGGTGAAGTCAAAGGTCCAGGACGTGTATCATACTGCTTAAATATATTACAACTTACTAACTAAATAAAATACAGCAGCGTTGTCATTAAAGTTTGTATTTATTATTTACATAAGAAATGGATATTGATAAAAGTAATTTAATAAAAGTAATATATACAAGAAGCGTTGAATAAGTAATTAAAAACAATTAACACAAAACTAAAGACATAAACTAAAACTGACGTTAAATTTTGCAGTAAATTAAATGTGAATTAATTATGATTAATATAAAATATCCTCTGTATCGAACAATACAGAGTTTCCTTTGAGCTGCGAAGATGGTCGGCCACGTGGTGCGTTATGTACTTGGACAAATATGTAGAGCGATGTTTGGCTAGAGAGGAATAAGAAATTAATTAGTTAAATTAATGTGAATCAGCTTAAAAGAATAATTTATACAGAACAATACAGATTAGAAGCGACAGACGCGTGGCGGCGTGGTGGGTGGCATCGTGTACTTGAACAGTACGATGAGTACGATACTTAACTTACGAAGGTTCTAAAGAAAAGACCAAGTACGTGACGAAGCGAACACCAGTTTGTCGGAAAAGGTTTTTATGGCCCCTAAGTTGAAGTGAGGGTAAATAGAAGTCGTCGATGTCTTGAATAATAATTAATCAAAAGCGCGACCTGAAGATTTGTGCTATCGATTACATAAACATCATTAAATTATCCCTTGTAAGCCAAGCTTTAAAATGAGATGAGACACAACATATAATAGGAGATGTACGTAATTAAATTAAAACAATTAAATTTAAAATAAAATATATAAAGACATTCCAAAGTGACCATTATGGTTCTAAGCAGGCAGAAGACCAATGGTCTAGCAGCTTGAGCTAGTACAAAGAAACACTTTCTACTTGCAAACGAATATACAGGAAAATGTCTAAGTGAATTTATATTTTAAATGCGAGATATATGTAAAGAAATATTATTTAAAAATAAATTAACATCCTATATATGCGAAGTATAACAATATATACAGAGAAGCTGCAACCGATATAGTTCGAGGCAGTTATATCCGTACAGCAGCACACGTCGTACGTAATCAAGAACTGCCACTGTTGATGATAATATACCGGCGTTACTTTTAAATGATATTTAATGTAAATGTCCTTTTGGATACGTTGATAATACCGGCCGTTAGGTTGTCAATACCGTTCCATATTTATTGAATAAAACTATTAGAATCCTTGTGGTAAAAAAAAATATATACAAAACTAACAAAGTAATAAGGTTAAGTGCTGCTGTGATCGTCGCATGGAAACCACTTACTAGCCTTACACTTGTCATGAAGACGACAATGGTTCGTTTGGTATTCGTGATGTCAACATAAGTCCATGAGCGGCGTTGTTTGTTATTCCTTACTGTCTTTTATGACTTGATTGTATGTAGTAAAAGAGTTGCTGTGGTGAATTTTGTCTATTCCAATATCATGCTAAGACGAGTCTATAACATAACGAAACACGTGTCTGCATATCTGGATAACAATTTTCGCACAAATCTGAACCTGTATTTTGCATTCTCCACGCTCGATTTTTAATAATATTTCGATATTATTTAAAATGTTTAGGTTTTACCAGTGACGGTTCTTGATGAGGTACGATGTGAACTGTTGTACGGATGAGACTGCTTCGAAAAATTTCGGATAAGTTCTGTTGCAGTTACTTGCTTCTTTGTAGATATATGCTAGCTTAAACGAAGCAGTCTCATCGGTGCAGCAGCTTACATCGTACGCCAACAAGAACCGCCGCCGGCTTTTACCCACTCAAGTATGTTACGAATTGTTGCGTCAGAAGTTCATTCATGTGAAACTCTTTTGCAGAAATAAATAAAATTTGAAAACAAGAAAACAATGTATGTGCAACGGATTTAAAGATACTATTCATATATTTACATTTAAAGAACTCTTTGAAAAAATTCGTAGCTGCCGAAACATGTTAGAGTAAAAATTTTAGAAAAATATAATCAATTATCACTAACTTCCTGTGGTAGTCATGACAACAAAACAAAAGTTGTTTACGAGGAGATTTGTGCACGACTTGTAATAGAAACGACGTTTTTTCGACGCATCATTTTTAAAATGGATTAAAAACCAATATATAAGCCTAATTTAATTATAAATGTCGCTTTAAAAATATAGTAACGGTAAATACCTTAATTGAAGACTGTCTCCTATAGAAAAAGCAACATATTTTCTATAATAACAATTACCAAAAATTTTAATGTTTCAAAGCCTGTTAATTTTGGAAGCTTTGGCTTAAAAGAATTACATAAACCATATTCAGAACACGAAGAACCATCTAAAACTGTTAAATTAATTAAACCGGGTTCATTACTTCAAGAACTTATTCCGAAAGCAGCCCTATGTAAAGAAATTCTCCAGTCCTACGTAAAGAGTGCCACAAACAACCCACCTCTCCAGAACCAGCCTGGTATTTCCTGAACTCCTATCAACCTTTTATATATAAGGCCTGAAAACTTCATGCTCTCAGTTAATAACAGGTACTCCCAGGTGGAAATAGATATGCATATATTCTAAAAGATAATACCTCATTTGTTTAACCATATTATTAAATATCATTAAACTCACGTTATCTTGGGGCAAAATACCATTTAAAAAAACCATATATTCATAGTATTTCATTGTCAGTATAGTCACTTCCAATATAACCTTAATTTTTTTATTTTGATTACATTTCCAGCCATATTTTATAGACAACCATATATAATTAGTAAAAGGGGGTAAATAAGCAACCCAATATTGTTTAATGTTTTTGGCGTAGTATATAAGGTGCATGTTTGTATCTTCTAGAAAAAAAATTAATAATTGTATTAATTATATTTATTTTTACTCCATGAAATCGTTTTTGTTTTATATATGTTTGTGAACTGTTTGGGTATCTAGAACCTACCACATAGCCTGAGATTAAGAAGCGCTCTTGTTCTAAATATTGGCCTATATAAGGCTTGCAAAATTGAGCTAGCTTTGTGATATCTCATTAAATTATACACTTATATTGTGAGAGAGTGGCTCATTATAAAATATGGCGCCAGAAACATGAGACACATTATAACAATATTTATATATATATATATATATATATATATATATATATATATATATTAATTAATAAATTATTCGAGTTTTTCGGCTTTCATATGAAATATTTGCAAATATTATCAAATTAGTATGTAATTGCCAAGTAAATGAGGATGTAAACATTGCTGTCTACAAATTACAAAGCAAATCATACGAAATTTTTAATTGAAAAATATTGTCTAGGTGTATATATATATATACACCTGATTAGGTTTACTATATATATATATATATATATATATATATATATATATATATATATATATATATATATTGAAGAGTATTACGTAGGTAACAAGTAAATGCCACCACATTATATTTAATAGAAATGTAAAGAATAATTAAGATTATGTAATTTTTAAATATTGAACCCGCTAGTGAAGTTCAATATTCGACCTATAGATGTAGCTAAGGTTTAAGTTTACAGATGTCCCTAGAATTAGGGACAAAAACATAAATAATACGTAAAATAAATAACTTATACTTAACTTAATCGGTCCTTTCAAGGTACATAATCTTCTTGTTATAATCTATAAATATATAATTGAATGGGCGCCAACTAGCTCAGTTCAATGAGGTGAATTTATAGTTTAATAATAACAAAAGTGTGGGTCTGGTACTTAGTGTAATATATATGTGTGTGAATAAACAACTTCATATATAAATAAATTCTGGATATGTAATATAATAAAGAAAACGAGAGTGTGATGAGAATAAATAAATGATTTAATTAAAAACTTTTTCCTTCAAAGGTAGGTGTTTACATAGATATATGATACATTAACCTATATATGGTCACGTGTTCATGTTATGATTTAAAAATTAGGTTAATTTTATTTTAATGAAATGATACATATACAAAAAGGTTTTAAATATTTCTATACGTTAATGGAAGTATAATACTTTTCCTTCATTATGAAACAGACATGTAAATAATTTACACATCTGTAAACATGGACAATACACCTCGTATTTTTGGCATTAACTTCTGCTTAAGACATATGTTTCTGCCATCTGTAGGCGTCGTCAGCTAAGCTAGTGAAGCAATGTATACAAATGATAAAAATCTTTATAAATAGATCTGTATCTGTATATAACATTAAACCGCAATCCCTATTAGATAAAGCAAATTTCATCTTGTAAGGTGGCACTTATTAATAAGTGACATCTGACGGACGAAAGATACTTTGCCGGAAAAATACGAAGTGTATTGTCCATGTTTACAGATGTGTAAATTATTTACATGTCTGTTTCATAATGAAATGATACATAACTAAATTGACTAAATATACTTGAATTAAAACACAAGGGAACTGTATTTTTCTGATATTGAGGTATACTTATTGATAATTAAACTGTTTTGCATAAAATTTATATCAAACGATTGTGTCTAAGTAATAATATAAATAATTTTGATGTTGTAGAAAATAGATTAAAAAGATACTCAAGTTTGGTAGATAGAGGCTTCTGGATATTCAAACGGTTTCAGGATCCTTTTCTACGAGATAAAGGTTCTGGTTAAGGAATAAGGCAGGTAGCGTCCCTCGGGATAGGATATTCGTTTAATATCTTCTAGGTAGTAGTTGGGATTGGATCCTGCGTCTATCGAAGCTTTAAAGGTTGGCGATTCGTAGGATATGCTTCGGGTATGGAAATTGTACTTTATTTAATAAATTTTCACTTAATTCTTGTAACTATTTTTAAAATATGTCGACGCGTATAAATTAAAATTCAACAACTCACGCTAAGTAGCATTTGTTTTCTCTCCAGGCTTCTTATTCGTTAATTCATGTTTGTACTTTTTAATTTAATATTAATATTTCTAAATGAGTTAATTTACAACAACAAATCGTTTAGATATCTCACATAATTAATAAATTTAATTTTGAAATACAAGAAACTAACCTAGAAACATACAAACTTTCGCTATGCGCCTGTACAAAATTGGGATATTTCCCGCCGTAAACAATTCAACTAGGTACAGTTATTTCCAAAGTATACTTGTAATGGGTCATATTCTTTAGAAAATAAAACGTTAATGTATATGCCAGTTGTCTACTGTATATACTAAAAGCAATTTCATTTCTTTTACTTAATATCTCTCTGACTGTTTAAAAATTTATCTAACAAGGCATTCTGCATTAAAACGGGTTCTTCCCCGGACGCACATTCAATAACGAAAACAGTACCTCAGTATGAAATCACTTCTCTTTGTCCGTTGTATTAATATGTAAAGCATACTTCCCCACATATATGTATATATAAATGAGAGTCAACATGTATTTAATATAAGGATATGCTTTGTCAGCAATACCACATATTGTAATCTTAACTGTACTATGTATGGGGCCCAGTGAAGGAGAATATATACAAGATATTCTGAAAACATTCTTTCGCATGAAAGGGGAAGGAGGAAGAAATAGAACAGCAAAACGTATCAGTCGATCAAGCCCTTCGACAAATAGCGGACGGCTGATCTACTTAGGTCTAGTACGACGTAGATAAAAAACGTCGGACCTAACAAGAGTAAAAAAGTCCCGCGCAAGCAAAGCCTTAGCAGTAGTCAGTGAAGAAAATACTGCAAAATACGCTAGTTTTTATAGCACCCGCAAAGGGTGAATCAACCTTGTAATAAAGTCACCTGTGCGTGCTTTAAATCATTGGGATTACAACAAAAATCCTTGTAGTGCAAAGTTAATGTGCGTTTCTTTTGTGAAACTCCTCTGAGCTCCGGTATTACCACAAGGTAGGAAGTTTTATGCTCTTAAGTCTATCGATAGCGAGAGATAAACATACTGATATCAGAAATAAAGGCCTAGACATTATAGTAAAAAATCAAACGAACTTTATAATAAACATTCGCAAGGTATTGCATTATCAATTATCATTTTCATATCTATTTATTTGTACCCTATTCAAGTGATGTAAAAATTTATGTAAAAGATCCTATGTATTAAAATCAATATATATGCTTTATATGTAATCTGATATTTTATTACACATATATATATACATACATTTACAAAGTCGATATTGGCCTATGTAAATATCCATATAATAAATTAAGACATAGTGCTCTATTTATTGCTACCATACAGAGGATACACTCATACACCTTTCGTATATCAAACGACCTGAGTTCAATAGCATATAAAAATATCAATTTTATTAGTGTAATTCAAGAGTCCCATTGCTAGAGTTAGTTAATCACCGGGCATATACTTAATTAACTTTATACCGTCAGGAACGGTTATTTTCCTGTGGCGTCCAAACAATAAGCAAAGTAATCATTTTAAATAAACGATAAACTGCACATCTATCTCTCATATTACTTCTTTAACTCTTAAAGTAGCTTGCAAATTAGTATCCCCAGTCACAATTATTATTTGCAAAGGGTTAAAGAATAGCCAAACATTACATACTACTTTTAAATAATCAATCAATCAAGTTAAAAATCTTCGGAATAACAACAATATTAATGCAAATGACTAAAGCAAATGAAAAATAGAAAATTATGAGATACATGACTCAAATTTAAGCAATAAATACCCGGAATTAACTTCATTGATTTGACATGTGAAATATACAGTTCCGAAAAATTCTTATGTACTAACTTATTATTACAAGATAAAAATTGTCCAGTATTTTTGTTCCAGGGCCTCTCATGTAAATGGGAATGCCCCACTACAATATATATATTCTTATAAAGTATGCCTTGTTTTGGTGTAATAAGCTCTTTTAATAATTTAATAATAATCATTATGATCGATTAATTAAATATAAGTAAAATTACAAGGTGACAAAGATTTAATAAATTCTTTTACATGGGTCTGTTTGCTTATGTAATAATAATATGAATAGATAAACAAATGGAGTAATTCTTCAATTAGTTTATAATCTTAAAAGTTATGATATGTAAAGTATAATGATACCTACCTTGTCCAATAGATTAGTTGGACCAAAAGCTTATAAAATGTCGCTCTGATGATTTACAATATTAGTAGGTATAGACTAAATAAATATATTAAATAATACTATACTCAATGGGTGTCAGTTAGTTTAACATGTTAGTTAAATTAACAAAATAATATAAAATTGTATTATTCATAGGTAAAGCAAGACCTCTTTCTCAGGAGCCGGTTCTCTTTTCAAAATCAAACCTTATTATAATAAATTTTCCAAAATCTTGCATTCGCACTGATAATATGTTAAATGTGCAATATCACAAGCATGCGGAATTTAATTAAATAACGATAAATAAAAATGTTGCATGAGCATTGTGAATAAGTTTATTAAATATTTTTAGGCAATTATGTTTTAAATTAATACATATCTAAATCAGCTGATGTCCTGAGTTGATCACGTGACATAATGTTTGTTCAAGTGGTGATAATATTTATATTAAACATATAATAAAGCAGATGTGCATAAAATTAATTAAAATAGTGATTTTGGAAAGCCATAAACATTTATGAAAATATAATTTGTACTGAGACCACTTAATTAAGGTAAGTTTGACTTTATATATATATTCTAGCTTTGAATTCGATTATTTCTACACATTAAATAAGGTTATGTTACGATAATGCATTAATATGGTATAAAATAATTTAAACTTTATAAATACTTGTATTCTACGTCGGGATGTGGTTTCCAGGTAATGTTAGAGAACAATTTGACAGAAAAGGGAGTTTGGTTCAGGTGTGTTTACGGGAATCAGATACTGGGAGAGACGCCTACGATTTTTAGCGAGTTTGTCCGTATGTGACAAGTGACAGCTTCCCTCTTACATTTCTATCGATGCCTGAATACTATCTTGGAACGTTTAATGGTAAGTATATATTGACTTTAATGTATTTAATGATATTTAAAGTCTAACAACAGCAGTTTTTCTAACAACAACTCAAGCGACGTTATCTCTCTATTGTTTTTCCCCTTAGCCTTCATAATATATTTAATAGAATCATTTAATTTCGTATTTGTTCTTTTTGACTTATTTTATATTTCATATTAATTGATATTGCCGTTATAATACATAATAATAATTACATAATAGAAATTATGTTCTTTCAAATGTCTATTAATTTCATTTGTGCGCTAGTTAAAATAGATGATTCCCACGGTAAGTTAATTCAAATCACAAATATTACCGTCGATAAAATCGATTTCCATATGATATTAATATTATCAATCAAGTAAATTATTTTCGGATTTGCAAATAAATTAATGAATTTTGATAAGGAAAAATGCTCTACATAAATAATAAAACTTATTCCAAATAAATTTTATAAGTAAATACGCGGTATTAACTTGTTTAATATCTTAAGGCCGTTTGACACGGCATAAATTTTGTTATAAAATTTACAATAAAAATTTTTATAGAATACTATGCAATTTGACCTTCAAAGTTATAAAATAAAATTTTAAGAAAAAAATAAAACTGTTTGACACGATTTGAAAAATTTATTCAAAAATTTATGAGTAAGCATGTTAAGTTCCGTGATGTTTTCGATAATATTATTTGTTTGATGTTCTGATGCCAACTTCCTATGTGATAACTAATGTAACCTCGTCACGCCGCCAGCATCGCCCCTACGCGCAGTTTTATTGCGCAATTTTTATGCTTTATTTTTATAATTTATAGAACCACTTCTATTAACTTTCTAATAATATTTTATATAAAATTTTACATAAAATAATTGTGTGACATGCTATTAATTTTACAAATAAATTTTATAATATTTTTTGTTGTAAACTTTATAACAAAATTTATGCCGTGTCAAACGCCCTTTACACCGTACGTGTATGGTCGTCATTCGTACTTCTTAATCTAACGGTAAATATTAACATTTATGTTCTTTTTCTACGAGTTTCTGGTAACAAGACGAACCACATCAATATATATATATATATATATATATATATATATATATATATATATATATATATATATATATATATATTGTTGAATTGTCTGATCGCCCCACCGTTGGGCTGACCAATTGTTGACTTGTTGTGTAATGATAGCTCCTACGTTGCTGACTATTGTTAACAAGCAGAAGGGTGTGTATTAAATGAGCATGAGACTTTACGTTGAATATAAAAGAAAAGTTATAAATTAATCGGTTTTGTAATTTCAAAAATAATTGGAATATTACACTAGTGTAGTTACATAAATGTCCTATAGATGGAGTTAAGTTTGGTTATTACAGTTGACACTTGTATAATTTTCGGTACATAAATAAAAGTAAATAAACAATCTATACTTAACTTACACAGCTTGTTCCAAGAAAACCTTATGGTTAATATCTTAATGTATATTTTTATGTATTTTTGCCAGCTAGCAGTAGCAAAGAGACTTTATTTATTCTTTTCTGATGATATAAGTGCGGCATCGGTACTCCAATTAGAATATATTTGAATATATGTTAAACAAGTTATTAAATAAGTGATAATTCTGGACGAATAATCTACTAAATAAAACGAGAGAGTGAAAAGCAAATATCCTGGTTTAATTGGTTATTTGAATAAAAAGGTAAGTTTTGAACATAATAAATACATATATTAACCTACAAAATATCACGTGATCAGATAGACTAAATGAGTTTAGGTTAATTAATGTTTTGATTCGATAACGTGATTAAGTTAATAAATCTAACTTTAGTTTCTAAACACAAGGTAACTGTATTTTCTGTTTCCTTAAAGGTATTCTAATTTAAAATTAACATATTAGGCATACATACTATAATATCTACGATTGTGTTTAATAAAATAAATAAAAATTTCTAAATTTTAGGAAAAAGCAAATCAAATAATACTCAAGTTAATTTTTCAATGGATACAGGATAATCGGTGGTTGTTTGGATTCCAATATTCGGGAGAAAGGGCTCTGGTAATGGTAAAATTCAGGTCGCGTCCCTTTTGGCTTGGGGTCGAAGCGGATGGCGTACCCAGGGATTTGTATTTTCGTTTGAAACGACCAGAATGTTGTTGGGATATGGAAAATTCGTCGAACGTTGCTGGGTAAGTAGGAGATACGTTGGATATACTTGAGGTATTGTTATAATAATTTATTCTATTTTTCTTCTCCAATTTCAGGGCGACACTTATAAAATACGTCGACATGTTCGTAGAATTTTTACAACATGACGCTAACTCCAGTTTGTTTTTAATCCAGGCTTCCCATTCGTACTTCTTGTATGTATTTATTTAATCTCGTAATAATTATTTATAAATGCAATAGTTTATTAACACAAATCGTTTTGAAACTTTACAAAAATTATTGTTTTAATTATGAAATACAAGTAATTGTCTTTGGAATGTTTATTGTTCCAATGTATGCCTGTATTTAATTGGGATATTTCCCGCTATGTATTATTCAAATAAGTACAGTTTTTCCTAAAGTATATGTGACTTAAATTATCAATCAATTAAGTTTTAAAAACTTCGGTAAGATAATGATATTAATGGAAAATGACTAAGGCTAATGAGTACATGTAAATAAATAAGTATGTGAATCCAATTTGAACAATTAAAAACGCGGAATTAATTTTATTGATACGACATGTGGAAAATGCAGTTCCAATTATATCTTAGGTTCTAAAATTAATATTTTAAATCTAAAAATTCTGTATTTTTATAATTCTTGGGGTTCCTTACGTATGTAGGCATGACCTACCACAATATATATATATATATATATATATACCCGAATTTAAATAATTTTTGATAATATATCACGGTCGATCATTTCTTTTCAATTATATATATATATATATATACATATATATATATATATATATATATATATATATATATATATATATATATATATTAATAATAATTAATATAATTGATTGTAAATAAACTCCTCAATTGTGTGCCTAATTCGATGCGTTCCCTTAGATGGCGTATCTGTATATACTTTATTAATTTATTGGTCTGTAAAATTAACACTTTTGTTGTAATTCCTTGTACTACGTTGTAACAGACTGAAATCGTCCCTTGGTTATTTCTAGTCGTTTATTCAGTCAATTATGAACGGACACACATTTCATAAGATTTCGCACTTATATATATAAGTGTTTAGATAATTTCTCAGCCGTTAATTAAATATATCAATTGATAAATTATTGGAGTTTTTCGGCTTTTATATAAAATATTTACAAATATCAAATTAGTATGTAATTGCAGAGTAAGTGGGGATGTAAACATTGCTGTCTACAAATTACAAAACAAATCATACGAAATTATTAATTGAAAAATAATGTCTACGTTTGGACTTGAACCCAAGTCTACAGTTTGCCGGACTGTCGCTTTTATCACTTAACTTGCGATAGACCTTGGTTCAAGCTATTTAGAAATGCATTATAAAGTAACAGTGTTAATGAATCATATGTCAGTTATTGAATGTAGATGTCAAGTTGAAAGCAGAAGTCAGTTTTGAAAGGTGATGTCAGTTTTGATAGCAGATGTCGGTTATTGAAAGCAAATGTCAATTTTTGAAAGCAGATGTCAGTATTTTGAGAGCAGACAGCAGTGTTGAAGGTTTGAAATTGCTAATTATTACTACATAGCTAAGAAATTATCTAAACACTCATATAGCTATGGAGTAATAATTAGCAATTTCAAACCTTCAAAACTAACATCTGCTCTCAAAATACTGACATCTGCCTTCAATAACTGACATCTACTTTCAAAACAGGCATCTGCTTAAAAATCTGACGTCTGCTTTCATAACAGACATCTGCTTTCAAAACAGACATTTGCTTTCAATAACTGATATTTGCTTTCAATAATTGACATCTGCTATCAAGACTGACATCAGCTTCCAAAACTGATTTCTGCTTTCAACTAGATATCTACATTCAATAACTGATATCTGATTCATTAACACTGTTACTTTATAATGCATTTCTAAATAGCTTGAACCAAGGTCTATCGTGGCTTAAGTGGTAAAAGCGACAGTCCGGCAAACTGTAGACTTGAGTTCAAGTCCCAACGTAGACAATATTTTTCAATTAAAAATTTCGTATGATTTGCTACATTCCCACTTACTCTGCAATTACATACTAATTTGATATTTGTAAATATTTCAAATAAAAGCCAAGAAACTCCAATAATTTATCAATTGATATATTTAATAAACGGCTAAGAAATTATCTAAACACTTATATATATATATATATATATATATATATATATATATATATATATATATATATCAGTGGTGCATTCAAGATTTATTTCATATATTCAAAAAATTTATATGAAATATGCCTCTTATTCTATTTAATTTCTCATTTATTAATTCATACGTTGTTTTCCCATATTTCTTTATAATTTTATAAGGTCCTTCATATATTGGTAAAACCTTTCCACATATCTTCTTTCTCTTATTTCCTCTTCTTAAACTTTTAGCTACCAGTAAATCTTCTATATCAAATTCATTTAGTATTTTCCTTTTCTTTCTTGTCTTCTCTCTTCTGTGGTAAACTACCTTCGCCTTATCCAAACGTTTCCTTATATTTTTTAAATTAGAAAAGATTTAGATTAATTTTGAAACCTGACGTTTTATTACTGGAGCCCTCTATAAGGCTTTATGTAACACTAAAAGAACATCCTTCGTACTTGTAAACGATATCGGGTATCCTCGTGATATTATTTACTTCTTTCGCTCTTTTTTTTCACAGATCTGTTATAGGTGACTATGTGTTTGACCATTATGAATTGATGTCCGGCAGGTACTCACTTCAAGTTAATTATTATTTCCACTTTATACTAGCGAAAAAAATTAGTGCGCTAGTTTAATACCGCTCTATACCTCTTTTCGCTAATTTGATACGGAATATTCAATGTTATAAAAGGTCACTATGTTTTTCTTGATCCCACAACCATAAGATTAACTATGTTAAATCATAGACCCATTCAAAAATATTATCACAGAGCACGAAAAGAAGTAAAGTACAAAAAACCTTCAACAAAATACATTTCATTTATTATTTAAATTGAATTCCAACAAGTAACGACCAACTCAAACAAACTGGAAGACGAAATTAATAAAAGTAAATATATCAAATAAACATATGGAATGCAGTAATTTTATTATGCAATACTTTATAAACAAGTTATTATTACAAAATAATGAGCACATAACTTTTAGTTAAAACATTAGAAGAAGGAACTATTTGCATTTAAAATCCATGCAACAGTCAGGGTATGGCTTAGATGAATTTTCAACCAACACACAATCTTCCAACATTATAGCTCCACATCTATAACATAAAAAACAGTATTTAACCAACATCCAACAGTAATACAATAACAAAATAATAGCAACATAGCAATTCAATTCAACCGTTTATTACAGGCACTAAAGAGATTGTTTCTGGATAGGAACAACAAATTAATTATAATTACAGCTCCCTAGGAGACGCTCTAATAATTACTACAAAATGTATTAAAATACTTCGAGAAGCGTCGTTCATATCTCATTTTATAAATATTAATATAATATCGGAAGGCAAGTCGACACACTAATATTAATAAAAATAAATTCGAAATGTTATCAGAAATATAAAACTAAATTGGAGACATTTATGAACAGAACACGAAATTCCTTAAAAAATAGTTTTTTACATATCAAGTCCGGGATGTAAGATTTTACTAGATGAGTTAGCGAATACCAGAAGTCATAGACGAGTCCTGGTAGCTTACTAGGCCAGTAAAAGCACTTTCCGGACGTGGTGCGTACAACATTTTTTTTTTGCAATCGTAAATTTTTCACTTTTATTATCGTAAATTTTCAACTTTTACTGAACAGATGATCTTTCTAAAACTTGCAGTAAGCTTCTTCGGTAATATGTATTACCTTATAGTAATAAGTCAACAAACACCAGCCAATCTGTAAAAATAACGTTAGTGTTTACAATTTTTCGTGAATTTTGAATTGAAAATGAGCGACGAAGGTAATTTATACCGTGAACATAACATTAGCGAGGTTACTAGCATATTGCGGCAATTTACTACCTACTGTATTGCGGAAAAGATATGAAAAGTTTTCCGGGCATTTGAAGAATGGCTTAACAGGAGAAATAATTGAAGAAGTAGTGCCAGTGTACATCGGAAAAAAAAATAAAATTTGTAAACCATTAACCTCAGGAGCTACCATTCAATGCTAAAAGCCACACTTAAACTGAAAAGAGATATAGATATGTCAAAATATAATAAAGTAAACTTGTCCACGAAGAGAAACAACACAGGATAAAATAAAAAAATCTAGAGTTTTTACTAAGGGAAGAAGAAACCAGATTCTTTGATGGAAGCTCCTGATCAGGATTTCTTACATATGAAGATACGTATCCACTAGTGTTTTCTTTAGAAACTAATATATCTAACTTGTCAAAAGGTGGTGATAATACTGGGAATCGCAGGATATGTACATGCGAGGAATTAGCAAAAATGGAGCTAGATCACATAAGCGACAAGAATTCAATGCTAGTTGTAAACGTTGGTGACACAAAAAATTATGTAGACAGAACATTTGTCGTTAGTGGAAGAAAAGAAAATGTTCATTTACGCCGTTATCCAAAATACGTAGCCATACGACCAGCCCATACCCCTACAATCTTCATTCTCTAGAAGATGGGACATTGTAAAATTCAACCAATTGGAATTCACACTCTAGCCAAAATGTCAAGCAAAATAGCGGAATGGTTGAAATTATAAAATCCGAAAGATTACACTGGTCATTGCTTTCAGAGTAGTTTCACGAAGTGTTTAGCCGACGCTGGTGCCAATTTATCTACCATCAAAAGACGCGAAGGGTAAAAGTCTACATCAGTGGCGGAGGGATATGTAGAAAAATCCATTCAGAATCAAATTAACATCGCGAAGAAAATGCAGGACCGGGAAGAGAATACTACTATGTCTTGAAGTGGGAAACACGTTCATCTAGAAGAGGCGTTAAATATAATTAATGTTGAAAATACTGCAATACCTAATTGTAAAAGTTCAAATTTAATTTCTTGTTTTTTACAGGACTAGTCCGATAAAAAACATTCAGCGATAGTAGTCCGGTAAAATGATACTTTCTAGGTTGAAAATTATCTAGGTAAAGTATTCATTACACTATGATAGCAAAAAAAAAATGAGTAAGTGTAATATATGGTATAAATGGAGGCTTGAATGATGATGTAATTATAGACTGGATCTATTTAACAGAAGATGAAGGAAATTAAGTTTACTTTTTGCGGAATCTTAATTAATGAAGTTATTGCTTAAATATCAGATTTTAGTTTCAAAATAAATGAGCAAAAACGTGATGCAATAGGCAGTTTCTAATCAACCGTATTTTTTTATAGATGGAGAAGTATAATTTTTCAATGGATTCTAAGATTTAGACATACAAAAAACCATCAATTTTCTTTTCTAATTTGAAGAACTTTTATATTTAAATTTCCTAATCGTCAGTACCCCCATAAAACGTCCGCCTGAATGAAATCGAACCAAGAGATGTATTTTTCAGAATTATTTTAATATTTTATTTAAATATGTTGAAGTTGAATTAGTAGTACTTACGTTGTATAAGTTATTGTACCATTCCTACCACAGCTAACTTCACCACAAAGACCTGGAACGTAATTCTGTCTGCTTTCACCAGCTTTCAATAATCCTATAGACTTGTCACTTGATTTACATGCGAATCCTTCTGCTTTCTCCTTATCTGAAATATACGAGCGTATTGGTTAGAGACTGGACACTAGAGGCCCGTGACTCATCGCCCGCGGGCGTAATATTGAAAATTTGTATTTTTAAAGAGTTTTTAATTTTATTTATGTAATAAAATACGAAATAAATTTTTATTTGTTCATTCTGTAGTTCAAGTTGAATAAAGGAGTATTAATATTAACTAGAAATACTTTCTCAAGGCTCTCCTCTGTAAAATTTGTTCTCTTTTAATGAAATACATCCTTGTAGATAAAAAACGCCCTTTCTACATCGGAACTAGTTATGGGTGCATACTGGAAATATTCATTCAGCGTATTTAGCAGTTAGATTTTGAGGCATTGTCTCCATTCACAATTGCTGCAATGTTGTTGAATCTGGATTTCTATTAAAAACTGCATCTAACTTTTGCCGAAGGCCACATCCGAAGTCACTTGGAATACTTTTCAAATTATCGAGCATCGTCATTTAAACATGTAACGAAATTTTGTAAGCGATCGAAGTCCTCTGCATAAAAGCTAGTAGCTTCCAACCATGTTCCCTATCTAGTTGTTACTGGAGAGGGAGGCAGTGACAAAGATGGAAGTTTTTCCCTGTGAAGAGCTACTTTTAATGGTGCTTTTCTAAAAACTTTTTTAAAAGTGGATTCAAGTATATCAACTTCCAGAAGGTGCCTCTGATATATTCACAGATTCTGTGGAGAGCACGTGCTACACAAATAATGTGCAACATATTAGTATATGTTTCCTTTAATAGTCTGCCTGTTTTTAACATATATGCAGCACTGTCGCTGACAAATAAAAGTATCTTTTTCTTCGTACCTGTCATCCAAATGAAACATTTCGTGTATATTCTCGTAAATGGTTTTAGCTACTGTTTTCGCATCAACTGTATTTATAACTATTGTTGCTATTAGATATGTGTTATGTGGAATACTTGAATGTGGTACACCAGCTACAACATTTACCGCACAGCGTCCTAATATATCGACAGTTTCGTCGGCATTTATCTATAGGTACTGTTTGAAAGATAACTTCTAATGTGTTCTGCTGTTTTCGTGTAGCACTTGGAAATATAATATTTGCGTTAGGTGGATTCATCAGGAACATTTCGACCAGTATATTTTTGAAGAAATGTTTTGAAGGTGAGATTGTTAAGTTTATTTAATGGAATATTTGCCGCCATCTACGGCCATGAATAAAGGAATTTAACTGGAAAATTGAAGTAATTACGTCACAATTCAACGACAAAAAGTAGGTAAGCGCTTAACCGAATGAATAGTGCTATTCAATAACTGCGTGTTGTACTTAGCGATGGTACAGACTATTAATATATATATAACTGGCTATACATTCCTTACGGAATTGGAGCCGCTGCTTGAGCTCTTCTGACTATCATTATGGGGCGGTTCGTCACTCCTCTCCATTTTCTTGTTTGTTTGTATTTACAGGTTGTCATGTTTCTTTGCTTCATCCGCTATTTGCCTCCATACCTTTCTATCCTTTATCTTCTCTCGCCAGTTAATGATTCCCATGGCCCTTATGTCATTAATCACTTGGTCCCCCCATCTTAACTTAGGTCTTCCTTTGGATCCACTTTCCTGCGGTTTCCATTTCATTATTTTCCTTGATATTGATTCTTCCTCCTTTCTCAGTATGTGTCCATACCAACGTATTCTTTTCGATTTGATTTCCTTTACTATATCTTCTCCGTTTAGTATTTCTCGTATAGCTTGATTAGTTAATCGTCGATACTGCTCCTCGCTTATCCTCTCCGGTCCATATATCCTTCTAATTATCTTCCTTTCGAAAATTTTTAAATTTTCTGCGTCCCTGCTTGTAATGCACATAGTTTCCGCCGCATATAAGACTGTCGGTCTTATCACTGTTTTGTACACTTTCAATTTTGTTTTCCTACTTATCTTTTTACTTCTCATTATCTCCCTATACCTGTAGTATGTGTTGTGTCCCGATTTTATTCTTTGTGCTATTTCTATACTTCTATTGTTTTTATTACTTATAATCGTTCCGAGGTATTTGAAATTTTGTACTTGTTCAAACCTGCGGTCTCCCATCCGTATTTTCTTCCCACGTTCTGCCTGTTTCCTACTCACTCTCATATATTTCGTTTCCTTTTGATTTATCTCTAGACCTCGTTTCCGTGCTTCTCCATCTATCCTCTTTATTATTTTTTCTAAACTTTTCTTGTCCCTTGCCATGACAGCAATATCATCGGCATATGCAATCACTTGTACTGATTTCTGTATTAAGGATCCGGTTATTTCACAACTTCGTATGGTTCCTTCCAATGCTATGTTGAATAGTGCCGCCGAAAGTCCATCTCCCTGTCTTACTCCTTTTGTTTGTTTTATTGCATTTGTCATCCCTTCTTCTGTAATTACAGCTGCTTTTGATTCATCTAATGTCATTCTGATTAGCCTTTTTATCTTTTCTGGTATTCCCAATGTTGTTGCTTCCTTCATGATAGATTTCCTTTCCAAACTGTCAAACGCCTGTTTAAAATCGATGTATATTAAATGTAGGTCTATATTTCTTTCATAGCATTTTTCTACAACTTGGCTTAATGACTGAATTGCATCGATTGTTGACTTTCCCTGCATGAATCCGTTCTGGTACTCTCCTATCTCTCTTCTTAGGTATGTATTCAACCTTTTTAATACAATTGATGTTAATACTTTGTATACTATGTTTAGTAATGTTATTCTTCTATAATTATCACATTTTGTTAAATCACCATTTTCTTGTATTGGTATTATGATTCCTAGTCGCCATTCTTCGGGCATTGATTCCTTTTCCCATATCTTTAATAATAGGTCGTGTATTCCCTCTCTTAATTTTTCTCCTCCATTTTTTAGAATTTCATTACTAATGTTATCTGATCCTGGGGCTTTTCTATCCTTTAAGTTATTGATAATATCATTCACTTCCTCAGCTGTTGGTTCTTTTATAATTTCTTCTTCTAGGTTATCTATTCTTTCAACTTCGCTGGTACTTTCCTCTATGCTTATCGTATTTTCCATATATTCCTGCCATTGATTTTTATTTATTCTGGTTATTACATTCTTCATTTTTTGTTGCTTTATCTGTCTGTATAACTTCGTGTTATTCTTATTGTCCCTTTCTAATTCGTCCATCCTTGTCTCTATCCATTTTTTTTTTCTCTTATGAGTTTTGTTCCTTCATTTCTTATTTGTTTGTATATTTCGTAATCTTCATCTTTACTTGTTCTTATCCACTCCAGCCTTGCCCGTCTCTTCTCCCCTATCACGACTTCGCACTCATTATCAAACCATCCAGTTTTCCTCTTTATTTATTCTCTCTTCAACACTTTATCTGACGCATCATTTATTGCGTTTTTAATGTTTTGCCACTCCTCTTCTATGTTCTCATTTTTTCCTCTTTTATCTAATTGTGCCTTGATCTCCTCTTGGTATTTTCTTTTACTTTCATCATTATTTAGGCTTTCTACATTCCATTTTTTAGGTATCCCTTTGGTTCTACAGTTTCTAATCATTCTTAGCTTTGTTTTTGCTATTACCAAGTGATGATCAGTATTCACACTTGTTCCTCTATAAGATCTAACGTCCTCTATTAAATTTTCTCTTTTCTTTTTGATTACCATATGATCTATTTGGTTTCCTCTTTTTTGTCCTGGGAATGTCCATGTGATTTTATGTTCCTTTTTATGCTTGAATTTTATGCTTACGATAAATAACTGCATTTCTTCTGCTATGTTGCATAATCTTGTCCCATTGTCAGTGGTTGATTCATGGATTGTTTCCCTTCCAGCTACATTCCTTAGGTGTTCTTCCTTACCTATTTTTGCGTTGAAATCCCCTATCACTATCAACGTGTCATGTTTTGGTATCATTTCGCATGTTTCTTAAATTTTTTCGTAAAATGAGTCTTTTTCTTCTGGTAGTGATACTTCAGTTGGTGCGTATGCGTTTATTATTGATATATTCGCTATTTCGTTTTTTATTCTTAGATATGAGATTCTGCCATTTATTGTCTTAAATTCCAATATTTTATTTCTGAAGTTCTTGTCTATCATAAACGCCGTTCCATTCCTTCCTTGTTTTTCTTCTCCTGCATACAACACACAGTACTCTCGCTTGTCTATTCGCCCCTAGTCTTTCCACCTCACCTCCTGTAATGCCAGAATTCCTATTTTGTATATCTCCATTTCTCTGCTTATTTCTTCCATCTTTCCATTTCCATCAATGTTTTAATGTTCCATGTTTCAATTCTTGCCCTGCCTCTACTATTCCTTACCAATTTATTCTTTTTCCGTTTCCTATTCATTGTCGTTGCCTGCTCGTCTCCATCATTTGTTAAGGTTGTAGTTAGTTTTTGTAATTCGAAATTTTTTATTCTCTACCAATTCATTTCTGCAGCTGTCCCAAATCATTGTTATTCCATTTATTATTATTTTTTGATATCCTACTTTTATTCTTCCCCCTTTTCTCTCTAGTTTTTAGCAATTTCCCTCAGGTTTTTCTGAATTTTTAATTCCTGATCTGTTAAATCTGAATCAATGTAATATTTTGTACCTCGCAACTTGTGTTTATTCTTTAATATCATCTGTTTAATTTCCCAGTTTTCGAGTTTTACTCTTATGTTTCTACCATCTCCAATCTTTTCAATTTCTTTTATTTCACTTTTTACTCCTATAGCATTTTCTATAAATGCTTGTACTTGTTGCGGTTCTATTCTATCTTTAAATTCAACCCCTTTAATTATAATGTTCGTTTTACGATGCTCTTTCTCTATTTTTTTCTATTTTTTGTTCCACTTTTTGCACTTTCGCCAGCTCATTCTCCAAATCGATTACCTTTTTTCATAGTTCTATGTTTTCTTTCCTCATTTCTTTAATCTCTTCAAAATATTGTTTTTGTTCTAGTCGTATTTCCTTCATTTCTTTCGTTAGTTCTTTCATTACTACTAATAATTCATCCATTTCTTGTAGAAATTTCGGTTCTGGACGTTCGCAACACAATTACTACTAATGCCCTACTCAGTTCAAACACCAGCTTGTGCTACGACTGGTCTTTCGCCTTTATTTCATAATCTAATTTTATATTCTATCGTATTCAATCTATATATTCCGATTGCTATGTCTATGTACACGGAGAGCTGTAAATATCAGACAAAAAAATTGCCGAGAGTGTAAACATTTGCCTGCGACAAAGACCGCAAAAAAAAGAGACACTCCGGAACCACAAGCAAGAGCAGAACAATAACGAATTCTATGTCAATTAATGCGGAAATTTAAATTTGATACACGAGGTATCTAAAACAAAATTCCAGCTTTCAAATGATATCAAGCAAGTAATTATAGGTCAGATACTACTCACAGAGTCACACATAAAACAGCACGAAAAATTTTATCATGTCAGCACTGTAACTTATACTTATACTGTTGACTATTAATATGGTCCATCATAATTTCGGCCCGATGCGTCCGGTTTCTAGTAATGATATACAAATTTCATATGCTCGTATGTATATATATTATAATTAGAGACCGGACACATCGGGTTTAAATGGACGTCATTACGACGGACGATATAAATAGTCTACAACATCTGTAACTATATCACGCAGTTGTTGAATAGCACTATTCATTCGGTTAACTGCACATCTTATTTCTTGTTTGCGGTTAACCAAATGAATAGCGCTATTCAGTAACTGAGTGATGTACTTACAGGTGTTGTAGACTATTTATATTGTCCGTCGTAATGACGTCATTTCAACCCGATGTGTCCGGTCTCTAATTATAATATAACAAGTAACTTTTTGTCAGTGAGCATGCAAACAATTACAACAAAACCCCAATTTTGTTCATTACGTGTTCTTGGAGTATCGAAAATCCGTACTGGCTTCGCCAAGTTGAACACCCGCGTCCTTGGACTATCAACGTGTGGCGTGTGGAATAATTAGGAATAAAGTCATTTGACCCCACATTATTGGAACCCACTTGAATGGTGAAATGTACCGAGACATTTTGGAAACTGAACTGCCAGCACTACTTGAAGACGTTATCTTAGAAGCGCAACAGAACATGTGGTTTCAACATGATGGTTGTCCAGCAAACTATTTGATGATAGCCCGTGAAGTATTCATCGTAATTTTAATGGTCGCTGGATCGGTAGAACTCGATCAGTAGATCTGGTTCAATAGATTGGCCTACTAGATCACCAGATCTTACTTCGCCAGATTTTTTATGGGGTTATCTCAAATGCAAAGTATACAATCAAGTACCAACAACACGTGAAAATATGATTGAGCGAATGTGAACCATGCTTTTGCCGAAATTCAAGAAGATATACTTTTCAGTTGTCTGCATTCAATTGAAATGCGGATAAATAAGTGCATTGGAGTCGCAGGTCATTATTCTGAGCACTCACTTTAATTGAAAGATAATGAGGCAAGGAGAAATCCAGCACTCTGATAAGTGAGAGGAGAAGGAACTTACATAAATGAATCACCTTGAAAAGTGAGAAGCGAGGAGACTCAGGTTGATCAAGTGGTACCATGTATATCGTTTTTGTTGGATTAAGCTAAAAATAATTTATTCACCAGCAATATACATGAAGAAAGTTTTTCTAAAACTAATTTAGATTATTTACAAAGAATAGTATTTTTTATTGTACACGTATTGCAGGATCGTCTGCGTAGGTCCTCAGTACAGGAACCCCACATTATTGGAACCCACTCGAATGGTGAAATATACCGAGACATTTAGGAAAATGGACAGCCAGCACTACTTGAAGACGTTATCTTAGAAGCGCGACAGAACATGTGGTTTCAACATGATGGTTTTCCAGCAAACTATTCGATGATAGCCCGTGAAGTATTCAGAGTAATTTTAATGGTCGCTGGATCGGTAGAACTCGATCAGTAGAGCTGGTTCAGTACATTGGCCTACTAGATCACCAGATCTTACTTCGCCAGATTTCTTTTTATGGGGTTATCTCAAATGCAAAGTATACAATCAAGTATCAACAACACGTGAAAATATGATTGATCGAATCAAAACCATGCTTTTGCAAAAATTCAAGTAGATACACTTCTCAGTTGTCTACATTCATTTGAAATGCGGATCAATAAGTGCATTGAAGTCGTTGGCCATTATTCTGAGCACTTACGTTTATTGAAAGTTGATGAGGCGAGGAAAAATCTAGCACTCTGAGAATGAGAGGAGAAGGGACTTATATAAATGAAGCACCTTGAAACGTGGAGAAAGTTGAGAAGCGAGGAGACTCAGGTTAATCAAGCACCCCCATGTGGTACCATGAATACATCGTTTTTGTTTGATTAAACTAAAAATAATTTATTCACCAGCAATATACATGAAGAAAGTTTTTCTAAAATTAATTTTGATTATTTACAAAGAAAAATATTTTTTATTGTACACGTAATGCAGGATCGTATGCATAGGTTCCGAGTGCAGAAAATTGAAGAAAAAATTAATTTCATCGATTACAGCGCCATTTATCATGAATTGTAAAAAATGTTTCAGGCAAATCCTATGTACTTTTCCTAGTAGAATTCGAATCTGTAATAAAACATACGGGTTGTTGTTTAAGATTTCAAATTTACCCCCGCCCCACCTACATGGAAAGAGAGAGAGAGAGGGACTAATTCTAACACTAATATATTTCCTCCATTGAATTATTAAATTTTAAATCTGGACATTTTTTCGTGAACTGTTTATGCTTCGGGATATTTGAATGTTTCCAGTTAAAAAATTCACTCAGTATATGCATTTGAATAAATAAACTCCGAAACGTTGTGTATAACAGCTTTTAACAAATAACAAAAAAGATAATTATTAAAACCGAAACATCCGAAGAAACACGACGATGAAGTAATACTTATCAATCAAAAAGTAAGACAAAGAAAACAAATAAAGTATTTTTTGATATATTAATAATTACATTGTAATTTAAAACGCAAATTTGTAAAATAATTAACCAAAAAAAATAATAAATAAATATTATATTCATGTGTATATTTATACCTGAAGCAGGAACCCTTTCTATGCTCTGAGCGCAATAAGCAATTGATACGCACAGTAGCACTATAAATACTGGCTTCATCATCTTCTCTGCCATTCTAATGATGCTTACTGACAAAAAAATCGAATTTATTTAATTTATATTGAAATATGTGCACCAATCCTTTAATATATGTAAATTTATTTACATACATTACGTTGGTCACTATGTTGAAACTCTTCGATAAAGCAGTCGATCATCATTCAATTCTTAAAATTATTTTAACAACTCACGTGAGTTTATACAATTCCTGATGGTCTCTTAAATATTAAAGTTACGTCTGGGTTATTCCAGGCTTTAATATTTTACATATATACAGAGTTATTCACGCTATACGACGCGGAAAGTTGTGGCCAAAATACTTGACTTTCTCAAAAAGTTTCAATTTTGGGATATATGGGGGTCTATTATGGTTACTTTTTAAAATTATTTTCATATTATACAGGCTGTTCCAAAATACCAAAAAGTATCAAAGTTGTATGTTTTTAAATGGAACAACCTGTATATTATTGCTTTTTTGGATTCTCCGATCAAAATAAGTGTCGGTTTTAATTAGATTTATAATACGTAAACTTTGAGGTTTTTTAAATAATTAAAAAGTGTGTAAGTTATGTAAGCGAAATTTACAGTGAAGCGTAACAACTGATCATATTTTATATCCAAATTATAATAAACTTACCATCTTATACATTCTGTACAAAAATTAAAACTTATGAAATAAGAACTTCAAGTGGCTATAACTTGATTAACCCTTAACAGTGCTGGTGAAATAAGCTAACACTTATCTGCTGGTGGAGTCCGTCCGAACCCCAATTTCCAGTTGATAAAAACAAAAAATGTTTACATTGCTTATTTATTTTTTTAAAGAAATACAACAAACAGTAATATTTATAAGCGATTAAACGTTATTAAAACATATATTGCAAACTAAACTGGTGTGATCTGGGCAAATGTGTTTGCCGCATTTTTTGCATACACTCTTAACCTTTCGGTCTTTGTCCCTGGAGCAGAGATCGTATCGCTTTTTTCGTGTTGGCTCATTGTTCGTAAAGGTTGTAGGTAGCTCTTTACCCAACTGCTTGCAAATTATTGTTTGCAGTTCACGCGGTAATCGGCTGAGATTTCTTCGTTGCATATGCGCAGTAATGAGGCTTTTTCCGAGGCTTACCAGAAAATGTCGCCTTTTAAATGTTTCTTCTCGCCCACAGTTCAATACTACCATACTATTTACACCTGCTATATTTATCATAGCGTAAAAAATTACCATGGGCCAACGCCTGGTAGGTCTAGCTACTGAATAATTGGCGCATAACTGATCTAATACATCTACGCCAACTTTGGTCCTATTATAATCATTGGTCATATCAGGTTTTCCATTTTCAGTGCTTATTTTTTGATCGTGGTGCATGGTAGATATCAATGACACCGATCGTTTTTTTTTAGGAACATATGAAGCTATTGTTATATCATTGTTATGTCCAAATATCGTAGAACCCACTTGTCTCCTTCTGTTAGGCTTAAACTCAAGTGGTAATTGCGGTTTGTTGATTCTTATAGTTCCTAAAAGGGTCAAGCCTTGTTCTCTCAGTTTGTTACATAACTCGACTGACGAGAACCAATTATCAGTTGTGACATTCCGATTTGTGTTTTGTATGGGAGGTATGAGCTTTAGGACGTCGCGGGTTGGTACAGATACTTTATCTATTGATACTGTATTTTCCTTGCCAGTATAAACAAATGCATTACACAGGTAGAAAGTACGTGCATCGCAGAGGCACATAATTTTTAGACCATACTTCGCCGGTTTCTTGGGCATGTACATTTTAAATGAACATCTGCCTCGAAATGGTACCAACATCTCATCGATGTTGAGATATTCTCCTGGAGTATATAAAGATTCACAATTCGCAATAAAAATATCCCAACATTCCTGTATTGCAGCCAATTTATTATGCTCTTTTCTTTGATCTCTTGTAAGTGCATCATCAAATCGCAAACATGACAAAATAAAAAGAAAACGAGTTACACTCATTGTAGCCCGAAAAACATCCCGACCAGTTCCATCATTGGCAAATAAAGCAGATATATCCTCGTGATTAGATTTCATAACACCTGATAGATATAAAAGACCAAGGAAAGCGTTTAGTTCAATCATATCCAGTTCAGCTGTGTACGATGGCCGAGGTACTTGAAATTGCTCATGTCTGTTCCTTATTTTCACATTTGTATGCAACAAGATGGTCTCTAGCATATTATCAGTAAAAAATAACTTCCAGACTGCTGTAATGTCATTTTTATCGATATTGTTGGCTCTCCCTTTGGGGCCTGGTAGATGTATAATCAGATTGTGAGTGCGAGTACGTGAACGACTTTTACATGCCTTCTGCCATTTAAAATTTTTATCCTTACCATAAAATACATTACTATCATCGGAATCGTTATCAAAATGGCTTTCATCGCCATCTGAAGAAGCTTCTGAATTTGTTTCATGATCGCTAGCTTGAAATTCGTTTTCTTCATCGGAATAAAAATTTGGATCATTCGCTATTTCATTTAATTCTGATTCAGTCAAAGGTCTACTCCACTCATTCATTGACATGGTAAAATTGACAAAAATACACTAAAAATAATGCATTATATAGTTAGGTTTTTGAAGAGTACACTTACGTGTTGGTGGGGTCTTTAAAGATTCGAGGTCTTATAATTTTCAAAATAATTTAGCTGTTGACTTTACAGCTACACACGCCTCTTATAACTAACCTAATTTAAGATTACGTTGACCCACAACGCCATCTGTTTAATACTCTAAAGAATGCTAACAGAAAACTATACCGCCAGGTCCGCGCGGACCCCACTAGCACAGTTAAGGGTTAATATAAATAGAACGCCATATTTTTTAATTTACCAGCAAATGCACTTTTTAATTACACAGGCCTGCGATGGTAAAATTGTCTGGATTTTATACAGTGATTTCAATAGATTTTTTGGTGCTGAAAATGGGAAAATTATTTAAAAAATTCCATCACGTAAGGTTTTTTTACAATCTGGGGTTTTTTGACCTATCTGCATGTATTAGTCTTTTTGTAAAGGACAATTTTGTTAAACCGTTGTTTAAATAAACTATTATAATTTTTTTACTTATGATGATGCAAGAAGTTGATATTCTGAATAAACATACACTAGATTTATGATAAAGAAATTACAAAAAGAAATAATTGAGCATGTCGCAAGACATGACTCATCATCTTCCTGTTACTGCATGTCTACCTCCCCACCTACACTACAAACATATAGCTATTCTAGACAAAGCAGTTAGTTCATTCAATATCTTCTTTACAACTGTGGTGTGAATTTGTGTAATTAGTTGACATTTGTGATTAGTTGCTGAGTGAATTTAATTTTTATTTTAAGAGTTTTTTAAAATTAAATTCCAATGTCATCAAGAGGCTGTGTCAATGTACCCAACTCCTTCTGCTATATTTGTGGAAAGTTTACAGTAAAAAAACAACAAAGAAACATTACAGATTTTGTAAAAAAAGTATATTTTGCATATTTTGGTGTGAAATTAGGAGACCAAGACAAACCTTGGGCTCCTCATAAGGTTTGTTCAGTGTGTGTTGAAGAGCTTCGCCAGTGGTCACAAGGAAAAAAACAGTCTTTTCGCTTTGGAGTGCCTATGGTTTGGAGAGAACCGATCAATCATAGCGATGATTGTTATTTTTGTTCGTGTGTAGTACACGGATTCAATTTAAAAAACAAAAAGGACATCGTTTACCCAAACCTTCGATCCGCAACACGTCCTATACCTCATGGACCAAAAGTACCTGTTCCTTCACTACCAGATACATTAGATGATGTATCTGATGACGAAATGGTTTCACGTACATGCACAAGTGAACTTGATGAGGGAAGTGATTACTATGATACTGGAAGTGATGAGCCAAAACTGTTTGACCAATCTGAATTAAATGATTAGGTGAGGGACTTAAACCTTCCTAAGGATTCAGCTGAGCGTTTAGGCTCAAGGTTGAAAGAAAAAAATTTGTTAGCACCTAGCACAACATTTTACTGATTTAGGAACAGAGAAAAAGAGTTTGCTCGATATTATTCCGAAGAAGATGCACTAGTTTTCTGTAATGATGTACCCGGGTTCATAGAACAATTCCTCGTAGAATACAATGTTTCTGAATGGAGACTCTTTATTGACTCTTCAAAAAGGAGCTTTAAGGCCGTTCTTCTACACAATGGAAGTAAATATGCTTCTGTACCAGTGGGACATTCAGTTCATTTAAAAGAGTGTTATGAAAATCTTGAGCTACTTTTAATTAAAATTCGTTACAAGGATCAAGGCTGGACAATTTGTGGTGATTTGAAAGTTCATTGTTTGTTACTTGGACAACAAAGCGGTTATACTAAATATCCTTGTTTTTCGTGTGAGTGGGATAGTCGTGATAGAAAGCAGCACTATTGTAAAAAGATGTGGCCACCAAGACAAACCTTACAACCTGGAATGAAAAACATTGAAAGAAAAAGTTTAGTAGACCCGAGCAAAGTTTTGCTTCCTCCATTACATATAAAACTAGGGTTAATGAAACAATTTGTGAAGACATTAAAAAAAGATGGAGAGTGCTTCAAGTATCTTTGCAGCCAGTTTCCTCGCTTGTCAGAAGCAAAGATAAAGGAGGGTGTTTTTGTTAGGCCGGATATAAGAAAGCTTATGAAACGTGAAAATTTTGAATCTAAAATGGAGGAAGCAGAAAAACAAGCATGGATAGCCTTAAAAAATGTGGTTACAAATTTTCTTGGCAACAAAAAACATGAAGATTATAAAAATATTGAGCAAAATATGCTAGAAAAATTTAAAACCTTAGGCTGTAACATGAGTTTGAAGGTGAATTTTCTAGATTCGCATCTCGACTACTTCCCTGAAAATCTTGGTGCAGTAAGTGAGGAGCAGGGGGAAAGGTTCCACCAAGACCTAAAAGAAATGGAGAGAAGATACCAAGGAAGATGGAATATAAGCATGATAGCTGATTATTGTTGGATGTTAAAAAGGGGTGGTCCACTACGAGATTACAGAAGAAAAAGCACAAAAAGGAGTATGGAAAGACAAAGAAAAAGATATTATAAGGACTTGTAAAGACATAAATAGTATTTTACTGTTTCTTTTCATTAGATTTAATGATATTTGTAAGTAATTTTGTTTTTTATATCCTTTGTAAATAAATTCAAAATGTAACTAAAAATTATTTTAATTTTTTTAAAATATACTTTGAAGCCTTTTTGTGAAAAATCCTTACGTGATGGAGAAAAATAGAGTTCATATTTGGATTCAGCGCCAAAAAACACATAAGAATCAGCTATTTATTATTTATTATTTAAAACAATTTTTAGAAAGTTAAAAAACGCAGGCCTGTGTTACCTATCGAATGGTATTTGTAAAGCTTGAATTCTTGGCGTCTTTACAGAATACGCCTAATAATCGATTTTCGCACTATTTGGTGTTTTTTAACCAAAAATTATGTATCTAGTTGCCTATTGTATTTAGAAATGTCAGATAACTTAAAATTATTATTATTAACATAAAGCAGAAGCATGATATTCAGAACAGACGTTCGAAATATCCCACATTTTGTGAGCTGTTTTTCGTCGATGAACGATCGAAACGTTCATCATCATCAATCGATATTTGTTCATTTTTAAAACGATTATTCAACACATAAGTTTGCGTTTGGCTTAAGGCATTCACGCCAAACGTTTGTTTAAACATTTTCAGAGTTTCCGCTGCCGTTTTACCAAGTTTGAAGCAGAATTTGATGCACGCATAATGTCTCAAACACAACCCAATAAATAAAAACACAAAAACTGTTTGTCACCACCTAGCAAAGTACCGTTTGAAAGACTGACTTAGTATAGACATAGCTCACGCCAACTAGGGCTATAGAGGTGTACTATCATCCCTTCGCACGCCATATTCAAATTCCGGGAATTTCTGTGGTGCACCTCAGAGGTCCTACCTTAATTGAAAAAAGTTGTGATCTCTTTTAATCACCTAATACCTCTACTTTAAAGAGTTATCGGAGTTTATCCTGATGTAGTTTATTTATATCGCCCCTTCTTTACAAATAGATCTGAAGTCCGATAGGGAAACATTTCAAATCCATTATTATTTCCTATTTGTACCAGCGATGACTTCAAAAATTAAAAATATAATTTCTACGTGAACACTAATGAAATTCAACTCTATACTTCTTTTCATCAAAAAACTAAATACAGGGTGTTTGGGAATGCTTTAGGCAAAATTTACAGAGCGATTTATTTATAAAATACAAACAAAAAAGGCATATGCCATTTTTGTGAAATATGTAGCGTTTTGGAGAAAAAGCATCGTTAAATTTGCTATTAATAAAGATAAGATACAAACAATAAAACCACATATAGGCAACACCGTTATTTGTGCCTATGATATCTGTGACATTTTAAGCACTGTCAATATGACGTTTAGTTTACAATAATAAAAACAACGCAAACTTCATAAAATTAAAGGAAATTTTGAAAATGTCACCATTTGTTTTAAGACAAGCTTCAGCTTACTCGAGCTAGTTCAATTTCCTTATTTATTATAAATTCTGCAGCCGCCATTACGCGATTTTCAAGATCTCTCACATTTTCCACAGGAGTCTTGTAGATCAGTGATTTCAAGTAACTCCAAAGATAGTAATCACAGCTGTTAAGATCAGGTGATCGAAGTGGCCAGGCATGTGGTCCACCTCGTCCAATCCCCCCCATCATGCATGAACTACATTATTCTACGTAATTCTTCTAGTAATTCTGCTAATACTTCTTGTAAAAAATGTAGATGTTTGGTAAAACATATGAGCCAATAAGTCGGGTGGCAATTATTCAAGTACACACATTGATAGAAAATCGACGTTGAAAATTTTGTTCAATTATTGCATGAGGATTGATGTCAGCCTAGACATGCCTGTTGTATAAATTAAGGATTCCACCTCTAGTTAAACAACATTCGTCAGTCATTCAAATTTGTACCGAAAACAGAGGGTTTTCTGCAATTTCTGTCAACAGCCAATTGCAAAATCGACGTCTAACGACAAAATAGTCCCTGTTCAAACTTTGGAACTTTTTCGAAATGAAAAGCATACCAAAGAGATTCTTTAAGAGTCATCCACACTGTCCAGTGACTAGGCGAGCTGCCTCTCCAGTGCTGATTGAAAGATCTACTTCAACAATTTGAAGAATATTTTCCTCAACAGCCACCATTCTTTCATCACGCCCTCTTCCCACTTTTTGATTTTTTAGTACTATCGAACCTGTTTCTCGAAGTCTTTGGTGCACTGCTATGAAATTATTTTTGTTAGGTATTCTACGATGAGGATACCCTCCTACGTATCTTCTAAATGCATCCCTGGCATTTCCACCACATTCACCATACACAAAGCGCATGTCAACGTACTCTTGATTGGAATATTGAACCATTTTAAATTGAGCAGAATTACTGTCAATTTGACTTCAATTTTACTTTTTTAATATTGCTAAGTTACATCTTAAATATTTTAATCAACACGTTACTTGACAGAAAAAAAGGAGATATCAGTACTTGCCTAAATCTTTGGCGTCTATTTTGTACATCGTATTTCTCGAAAACCATACGACTAGGAGAAAAGCGATGATGAGCATTTTTCATAACTTTCTATGAAGAATCTGTCCTTTAATTTTGGCTAAAGCATTCCCTAACACGGTGTATATTTCTCTTGTTCCCACAACCATATGATTAACTGTGTTAAATAATAGACCCACTTAAAAATATTATTACAGAGCTCGAAGATAAGCACAACAAAAAACATTTCCAGCAAAACACGTGTCTTAGTGCATTTTATTTATATCACAAAGGTATTTTTAATAATATAAAATATTATTAAAAATCTGGTGTGAAGAACACAAATACAGATTCACCATTAATATTTTTGTGAACGTGTCCGAACATATCCCTCCCCAGAGACGTCGATACGTATTTCGCCTTTCTACAGGCTCATCGGTACGCCCCTGCTGGAGAAAGGATATCCTCAGACACATTCACAAAAAAGAACCACATCGTTACATCACAGAAATTATCCAGACCGAGCGTAGAAGTAAATTCAGCGCTGCCTGTTGTCAGACAGCCGAAGTACCTCGCCCCGTCCACATAACCAATGCGAAGTAACGACGCCCTTCAAAAGGTGGCACAGCCATATCTCTAGAAACTGCATTTTGTTTACTTCTACGCTCGGTCTGGATAATTTCTGTGATGTGGCGATGTGGTTCTTTTTTGTGAATGTGTCTGAGGATATCCTTTCTCCAGCAGGGGCGTACCGATGAGCCTGTAGAAAGGCGAAATACGTATCTACGTCTCTGGGGAGGGATATGTTCGGACACGTTCACAAAAATATTAATGGTGAATCTGTATTTGTGTTCTTCACACCAGATTTTTAATAATATTTTATATTATTAAAAATACCTTTGTATTATACAAAACTGGTGGGGTTTACCTACTCATGTATGTTTCAATTATTATGATACATTACACATGCGGTTATTCC
Source organism: Melolontha melolontha (assembly GCA_935421215.2). Classification (NCBI taxonomy): domain Eukaryota; kingdom Metazoa; phylum Arthropoda; class Insecta; order Coleoptera; family Scarabaeidae; genus Melolontha; species Melolontha melolontha. The sequence goes on along the minus strand of OW285240.1, from coordinate 8,892,926 downwards.
GTAGTATGAGTGAAGACACAAACAAAATGCAGTTTCTAGAGAGATAGCTGTGCCTTCTTTGGAAGTGCGTCGTTACTTCACATTGGTTATGTGGATGGGGCGAGCTACTTCGACTGTCTGACAATAGGCAGCACTGAATTTACTTCTACGCTCGGTCTGGATAATTTCTGTGATGTGGCGATGTGGTTCTTTTTTGGGAATGTGTCTGAGGATATCCTTTCTCCAGCAGGGGCGTACCGATGAGCCTGTAGAAAGGCGAAATACGTATTTACGTCTCTGGGGAGGGATATGTTCGGACACGTTCACAAAAATATTAATAGCGAACCTGTATTTGTGTTCTTCACACCAGATTTTTAATAATATTTTATATTATTAAAAATACCTTTGTATTATACAAAACTGGTAGGGTTTACCTACTCATGTATGTTTCAATTATTCTGATATCCTTTAATTTATTATTTGAATATAATTCCAAAAAGTATCGACTCAACAAAGTAAACATATCAAACAAACACATGGAATGCAGTAATTTTATTATGAAATAATTTAATTGAATTGATTCGGCATTTACTTGACGAAGATCCATAATTAAGAATAGAAATAAAACTACGGTTTTAATCTTCACTTTTAATCATTACTCGTAAAATGACAATTGTTTCGCCAACACAGTGGCTTCCTCAGGTGTTTACATCTAAACGGTACGTTACAAACTAAATAAAAAATAAATAATATATCTATAAAATCCAGAAGGATGGTATTTAAAATATTTTTAAAGAAAACTATGAATTACAAATATTGTCGGTAGTGAAAGAATGTCTGGTCGGCCCTAACTGTATATTATAGGGTACTAAACGTGTTCACGCATAAATTTGTTTAATAACCTACATATACATTTGTATTATGGTCTAAACAGATTTTAAGTAAATAAATTTAGTAAAGGCGAGTTATTTAAATCTAATTTATCATTTAATAAAATTTGTGACTGTTTTAATTTATTGATTTCTAAACTTTCCAGTAAATTTAATTTCTTGCCTTTATTTTCTAAATGCAGAATTTGAAAATCTTTATCGAAAGTGTGGTTTTCTTCTAATAGATGATTCGCAAAAGTAGAATCTTGTTTTTTATTTTGAAAAACGCATTGCAGAGCATTGTTCTTCGTTTAAAAATAAAAAACAAGATTCTACTTTTTGAATCATCTATTAGAAGAAAACCACACTTTCGATAAAGATTTTCAAATTCTGCATTTAGAAAATAAAGGCAAGAAATTAAATTTACTGGAAAGTTTAGAAATCAATAAATTAAAACAGTCACAAATTTTATTAAATGATAAATTAGATTTAAATAACTCGCCTTTATTAAATTTATTTACTTAAAATCTGTTTAGACCATAATACAAATGTATATGTAGGTTATTAAACAAATTTATGCGTAAATACGTTTAGTACCCTATAATATACAGTTAGGGCCGACCAGACATTCTTTCACTACCGACAATATTTGTAATTCATAGTTTTCTTTAAAAATATTTTAAATACCATCCTTCTTGATTTTATAGATATATTATTTATTTTTTATTTAGTTTGTAACGTACCGTTTAGATGTAAACACCTGAGGAAGCCACTGTGTTGGCGAAACAATTGTCGTTTTACGAGTAATGATTAAAAGTGAAATAATTTATACATAAGTTATTATTACAAAATAATGAGCACATAACTTTTAGTTAAAACATTAGAAAAAAGGACTAATTGCATTTGAAATCCACCCAACAATCAGGGTATGGCTTAGATGAATTTTTAACCAGCACACAGCCTTCCATTACTGCGACTCCACACCTATAACATAAAAAACAATATTTAACCAACTCCAGCAGCAATACAATAACAAAATAATAAATAGCAACATAGCAGTTCGCATATGTCCCTATCTGTTCTCTAAAAATGTTCCTTAAGGGCCGGTTTCATAACCAACTTTAAAAATACTTTAAATATAAAGTTTACTTTAAACATAAAATGCGTTTCATAACTCATATTTATCAATTTACGGCAACTTTAAGTTAAAGCTGACGAAGGTGTCACTTTAGACCTTTAAGGAAGCTTTAAAACGTATTGACATGAACACATTCGCACATAACCTCTAGTTTTGTTATATTACGAATTACCTATACCACTTACGTGTATCAGATTCTCTACGCTTGACACAAGTACTACTCGAGTTAGAAATCTTTCATTTCTATTTTCTATATTTATATGTACGTACATATATACATTTATAAATACAAATTACTTTCTACAAATAACACATTTTAAATTTCTATATAAATAATAACTGTAGGAGTAGTATTATAAGATTAAAAATAATTATGATATATTTAAATGTAGAAAAACAAAACATCTTTGAAAATAGAAGGAGGTGAATATTAAATACTAATATAAATTTGTTTTGTTTTTTTATGTAATTTATCAAGCTAATCATCAGAGAGCGGACTCGAGCGATTGATGAATCATAGCCCATAGGCGTCTGCCTTGTATTCGCAATAGATTTGTTTCTGTAGGAGTTCCGTGAGCTTCGAACGCTTTGATACGTGTGGTCACCTGCATAAGTGGCACATACCTACATATTGTCATGAATTTTTCCCCGAAGAAAAATTATATAAACAGTATAAGACTATATATATTTATGTACATTTTATTCCAGGAAAATATTTTAGAAATATTTAATATTTATTTTAATTTTTGATTATAATGTGTATTTTGGTCCGCGTCTGTAGGTTGTTCGAGCGTAGTCTTGATGTACGCAGTCCCGGTACAGCGGAAGTATATCGTCGTAGTCGGTCTTTTGATTTTGCTTTAGGCATGGTGACATTTTCATTTCCGAGAGGAAGGAGTCAGAGATTTTCCATCTATTAGACAGATAGGTTCTGTTAATTTTTGCTGAATAAAGACTTCCTTTTTATTCAGGATATTATAGTAATTTCGGTTTATATTTGTAGTTGAGTAATTGCTGATGTGTTTAAAGTAATTCCCGATTAATTATCAGTTTCTGATACTTGTAATTTTTGATTTATACGACCTAGTATTTTTTTTGTGAAGTGTGACGACTACATTAATTAATGTATGTGTATATTTGCAAGTATAATTATTTATATATATATTAATTTAGTTATATGATTTGTATATTGATTGAGCTCGTAAATTCAGTAAATTATTAGTTTATAAAATATATTTATAGTCAAATAAATATGAAGGAAAATTTTCATACTTTTTATGTTTTATTTTTTATCAGTAATATATTTTAGAAAGCAGGAATTGGTGGGAAAATTACATTTTACCATGTTGAATGTGCGCATGGGTCAGTTTTGATGCGCGCGTTTACAGTTATTTCTCTGTTTTGACGTTTGAAGTTGGGAATAACGTAATTATTGAAGTCTGATAGTTTTCCTAAATATTTAATTAGTTTAATTTTGTTTGTGGTCAAAGTGAGGTTTTTTATCTTTTATTAGTCAATTTGTATAAAAGTTTTCCTCACGCTGTGGCACTTTTATTGCCTCAGCACTTCTTTATACTCTATAAAGTTGAAATTTTCTTTTTTTTTTTTTGTAGTAAATGTTTGTGTTGTTAATGCTAGTTTTATTTCTTTGCTAATACCTTTTGCTTTATTTAACACATACCCTTTGAAGGTAACCCTGAAGATACAAGAGCTCCTGAAAAGCTGTACCGATTTGAGTGAAACTGGGCAAGCTATTGTGTATTGTGGGCCAATTTAAATAAGTTAATCAACACCACAATACATAGCAATATGCAGTTAATATGTATCTGTATAAATTTGTTCAGGGTGTTAAATTACTTCTTTTAAATGTTAAAACGTCTTAAAAATAAAAAATGTCCGGTGCGTGATTAAAATGTTGCAAAAGTGCACCATACTTCGAATGTATAGATTTTTCAATCGGCTCTGTGCAGAATTGATATAATATATTCAAATCTGAATTTCTGCTAAATATGGCATCGACATTTTGTCTCAGCTTTGACAAACATCATTTTATATGGTCAAACTATCAACATTTGGAAAATGACTCCTGATGTATTCACATACTCTGTGTAGTGTATATGCTGCACAGGTAACGTGTAGCATATTGGGATAAGATTGCTTCTATAACTTCCCTGTTTTTAACATATAAGCTGCCGCATCAGTCAAAAATAATATAGTATCTTGTCTTTATAGTAGTTATCTGATGACAGAATATTATGGATACATTGATCAATTGCTTCTGTATCTCTTTCACCATTTACGACTAGCAATATTTTAGTTGCAATTAAGTATGGTTGGTATAAATTCATCCTACCATGGTTGCACTACGAGAATACTCCATAGTTAACGAAACTAAAGAGAAATACTAAATGGTCTGAAAAGAAGAAACGAAAATTACTCCAAAAATACGATAGTAAATTATAGGATAAATATACAATATAACAATGTAAAACGGATTTTTAAAATACTAAAAGTTGTATCCAAATAACACTGAAAGAAACGAAACCAGAAACACGCCACTGTAAAATAGACTTTTATGAATGAATAGACACAATAACGACGGAAATAACATCTGCTCGACGAATGCAATCAAGCAAGCAAATAGTGAGTCTGTTATAACATGCATACTATACATACCCCCCGATGTTTTATCGGGGCAATTGGTCTTTCATTCGCTTGAGTTCGCCCTCTGCTAATCATTTAATGTATAACATTAACATTGACCACACTCGAGATATTCTATATATAGGTAAAATAAATGTTTTTGCATGGTAATTCCGTTGTATAAGAAGATATAAATTACAAGGGTGCTCTGCAGCTGTTCGCTTCACAGGTTCACATCGAGGAAGATGGTCCAGAATGAAACTGTGCATTGCCTGAGTGCGGGGAACGGAAGTGACAATGTGCGAAACTGTTAATTTTCTTCGAGTGCGGAAAATCATATGATGAAGAAGATTTTGACATGTCCAGGCTTATCCATCATATGATTTTGGGGAAATGCTATGGCTTTTCCCAAATAAATATTAAAAATTTATTTATAAATCTTTGTACCATTATTTTGAACTTGTAAAAAAACTAGTTTTACATTGAAGCCGCCGCACTTGATGTGGACCGAGAGACGATTTTTACCTTTAGACACAATTTAACAGTTAGATGAGAACTTTCATTTTATTTAGAAAATAGATAATTATCTATTGTAAGTAATTTCGGTTTGATTTTCAGTTAATTAGTTGATGGTGTTTGTTATATCAATTTCCCGTATATTCTGCGAGTTTGTAAGTCTCGTAATTTTGATTTATATTTAAAACAACGTTTTCTTGTCTACGTGTCTCACACAAATTTTTTATATAAGTAAAAAAATATATATATATATATCTAAAAGATATCTTATTAATTCAAAAGATTTGAATATTGTATTTCAAGTGTATTAACATTGTTATTTAATAGATTTAGTCTTAGTTAATTGAGATAGATGACAAAGAGGATTTTTAAAATTTCTAAGTAAAAAAATATAGCCGAAAAAATTTTATACGTTTGGATTTCAAGGGCTGTTTTTTGTGACATGTGTGTGCGCATGTTTTAGATTTTATTCGAGCTGTCAAGTTTGTTTATATTTTTATATTGTTCTCTGGGGAGAAATTAAAAATAGTCTTTGTGATTTAGTTAGTTTGTTCGGATGTCATAGAGGGTTTTTATTTCATTTAGCTGTCATTATCAATGAAATTTTTACCTCTGGGTGTAATAAATTACATTACACAATCTTTATACTTTATAAAGATAAATTTTCTTTTTCTTTTTTTGATTTTTGTATTAAATTTTCATTTAAATTTTATATTGTGAATATTATTTAATTAATCTTTCATCGCGCATTTAATGAGTAACTCAGAAAATATATATACGTACTTAAAGTGAATTCTTTTACTGGCGCATTAAAAATTTTGTAGAAGAGACGACCACGTTTCCGATTGGAACCCTGAGAAGAAAGAAGTCCCATTTTTGGAAATAAACCAACTGAGTATCCTAGTTGGGTAGATTTGTCGTGAACGGTAGTACAGTAAATATAAAAACCACAGTTCATAGCAATATGTATTTCGATTGTTACAAATATCCTTCCGGTGTCGCCGAAAACATTACATGTATGTGAATTTTAGAAGAATTTTTTCATCTATAAAATTATAACGAAGAATTTTAATACAAGCTGTATTATCTGTATGCCTAATAATTAAATCTCTTAACTACTAGCTTTAATACAATGGAAATATAATTATGACGTCATAAAATTTTAATTTTACTTACAAGATTAATGGAGACTTTCACGAAAAGGCGCTAAAGCAATTTAATGATCAAAATATCGGGAATTTAATATCTAAATTACAACTATAAATCACTTACAATCAATTCAAAAACCGAAATAATTAAATATTTAAAATATATCACGAAACTCGCACCTCTTCGTTCAATGGCCTAAAGTCGTCTCTCTTTCAACTTCGATCTCTACATGAAAAATCTCGAATAACAAGTTCTTCTTTCTTTTCTTGTTAACCTTCGAAACATGACAAATATTCAACGCAAAATTTATAAACATTTTCAATATACAGTCATGCCACAAATAAATGTGCATTTTTAAACATTTAAATATATCGCGTAATTTTAAGTATTTTTCTGATGAAAAATCCACAGCAACATGTTGAAAATATAATTGTCTGTAGATATTAAGTGGGAGAGCTTCAAGTTCTTCTAAAAAGAAGTTATTTAGCATGCATATTCAAATACTGTCGTGAGCAAAAAAATCGGGACAGTGTCAAAATTTTTTTAGCGTTGTAATTTTGACGATATTTGATTAATTTTCAAACTCTAAGTCAAATTATATATCATAGTTATTATTATTATTATAATCAATAAACCTTGAAATTACCCTACGGGTGTCAAGGTATCATTTAATTTTCACTATGAAACTTAATTCTATTTTTTATTATAAATGAATTTTTCCCATTCCTTCTTATTCTTTGCCGCAACTTCTGCTTCTCTCCATGTCATTCCACGTTTTTGCAGGTTTTCCGCTACTGTATTGTCCCATGTATTCCTTGGTCTACCTCTCTTCCTCTTCTGTATTGTCTTAGCCTTCCATACACTCTTTGTCTGCCTTGTTTCTTCCATACGAACGACGTGTCCGAACTATTTCAATTTCTGTCTCTCTATACCTTCGAGGATCGGTTCCGTATTCAGATCTTGCCTTATCACTTCATTTCTTATTCTTGCCTTGCGTGTTACTCGCTGACTGCTCTTAAATACCTCATCTCCATCGCTTGTATTTTGGATTTTATTTTGTTATTTAGTATCCAGCTTTCACACCCATATGTTAGTATTGGTCTATATACGGTTTTAAACACAGTCATTTTTGTCTTCGTTAAAATTTCTCTATTTCTGATGAAAGTGTTGTTGAGTGTATAGTACAACTTTGTCGTGCTTTCAATTCTGCCATTAATCTCTGTGTCTTCTTTCCCTTCTCTATGAATGTTTACTCCTAAGTATTTAAATGTTTCAACTTGTTCGATGTCCTTTCCTTCTACTTTAATTGTTAACTGTTTATGGTTTTTCCCTATCGCCATCACTTTAGTTTTGTCTGCGTTAATTTTCATGTTTCTCTTTTTCAGTGCTGTTTCCCAAATTACCAAGTTTGTTTGCAGGTCCTTTTCGGTATTTGCGTATACCACCAAATCATCAGCAAACGCGTTCTCCGCTACCTCCACCAGCCCCATATTTCTATATCCTATTTGTATCTTTTTTGTGTTGTTTTTAATATCTTTCAGTACGTCATCAAATATTATATTAAATAGTATAGGACTAAGTACTCCTCCTTGCCGCAATTCTTCCCTTGTTTCAAACTCTTCTGATTGCCTATTACACGCTCTCACCACGTTTCTTGTACACTTGTATATGCTTGCTATTGCTTTCCTCAGTCTGCTATTTATTCCTCTTTTTTCTAGGCTCCTCCACACCAAGTTTCGAGGTATACAATCGAAAGCCTTTTCTATGTCTATAAAACCTATGTATATCGTGCTGTTTGCACTCTTTTCCGTCATCTGCTTCAATGTGAATATATTGTCCTGTACACTTCTACCTTTTCTAAATCCACTCTATGATTCTTCGAGTTGCGCCTCGATTATTGTTTTTAATCTCTCTTCCAAGATTCTTTCATAAACTTTTAGCACGACGCATAATAGTGTAATTCCTCTATAATTCTTACACTGTTTATTGTCTCCTTTTTAATATATCGGTAACAAAACTCCCATTTCCCAATCCACTGGTATTTTCTGTTCGTCCCATATTTTATTAAATAGTATTTCTAATACTTCTATTCCATTTTCTCCCAAATTCTTTACCATCTCTGTTGTTATTCCGTCAATTCCTACTGTCTTGCCTCTCTTTAGCCTCTTTAGTGCATCTTTTATTTCTTCCATGGTTATTTTGTCCTGTTCCGTGGGTTCTTTTTTTCTTGTAGGCGACTCGTGCAATATTTCCGGTTTGTTTACTTGGTCATTAATTTCCGTGCTTAGTAAATCCTCAAAGTATTCTTTCCATCTCGCCATAATGTCGTTCTCATCTTCTAGTATTTTTCCTTCTTTTGATTTTATGTACAAGGTTTTAACTTGATTTCCTTTCCTTAACCGTTTCAGTACTCCATACAACAGTTTTTGATTTCCTCTGCTATCTCTCTCCATTGCTTCCCCAAATTCTTCCCATGTCCTTTGTTTTGCATCTTTTACCAGTTCTTTAACTTTTCTTCTCTGTTCTTTATATTTGTTGTATGTTTGATTATTTCTGTTGCATAAGTAGTTTTTCCATGCTTGTTTTTTTCGTTTTATTTCTTGCTTTATCTCTTCATTCCACCACTTTGTTTGCTTAATATGTTTCCTTATTTTACTATACCCACAACTTTCTTCCGATACTATCATTATTGTGTCTCTAACTATTTTCCATAGCGTTTCTATTTCTATGTTTTTACTTATTTTTTGTTTGATTTTACTCATTTCTCGCTCAATTTTTTTTTGTACACTTCAACGGTCTCTTCTTCTCTAAGTTTGTATGTCCTAACTACCTTCTTCTCTTTCCCTCTTTTATTAATATTTGTTTTTACTTTCTCGTTTGTTTCTTGGCTATCTATTTTTATTTTCGAGAGAACCAAATAATGATCTGTATTTATCTCACACCCTCTCCTTACTTTCGTATCCTTTACTTCTCTCCGGTATTCTCTGTTTATTATGACATAGTCTATTATCGATTTTTCGTTTCTGCTTCGTACTTCCCTGGTGTATTTATGAATATCCTTATGTACATAGAAACTATTTGTTATAACTAAGTTGTGAAATATACAGTATTCTATTAGTCTTCTTCCATTATTGTTTCTAGTTTCTTCTACGTGTCTGCCAATCGTTTCTCCTGTTTCATTATCCTTTCTTCCCACTCTTCCATTTAGGTCTCCCAATATTATTACCCTTCCTTTGGTTTCTTCTGTTATTTCAGATAGCTGTTCCCAAAATGTTTCTTTAGTTTTTACATTTTCATGTTCATTTGGTCCGTAAGCTACTATGATTGTTGTTTTCGTTGTTTTTTTCAAAGTCGAATTCCACCGTCAAAATTCTTTCCGAGACCGCAGTCCATTTCTGTAAATGCTTTATATTTTCTTTTTTTATATAGCAAGCTACTCCTTCCCTGGCTCTCCTTTCTATTTTGACTCCACTATACACCAACAAATGTCCTTCTGTTAATATTATTTCACCTGTTCCTTTTTTTTTTGTTTCGGTGATACCAAGTATATCCATATCGACCTTTACCAATTCCTCCACCAATTCTTCTTCCTTTCCTGTTAAACTTCTAACATTCCATGTTCCCATCTTTCAGCTTTTTGTTATTCTTTTTGTTTTGCCTATCCCGTTTTGTTCCTTTTGTCTATTTGCATTTACCATCACTATGTCCCTTTCGGTTGCCGTGTTCGTTATATTTTTACGTAGTTTATCTAATTTGTTCTCCGCATTTGTTTTCAATATTCCCGTTGTGTTTATTTCATTCTCATTCTTGCATGCTTGTGATTGTTTCGATCTTTTTTTTTTAATTCTTCCGTATTCATGTCCTTTTCGTTATCCTGGTCATCATCTATGTCTCCACCGTTTCTACTTCCTAGTTTTTTGCTTCTTGGATTTCTAGTTGTTCAGTGGTTTTATTCCATCTCCACTCCACTCCATCTATGATTACTTTGTTATATCCAATTTTTATCGATTTTCCTTTCTTTTTCTCTTTTTGAGCTCTCATCATTACCTGTTTTTGTTTCTCCTTTTCCTTCTTGGTTAGATAATTCTCAATGTATATTCTCTCTGTCCCCTCTTTTCTTAATTTTGCTTTATTACTCATCACCCTTAATTTGTCTTGTTCGTTCTCAAATTCTACTACAAATATTTTTGTTCCGATTTTTATTACGGTTTTATTTTTAACATCTACCTTTAAATGTTCCTTTATAAAATCGTTTATAGCATTTTTCATTACTTCAGTATCGCTTGCCTTTATTTGTAATCCTTTGACCACTACACTATTCTTCTTCTTATCCTTTTCCTTCCAATTCATCTCATTTTTGATATCTAATATTTCATTCTTAATATCAATAAATTCTTTTTTAATTAAGATGTTTTCTTTATTCAATTTCTCGTTCTCCTCCTTCAGTTTATTTATTTCTTCATTAAACACTTTCTGGTCCTCTCTGTACTGCTTTATCTCATTTCTCAATTCTTTCTGCTCCTCTTTTACATCTTTTATTGTTATTAGGATCAGATCTAACTTGTCCTCCTCATTACTTTGCGATTTTGTTGGAGTCCGTTATGTTTTTTTACTTCTTTCTATCCTTCCCTCTATCTCCTCTAACGCTCTTCTCTTTCTTGTACTATTATCAGTTGAATAATCGTCACTGTCGCATGTACTTTTTCCTTCCTTCGGCATAATTTTATTTTATTTTATTTTTATTTTTGATGTGACTTTCTCTTTGCGATCCTGAATACGGCTCTGTGTTGTTTATTAGTATTGACAGCGCGACAAAAAACCTTCGTCCGGATCGACTCCTCGGAGACTTGGTTTTTAAGTTAACTATATACTCTATTTATTTATAATTTCAATTTATTATCTACTAATTTTTATATACCTGCTTATTCCTTTCTCTATTGTTAACACTTATCACTCGATTTCACAAAATAATAGCTCGAAAATTTCCAGTTATTGGTTTATATATTCGGAGCGTTTTCAACACGATTACTTACTTAAAAAGTGTCAACAACAACAATCATAGTTACTAATTCAAAATTGAAAATGCCCCATCTTTCGAAAACTGATATAACCAGACTTGCTACTAGTTTAAAAAATTGGAAATCATTAAGAAGTGTATGGGTTCAATTTAATATTGGCCGCAAGAATATATAAACGAATGGAGGGAAGAGGATAATTTAAATCGGAAAATAATTTCCGGACGTAACAAAATTTCGAAAGACGAAACATTAGTTACTGAGATTATGCACAACCCTTTCAATGGAAGCTATAAGAACAACACAATTTCTAGTCTCATCTTGAAACACAATGGTTACAAGAGCATGAAATTTAAACTTGAGATTTCCAGCCCCACAGTCCTTATCTAAATCCCATTGAAAATGTATGGGGATTAATGGGATAGAGCCGCTACCCAGGAAGAATTTTGGGAGATTGGTCAAAATGCTTGCAATTAAATTTTTAAAATGTTGTACAAAATATTGTCGCTTCAATGTCTACAAGATTAGATGCAGTTAATAATAACGGTGGAATGACGAAATACTAATTATTTTAATTTAATAAATAATTTTTCTCTATCGTTTTTAGTATTTTTTATTTACATTTATTTGAAAAATATTTAATAAATGTCAATAACACACACATTTTTGACAATTCCTGGCTTACTATTATTAGTAAAGATAGCACTTAAGTAGTAACAATTTAAACCCACGCAGAAACAGTGTCCCGTCCTTTTTTGCTCAGGAGAGTAAGTACAGTTGCGGCCTCTACAAACTCAGACACCGACATTTGACACTTTCTATCAAATTAAAAAAATTCGTTATTTGTTCTAAATTTGACTTTTAGCCGATATGGTTATGTTAGTGTCAGTTTATTGTAAGTTAGAAGCGTACCCAATTTTTAAAATGCTTCAATTAAACGAACTGCAAAAGTCGATAATTAGAACTACGCTAGAGGACGGCAATTAGCATTAGGCACATCGCAAATGAAATAAATGTTGATAAAAATACGATAAAAGTCAATGATATATTGCCCATGCCAATACTTTGTAAATAATTAATACGTATTGCCACCCATTTGTTTTGCTTTTACATTTTTAATATTCTTATCTTGCCGTGGTTTTTTAGAACTTCCATCTTGAAAAATCCAGATTTCATCAAGAAAAGCAAACTGGAATACATTTTCATTTTAAAAACGCATATATTGTTGCAAAAACGTTATTTGTATTTGAATTTTTCAATTTTTCAAATTATTTATTTTATACGCCACTGACTTTCGTTCAGTTAGGTGACATTTTATAAACTTCAATAATAAAACCAAGTTACAAAGCCAACATTTATCATTTGTTAAACTGTCTTAGTTTTTAGGGACCGCAACTGTACCTTGGTTGACAGTAGTTCTAAAAAAATACGGGGCAATAATTCTGTCGTATAGTACGGCACACTACATATTTACTTTTTTATAATATTCCCAATTTCGGTTAATAATAAAATTTGTTTTTATGTCACTCCAATACCGAGAATTTTGAGACGACATATGTCAATTTGTACTAAATATACACTCATCAGAGATTTCAATGTTTTTATGAAAATTTTGATCACTTGCAATTTCGTAGCCTACCCATAGACAAGAGTCATCATCACCAGGTTCGCCGAAAATGTGTTTTATACGCATTTATCTTGTTTGCCGCATAAACACAACAGAGAAATTATGCGCTTATATGTAGATTAACCACTCGTTTACTTGAAGATTTTCTAGGACTGTGTCTGACCGAATCCAAATCTAAAAGAGTACTTTCATCTTCATTATCATAGTTCTGTTTCGATTTCTTTTTAGAAATGACAGTTCCCGTTTTTTCGAATCATATCACCAGTCTAAGAAGGATTTTATATTGAATAACATCATGATACTTATTATGAAATTCTCAATAGTGTATCTTGCTGGTGCTTTGCCTATACCATAACATTGTATCGCGTAAACTTTTTGTGTGTCAGGATTTTGACAATTAAATACTGTATGACAGTAGTTCACCTAGCATATGCCTAACACGTGAAATGCATTACGTTCAATGCAACTATATATTAGCACAACTAAGGATAACTAAGGAAAATGTTACTCAAAAATTTGCAGAGAACAACTTTTTACGCATTACTATGAAATTTATGTTAAAAGTCTAATGATATTTGTGTATTTTCGATCAAGCAAAAACTTTAAAAAGAATGCTTTTTTTTTCATAAATCTACACCTATCCGGCAACACACTGTATATATTGATAAGATACACTAGGAGACGTTTTAGTTTTATATATCAATGTATAATATGTTATGTTGACGATATAGAATTTTCAAATATTGGGCGCCAGCGATTAAATTAATCACAATAATAACTACGTCCTCTGTGTACATACAATAGTACTAACAGTAGTCGGAGAGTATGGTTGTTAAATAGATTTGATATAAAATACCTCAAGGTTCTTAGTCGGTCTGTGAATTACCTCCATAATTGTAGTTTGGTGTCTATGTAATGTGTTTAACTCAACAACTAAATGCTAACAAATAAAAAACAGATTAAAGAGATAAAAATAAAATATATTGAAATAAAAATTAGAAAACTGTAACAATTATATTAACGCAGACAAGTGTCTATAAAGAGAATTACGATCTTAACATGTGTAAATCTAATAGTACTAAATATAGTGTTGGTGAACAAAGAAAAGTAAGTTAAAGAATATGTAGTATTGTTGATACAAATTCGGTAAGTACTATGGTATTATATCTTTATTAAATTATGCTTGTAATTATTAAGCTAGGATTGACGATGTGTAGATAATAAATATAGAAGTTTTATTAATGTTTAACTAGGTTATGATGATCTTGATTATTGAAATATAAATTTTATAGGCAATGAAAGAATAAATTGGTCATTCAAGAACCTGTGTTCCAAGATTTTACGTGTAGGATCAAGCTGGAAGCGTTGTGGTTGTGCAGCACCAAGTACGGCGTTAGGATTCTTGATATCGGCTTGGCGTCGTTCTATCGTCCGAGTTGCCCACGCATTGCAGTTTGGATTCTTGTAATGATGCTATCCTCAATATTCGGCGTATCTTTGATGATGCCGGTCTGGTTGTTACTTAAAAAGGTTGGTCAATATTCTGGGCTTCAATTATATATATTTTCGACGAGATTTTTTAAGTTTGATTATGGTAATTTAATTTTTAACTTGGATAATTACAAAAATGCGGCCATATGTTGTAAAATTATTTTTCGGCTTCTCTTCGTTCATTTATTTTTCAAGGCCTATCCCTATCTTGACAAATAGCCTCGAAACTTTATTATCATAACATCGCTTTGTGCTTTGAATTTAATTGATATTACATTTTTAAATAAATTATAAAATTTTTAAAATAATTTTCAAATACAGTTTGTTTACTTTTGAATGTAGGTTATGTCATTATTATGTGTTCTAAGTTGCATTCTTACGAGTTCATGCTAAATTTAAAAAGAGGGCGTGTCCAATCAGTATCAATACATTATTTCAATGTAGATAAATTAGATACCGGTAGTTTCGCGCGAATTATTTGAATTATGAAATTTAAAATAGAAATATAAAAGTAAGATATAAAAATAAAAATAAGTTAATTTGAATTATACTGTTCTCGTTGTATTAATTTATATACATGTTGATACTAATTTTACAAACGAAATTCGCCAATTTCACCCTTTTTATAATTGTGTTATATGCATTGTCCTATCTGTTTTTCCGTTTCAGATGCAGATATATGGGTGCAGCTTGAACCATAACAATATATATATATATATATATATATATATATATATATATATATAAGGTAAACTTAATAAGTCGGCGATTAATGGTCTGGTTTACTTCAAAGTATATATATTTAAAACAACCCTACATGTTTCGGCAGTTCGCCTTTGTCAAGGGAATACAAAATATAAATGCATTTATATTTTGTATTCCCTTGACAAAGGCGAACTGCCGAAACATGTAGGGTTGTTTTAAATATATATACTTTGAAGTAAACCAGACCTTTAATCGCCGACTTATTAAGTTTACCTTATCATACCAAGGTCACGAAGATATTATATATATATATATATATATATATATATATATATATATATATGTTTTCTTTTAGGTTTCCGCGGGTAGTAGTATGTTTTTAACGGGATCACGGTTTTTCTTCCGCGTTTCCTTTGTTTGGTCTTCGTAAAGACCAGTGCTGGTTTCTGGACGACGTTTCAGCAAAATCACATTTGCCACCTTCAGGTCCGCGATAACTGTCTGCTTCTGCTTCTGGTTACTCGTAAACTTCTCGTAAGTTTACGAGTAACCAGAAGCAACATAAGATGTCAGAATTAGAATAAAATGAGTAATAACATTTTCCCGAAAGATAGTGATAATAGTCGAGTCTTACTTCCTCATTTACAAAATTCATAGTTAGTGCAGTTATATATGGCATAACATTATTTTTCTTATTTCATAATTGTTTCTTAAAGGCTTAAGGAATTAACCCTCAAAACGTATAATTAACACTCTTTGAATGTCTATAAATATGTAAGTGTAGTGGAAAGTGTGCAATCGAGATGCTAAACAATTATAAGCGAAAATGACTATTAATAGAAATGCGTTATAATTTAGAAGAAGCAAGTCCTGTAAATTTTATTGAGATTAAATTAATCTTGATGTAATGACGTCTACGATTATTTTAAAACAGAATGCATATAAATGTATTTATGTCTATTATTGTTGTAATTTAGGAACTAATACATACCGATGGGTTTTTCCATATAATTTGACGATATCCGCATTTATGAAAGGTTATCGAATATGTTTTTGTTTTGTAAATTAGGATTTGTATCGTATATTGTATTTATATTTACATACTTAAATTTGGTTCAAAGGTTACTAAAATATATAAATTTACTTGGGAAGATTGTGGGAATCTTTATAAATTTATTTTGGTTATATATCTTACTGCACTTTACATGTAAATTTCAACAAAGATAGAGTTTCCCTAATTAATTTTTAATTAAGTAATAAAAATGATCATTTGCTTAAGATTAAATAATAATTTAAATTTAATACTTACTTTTCTATATTATCGTATCTCGGAGTTTCTATTCTTGATGAGATTTTGTGGGGACAGTTATTGAGGCAGTTACTTATTATTTAAATGTAAATCTGTTAGTTGTAGAATTTGTTAGTTTTTTGTAAGGTAATAATATTAATTAATGTATATATTTTCTATATAATGTGATTACCTGTCCCTACCTTTTTTTATGTTTTATAATTAAATAATAATACCTCGCTTGCTTCTCGTACCAATATCTACGTTGAACCTATTATAAATATAATAGTGGACACAAACAGAGTAACAAAACAACAATATTCAACACAAGACAATATATAGTAGTTGTATGATCTATTTTAATTTTATTGTATGCACTCAGTGACAATTCCCTAAGAAATTCTGTTTTGCCCTACACGTTCCGCCGCCAAAATGTTATATAGGCTGGACGTAGTACGTCAATATGTATAATGAGGTGTTTTAGTATGTGTACTGTACTTACTCACTCAGTATAATAAATTCTAGAACAGTATGACTACTTAATCTCATTTAATAGTCGGTTCCAGAAAACTTAAGAAATCACCACCATCATGCACACAAATAAAAGAATTATTTAAAAAACAGATAAATAACTTTAAAGGATGAATTAATTATAGTACTTTATACATACATTGATATTTATGCAAAGGTATTTTTAATAATATAAAATATTATTAAAAATCTGGTGTGAAGAACACAAATGCAGGTTCACTATTAATATTTTCTGTGAACCTGCATTTGTGTTCTTCACACCAGATTTTTAATAATTTGTGTGTTATTAAAGTTGCATATATGATTTGTGTAATAATTTCCACACAGTTTAGTTATTATATTTTAAAATATACATTACTAGAACATCAAACGTCGACTTTTAATTGATATTTAGATCATATGAAAGGTGAGTTTATTAGTGTTTCTGAAAAATCAAATTTTAGTGAGTGATATTGAAATAATAGTAATATTTTGGCATAGAATATCTTCGCACGTGTACCTGTGATTTTATGCTTTTTTCGCGTTAGGTATTCTGGTCATGAAAAGCAGGTATCCCGTCTTGAACACAGCTGGTATGGATATATGTAAACACGTATTTTAGACTGAAGGACTAGCAGCAATAAGATTGATTTAGAGAATATTAGCTTCTACTATAGAGCGTTTCACGCCCATGATGAAGTACAGGCCTTATGGAGATAGCGTACATGGTTGCCAAGTCGCGAACTCATTCCTACCAACATACCTATATTGCTGTTAATTAGGCCTGCTGTCAATAGCATTGTATTGACATAACCTTAATTTTATTTATAATGAACAAAATTTTAAAATTATTATTCTTAGTTTGCATCTGTTTATAATATATTCGATGCCAAGAAAAAGTAAATAAGAGTGAAATATCATTCTAGTTAATGTATATGAAAAGTAAATCATTATATTAACAAACTACTTAAAATTGTATGTTTAAGTTATAATTTGGTTTAACCAACACACCATTTGTATACTCAAGGTTTGTTTTGAATTAAAACAATTATTCTATATATATTGGTTTCCTTTATTATAAAAAATAGTTTGATTTGTCTATTAGAATACAAGCAATAATCATAAAAAGTTTTTTTGTGTAGACCATAAACATACAAAAAATACTGCAATATAGATTTATTTAACCAATAACATAAAAATATCAACATCTTAAGAACCTAATTTTTTATTTCAATTAAAACTTGACTGCTGTAGTAACATTAATTATAGGTTTGTTCCGAGAAGAATCCCTATTATTTTTAGTGAATCGGAATTTAAATTTGTTTTACAGCCATCATCGTGTACTATAATACTGTCTACCAATTGGCTAAAAGAGATGCAAACTGTCAGAGATTCGTTCATGGAAAAGACCTACAATCTACTGGATGTTGAAGCAGCATTCGAATAGCCGACAGGGTCAGTTAATAAATCGTCTACCATATCATCAGTTGAACCCGAGTCTCCCACATGGATGATAAACTTCTCAACATCATCTTGCAATCCATCGAAAATCCACATTTCTTCTTAAATTTTTTTTACATGCAGAATATAATTCTTCCAATTGTCAGCTGTCACATTACCATAGCCCTCGTAATTAATGGTGCCATATCTTTTACTTTGAACGTAGTGTTGTGCATCTTTATTTGATTTTTCACTTGAGCCCAAATCATCTCAATTGGATTCAGCTCACAATGGTAAGGTGGTAAACGTAGAACTTCTCGGCCAGCATCTTTCGCCAACATATCAAGCTTATATTTGTCATATTGATATTTTACTTGTGATACACTAAACAACAAATCTCTTTTTAACATATTATCTTCAACGGATATATTTTTGTCAGTCAGTCAGTCAATTATATTTTCTTTCCTCCATGCATTTGTAGGTATCTTCTCAACCTTTCTGCTGTGGTACGATGCATATAATATATAATAATAAGAATATAAGGTATATAATATAATAACACTATAACAATATAACAAGAACGAAGAACAACAAACAATATTTAATAAAAATACGGAAAGGAACAATTTGACACCTGACAAGATAACAAAGTGAACAAACTACTGTACTGTAGCAGTCTGGTTATCTGTACGAATTAAAAATCCCCAATAAAAATTAATATAAATTTTCGACATAGCGAGCGGTAGAAAAGGATAGCGCGATGCAATTTCTTAAAGAAAATAAAAGAGGGGAATGCTCCATAAGAGCCAATACTTCATCGTGGGCGTGAAACGCTCTATAGGTTAGGTTGGTTATATGATTCAAAGTAAATGTAGATATTATATTATAAATAGCAACTTTCTATCTTCTTACAAACAGTTTTGTTTTCTTTGTAGCCTTCGATCTATTATCAAAACGAGTTTCAAGCAAGACTAAGTCCAATAATGGGGTATAAAAATAATAAAACCTTCTATAGGCTCAGATATCTTCGTTTTCACAGGTTATGTTTATTGTATTAATATTGATAGTAGTTTTTATACATTATTTATTTAATAATTGTTTTTTTATATGATTTTCAAAATTCTATTTTTACAAAGCGTGGGTTCCATCCCAAACGGTCAAAAAATTCTCTTATAGACAACATTGTTTTTCAATCCATGGTAACGTACAGAAGTTCGTGGAAATTAATATTTTCAATTTCTAATTAATTTAGTCGGAAACTTCAATATTTTTCTTTGTGAATATTACTTTCTGATTTTATTCTATATTGCCATTCTCTCTTTCTTCGTATTTAAATGCCAAATATTATATTATTATATCACATTGTCTCTAATTTTAATAGGTCACGTGTTCTTAATATATTTTACATTGACTTTTATAAGGGTCAACCAAAAGTCATTATACAGTAGTAGTCATAATATTTGTACATTATTTAAATACTCGTAATTAGTCTATAAATTCTCCATTTAACGCGGTAAGTAAATAAATTGGAGTTTGAAATAGCAAAATATAATTTGTAAATAGAAAATACATAATTAAATTCGGTATCGGAATAGAAAAACTAATTAAGATTTTATAATGACGTTACATATATTACTCATGTGATACAAAGTTTATGTTGTTTTGAATATTGTTCCATATTATTTGTATACTGTGCCTGAATGCCATTTTAGAGTCATCACTGCCCCACTACACTATGTATGTAACGCAATACTTTTAAAAAACACATACTACAGTCTAGCTCAAAACTTCATTTCTGTTGAGGCAATCTCCTAAATATGTTTCCATATGTCGAACACAGTTTTGGAAATATTCTTGTGTTACAGCTTCAAAAGCATTATGCATTTGAATATACAGTTGTTTTTCATCCGTAGCCTGTTTTCTCTTTATGTTAGTTTTCTATTGGTTAAACAGCTTCAATTGGGTTTAAAAAAGGACTGTAAGGTGGCAGAAATACTGGTACACTTCCATGAGGTCTGATTATTTGTTGAATTTCATCGATTCTATCAAATCGGACGTTGTCCATGACAAAATATGCACCTTGTATATTATCTTCGACTAAGTGGTCATGCAAAGATGTCAAGAATTCTCCAAAGTGTTCTACATTGTAAGGCCTGTCTTGAATAGTGAATAAATACCATGAATTAATACACATTGCAGCAGCAATCGAATAATTACGGCCTGTTAATTAGGCCTTAACTTTGTTGGCTCTGCTATTTTTCTGTGATCTTCCATAAGATCTTCTAGAATTCACTTGAATCCCAAATTCATCAATAAAATATATTTTTTGTCTATGAATCATTTATTGTTGTAAACAGAACAACATAAACCTACTTTGTATAATATCTGGCTCGTTACGTCTTGCTGGCACAAAGGAAACGCGTTTTACAGAACAGTGAAATGCCTTTGTCGCTCTGTCAGTGGTCGATATGCTCACCTCTAATTGTGGATTTTTCTCTAACAATTTGGTTTTTATTTATTTTAGTGCTAAAGTGCAATCCTTATCAATTAAATTGCAGATTCTTCCTTGCTCATCCTGTGTAAATTTATTTGGACGATGCCCAACAATTCTTTTTTTCATCTCGTTCGGTATTTTGTAGGTCTAGTAAATTTTTCTTACAGTGTTCGGTAAAACACTAGATTGTCGTCCTAGCTGGACTGGCAAACTACCATCGTTCATTCCTCTGATTATTAAAGCACGTACCTCTTTCGAGATTTTGTTATTTTGCCTTTCAGCATTCATTACATACATGTAATAACAATGTGACATGGTTTTGACAATTAGGAAAATAATTTTGGCAAGAGGGGAATTACATTGACAGACACAGCACCCTCTTTAATTTAATTAAGATGTGAAATAGTTTTGAGAAATAGTAAAATACATTTAACAAAATAGGAAAACCAAAAGAAAATTACTGCAATATTATTACATTGAAAATAATTTTAGGAAATATGGACCTTAACGGATAACGCTTTTTCTACCTTTCGGAATTTTAACAAGCTATCAGGCTGCATAATATACAATACAAATTATATCTGGCATATGTATTTTAATAATAGCAACTTATTTATTAAATTTGACCCAATGCCTCATTTAACATGAAATACCGCGATATCATAAAGTTTCTGGGTCCAAGATGGCATTGAAATAGAAAATATATGTCTTAACTTTATCCATATTATCATACTGGTAACTTAACCTTAATTTTTGAAAATTATTTTGATAGTGTCATCGTGACATCAATAAATATGTCATTTGATTTAATAAAGATACAATAAAACAACAAGCTCAGCTTGTATTCAAAATTTTATTAATAAAAAAAGGCAAAATTAAAGCAAATGTTGAAATTGTTGTCCGTTATTTTCAATTCCCAATGTGACACGCCTTTTCATGCTGTTAAAGGCATTTTACAGCATTGCGGGCGTTATTAATGCACATTCGTCAATAATTCTTTGTTGCATATCTTGCAAATTAGCAACAGGAGTTTTAAATATTCTATTCTTTAGGTGAGGAAACACGAAAAAGTCCATAATTGTCAAACAAGGTGATCGTGGTGGAAACTCAACTTCCGTATGTAAACTTATGATCCAGATCCGATCGTCAAAAAACTCACGAAGAATAGCAATATTTTCTCGTGTTGTGTGTGTCGTTGCACCATCTTGTTGAAAGTATCCATATTGCAATTCATCATCATGCAACTGTTCAATAAATTCATTCAGAATGTTTCTATACCTCTCAGCATTAATTGTGAAATTAAAAAAAAAGGGCCAACAACTCTGCGGCGAGAAACTGCTAGCCAAACACCAAGTTTCGCATTATGGAGAAACGATTCAATAAAAATATGAGGATTTTCACTACTCCACATTCGAGTATTTTGGGAATTGACATACCCCGAAAGATGAAACCATGCTTCATCAGAGAGAAATGACAAATTTAGCAGGTCATCATCTTCTATTAAGTTATTTGCAAACCACTGGCAGTACGCACGACGTGTAGGGTAGTATACCGGCAAAATAGCCTGATGTGATAGCATCTTATACGGATGCATGTGTAAGTTTTTCTTTACAATTTTCTGATATGTTCCATAAGTCCAATCTCTTGAGAAAGGCGTTTCAAAGGTTTTTTGGGTTCATTTATCATACGTTGACGAACATCATTTATAACTTGTTCCGAACGAACTGTTGGTCTACCAGTACGTGATTTATGACCCACAGAACCAGTCTCACGAAACACACCAACACAATTGGAAAGGCAATTATAAAAATTTTTGGGAATTACAGCTAACTCTGGAAAGTGCTCTCTAAAATCATCCAAACATGCACGACTGTACACCCAAATTCCATCAATTCGCACTCCACTCCGAAAATAGGCTTCAATCATGTACGCTTTTTGCACTATATTGTAAACCATATTTGAATTTACTCGAATGTGCTATGTTTCAAACTCGACGTTCAAACTTGCTTTCAGCAATTCTAACACATTAATGGATGACAGATAATGTCACTGTCAAAATAATTTACAAAACAGAGTTATAGTTCCTAACTTAAGTTCAGACATACAATTTATATTACAAAGCCATCTTCGTCCTAGAAACTTTATGATATCACGGTATATGCTAGAAAAGAAATAACTTTTGCGTATAGCTTGGCTCAGAAATAAAATATTAATTCCTATGGACAATCGGAATTTACTCTTTAGGGGTGATATTTTATATAACGGGAAATGATAATTTCAGAAAATATGATACGGCTGGAAATTTCATTAACGAGAAAAAAGGTGATTGAGAGCGTGCTTTGTTTTAATTTATATTATTGACGGAGATTGATAATTCCACAAAAGTAAATGTACTACGTTTCTTTAATACTCTTACCCTCGGAGCGAGAATTACGGGCCGGTAGGTACGTGTACTCGCGCTCGTGCGACGACGTCTCCTTGTGTTGGCGTCTTCGGCCACAATGCGGGCGGTCCCTTCAAGTGTTTTTCGACTTCTGGGCAAAATTTCGTAACGAGAATCGGCATTTACGAAAGGTTCGCTAGACGGGGTGTCGATAGTGAACTATTAAGAAAAAAGTAAAATAGTAGCATCGCAATAACACGTAGAAACAATTAATCAGAAGAGAATCGTAGCATCGCGACAACACGTACGAATAGGGTAAAATTCTAAGGGAGGTTTTTTACAGCTTTATTAATCAAAGCATTGGACAGCGCTAGGTCCATCAATGTCTTTTCTAGCGAAATTTGGGCCTTTATGTATGGTCAGAATCGAAGAAAAACGAAGTCGATGAGTCGGCGAAACCGTACGCAGAAAAGGGGTAACGCTTTGGGGGGCATTCAAGTATTACGTAAGCACCAATGGAGGGGTGGGGGGTCTTTACTATGCTTATTTTTGATGACATGGGCGCGGGTTGTCTGAATGGCGATTAGGTCAGCAATATTTATTTATTTACAGCCATGCATTCAAGTGTCTTGGACTTAGGACGATTAATTTGAGTTTACCAAATTTTTAAATAGAACAAAATAAATAGATATCGTTTATATGTTAATAATATAATATTTAAATATGATGTTCATGATTTGCTTGAATAAATTTTAAATGTGCGGTAAATTCCTTGATAGTTTATAAATTTCTTATTTCATTGTGATAAACATACTAACGATGATAGATAGTTGCTCATGAATAACAATAAAGAAACTTGAACAGATTTTGTTAAAATTATGCCAATGCTTACGTAAGCATAGGAGGGGGTAAGAGCTTTGCTTACTTTTACTGATAAGGGGGAGGGGGGATTCAAAATTATTAAAATTCTGCTTATGTAATACTTGAACGGCCCCCTACAGCGCGCGCAGATATAATATGGGCCATTTTCCTTGAACAAAACAAAATCTTGCTATGGCAAGAAATAATGATATCTTAACCCTAAAATACGGGTCATTCGTAAATTTTACGACACTCTTAAGACGTTTAGCTTACGTACGGTTAATGCATCTAATTGTCTTATTGAATACCTTCAAGTCTAGCATTTAGATAGATTGTGTTGTGTGAGTCATTCTGGTTCCGACTCCAAAGCGATTTTTCGGCGATAGTTCGTAAATTTCACGAAAATCCCGTGTTTACTTCATTTTATAAATTAAACTGGTTCTTATATTATTCACTCAAAATACCTAAGGGTCTTGGTACTGGCAAGGCTTCCGAATGAGGTACAGGACGAGTAGCAGAGGGCAGGCTAGCATAACTGAATTTTTGTTGGAAAGGCGAAGCGCTTTTCTTACCATTTGACCAGTTCCTCATAACGTGCGCAACAAATGCTGGGAGTCAGTGGTTTATCTTGATGCCGTTATTATGTTAAAATAGTGGAAATATAGCTTTTCTATTAAAGATGTAATATTCCGCTTATGCTGGTTGGTAGTGAATTCTCCACATACATAACAGAAAGTGTTTGGATTATTTATACACGTACGCGACATTATGAAATAGTAAGACATGCAGCAACACAAAACGACTTACATTGAATCGAAAGAGCCGTAACTTTAAGCAGTAATATCACTTGGCGTCGGCACCTTTGCTATTTTGAAATGAAACTGTTATGCGTGAAGGTATTTTTTCTTTCTCTCTTAAACATGGACTGCAGTAAGCGCAAGGGATATGAGACTTTTTGAATAAGCCGTCTAGTTGAATATTATCCATCTCACTTGCAACCTACCTTTAATAAAAGAAAGAATATATACGCCGGTGCATGGTAATTTCAATAATTTGGGATAGCGTTCTTACTGCTTACGTTTGTACTGTAACCGTGTGTAGCTAGTTCCTTATATATCCACATTGACAGACATCTACTAATTCCTAATTTGCGCAAAAATTGGCTTGATTTAAATGATCTGGCGCAAGAAACATGCAAGGATATGTTCAAACATGTCCACTCAATAACAACAGAACAATAGTATCTATCTTATCTAAAACTAAATTTGAAATTGTGTAAAATTTAAAGCGGTTTCTTGAAAAAACTATTTAATAAAATATCTCTGATGGAGCAAATTTTAAATCATATCCAGAATCAGCATGACAAAAAAACATAAACTACAGGTATTGTTGTTATGAGAAATTCAACTGTGTTGACCAGTGCAATTTATGTTAATAGATGGAATGATCTATTACGAATTATAACGTGTGTATGTGAAGGTTTATGATAAATATAAAAGACTTGTCTGTTGTTTTGTCTACTAATATTAACATAAAAAAAGTTTCTGCTGTTCTTTTCTACGTTTACGAATTTTACGAATTATACTGATAATAATATTTTTTTCTTTTTTACAGATAAGATATTTTGATTAACGTTTCCCACTTTTAATTTATTTTCTCTCCGTGAAATTAAAACTGTTTTTGCGCATGTTTAAAATGGATGTGGTTATAAAATTAAAATGGATGTGTTAGAAGTCAGGTATATGAGGATTTACTCCCACTACGTTCATTTAATTCACTCAACATGTAAGCTCAACAATATTAACTTAAGTATATTTTAAATTTGTATTTACTTTGGTTCGAACGCAAATTTTCATAATTTCATAATCATAAAATCGAATCAGTGTATTATAAATATATAATAGAGTTGCCTATAAGATTTTCTCACACCAATTTGCAATTTCAGCCCTTATAAATAATGTTGGAAGTAATCTGAACGAGGACTAGTTAGTATCACATTTTTTATAGAGACGACTTAAGAAAGTAGGAATAAATAGAGCTTTTAGTAATAAACAGCATCATGATTCTTGCATTAATCTAAGGGTATATCATGCCAGATGTCGAAAAATTCCAAAATTATATTACAATAGTATTTTAAAACACAAGTATCAAAGGCACCATTTTTCCGCACGAGTTCAGTTTAGAAAACGAGGCGCGATAACGAAAGAACGAGTGCGGCGAAAGGCCTTACGAAACGAGTTTTTTATACTATTTTTATATTTTGCGTTTTTTACATTCATAATTTGAAATTATTTAATTTCAAAGTTCAGAGTTTCATCTTTTTATAAACTATACAGTTGATCATATTGGTACTTCACATTTTTAAATTTAAATTTTGCTATCCGCGAAGTTGTAACGTGTTCGTAAACACTAATTTATTTGTCGCAAATTAGCGTCCTTTATTTATTTCATTCTGTTCTATTTATTGTAAACCTACCCCTGAAAGTGCATCTGCGTACGTTCATATATCGGCAAAAATGACGGCGTATTATTTTTTTTGTGGCTTTCTCCCTCCCTGGATCATCAAGTGGAGATATCTTTCGGGGAGATGTAGACTGATACCGACATCGATCAGTTGTGATACCGTTCCCGTTCAACATTGTGGTGGCTTAATTATAGGGCTTTAATTCTCTCTTAATGAAGAGTATCGTTTTTGGTTGCCCTCCTTCTACAGGGTTTTATTAAGCACTACGTTATTTTTTGTATGCATCAATTACCCGAAAGATGTAATTGATGCTTTTTGAACGAGAGGACATCGTTAGTCACTAACGAGAAATAGTTCTGTGTTATAAAATAAACAATAGGATTCTTTTCTGATGGTTTTTTGGTAAGAGCGATTGAAATCTCACCAATCGTTGAACTATCTACGTTTCCTTCTTTTTTTTCCACGACCTGTCGCAGTACGTAAACAAAGGTCCATTAGGCAACGCAAACTAGGCTACGTATCCACTACGGAGACGAACCATTAAGCTAAGAGTTTCTTTTTCTGAATATCTTTATCATTCTCTTATTTATCTAACTCATTTTAGTTAGTTTAAGTTTTTCTTATACTCGCTGCATATGAAATTTGATAATTCAAATTTAAATTTCAATTCAGGTGTATATAATTGAAATATTCTAATTCAATCCTTCATTATACATTTCAATTATCCTTTTTTTTTCTTCTTTCGTTGCTGCGTAATTTTATTCATAATATCAATGTTTGAATAAAGAAAAAAGCATCATTAATTAATTCGTTACTCCATTTAGTTTGCTATATTTAAAGACTTAAATTTTATTTGGGATACAACGTAATCTCACTCATGTTCGTTGTTAACGAAAAACAACATATTGCTATGAACTGTGGTGTTGATCAAAGATTTGAATTGGCCCACAATACACAACAGCTTGCTCGGTTTATCTCAAGTCGGTTCAGCCTTCCAGGAGCTCTTGTATCTTCAGGTTACCCACAAAGGGGTATGTGTTAAATAAAAATGTATTAGAAATGAAAGTCACATTAACAACACAAACATTTACACATAAAAAAAAATTAAATAAAAAAAAAACTCTCTTAATAAAGCATTAAGAGTGTCTTATGCAACACAAATGCATAAGACTGAGGAAAACTTGTATAAATATTGACTCGCATACAAGGAAGAAACCTCAATTTGACGGCGAATAAACCTAACCTAATTAAATAGTTAGCAAAACTTTCAAATTTAATTAATTACGTTAACCAAAAACTTCAAACGTCAGACAGAAAATTATCTGTGAGCGCGCAACTCAAAATGACCAGATCATGCGCTTTATAACATGATCAACTTTCCCACCAAATACCCTGACCTTCATACTACTACCGCCAAAAGAAAGCAAAAACTTACAGAAAAACTAAAATATTGAGAATTTTCCTGACTATAAATATATATTATAAATAAAATTTAATAAATTTATGAGCTCATTTCATATACAAATATCTTAAAGAAATAAATCTAAATATAAATATACTTGCAAATGCACAAGTACATTAATTAATGTGGTCGTCGCACATCACTAAAAAAAATTATACTTAAAGAGAGATTTCAGATAGGTCGCACCAAATCAAAATTTACAAGTATCCAAAACTCGTAATTAATCGAAAATTACATTACACACATCAAAGTTCACAACTAAAAACACAAACCGAAATTAACTCTAATACTATGAATAAAGAGGAGGTCCTTATTCAAAAAAAATTAACTCGACCTATCTATCTAAAGGATGAGAAATCTCTGAATCTCCCACTCGGAAATGAAGTATCTCCATGCCTAGAACATAAATCAAAAAGACCGACTACGATAAATCTCCAACAGGCAACAGTCGAACTACCCAGTTCAAGACAACGTTCGGACAACCTACAGGCGTGGACAAAAATACATATTATAATAAAATTTTAAATTAAATATAAAAAATCCCTAATTATTATCCTGGAATAAAATGTACATAATTATAAATAGTCTTTTAATGTTTCTACAATTTTTCTTCGGGGAAAAATTCATGACACTATGCATTAGATATAAAAATCTCCTCGTCGAGTTTTTTCTTTTTCTTGTGTTGTTTGCGCAAAATCGTTTAAGGATAGGTTCTTTTTTAATATACACGTACAAATAAATTTAATTTCTGGGTTTTTTAAAATTTATGATTTTAAATCAAGATTTACTTTTCTCGCTTAGTCGTTTAATTTTAATTAAATAATTAACTCGTTTCTAAGATATTCAATTTTCCTTTTATTTTTATTGTGTTCAAGTAATTAATCTTTTGTTCATTGCTAAAATATGATAGAACCACAAGCGTTTTTGTTCACTTTATGCTTTATTTAAGTTTTTAAATTTTAATTGGGTATTTTTAAAATATAACACAAACCTTCAGAAATCTACCAGGGTCCGCCCAATAAATCTGCCTTATTTATATTTTTGTATTTATAAATGTGAACCAGATAAATACGTATTTTGACGGGGTTCATCAGTTACTAATTAATTAATAATTTTTTTTACACATTAGTGATATCCATAAATTGTGTTTTTATTTTTTTTTTAGTCTCATTATCTGTTATATATACAGGCTGTCGCTTAGCGCCTATTTTCTTCGTGACCCTTTTAAATAAAGATTGGTTCCTTAGCTTGAAGGCCGCACTTTGCTTTATTCGTTTTTAGTTTCGGACAGCTTGGTTACGCCATCTGCCCGCCGCGTGACTTACCTATTTTTTGCGACGTCTACGGTGGTGCCTTCTACGTCTTTTCTTTTTAGTACCTCCGGGGTCTCCCACCCCTGAGCTGAGGCTGTCTTTGTAGCAGGGTGGACCGCTAAACGTTGGCAAATTCCAATCCACGTCGCCCGAAGCTTTGTTTTTTTTTCTTTTCTCTAATTTTTCTCATTCTTATCAACACGGTGTTTAGACAGTAGCAAAGTATATTATATTGATATTACTTGATAGTTTATATAAAAATATAAACATAAGTGACATAGAAACTAATATATCTTGTTGTCAGTTGTATACAATATACGTTGTTTGTGTAGCCTACGTACATATATCATATCTGTCAAATGTACTTAAATTTTTAAAATAAAATTACAGCAATGATATTTATTTCTGTGTTCGTACAACGTCAGCATTGAAAACTGAAAAAATTCGTATCGAAATGAGCTCATTTCGATAGTGCTTTGGGTTTCGTAATGAGTTCATTACAAACGCAAAATAGAAAATTACTACTTCGAAACCCAATAGTTTCTGAAAGATGTAGTAGAACTCTTCAGTCTAAATTAATTTAAAGTAAGTCACTTTACAAAATATAAGAATATTATTTAGTATTTAATGAAAAATTCACAAAATCAAAATCTAGATAACAGGTAGATCTAACTTAATATCTAACTAAATTCGCACTTAGGACAACATTGAGGATACGGCTTGCTCAGATCCTGTACCAACTCACAACCTTCTACTGAGACAACACCACATCTGCAACAGAAATAAAATAAATTTATTATTAAGAAACAATATTATTTATATTTCAAGGCTTATATATTTTCAAGTCAGCAATGCATCCGAGAGCTGGATTAAAATACAAGTCTAGATGTAGTTGCAAAATGTATCCATATTTATGAGTATGCGTATGTAGACAAAGTCCTTTTTTGAAAGTCGAAAGATAAAGTTGAATCTTTTCATCAAAAGAAGGCTTTTCTAATTTTGTTATTATAACGCTACAGAATTCGATAATTAAATAACGAGGCTTAGCAAGTCAATTAAACAAAGCACATTCGTACTAAATCGATAGGAGACGCAAGATCTAGCAACTAGAGATGTTCATCCGAGTAACATCACATCGACGGCTCATCCTCGCGCGTATATATATTTTGTCACTCGCCACCGGATAACGTTGAGCGCACTTCGGTCTCTTTCAAAACACTCTTTTTCTGACGATTTGTGAAATTTTAAAATTATTAATAATCACTGTAAAGCAGCTAAGAAGGCAATAAAGGGAGTTCGAACGGCGACTTATAAAATATATATACGCGCTAGGACGAGCCTGTGAGATGTTACTCGAATGAACTTCTCTACTAGCAATGACGGACACGACCTCTCTATATCTTGTCTTAGTTTCCATAGACTTGATATCACCGTCTTTTAGATTACTTTAATTTCGTCAAAAAGTATCTCCAGTTTTAGTTTACCTGCAGAGACACAACTCTGATCAATATTGGAGGTGATCGAACTCAAACATTTTTACGGTATAAAATAGTTATACAACTACTTGCCTTGTGAACTGGAGGATTGTCATAATGTAGAAATAAATTTTCTCCTGTTGAGAAATCAAGCCAGACGCGACAAATCTCCTATCTCCGGCCCTCCAAAGCATTTAAGTAAAAATTTTCAATGACGGTACGTTCTTAAGGGACTAATTAGCGACGAATAATAACAATAGTAAAGCACCAAGCTTCGTCCTCCCCAATAATTGAATTGGCGAAATTTGTATTCCCATGAACAGTTTCAAGAATCGTACTGACTGAACATGATTTTTGATCTTAAGACAACATACGTCACACAAACTGAGAATCAACTTTTTCGAGCCTAAATCATCCACTGATGGTTTCTCAGCATATAGCAAACTTGTCTGCCAACAATTTCAGTCAGATAACTATTTTCTTTCATCTGTTGTCCCGTTTTGTGAGATTGCGTTAAGCGCTGACATTGCACGCTCAAGCCTTGCTTCAGCTTCAATTAATTCTAATAATAATTCACGCCTTAGCATCCCCCATTAACTTGACGCAATACAGGGGGCATATTATTACGCCTGGGCCCATGCAGCGGCGTAAGACGTTTGGCTATCGACATTCACATTATCGATAAGGAAAACCTTTTCGAGCAGATCAGCCCTGGAACTGATCCTAAGATCCTCGACATGATAAGCCAGTGGGTTACCAGTAGGCTATATGCCGGATCTGCCATTTATTTTAAAACTACTTATAAATGACTCGTGTCACCTGTTTGTCTGCAGTAGTCAAAACTTTTCCATATACATTTTCGCATCAACTGCACAGCCTCGATCGCACTTTTGCAAGGTTTAAAACAGAATTTATTGCTCTCTCTTTGATCCCTGCCACTCACATGACAACAGTATAGTACTATCGATACATAATGGCACCCTGGTCGCCATAATGCGGTGCGTGCATCGATGCATTTTATAGGTTTTTGACGAGAGTTGTACATTTCGATGGCAGGCAATTATGTCGCTTCTCTTTTCCTCTTAATCAAATAAAAGTCATTAGTTAGTTATCGGACTAATGTAGCCTAATGGTTTGAAGGAATATTGCTCTTCTTTAAACTATAGAGCAGGGGAACACATTGAAATACATTATCGATGTATAAAAGAAAGTATAAATGTAGTTATGAAGATGATGAGATTAAAAATTCATAAACCTGAAAACGTTCTCCCACCACAGCTGATAGGGTTGCGCAGGATGGTTTATAGATAAAGTAACAGGATTGTTTAGAAATGTTATAGGTAGCTGGAATAATAATAAAAGTGAGAACACGAACCTTTAAAGTTGTGTAATTTCCAGAAAATTAGGTGACAAGCGATCTAGTCGAAAGTCGGGCGGAGACAAAACGTAGAAGAGGCCGCTCCAGATTAAAGAGGTTATATGCTGCAAAAAAGTTCTGGAATTGTAAGAAATGAGAGATTTGAAAGTAGTGACAAGCAAAAGACAGGAAAGGAGAAAATTAGTTGAAACCATGGATCTACAAAGTTTTAATGCTATATTATATATCACTATTCAATATTTAACAGTATAATTACATAATAACCATCCCAATATTCTATAAAAATTACTACAAAATTTTGAAAACTAGTGTGATAATGGTGCCTAAACTTTTTTATTTGTTTTTTATGGATAATCTGGAAAGTTAACTGTAACTGCACAAATCCTCATACGAACTTTTTCAATCAATAAAGGAGAATTACAAGACTAGTAACATTTAATTAAAGTACGGAATAAAATACTTATGCTTTTCCCAAGCTTAATTTCTATTACAATTTAAGGTTTCCAAATTTTTATGATTTATTTTGTAATACTCATCGATCTCCAACACTTTGTTAGTTACTTACGAGAAATGATATATAGTTCCATCCTTAAGACAAGTAGCTCGAGAACACATTCTTTGATAATTGTTTCTCACTTCATTCGCTCTCATTAATCCTAAGGATTCGAATGCACGTGATCTACATGCATATCCATTCCTCCTCTCGTGCCCTAAATTCATAAGAACAAAGGAAAATTAATTAGAGCTACACCGTGAATATTACCTTTTTGAATTTCATTAATTGATGTAGCAGACACTTCTTGGTGAAACATTTTGTAATTAACAAATTATTATAAAAACACACTTGGCTATTTCACAATTTTTTATTAGATCTATGTCTAACATATGTTTCGGCTGTTATGCCATTGTCAAAGAGTATCTTAAAACTAACTTACAATACGTGTCCTTTTAACTTTTATACCTATATTTTAGTGCTAGGGTGCTGGTTGGGACATATTTACAATCACGTCTATTATGGGAGTGTTAACAAATTCTAACTGTGTATTCGTAATTATTCTATTTTGTTTTTGTGATTTTTTAATTTCTAGTATTTCTAATAAATCTAGTCTTCTACTTTTTATTACGTTATGTAACACGGTGCAGCTATTCATATCGGGCAAATCCATTAAAAAACGCATATCCGAACACGTAAGAGATATAAAGTATAGTAATAAAAACACAGGTTTTTCGACACACTGTATCGAACAAAACCATTTGCCCGATATGAATAGCTGCACCGTGTTACATAACGTAATAAAAAGTAGAAGACTAGATTTATTAGAAATACTAGAAATTAAAAAATCACAAAAACAAAATAGAATAATTACGAATACACAGTTAGAATTTGTTAACACTCCCATAATAGACGTGATTGTAAATATGTCCCAACCAGCACCCTAGCACTAAAATATAGGTATAAAAGTTAAAAGGACACGTATTGTAAGTTAGTTTTAAGATACTCTTTGACAATGGCATAACAGCCGAAACATATGTTAGACATAGATCTAATAAAAAATTGTGAAATAGCCAAGTGTGTTTTTATAATAATTTGTTTATTACCTTTTTATTTATTGATCATTCTGAAAATTGTTTTCCTTTAAGGAAGGTTAAATAGAGTAAGTTCTATGATGAGCACTTGGCCCTACGATTCAAAATCTGAAAATTACGAATTCATTATATAAATTCATAAGTGTTTCAAAATATTTTTTTCTAATATTCCCAGGTATATTAGGTTTTGATTGACTGTTTAGTAGAATAAAATGATTTCAATAAATAAATCAAAACTGCTCAAATGTGTAGGAAAAGAAAACCAAGTGTGCTGTTTTGAGGCAAATTATAGTATTTAACAGTTTACATGAATACTAATAATTTAGCGGTGACATTTCCCATATTATTTGTTGCTAGCAATTGTAAAAATATCTCGATGAAGACAACTTCTGAATAAATAAAGAAATAACAGATTTTCATTTAGACAGATATACAGTTCGAAATGTTACAATTTATAGAACTACTGGTTCTGTGATCCATTATCCATGAAATAGAAATAAGCCTGTTATTCTGATATGAATTTAAGGAATTTAAAGCGAATTTTCATGCAAAAGTGCCAAGATACTCATGGATAGTTAAATGTTTAATGGACTGAAGCAAAGGATAAACGTTTCTGAATAGCAACATCATGCCTATAATCCTTTTTGAAATTATCTAATCCATAAGCGAATAAAAATCATTTATTTACACAGAAAAAGGGACAACAAACTTCTTTTGGCAAGAAAGCATAGAATCTAGTTAGAAAATAAATTGAACTCAATTTTGACTTGAGGCTTGCGTCGGTTATAGCTGGAGACTAGTCACACAGAAAGTGTTTTTACCTTTTTCCTTATAAAGAAAAGTTTAGGATTTCTGTGAAGATCTGGAGTTGCTTATTAGGTTGCAGAGTGGGGTGAGTACACCTTGTAAAAGGATTAATGAATACTGTAGAAATTCATTTGGATCATAGAAAGCTGAGAGATTAGATTTCCGGAAGCGCTATTTAAAATTTTATATTTTAAAAATTAAGAAACCTCTA
Organism: Melolontha melolontha; assembly: GCA_935421215.2. NCBI lineage: Eukaryota > Metazoa > Arthropoda > Insecta > Coleoptera > Scarabaeidae > Melolontha > Melolontha melolontha. The sequence continues at coordinate 8,858,121 of OW285240.1, read as the reverse complement.
TCCTTATCAAAATGTATTGACATGTACTGTGTGGAAACTAATTATAGAATAAATTCGGTTGTCACAAAATGAACGATTTTTGTAAAACGCTAAACTTTAATTAGAAGTTTCTCTTGTTTTAAATTACTGCACTTATTTATGGTGTCATCTTCTTCAGAGCAGTGACGTCATTCGTATTTTTTTGATGGAATGGAATATTTTGTTATAAATTGGAAAATAGTACTACTAAAAACGTTTTCAATAAACCCACATTAGTTAACTCTATTTCAACAGTTCTTGGGAGGTAATTTTGATAAATAAGACAATCATCTAAACCGTACATTTGTTACTATTTTACATTAGAATAATAATTTATTGAAGGACAAAAGATGAAAATACTGTTTTTTTTTCATAACGTGAGAATTTGCCCGCGAGCGAAGCAAAACAAAGCAACAAGTAGGGCAATCTCGCGAACGAACACTGTAACGTGTCACGAAAACAGTATTTTATCTCGAGTAATAAATGCTATTTGTTTTTTTGAGATTTATATATATATATATATATATATATATATATATATATATATATAACAAAAGTTTAGTATAATTGTAAATGAACTGTCACTATATAAATTCACGCAGCAATACCAGTTTCCTATATTGAAAATTTTCCTGAACTGTCGAAGTATCGTTCCTTTGTCGCTTCAACTAGGCTCGAACAGTCAGTGTCAAAAATCAATAAAGTTTAATACATTACTAACGAAATGCATGGATGTATATTCATTTGTTTATTTTAATCTCTCGAAGTGAAAATATTTTCATCTCTAACGTAAAAAAGTATCACTTTCATGTAGTGTAGCCGGTGGAAAAATGATCATTTTCAAAAGCATGAGTAGAAAAGTATTATTGTGCATGCGCATATTTTTTCTTCATTTTTTTTTTGCAGGCAGGATATACCTTTCTGTATTCTAATACGCAACGTAATAAAAATTATTTTTGTTCGTCCTCAACCGTAATCAAACCATGAAAGTCCTGCATCAATTTTACTGCTCTTTCAGCTGTATCGCTTACTACTCTGAGCGTTGAAACCGTCTTTTTGGCTTCTTGAAACTGTTACGCTCCGCATATAGAATATTTTAATTTATTTTTAAATAATATATTTCTTCTTTAAATATCTCGATTTAACTAAAGACATTTTTCTGTATATTCGTTTACAAAGAGAAAGCATTTCCTTTGTATCTCCTGACCGAGACCCTTCGTTTTCTACCTGACCGTCAGCAACCCTAACGTTACTGTGGAATTTCTTTCTAGATACATTTCGTTTTAAATTGTTTTAATTGAATTATATACATCTTCCTTTATATGTTGTGTTTCATATCATTAGAAAGCTTATGTCACAAGCGTTATTTTAATAATATTTATGCCATCGATAGAACACATCTTCAGGTCCCGCTTCTTAATTAATTATTAATCAAGATATCGACCCCTCTCTTCGATAGGTCATAAAACAGACCGTTTTCAAAACCAGTGTTCTTTCGATATAAAACTATCAGTGACCTAGTTAGAACCCTCGAAAGTGCAACATCACCCGCCGTACTGGTCAAGTACCGGTGGCATGATCCACGTGCCCCTGCATCTCACCGCAATTAAAAGGTAATCCTGTATTGTTCTATATATATTATTCTTTTAAGCGAATCCATATTAATTAAACTAATTAATTTCTTGTTCCACCGGCCAAACATCGCTCTGTATATCTGTCCAGGTATACGACGCACAACGTGGCCGCCAATCGCCGCAAACCAAAGGTAACTCTGTATTGTTCGATATAGAGATTATTTTATATTAATCGTATTCAATTAACCCTTAATTTACTGCTCAATTAAACGTTCGTTTCAGAGTATTTTTTTGTGTTAATTTTTAATTACTTATTTACAGCTCCTCGTGTACATATTACTTTTGTTTTAATTACTTTTAAATATAACAATTTCAATTTCTTTCTTATGTAAATATAAATACAAACTTTAAGGACAACGCTCCTGTGTTTTATTTAGTAAATAAGTTGGTGTATATTTATTTAAATTAACCAATATCACGCACGTCCTGGCACTTTGAAGAAACTTCACCAGCACCACTAATTATATTATTTATCTTAGAATAATTTCATTATTATTAGCATGGCACACCACATCCCGATATCCAGCACAAGCCGCCGTTTGTAATAAAACGAAGCACTATTCAACCACAAAGAAGGACACTCCTGGAGAAAAGTATCATCAATTTTGAGACGAGAGAATAATGCCTGCTTTTGTTTGATATGAAGTCATCGATGTTTTTCGCTAAAATAAAAGAAATATTAAACTAAAGAAGCAACTACAAAATTTGTTTGTCAAACTAACAGTACAATGAACCACAAAGTTCCTTCTACGATAGGATGTATCGTCTTCCTATGTGTCGATAAATTTTCTTTTGCTAAATTTTCCACCATTTTTACTTTTGTTTCTCACATCATTGCTGAATATTAAAAAAAAACAATTACTTCATCAGTAAAATACCACAGATGCTGACTAAACTTCGGCAAAGCTGCTTTTTAGGTACCTTTATTAATGTTTTCGTAAGCCATCAATGACTTCAAAAAGCACAAATCTTTGTAAAGTGCTTTAACTGCTAAAATGCATTGAAGGAAGCCATGGTTTGACGTAGAACGTTATAATGAACAGGAACACGTCTAGTAGTGCTGCGTTGTCCTTGCTGCTTATTTTTAACTGGGAATTGAGTAACGAAATTTTTAGGTAGTCAATCGCTGTCGACATCCATCGAACTTGGTGGATGGAATCCGAAGAATTAATTTAAATATTATTTCGGTATCTCCGCCTAAAAATATGACAGAAATCTCTGTCAACTCTCGATTATCATCTCTGTATATTACTTTGGTTAGTTTTGCTCGGTAAAATTTAAGGAGATCATCCAAATTCGGAAATGCGAAAGCACGATTCCACCTTTTCCCTATAGTACTGTATTTTAACGTAATCGACGCTTGCCAAATTACATCTAAGCCTTCTAAAGTTTTTTCCTCAAGAAGCACCATTGATACGACATTTATTAGAAGCTGTAGTATCACAAGAGGAAGTCTGCTCTCATTGTCTTCGAGATTACATTCTTTCATTGCGTTCCAAACAGCCTGCGCCTGTTCTTTTCAGCGAGAAGTTGTTCTTTATTTCCATATGAAATAACTATAGGGAGACGTTCTTCTTTCGATTTTCGGGAATCCAAAGCAGGCAACAGTTTGTCATCCCAGTGAACAGTCACAACGCCTAGAATATCGTTCTGGAAATCAACCAACCGCGCGGTTACTGCGCGTTTCTTCCGTTTTTCCGTGCAGATTCTTTTGATAGAAGACTTACTTATCGGAAGTTCGTCAATATTATGTCGAAGCACTTCGATAGTGGCCTGAATGGTTTATAAATAATTAATATCGATATTTCCGCGTACTCTCTCCTAAATATTCGAATACTAATATCTTATCATGGAAGTCAGCCCGTGTTGGGGTAGTTAAAAACATAAAATTTTGTTTATTTGACATAATACAAAGAAAATAAGAGGGTATTCGTTAAATAAAAATGATTCGATTTTCTTGGGGCACCCTAATCAGCCCTACTGTATATATGCACGATAAACTACTACCCACCATGTGTAGATGTAAATTAAAAAGAATTAAAATCCTAGAATTTCCTTCTAAAAAAAAATTCCCAAAGAAACATTAAAATTAATGACATTTTATTCACTATAAGAGAGGATAGAGTGCATTTAGTTTATATTAGTGTGAATACCTCGATCGAAATATAACATAAATAAAGAAGAAGGAAGCAGCATTAAGTTCTTTGTTAAAAACGATGAGAGTGTTGCGAAAACTCTTCAAATATTTAGCATCGCTCATAGAGATAATTATTTATAAGAGGCAAAAATTTTTGAATGACATCGGCGACTCCAAGAGGGCAGATATGATATGAATAATGATGAAGGTTCTGGCCGATCAGTTGGAACCATATCGATTATGTAAAAAAATACTAAATTCCGCAAAACAAGTTTTTTGTGAGATTTATGGAAGTAGAACTTGGAATATCCAGAGCTATTTTTAATAAATCATGGAATTAACTAAAAGAAACAAAATTCAAAGTTTATTCCGCATTAATTGACGGATGCCCAAAAACTGAACCGAATTGGGCATTAAAGACATTATTAGAGAAGCTCGGTGACACGATAGCTTCTTAAATAAGATGATAACTGGGGGTGAAATGTGATGTTTTCAATACTATCCTTAGAGCAAACCTTTGGTTAGGCCGTATGCTTCGTATTAGAGAGAAAGGGATTTAGAAAATTTAAAAATTGAGTTTTGCTGTCGTACACACTTGATAGGATTAACTGTTTTGCTCTCTAGGACTAAATGTTACTCTCTAAGATATATAGAAATAAATTTATAAATTCAAAATTAAATAAAAATGATTTCTACCATTTGTCTCAATTTAACTTAATTCAGAATATAAGAATATTTTTAAATTTAATTTAAAATTTTAATTTTGAAAGAATAATTTCGATAGTAAAATACAAAATACAAATAATTTACTTGAGGCCGGAGCTCTTTCCACCTGCACGGCACAATAAGCAATTGATAAACAAATAAACAAAATTGCTATTTCTTTCTTCATGATAGTAGTATTGTACTTGTGTTATAACAATTCACTAACTGCAAAGCTCGTTGGTCTCCTTTATATAGCAAAATGCAATTAGAAATTCCTATAAATAGCTACAGCCATCTCATAAATATCACGTAATGATAATTATATCAAATAACGTGATAATTACGGGTTTTGTTTTACTGGGAACGATTTATTTTTCCTACCTTTTAAATATTTTAACCTTATTGTTGCTGACCAAACCCTGTAGCAGGTTCGTATAACATCAACTTTACTGCCGATATAAAAAAGTCTACGGTTGCTACCAGGGCAGTTTGTCATGACAGAAAAGTTACTTTTCAAAGTTAGCCAACACTTTTGCTACGGTGATTCTATTACTGCCTTCCGCCATTTATCTGATATCCATTGTCAAAATTTCAAACAAATCTGACAGCTAGGTTATCATTTAATGAACATTGTTTTCAAATTGAATTGAATGAGGCGATACTTGTATGAAATCCATATCTATAAGGATATGTAATAAAACGTTATGTGATGCATAACTTCCGGGTAAAATAACAAACTACTTATTTAAGGAATTTGTTTAATGGTTAATATAATAGAACTATAATCTCTCGCAGATGAGTAGAAATAACGCTATTGTTTGAAACATCATGTTAGTAGTAGTTTAACATCTGATGAAGTTACATTATAGCGAAATATGTAACGGGTAATGGTAAAATAAAATAATAAACGTGATCTTCATTTCGTAGCCTTATAAAACTCTTTCGTTGTGTATATATGGAGAAAAAATAATTTCGAGTGTTGATTAAATTTTTATTTAAATTTTTTATTTTTTTAATTAAAGATTATTTTGTACATGGAAAAACAATTAAAAAACAGAGGAAAAGTTTCGCAAATATTATCGTGAATATGCTCTATCGCATGGAATGATTTGAAGGGTAGGTATACGGCAAAAACATCACAATTTTATTATTTTTAAAAATTAAGTTACTCATGACTAGAGCAGACCAATTCCGTGCGCGCCATGAGCGCCGGTATGGCGTAATTCATAATATATTAGAATATGCGATAGAATAGGGACGCAACATGAGCTTGTTACCGATAGAAGTATAGAAGTATAGAAGTAGAGACATTTATTCTGTCAGAAATAATTAAATATACATTTGGTTTTCTGTTATTAAAGTAATATGCATAAACACACAAAAAAATAAGAATAGTACATATTATAGCAGCGTTGTATATACCTATAAATAAAATGAAAAATGTAGAAATCAGTGATTGTGTGCACGACAGAGGATTTAAAAAAACACAATACAAATAAAAAACACAACGCAATACAATCATCCTCACATCGGCGCATATGGCGCGCACGGAAATTGGTCTGCTCTACTCATGACTATGTAAAATCAAAGGTAGGAAGTGTAAAGGAGAGGTGATTTCAAGTAAACTATTTGTTACTATAAAGCTAATAATGGTTTGTTGTATTATATAAGAAAAATTAAACCTCCATGCATTCAAAAATATATAAGTAAAAGTGAACCAAGTCCACAAGTTTTTTTCACTCCATCTGAAAAAAATTAAATAAAATGTAAAAATTTATTACTATTAGCAATTTTTTCTTTGAGTTTAACTGTTTATTGCAATGCTTGTCCTTCTCCCTAACCTTATCTTTCTTACATAAAATTTTACTTACGTCAAATTCGTCTTCGCTGCAATTCTTCTGAAATAAACACTTTCAATTGCTGAAGTTGTCCTTACTTTTTTTTGTATGGGTATTAATCTATGATATAGTTGTGTTTGGCCAGTAACAGAATCGAATTTTGGATTGCGTGCCGTTAAAACAAAATCTGTTGCAGCAATATTGTAAGACGTTTTAGAAGCTTGTAGAAGGTTTGCGAAAACTGCAATCAATGATATATACCAATAAATACTTTGCTTGCAGTCATATACATCAAAAGGAGTTTAGAGCTTGATGCCTTAAATACTTCAATCCATTGAGCAAGAATCTCTACCGTTGATTTTTGATTTATCAATTCAAAGTTCTTGTCGCACTCAGGATAACAATGCCCTCTTTTAGGAAAAAATGACACAAATACTTTCAAATCTGTCTTTCACATGAATTAGGTAATGCAAAAATCTAATAAGGCTGTAATTTTTATTTTGTCCTGCGCAAGGATCGCAAAATATACACAGGTGTTTAATTTCCGGACTTAAAGTTTCAAAGCAAAAGTGATACAGAGACGGCATCATCAACTCGGTTTTTAATCACTATTTGTGTGCAAGTATAACAAATTGATTGATTTTTGGATCAAACGTATACAATCACCGGCAAAATTAAAACATAATTAATTTTTATTATATTTATTACAAAAAACCTTAAATGATCAAAAAAATGTTTGCAAATGATGTGCAGTCTTAATTATTTGAGTAACTCATTAATTTGAGTAAGTTATGGCTTTTAAAATTCTTTTATTTAATAAAAGTCACAAAACCTAAAGAACTTATGGTTGTTTCAAACGAAATTTGTTTATGGTTAATATCTGGTATGGCCTCCTTGTGCTCTTATAACAGCTTGGACTCGTTGAGGCATGGTCTAAATCAAATTTAGCACAAAGTTTGGGTCGACATTATTCCACTCTCCTTGTAAAGCTTCTTGAAGCTGGTTAAGAGTAGTTATGTGATATCTTCTGTTTTATAGCTTTCTTTTCATCTCATCCCATAGATGATCTATGGGATTTAAGTATGGACTGCAAGCTGGCCAGTCGAGACTGTGAATATCAACATCATTTAAAAATTCATCAACTACAGTAGCTGCGTGAAGTTTGGCATTTAATTCCCATAAGTATGGAAGAAATATGAAGTCAGTTCCCACTTCCATTACGCTTCCATTATGGTCACAAGGCGTAAATACAAGGGGGTGCCGCCTGGTGCCCCCAGGGGTACGTTTAAGGCCACGTATACCCCAGTGGCCATTCAGCTTTAAGCGCGCTGCCTTACACTTTAGCTTTGGAGACCTAGTTCACGTTTACAGCTTTCGCTAATGATCAGAAGGTTTTTAGGTCTACTAATCCTGCTTATGACTGCCACTAATCAGGTCCACCAAGATACACCTAACCGTCCCCTTATCCGCAACCTAGGAACACTCCTGGTGGGTAGTTCAACCCCCGCGTTAGAGGTCCGCAAACTAGATGACACGCCCCTTTTTTTCTGCTAATATTAAGATCAAAAGAGTTTATTCTATTCTTTTTTTCTTTTTCTATAGTAAATTTAATATTTTTATGTAAATTATTTATATATTCTACGAATAGTACAAATAATAATAATTCTTCTGCCGGAATAAATAGAATATTTGCTCGACTTTACATCCATTTAATGAATAACAGAAAAGAAAAAGATAAACACATACTCCATAGCCAAACCGTTTCTGTATTATCTTTTAGATAATGCGTGTTTTCACATTTTTTGTTAAATTTCATTCATTGCTAGATGATAACCAAAAGTTACGAAAATGTATGTAGAAAAACAAATGCATGTTCTTGGAGTTATATCAGGTGTAGTTAGTTATTTATTAGTGGCTTTAGAGTTACAATTGCCTTTACCTTCCATCCAGATAAGATATTTTATCGTTTTGCACTTATAATTTATTTTCTCTCCGTGAATTTAAAATTGTGTTCACGCACGTTTCGACTAGACGTGCTTATAAACATAAAATGAATGTGTTAGAAGCCACGTATATTTACTTTTCCTACATTTCCTTACGTACATTTAATTCACATTTTTAACTCATGTATATTTTAAATTTATAATTGGTTTGGTTCGGACGCAAATTTTGAGTCATTTAATCGAAAAAAGATATGGCTATCAGTTTCTCTTACTTTAATTCGCATTTTCAGCGCTTATAAATAATGCTGGAAGTAATCTGAACGAGAACTAATATCACATTTTTTATAGAGAGGACATAAGAAAAGTTGGAATAAATGAAGCCTTTCGTATTAAACAGCGCCATGTTTCTTACATTAATCTAAGAGTATATTGTATCAGGCATCGAATAATTCTAAAATTATATTACAAGTACTACTTTCAACTTCAACAGTTTCTGAAAGATTAAATAAAACTCTTCTCTGGAAATTAATTTTAAGGTTAATCAATTTACAAAATGTAAGAATATTATTTTGTATTCAACAAAAAATTCACATAACCAAAATCTAAATAAAATGCAGATGAAACTAAATATTTAAATAGATTAGCAAATAGGAGTAGGATTCAGGATACGGTTTACTGAGATCCTCTACCGCCTTACAACTTCTACTGAGATAACACCACATCAGCAATACTAATAAAATAAGCTTAATATTAAAAGACAATATTTAAATTTCAAGACTGGTATAAAATAAATTAATAAAGGCGAATTTCATTTCATATCCATATAAAACTATTTCGTTGTGTAAATATCAAGAAAAAAGAATCCGGAGTGTTAAAGATTATTTTTTACGTGAAAAGAAACTGAGGAAAAGTTTCTGAATTATTATCGTGAATAGGCTCTGTTACTTGGAATGATTTTCTAATGGTGTTCTGCTTTAAAAGGTCATATGGACACGGGCAATGCTGAACGTCACGGACCATCACTTACTGGAACTACTCCAGAAATGGTTAATAAAATTCATGCCCTTGTAAGTAGCGATCGTCGATTGAGAATATGTGAAATAGCTAATGTAGTAAACATTTCAACCGAACGGATATGTAATATTTTGTGTGAACATTTGAATATGAAAAAACTAACCGCGAGATGGATGCCGCATTTGTTTAATGCTTATGAAATGCACTTTCACATACAAATGTCAGAAGAATGCGGAACATGGGCCCAAGAAGGCAAGAACCGTTTTGTTTCATCGACAGATTAGGTGATGGCCACAGGTATTTGGGATCCCAATGTATTTTCTTTACTGATTATTTAAAAAATAGAAAACACATAACTGGCAAATATTATCCTGGATTGCTGACACATTTTGATGCAGAACTGAGGAAAGAAAGACAGCATCTGTGGAGGGAAAGAATTTCGTTCCTTCGCGATCATTTCCTTCACAGAACATGGTGAATGGTAGAGAGGATTTGTTGAAATTGTACAAATATATAATGATAATCATTATATATTTCCGCAATTTGGACATATTCTATCTAACAATCAGTACGACTTCGTAAACAACGGTTACAAACTTGTATATTATCACTCAATATTTGTCAGAGGGTCTGGATGATAATGGGCAAGTTGATGTCTATACTGACTTTTCTAAAGCTTTTGGTCGTATAGATTACGAGATTCTTTTAATTAAACTCGTCTTAATTCTTCACTGTTTCCAACATACTTGTGTGACAGAAGTCAATATGTGTATTATAATGAGCATTGTTAACCCTAAAACTGAATAGGTAGCAAAAACCACAGTGGGAATTAGGACAAAGCCCTAATTCCGCCCCTGGTCTACAAAGGCCCCCGAAAAACTCACCGGCCAGCTCAGAAAATAATTGCGGAAGCGTCGCGGTCTATCACCACGCATAGATAGTTAATTGGGCACCACTACGTTCGGTCTGGCAAGTTCACAGGTCAACGTAGAATCACCCTTGGGCCATAAGGGCTTAATAGTACTATAAAGGTGTTCGTATACCTGGTTAACCGTGTCACTAAGTCTAACACTTTTGCTCATAAGGTCTTACAGAAATAAAAGACTAACAACGGTATATAACAAAAACAACAATATTTATTAAGGAAAATAATCAAGTATGACAAAATATAAATTGCATCAAATAAATTTAAAAGAGAGTTAAACACCCTGTATCAACAGGACAGAGATTGATTCAACCAAATAGTTTTACGTAATTAGAATAATAAAGTCATTATAAACTTCGTGTTTTATGATTTAAAATTTGCATAAGCATCGAAGCTTTAGTGCACCTTACATCAATTATGCTACACTCAGTATATGCAAAGAATTTTTAGATGGTACACACAGTTAGAAATTAAAAATGTACAAATAATATTGTGAAAATAAAAAAAAACGCAATGTATTCACAAAAGTGAATACTCCAATCGGATATTAAAATAACTTAAAGGCACAGCCTGTATATGTAAAATTATATGTATGAATAATAAAAAAAAACTAGAACAATACTCTATATGGTGAAATTGATTACTAATATGGTAATTAATTTATTTAAACTATTTTAGATATGTACAAAAAAACACATCAAAATTCGGTACTGATTAAAAAAAAAAATTATGAATTAAATTTACGCAAATTTCTCACTTTTAAACCAATCTGATATATATGAGATTGATATTATATATATATATATATATATATATATATATATATATATATGTATATATATATAAAATATTACAGCAATTTAAATTAGAAAAGTGTTTATGCTAGTTGTATAAATGAAAAACTGTAAATTTATAGGGATGCAAGAAAGCAAATATCATTACACAAAATGGTGTCGAACACCACGTTTTCGGACACCATGCGGTCCTCCAAAATAATTATTATAACAATTTTCTAGAACTCTGTCACTAAAAAAATAATATGCTACAGACACTACCTTGCGTCTTAGTCGATCTTGAACCAATTATGAGATTTTCCTGGATATCAGAAATCAGATGATTATGGGTGCGTTTTCCTGAGGGGATGCTGACAAAGACCAATTTTCCTCCCAGAAAATATCTCAGCCACTTTCCCTTATTCGATACAAAATATCTTTTCAGTAGCCTGCACTAGCAGCCCTAAATAGATGAGAAAAGAAAAGAATAAATGGATCCCAAAGTAATATTAAAAAGCAGAGAACAATGCCGTGATAAAATCACAGCCGTCCCCTTATCTAGAAACTCACCTGAAGCAACACGTGGTCATGAAAACTTCCAAAACCGAGGAACAAACTCCGAATAAAGACACTAAACCAGTGAATTTAATTAACAAAATCAAGTTTGACAATTCCTGCATAAGCAGAATAGTAACACTATATAAACTTCAAAAATGTCTTCGAGTTTTCAAACAACTGCCTACTCCAAGGCTTGAACACTAAAGAGGATCTTCCTAACGAATGTACGACTATTTATTCGGAAAGAAAGCTACGGCATAGTAACAAAAACTATTCTGGACGGAATATTTGAAAGAAAAGAAGATAATTACCCAAATACCCTGACAAGGTTAAAGAATAATTGAGGAAGCCAACAAACAAAAATTCGGTAATTAATTCGCAGCAATTAAGGATAATTAACCAATTTAAAACTGTACCAACCGTCAAGCGATCTATAATCGGAAGTTAAATTAAGTTGCGCGAAGGTGTCGCTCTGAGCAAATGAAAATGAGAACCTAAAATTAAGTTAAAAAAAGGTTAAACAATAAATTAAAGCATCTTAATAGATTTACAAAATTCTAATATAAAATACAACTTTAGAATTGTTTAAGGAGAAACAGTAATCGAAATATCAACTCAAAAATATACGAATCATGACTTCGCATAAAATTTCTAAAATGTCGAACTGCGCAGAAATATATTTAAATAAGCCGGCTAAAAATATGGATATAGTGACATCCAAAATATTTGAACATACAAAATTATAAGATGATATTAAAGTTTGAAATGGCCTATGATGATCGATAATTAGTAATTAAAGTAAATAAATTATATTAAACGATAATATTGAATTTTGAATAGCCTATGATGACTTAAAGTTAGCAATTAATGTAATTAACTTAAACTTAACTTAAAAATGTCCAAATGGTATAAGGATCATTTTTCGAGCGTAACATCATCGATCAAAATGCTCTAGGCCTACTTCAGATGTCGTTACTTTTTTCTAATTTATATTGTTACACTTCATGTATATATATATAAGAATGCTTAGTTAATTTTAAATTATATTTCTACAAATATTTAGAATTTAAAATATTAATTTAACTTAGACAGTTTCTATGTATATTCGTATTTGCAAATAGAAAGTCTTTCTTTTATTATCGTACTACCCCGGATCTTTCGAAATCTACCAGACGTGAACGGTCAACTCAAGTAACTAACGTTCGATTAAAATTCTCACAAGTATATTTCATTTTAATTTAAGTAGTTTAATTTAATTACATACCTCTTCTCTTATATATCATGTCGCATATCATTTTAAAGCTTCTCTCACAAGGGATATTTTAATGATATTTGTTTCATCGATATCATGACCTTATCATAACTCTTACATCGAACTAATTATTTTTCTGCTTTCAACTCTGGTAAGTGATAGATTGTTTAAACTTGACACGTGCTGTTACAGCACTCAAGCGTCATTCGACCTTGCTTTCCACATGTCCGATCGGGGCATGCTTGCAACCCAAAAGTAATCTGTATTGTTCAAATATATATATTATTCTTTTACTTAACGCACATTTAATTTACTAGATTAATTAACCTTCTTTCCAGCGCGTAATTTTAATGTTAATTTTAATTACTTATTTGCCGTTCCTTGCATATATTACTTTTATTTAATTACTTTAAAATATATAACGCTCAATTTCTTTCTTGTAAATATTAAATAAAACCTTTAACGCAACGTTGTTGTGTTTTATTTAGTTAATAAGTTGCAATATATTTATGTCAGCACACATTATACACGTCCTGGATCTTTGATGTAACTTTATCAAGCCAATTATTTATTTTAAATAATTTTCCTTTTTGTTAGCACGCCGCCACAACCAAACTATATCGTGTTTTTAACAATTGTTACGTGTTCGTAGACACTCATTTATTTTGTCGCAAATTAGCGTCTTTCTTAATTTTATTCTATTCCATTGATTTTGAACCTACCTGTAAGTTCATATGCTTACGCTAATTTATCTGTAAGTATTATTGCGAATTAGCTTTCTTCGTTGTTTTGTCTCCACTTCTATTACCGAATTCGAGATATCTTTCGCGCAGAAGTCAGACATCTATCCGTTGTGAGAGCATCGATCGGACTCCTGGACTCGTACACCACGTGTTCTTTATAAAAGGGTGTAATTATCGTTCTCTTACGATGTCCCATTTTTGTTCTGAGCCCTTCCCATATATGCACTTTTTTTTAAAGAACCCCCGAATGTGGGTATTACGGTGTCGAGCGGACTTCGTTCCATATTAACAGCGTATAAGTTGTCTTGCAAAAAAGTCCATTCTGATAGGTAATTTCGAAATTAATGTAATTCCTCTAATATTTACTTGTTTGTGTGCACTTTTTTAATAGGTGGTCCTAATTTGGGGCTACAGAAGTTAGCACAGGTTTTTTTTTGCGGCCTACGACGACCCTTGCATCGATTCCCTACGGTCTCACACATTAATCAGCGGAAAATCCAGATCAACAGCTTCGGACACCACCGGAATCAAGCTAAAACATTTTATCTTTATATTGTTTTAATTATTCTTTTTTTTTTAATTTGAAATATTAAGTACTAGGTTAGTTTCATTCGTTAGAAACACCAGGAGGGTGCAATTATTGTTTAACTCCTTTGTTAGTAACCAAATTCTGCGTTAAAACGCTAATTAATTTTTCTTTTCTTTCTGTCTACGTAATTTTAAATTCAGTAACCTATTAATTAATTTAATGCTATAGGACTCATTTTCTCTATCTTTCCTAGCTAAGTTTCAAAGCTTAAACATTATTCCATTCACAAGAAATTAACGTTAAATCTCGTTCATATACCTTTTTTTTGCCTTTAAAAGAAATCGAACTTGCAAGTCTACCTACGAACTCGTCGTAGAGTTTGTTTTTTATTTACGTAAGACGTACTTCTTGCATATACACGTTAAAAATAATTGTTGTTGCTTTTTCTAAAATTTACGTCTTCAAATTTAAATATACATTTTCTCGTTTATTCGATTGGTTTAAATCAAATAATTAATTCATTTCTAGATATTAAATGTTTCTCAATTTTTCTTTTTTATTGCGCTTAAGTAATTAGTCATTCATTCATTTCTAAAATATTATGAAACCGGGAACGTTTGTCTAATTTATTTCAATACTCATCTTCGTAAATTTTAAATTTAGGATATCTTTTTTTAACATTTAAAATATAATTAAGCCTCCATACATATACCAGGTCTGCCCAATAGATCGGGCTTACTATAATGTTGTAGTTATATATGTGAACCTATTTTGACGGGGTTTATTAATTTTTCTGGGTATAGTATACAGTTTGTTATTTATTTTCTACATATATGCATTTCATTACATAAATAAATCACATACATATTTCTATTAATGACATCTCTTTTGATAACATTTCGATTTATATTAGATATTTCCATTGTTTTTTTTGTCTTTAATAGCAATTAAAATAATGCGTTGTGTTACTTCATTGAATTCGGAACCTTTTTTTTCGACGGCTTGGTTGCACCATTTGCCCTCGGCGTGACTTGCCTTTTTGAGTTAATGTAATTTTCCGAATTTGCGGCGTCTAGTCGAACCTTTCTTTTAGTACCTCTGGGTCTCCCACCCCTGAGTGGTGGCTGTCTTAGTAGCCGGATGGGCCGCTAGATGTTGGTAGGGGCGAGTAGGTGTGGCAATCCGCGTCACCTGACAACTGTTTTCTTTTATTCTTTCTTCCCTGTATTGTCGAAAGGGTATTTAGCACCATAGCACAATATCGATGAATTGTGCGATATACTTGAGTGCCATAAATCACTATTTGCTAACTACCTGAAGCTGTACCAGAGGAGTAATGGCGAAGGAGTTTCTTCGCCTTCTTCTCTTTCTTCAGAAACACATGAATGTGCTTAATTCCAGTTTATTGACAATAAGTAAGATATGAATGTGTGTAACTGCAATGTCTTAACTTATATTCGCAAGAACAATCCCTATATATTGAACTCCTCTCATTTAACCCATTACTAGACTTTCGTTTTCTAAGTATATCTTACGTACAGCTTCTTCTTCATTCAAGACCCCGGGTATTATTATAAGGAACTGGAAAAACTTCTCTTCTATTGATGCTATTGTCCTGCTTTATTTTACTTTTAATATGTTCACCTATCTGCATAACATACGTTAATTTGTTGGAATCTGTCCAACGAAAATTTTTAAAATATCTACATTTTAAGCATCTGGATCTTGTCCACCTCATGGAATTATACATATTGCGTTACTGGATACCTATCCGTTCCTATTCGATCCTAAGAGAACCGTAGGCAACAAAATGATGTTAAATTTTTGTTTAATCTGCTCCACAATGGCATAGATGTATCATCATTGCTGAACAACATTAACTATCTAGTTCCACAATATAATAACCGACCATACACCACATTTTATTATACCATGGCAAGGACTAATATATATCTAACGAGGTCACCGATATATCGTGTGTATCATAACATTTAATAGTTTAGGTTAATTAATTTGTGTATTTGTTTTGTTTTTTCGGAATTTTTTATACTATTGTCATTTATTTATTTTCTATATACTTTTTGAAATATAAAGATATCATTTTTGCTAGAATTATTGTTTATTTTATATAAGTTAATTAGTGTGTTTACTATGTAGAATATGTAGATAATTCAACATATTTGTTTTTTTTGGTCCTGCAATTGGATATACGTATATTTGTTGGGAAATAAATAAATAATGCGCCTTCTCATTCGTTCGCTATTCCTACAACAAAATTTGTTGAATTACGTTACAAATTGCTGTCCAATCCGCCAGATCCGGCTCAAAATAATTTCTTTTTATTTAAAAAATGTTAAAAAATGACAAGTCCGTACTTTGCAGATTTGTCGAAAAATAAAATACATTTTCCATCATTAAATAAGTATTTCATCAAGAGCCACTTTTTCGTCAAACCGCGCTTGTACTTTCAGACATTCTAAAACTAAAATTCTCAGATAATTTTATTGTCTTAATAATTATTACAAATAATCTTGTTAATAGAAAAGCTGATATTAAGTGAGTTAACTTCTCAAACATTGAAAAATTTTTAATGAGCTCACGCTTCTCAATCTTTGCTTTAAAATATTTTAAGAAACTTAAACATTGGAAGCATTACTAGCATGCCTCTTTTGCTCGTCAGATGTATTGAGATGCCTTCTCATACATGTGACGTACAAAATTTTGGATATATTAGTACCAACGAAAGCATTTTGGTTCGTTTCTTCTCCTCGTACACTGACGAGAACTAGGATGAGTTTGAAGCACGTGTCCCTACGTAGAAATCTCATCAATGCGAAATAAGTATGAGTTGTGTATATCCGTATGTACGCCACTATCTTTTACACTTCATGTTAGTTAAACATCGTCATTCTATCTTTCATATTCGAGGGATGTTTCCAAAGTTCTGGGAATTTAGCCATAATTTTTTCATTTTGTCAATTTTCGTCAACATCACAATGTACTTTGTGAACATAATCACAATTTAATTGAAACATCTATTCAACAGATAAATTAATTTTTTGAGCCGTTCTCAAAGAACCTTTTCGGTGTCTCCTCAATCCACCTATTTATAGCACGTTTTACGTCAGTTAAACTCTCAAAACGAACACCCCGTAATAGTTTTTTCAAATTTGGGAACAGATGAAAACCACTCGGTACTAGATCCGCTGAATAAGGTGGATGCGGAAACAATTATCATCGTAAATCGTTCAAAACATCCTTCGTTTTTCTTACGGTGTACAGTCCTGCATTATCCTGCTGCAGTTACGGACGCTTGTGTGAAAATCTAGGTCCTCTTCTGATAAGTGCCTGTCGCAGATAATAAGTTCGAATAATATTCTGCGTTAATTGTAGTACCTTTCGCCAGATAATCCATAAAAATAATCCTTTCACAATCCTAGAATACATTAAGCATTATCTTTCTCACAGGTGGAACTGCACGCGCCTTAATTGGACGCTCTTTTTCGGGTTTACGCCAGTCTTTGGATTGACTTTTGGTCTTAGGATTGATATAAGGTATCCACGTTTCGTCAATGGTTATTATCCATTGCCAAAGTTCATCACCTTAACGCGCTAACAGCTCTTGAAGTTCACGAGTGTCAGATCTAATGAGTTTCTGTTACGGTCCCAAAAGCCTTGCCACATAGTGGGCGGAAACCTTGCTTACGCCCAAACAATCATGTAAGATCTCATGAACTTGTCGTGTTCCTATTCCTAGGCAACCACTGCATGGATCGTCTTTTAATGATGGTTTACCACTTTTAAAACAATCGGTCCATCGATATACAGTACTTTTAGATTACACAGACTTCCCAAACACTCCTTGCAGACATTTAATAATTTCGGAAGTTTTCACACACTCTTGTCACAAAAATAAATTATTGCTCTTTGAGATTTAGGCGTCTCTCGCATGGTTACACAAGCAGTGCTACGAAAATGCGTCTATATCAGTCGAACACCTGAATCAGACTGAACGATATTGCACCGGGTAGCTGCATAAGCATACTAAGACTTGTCTACCAGCAATAGCATTGCCTATAAGTTCTACGTAATTTAATTAGAGCACAATTCTCAGAACTTTGAAAACATCCCTCGTATTAATATACTAGTACCAACTGCATTATTTTCATTTATTCACTAAATTAATGAGCGTTTTCTGTGTTTCACATAACTTTTTCAATTTAAGTTAACGTAACAACACGCAAGTTTCAACCTTCGAAGATAATATTAATTCCCGTTTATTTTCCAAGAGGTCGCCCCAAATATACAAAAAAAATACAAAATTATATAAATAGTAACGAGTAATTGAAACAAGTAACATACATACGCTTATATATATATATATATATATATATATATATATATATATATATATATATATACAATTACGCAATCTTAGAAAATTTCATTACTGATGTTCTCTAAGCTGTCAGCATGAATATACGTGGCAGAAATGATTTACATGATAATTAGTATATACAGGATTAGTATTATATAGATAGTATTGATGTTATATTGATTTAGTAATTTACCTATTTTATCTTTGATTGGTCCAAAATAGGTCATAACTTTAGAATAATTACTTTCATTTATATTGCTTTTTTATACGTCTCTTTCTTATTATTTCTTCTGTTATTAATGGGGTATATCTATTGTTTTGTGCAGTTCGTATTATAATATGAAATTCTTTTTGGAAGTTTTTATTATTTAGTGGTACAAATATTTATATATGTAAATAATAAAATAAAATAAAACATTTTATTATTTTCAAAATGAATTACCACAAAGTTACGGCTACCAGTATTAATTTATATATGTATCATAGTATGGAATGTTGATAATTTATGTTTTAATGGGTGGTATGAACTACTTCAAATTATAACTTATGTATGTGACAGTGTATGATAAATAGAGAAAACATGTCTGTAGTTTTGTCTACTAATATTAAAATCAAGGAAGTTTATGCGTTTCTTTTCTTCTCCTTCTTCTATAGTAAATTTAATATTTTTATGTAAATTATTTATATATTCTACGAATAATACTAGTAATATAGTATAGGTAATAGCCAAAATAAATATCGCAAAAACTGGCTTAGGTAACTTTTGGATATACGATAGAGTTCCAAGTATAATACAACTGAACTAGCCAGTACCCAGGCTAGGCCAGTGAAGAGGGCGCCGAGTTCCTTTCGAAGTGTTGTTACGTGACTGACTAAAATAATAAATAAAGAAGGCGCTACCGTGAATTATCGTTGAATTGTAATCAGAGGTCACACACCACACGGATGACGTAGAGGCTATATCGTACCCATCAAGCATAGTATTGAAGAAAACACGGAAGCTGCAACTTCGAATCAATACTCGCACCAATGAGCAATCTTATAACAATACTTATTGTAAATATTTTCCCCTCAAAAGAAATTAACAAATATCCAATATATATGATACGAACGGTCCCGTATATATAGACCAACAATATTAGGAGATAATACATATAAATATAAATGAAAGGACTTGTACATATTCCACTAATACTAGCGAATATACAATACGAAAAAAATATTAAAAACCTGTTACATGTTAATTACGACTTACATGCCTGAAGGGCATGATTAACGGAGATCTCCGCGATTGTACATATAAAAATATGTATATGAAAATAACTGTGTAACATATGCTATTTACCTTGACTAAAAATTTCTGTATAATCTGTGGAATGCAAATGCTAAAATTAATTATTAAATATTAATTACTTAATTCAAATTTTAAAGAAGAAGTAAGAATTAATTATATTATGCTGAATTGAAATATAAATCAGAGCCAAAGTTATATGCACAGCAATGACTTAAAATATTTATTTGTAATAGCAAATAATTTATTGTAAGTCACGGAAATAATTCCGTATAACACTTATCTACTTATCTTGCGAGGTTGTACTTCCAACTTCAAACTATGTCGCTCGCTTAATTGTCCGGTGAACTAACATCCGGACCAGATCTGAGTCTCTTCGAGACCCAGACTGGTTGAATTCTCGTTGTATAATTATCGGACACTTTGTGTCGGTCTTAAATGTTAACGGGCGTATATCGCAGACTGTGTGTGTCGAATCCAACGTTATTGCTAAAAATAGCAGAAGACTCCTGTCAAATATCCACCTCGACAAGTCATTTTAGTCGCAACTTACACGACATTTCACAACAATACACGAAGTTAAAATAACGTAACAAATTATAATTTTTCTCTCGGAATAAATAGATTATTTGCTCGACTTGACATCCAGTGAATGCAAGGACAGGGAATTAATAAATAACAGAACAGAAAAGGTAAAAGATACTCATTGTTATATGGTAACAAAAAGTTACGGAAATGTATATGGAGAAGCATATATCAAGTATAGTTAGTTTAATTTATTAGTGGTTATACAGTTACTATTACCTTTACCTTCCATCCAGATAAGATATTTTAATTAACGTTTCGCACTTATAATTTATTTTCTCTCCGTGAATTTAAAATTCCGTTCATGCACTTTTAAACCGGACATGCTTATAAGCTTAAAATGCATATGTTAGAAGTCACATATATTTACTCTCCTTAGGTCCATTTATTTCACTGAACATGTAAACCAATCAATTGTAACTTATGTATATTTTCAATTTACACTTGGTTTGATTCGAACGCAAATTTTGAATAATAAAATCGAATCAATATACTATAAATATATTAGAGAGTTCGCTATACATTTTTCTGACTTCAATTTGAAATTTCAGCCTTGGTAAACAATATTGGACGTATCTAATCTGAACGAGGATGAATAATATTAAGTTCTTTTATTGAGACGAGAAGGAATTTCTTCCTTCTCGTCTATCTCGTCTAAAGTTCTATTTATAGAACTTTTCGTATTAAACAGCGCCATGTTTGTCACATTAACCTAAGGGTGTATTGTACCATGCATTGAACAATTCTAAAGAACTTTTGTAACTCAAGATCAAATAAAACTCTTCACTCTAAATTAATTTAAGGTTAGTCAATTTATAAATCATAAGACTATTATTTTGCATTTAATGGAAAATTCACAAAATCAAAATCTAGATAAAATTTAGATGTAACTTGACATTTAAATAAATTAACACCTAGGAGTAGGACAGCATTTAGGATATGGCTTGCGCAGATCCTCTACCAACTCACAACCTTCTGCTGAGACAGCACCACATCTGCAACACAAATAAAATAAGTTTATTATTAAAAGACAATGTTATTAAATTTCAA
Organism: Melolontha melolontha; assembly: GCA_935421215.2. NCBI lineage: Eukaryota > Metazoa > Arthropoda > Insecta > Coleoptera > Scarabaeidae > Melolontha > Melolontha melolontha. The sequence continues at coordinate 8,836,748 of OW285240.1, read as the reverse complement.
TACTAGTATACTTTCAAGTCGTAACATTGGCGAGAGCGGGATTATAATACAAGCCCAGATGTAGTTGCATAATGTATCCATATTTATGGATATATATTGAACCTTCATACAAAAGAAACGCTTCTCTAATCCTATTTTTATAATGCTGCAGGGTTCTACAATTTAATAAGGAGGTATAGTTCAAAATAGTCAATTGAATAATAACACTTATTTTATTCAAAGCAAATTCCCTCTAAATCGATACGAGTCGCAAGAGCTGATTGTATTAACACAGTCCGATTATCTTTAATATCGTCAAAAAGTACCTCGCGTTTTATCTCAACTGCAGAGGCACAAATCTGATGAAAACAGGACGTGATTAAGCTCACACATTTTTACGGCCAAAAATTGTTAAACAGCATGAGTACTGGAGGGATTTCAGAATGTAGGAACACGCGACAAATCTACGATCTGTTTTTCAGGGACAAATTCGCGACAAATAATTGCTCTGCCATCGTAAAAGCACACAAACTTTTGCTTTACTTTCGAATTTAACAGACGAACTTTTTCCGCTTTGGTGTTCATGGTTTTCATTCCATTTTTTTACGTTTAATTATGTGATCGTAGTAAAGCACCACAGTAAAATTTCGTCCCACAGTAATTTCATTCGAAGATGGTACTGACTGAACATGATCATGTTTTTGTTCTTCGAACAATGAATTCCGCACAAATCGAAAAACGTTCATGCCTAAATAATACATTGATCACTTCTCGCCTTAAAGCAAACTATCTGCAAACGATCTCACAGTCACATAAATATTTCCTTTAATCTTTTGTTATCTTTTGCGAGATTCTCATTAAGCACCGAAAAGGGACATCTAATCACCTTCTTTTGTTTCTACACTACTTAGAAATGGCTCAGGCCACCTAGTTATCTGTGCATGGGTTAAAAATTTATCGCTATACACTACCGCATCAATTGCGCAATCTAGATCTCACTTTTTCAGGATTTCAAACAGTATTTAATGTTCCCTATTTGATCCGCGCCATTAAAATGACAGCGATCTAGTACTATTGACACAAAATGGCGCACTAGTCCCCATCATGCATCGCGTGTAGTGAAGCAATGTTGGTAGGTTTCAGACGAGGATTATACATTTCGATGGCAGGTAATATATTGGTGATAGCTTTTCTATTTTTCTTTCAATAAAATAATTCTCATTGATTAATTGTCGGACTAATGTCGTCTGATGTTTTGAAAGAATATCGCTCTTCTTTAAGTTATAGAGCATGAGAACATATTGAAATACAATTACAATGACCAACAATTATTTTTTTTCTGGTGCCTATAATCTGACACTTGTTTTTAATTAATATTGTTGCGCTAATGCCAAATTTGAAACCTATTTGTCACTATCACGTCAAGTTTTCTTTCTACAGCACTTCTTGTTTGTCGATTTAAAAATTCTTGAAAATCGTTAAGTAAATGCAGCAATTTATTAATTGTTCAAAGAATTGAAAGCCATTCCAAATATATTTATCTCATTAGCATAATGTACACTTGTACCTGGTAATATTTAAATACACAATGAACTAATTAAGTAATAAACTTATAGTAAGTAATAAAATTATAAGGAAATGCTAGTCTATTAAGCTAACCCGTTCATTATGTGAACATATTAGGGTTTATTGAGATGTTATTAGAAAGTATTGCTACCTTAGGACTATTTAAAAGTAAACAAGGGTGATAATAAAGCATTAGTTACATGGAAGAAACTTCATCATGTCTACTACTCGAAGATGTGTAAATAGTGCCGATTCGTTCTGCTATATTTATGGCAACTTCACCGTTCCCAGTCAAAGAGTAACTATTACTTCTTTTGTTAAGAAAATGTATTTGATTTGTTTTGACGTAAAACTTGCTGATCAGGACAAGTCATAAGCTCCACATAATGTGTGTAAACCATGTGTGGAAAATTTGAGGCAGTTGAGCAAGAGAAAACGCCAGAAATTAGTTTATGGCGTTCCAGTGATATGGCGTGAACGGAAAAACCACGTAGATGGTTGCTTTTTTTGTTTAGTTCAGACCTCCGGTTATAATAAGAAGAATTAAGAATAAAATTGTATATCCTAACATCGAGTCCGCGATTCAACCAGTGCCTCATTCCAATGAAATACCTGTGCCAGTTTATGAAAAGCTTCCTTCACTTGTGTACTCGTATGCTGAAGACCTGGCAGATGCTATTGAGGAGCAAAATTCAGATGTAGATTGTGACTATGGAAATATAGTTCCTAATGATCGACGACAACGTTTTACTCAACAGAATTAAATGATTTAGTAAGGGATTTGGGCCTATCAAAGTAATCATCGGAACTGCTAGATTAGATGAAAATAACTTACTCGAGCAAAGTACGAAGATAACTTTTTATCGTAGCAGGGAAAGTGATCAATATTTTAAAGAAAAGTGTGAATTTGTTTATTGTGACAATGTGCCAGGTTTACTAACTAAAATAGGTGTTGTACAATATAACCCAAGTGAGTGGCGTGTGTTTATTGACAGTTCCAGCAGAACCCTCAAGTGCGTCCTACTACACAACGGGAATGTTTTCGGTTCAATTCCTAATGGATATCCCGTTTAATTAAAGAAAGCGACATTGAGAAGGTTATGAAATTACTAAAATATACAGACCCTAACTGGGTCTTCTGTGTGGATCTCAAAGTGACAGAAATTTTCAGAGACATTATAGGTAGCTGTAATAATAATAAAACTAAGATACGAAACTTAAAGATTATGCATACACAGTTCTAGAAAATGAGGTGACCAAAATCTAGTCGAAAGAAGGGCGGGGACAAGACGTAGAAGAGGTTGCTCCACAGGAAAGAGGCTATCTGCCGTAAAAAAAGCTCTGGAATTGTGAGCACTGAGAAATTGGTAAGTAGTATCCAGCAGAACGGAAAAGGAGAAAATTAGCTGAAACTATGGATCGACAAAGCTTTTAGTATTATTATATATATCGTTCTTTAATATTTTACAGTATTATTACCTTAAAAACCATCCTAATATTTACTAAAGATTATTACAAAATTCTGAAAACTAGTGTAACAATGGTCCTTAAATTTATGTAATTTGTTTTCTTATACAGGGTGGCCGTTGTATAGTGCCCAAGCTATGCGAATCTGAAAAATACGTATAATATTCTAACTGAAAATCAAACAAGAAATTTCTTTGTAATACATCAAAAATTTCCAAATTTTTAGGGCCAAAATGTAGTTAAAGTAGGTCCACATCTTTGCTTATTCTATATTTACCGAAATATAGAATCTAGTTCATTGACCTGCAAAAAAATCGATAAAATTTCGGACGATACTTTTTATTCATAGATAGTGAATGTTGTTGTTTTTTTACAAAAACATGATCGGCCGCACATAAGGCGATGTATTTTTTGTGGATATCAATAATATCCTTTACGTCGAATATATTGACAAACCTATGTGTCGCATTATTTAAAATATGATTGAAATTAAATACCATGCATTTTCCGACGATGTTATCATAATGGCCAGAAAGGAAGACGAACTACAAGGAAATCTACAGATATGAAACGATATAGTAACACAAAGAGGAATGACAATAAATGCAGATAGAACTAACGTTATGGCAGTAGCGAAAGAACCACATAGAATAAATATACAATTAAACGGAAAAATAACTGAACAAGTCCAAGAGATTAAATACTTAAGTGTGATAATTGATGACAAGGGAAGCCAAGAAAGACATATAACGCAAAGATTAGAGCAAAGCAACAAGATATATTATGCAATGAATAAGTATACAAGGCAATATTTAGACCTATACTAACATATGGATACGAGACATGGATACCGTCGACAAGGATGAAAAGAAGACTGGAAGCAACGGAGATAAAATATCTCAGACAAATAAGTCACTCTGAACGACTGAATAAGAAGCAATCAAATAAGACGAGAACTGGCAATCATATCAGTGTCGGAGTTTATAGAGAGTTTCCTGAACAATTGTAGATACCTGACGCTTGTTAAATTCTCGTTATAAATTTCATTTTCAACTTGGATATGTATAATTATTGCAAAAACATTAGAGCTAAAAGTGTCTTGAAAATTTGCTTCTCTAATGGCATGTGCTTTAGTTGTGCCCAATGATGAGAATTTCTTTTATTAAAAATCCTTAAAATTTTAGATAAAGAATTGGGATCTTCTTGTATTTTAGTTAAAATAAATTCGCAAAATTGTATTCTTCTGGTTTGATTTCCTGGACAAAAAGCCTAAACTGATTTTTTGCATATTATTTTTCTTTAAAATCCTTTGATGTACATTAAATTCCTGCATCTGCAGACGCCGTCGGTATAGAACTGGTTGGATGCGCATGAAAATATCCCAAAACAACGATTTCATTACCTTCGTCGCCCGTAATCGCATTTGAAATTGTCTTCTTGACTTTAATACCAAGGCGAATAGAATTTGACTCTATTCGCTTGAATTTAGTTTTAGTAATTGTTGGTAAATGTGGGCGTCTTTCATTAAAAAGTCGACATGTTCTTTCAATAATTTGAAGAGATTCACCATGAATGCAGAATAAATTCAAAATATTTCTATTAGAATAAATATTTAATTCGTCTTGGATATTTGTGAGCAACACAAAACCAGTTAGATACTATAAACACTTTGTGACAATTTTGACAGATCAGATTAATTTTTCAAGGCTTACTATGTACAATATTTTCTTTGATAATGCTAAATTTACAAAATACTCATTAATAACTCTAAAACTATCAGAGATAGACATAGGGAAATCTATACCTGTACTATGCAAAATGTTTATCTACTTACTATGGCGTGCTCACCTACAGGTATTCCATTAAAAAAAATCGATTTTTCTTTAATTAAAGATTACTTAAATAATCAATAAATTTCGAACACCCTGTAAGAGATTTCTTAAATGTTTCGACATTACTCGGAATCTTGTACCTTTCGCTGTCTCCAATAGAAAGCTGATGCAGTTTAGATCAAATACGCCTCAGATATATGGTTTTAAAAACTACATTGAGAAAACAAAATATTTCACAGAAATAAAAATAATTTAAAAACTGTTAATTTTTTGCAAAAGAGACCTTAATATAAAGTGTTATAGTACTATACAGGGAATCTAAAAAATCAATAAAAAGTATAAGATTCCATTTAAAATATCAAAGTTGGGTATGACTGCCGGTATGACCGACAGTGGTTCATGTGTGTAAATATTTTATTTTAACACATCAAGTATCAAGATTTCGCTTCACAAATTTTCAAAAGTGTCCTAAGGCATTAACATAGAAAACTTCTAACGAACGTGTTACACGAAACACCCTGTATATATATATATATATACATGGTATTTTTTACAGTATTTGGTAGTACCACACACAAATTAAACTATGCACATATATATATATATATATATATATATATATATATATATATATATATATATATAATAACTTCGTGAACTTGGTATGATATGGTAAACCTAATCAGTAGGCGATTAAAGGTCTGTATATTACTTCAAAATATATGTATTTAAAAAACTCTACATGTTTCGGCTGTGTACGCCTTTATCAAGAGAATACAAAATATGAATAAGATTCCATTTCATATTTTGTATTCTCTTGATAAAGGCGTACACAGCCGAAACATATAGAGTTTTTAAATACATATATTTTGAAGTAATATACAGACCTTTAATCGCCTACTGATTAGGTTTACCATATATATATATATATATATATATATATATATATATATATATATATATATATATACGTGTGTGGTACTACCAAATACCGATAGAGCGATATAATTAGCCGGTAAAGAGAATTACTGATGAATTAGAGGTGTAAGCCATATATTGAACTGCGACAGGGCTGGACTCAAATAAAGAAAAATCATTTTCTTATTACTACGTGAACACTGGGCCGCAACTTTTTGTATAAAGGCATTACTCACATATACCTTTCACCCCTTTTTTTAGCGCTATACACACTAGCATTGTATGTCGAAAGTAAACTATAGCTGCACAGATCCTCACACAAAGTTGCAATCAATGAAGGAGAATAGCAAGAGACGTTACTATTATCCGTACATATCTTATTTTTGTAAACTGTAATATGTAGACAACAATATCTTTTTAGAAGCTAAATTTTAATTAAAATACGGAATAAAATATGTATGCTTTTACCAAGCTCAATTTCTATTAAAATTTCAAGTTTCCGAATTTATACGGTTTTATTTTTTAATATTGGCCAATCTCCAACATTTTGTCAGTGATCAGTTACTTACGTGGTATGAATTATAGTTCCATCATTAAAACAAGTGGCTTGAGAACACGTTCCCTCTTGATAGTTGCTTCTGACTTCATTGGCTTCCATTAATCCTAAGGATTCTATATTTGATTTACATGTATATCCATCCTCCTGCTCCTCCTCTAAATTCATAAGAACAAAAGGAAATTAATTAAGTGCTGTACGGTGAATATTACTTTTTTAGTTATTAGTTTTTCTATAAATTGTTTTTATTTAAGGAGGGTTAAATAGAGTATGTTCGATGAGCACTCTCAGTGAAATTGGCCCTAAGATTCAAAAAAAATTGTGAATCTATTATAATAAAGGGAAAAGACTTTCAAAATATTTTCTTCTAATATTCTCAGGTATACGAGGGGTACATTGAAAATTTCTGGAAAATCATAAATAAAATAAAAATGTTGAATCTTCATTATAAAAGCATATGTAAGGGCAATGTATACGACGTAATTTAAATTGAAGAGAAACATGTCTCAATGTATTTAAAAATAAAAATATACTTGCCTTACCATGCATATATATTTTGGAATATGTAATATTTGCTAAAACTAATTAGGTTTCTATTGTAAATATAAATTAGCACATTATCAATGAATAAAGATATATAAGCGCATACCTGAAATTATCAAAAAACTTAATCAATAAACTAAATCAATTTAAACAAAAATTAAATTTTACAAGGACAAAACAAAAGGATTTTTTTTTGTTTGTTTTGTATTATTAACCTATATTATATGTTCAATATCGTTTTTTTAGGTATTGGGTTGATGCAGTAATTATTAGCATTTTTTCTAAATCCAAAATTTATTGATTCTTTAACAAAATCTATGAACTAATCAATAACATATTCTCTTTCATTATTTAAAATTGCCTCACAACGATCTAGCAATTTCTAGCAATTTTCCAGTGTTACTTTTGCGCTGTGCGAACCTACATTGTCATGGTGAAGTAGGATGCGACGGTTCTGTTTGCTTTTTCGCCACTCTGCAATAGCTTGCGGCAAACAAATGGTAGGCATAGTCTGCATTTACAGTTCTACGGTTCTCTAAAGGAATCATGGCTACGTTACCAGTCTTAAATACAAAACAAGCAATCGTTTGCTTAGAAACACTGCGCGCTCGAATAACTTTCGTCGGAACACTCATACAGCAGATACACCACTTCACACGAGCTTCTACTTGGTCTACTGACAGATTATGCCGGATCCATTGCACACACAGTTTTCTTACATTTAAATGATCGTGCAAAATTGTTTGTATTGCAGTCATGGAAGTGCCTAAGGATGCACGAATTTCAGCATATGTCACGTGCCGATCAAACTTAATCATTTTACGAACGGCATCGACATTTTGCGCAGCAATAGCTGTTGATGATCGACTTTCACGCAATTCATCGCTGAGACTGTCACGTCCAAGTTTTAAATCTCGAAACCGGAGATATATTGTAGTTTTAGATAGTGATTCACTACCAAATACAGAATTTATTCGCTGGAGACATTTTTGTTGACTTAAACCACTTCGAAAATCATAATAGATCATCGCACGATAGTATTATCAGTTATAATATCACAAGAGCATAGAAAATAATCGATTATATTTTCGAGTCACGAGACGTATTCTGCGAAAGGATATAGGTCGAGTGAAGAGGTTATATAATGGATTATTTTCGTTTGCTCGAGCGGTATTCGTTACGATTATATAAAGAATTAACTAACGAAATTTTTTTATTGGTTGAAATTAAAAATACAATTATTATAATAAATATTTGTTGTATTATCTTTAGAAGTTGAATTTGAGGTGCTGGTGATGGTAGAGTTGGCAGAATCTTGTTTATTTCTCATTTTTTCAAGTATCTTGCTATGGTGTTCATTAGTAAGCTTTAGATTTCGGCTTCAGAGGTTCAGATGATGAGTGGCCTGTTATCTTAATAATTTCTTGTAAGTTTGCTCCAGATTGTGTCAAGATGTTAACAGCGGAAGAGCGATTGGAATGATTAGATATTTTTTGCTTGTTTGTATCAAGTCCTAAACTTTCTGCCGCTGAACGTGTACATTTACTTAATTGATTAAGGCCTACAGGGCAGTTTTTATACCATATTTTAGTTTTCTGCCAATCAGGATTAGGTGTTAAAAATAGACGATTGGTTTTAATGTTTGGTTTTCCTTTGCTTAACATTTTCTTCAACAGACGTACTGGACACTGATCTTCACAATTTTTATTCGGTGTCAACCATTTAGATTCAGCTGTATGTTTTTCGCCACTTTGTGCTGTCTTTGAAAATATGATATTGTACTCAATACGTCCTGTGGGTTGACCATAATTGTCGCATTCTGCTTTGAAATTCATATTGTTGGAGGAAGCGAAACACCAAAACGGTTATATCACGTCGTCAAGAGTATATTCACTTATCAATACATGGTAACTATGTAAAATTTGTAATTGCTATTGGCTAAATTTCAAATGAGTTATATAATCTTGTTAAATTCATTTTGTTACTGTATCGCTAACTTCTAACTGGCACGGTAAAAAAACTATTTGACATTTCTTGGTTCTGTGACTTGTTTTCACTCACCTAAATGTGAAGTTAGCTGGATTTGCATAAATCATAGATCAAGTACCAACTATACTGGTGGTTCTTGAAATTTTCAGTGCATCCCTCGTATTAAGCTGTCTGGTACAATAATGTGATTTCAACAAATGCATCAAAACTGCTCAAACATGTAGGTCATTTTTTAGAAACCAAGTGTGCTGTTATTAGGCAAATTAAAGTATTCGACAGTATTCGTAATTGTTAGTAATTTAACATTAATATTTCGTATATTATTTGTTGTTAACAATCGTAAAAATGTCTCGATGCAAGGCGATTTCTGAATAAATAAAAAAATAATCTACTTATATTCGAAAGGAAAATTAGCTGTGCTAATAACAGATGTTAATTTATACAGATATACAGCGCGAAATGTTGCACTTTATAAAGCTACTGGTTCTGTGATCCATTATCTAAGGAATAGAAATAAGCCATGTTATTCTGATATGAAGTTAAGGACTGTAAAAGTGTCAAGATACTCATGTGGAGTTAAATGTTTAATAGAATGAAACAACGGACAAACGTTTTTGAAGAGTAACTTGCTAAAGAACTGCTCTGAAATTAGGCCTAAAGCTTATAATATATTCGAATATCACACTTATATTCCTTTTTTTTATTATTCAATCTATAGGCATTTTCATGCAAGAAAGCATAGAACCTAGCTCGAAAATAATTTGAACTCAATTTTGTAGAGAGTGAATAGCTGGATATGAGTCACGTAGAAAATCTTTTTACGTTTTGCCTTAAAAAGAAAGTTTTTTGGTTATTGTTGCATATTAGTTTGAAGAGTGGGGCGACTGCGCATCGTAAAAGAATTAATGAACGCAGATAAATACATAGATGTCTTATAAACAACACTTATAATCACCGAGCGAAAATTCATTTGAATAATGTTGAATGTATTTTTCAATAAAATGCCAGCGATATAACTAGAAAAGTGAAATATTAGATTTCCGAAAACGATATTTTCAACAAGTTAAAATTTTATATATTTAAAATTTAAGAAACTATTCTATATCATTATAAAAATGTAGTGACTTTCATAAGTTTCCGTTCCAAAAGAAGACCTTTTAACTAAAACTTCTCTAATTTGTGGAGAAGAGAACATCAGCGAAATTGGTACCTAAAGTTCATAATATACTTACTATAATGCCAAGTCATTTTATTCTTCCCAATTTTTAAAATGAAGCTAAGTAAATATAGCGTAATACAACCAAATATACACTCGTGAATAAAAAATACGGACACTGAAGTAAATATCTGTCATCATAATTAAAATTCCTTTATTTTGTTTTTTTTCACAAGACACGAAATATTATCTATGAAATAAGAATTGGAAATTAAATAAGATAGAAAACACTTAATTTATCAAAACAGCCAAAAGAAAAACAAAAATAATAATGAACTCAAATAATTCAACCCAATCCAAAAAATTTTGGTGTGCTCTTTATTCAGCTTTTATCTGTTGTGTTGAAAGATCTTTTGAACTGTCGGTACTGACAATTACTGGTCGACAAAATTAAAGCAGAAAATATATCCAAGCAGTAGCTTTCAAAGAAAATGGACGCAGTATTCGATACATCACTGCTGTCTTGAATATTCCCAAGAGTACAGTTCAAGACTCAATACAGCGACGTATAACTGGGGAATACACAAGAAGGCCAGGATCAAGCAGACATCGCGCCACAAACGGCCGAGGAGGCTGTTTTATGGTGTTATCTACACTACGCGATTGGGTTTACCATCAACAATTGTGCCTCGCCAAGTCGAAGACGTTTACGATACTGCAGTTTCTGCACGAACCGTTCACCGAAGATTGAAGGCACACGGATTGATATCAAGAAAACCTGCTGCTTGTACGCTTTTGCTCCCAGCTCATCGTGTTCACAGACTACGATTTTACTGTGAACATATATATACAAGGTGTGTATAAATTGGCGGACCCACTACACGCGGCGATGTTCTTCGTTAAACTCGGAGTCCAAAATCCTAATACGAAAATGTTGTACCATGCTCCATATCTTTGCACGAGGTTCCTAAAGTTCGGACTTTCAGTCTTGAAATAAGCAATATTACTCGATATTTGTTGACAGAAAGAGCTACAATTTAGAAGAAAGAAGAATTGTTATTATTATCCTTTCGTTAAAGTTTTCCTTTTGATTTTAAAGTTTTTTTTTAATATTTGTTTATTGACTTATTTTGACGAAAAACACATCTGACAACGTTGTAAAACAATAAGTAGGCAGCCTAATGTTGTTCTAGTCAAATGCATTACTACTGTCAAATTCATTCTGAAGACAAAGGAAGCCTGATACATCGTTTTAGGATTAGGACTTTTAACTCAAAATTTGACCAAGAATGTCGCCACGTGTAGTGGGTCCGCCAATTTATACACACCTTGTATATATTGGATATTGGACAATGGATCAATGAAACTCCGTATTGTTCACGGATGAGTCTCGCTTTTGTCTGCGTTCACCAGATGAACGAGAACATGTATGGAGAAGGCCTTGTAAAATATTTTCAGCGTGTCGTATATCTCCAAGAATGGCATTTGGGGGAGGGGGTATAATGGTTTGAGCTGATATTTCACTGTTCGCGAAAACTGAGCTTGTTCTCATTGAAAATCGTACCGCGTCATACCATTTGCTCAATTCGTAGATGAGAACTTTACTCTAATGCACGATAACACGCGACTTCACACCGCAAGGGTGCTTGTGCAATATTTGAATGCGGTTAACTTTCGCTGTCTGCAATGGCCAGTTTGAAGTCCGGCCTCGAATTCTATCGAAAATCTCTGGGATTCATTAGGGCGACGTGTTCGGCACCAACAGCCCAATTCGGAATCTTCGAATATCTCTTCGTGAGGAATGGGATAACATTACAAAAGAGCAGGTCGCCGACTACATTCAAAGTTTACTATGCTGAATGGTCGAAGTCCTTAGATTTCGTGGTGGTAGTACGCACTATTAATCAGTTAAATTGTGTGAAAACGTAAGCCGATAAATGAATTTGTTAATGTTGCACAATTTACTGTTTCGTGAATTTTTCTTATTGAATAAAATATTAAGTACCTCTTTTTATTTATCATTTTTACTTTGTAGATAATGTTTCAGTCTTGTTAAAAAAATTAAAAAAATTAATTTTTCTTATATAGTGGATATTCGCGTATATGCGAATTCGCTTATTCGCGATTCTGTTTTTGCTACAATTTCTCGTTATTCACGCTCCGTATTCGCGGTTCAGTATGGATAGTTCACCTAAAGTTTCGATATTTCCTTTGTTCATTTATTTCTTTAAAAGTTCACAAACCGTATTTGGCTCTTATACCCAATATGTATGGGTGTACATCTATTTGTGTTGATTACATTGATTACATTCATACATACCTGTGGTTTATACGTACATACAAACCTATTATTTTTGTACTCCGATATTAGCGAATTCAATGTTCGCGGTGTTTTCGTGGAATACAGCTTCCGCGATTAACGAGCGTCCATTGTACTATCAGACATTTACTTCGGTGTCTGGAATTTTTTGTCCAGTAGTGTATTATTATTAGTATATGAAGAGAGCGATGAACCCCAAATCATCATAGAGTAGTAACAGTTTACTATAACTTACTCATTTCCATTTGTAGGAATTTCCTCTAGCTGTAGATTTCTAAATGGGTAATGTGTAGATATCTTGTAACTTGTATTAGCAGATTGGCATTAATAAAAATAGTATACTTGATTTACATGAGCTAAATTTGACTACATATTACAAAGAATTATAAGTTGTTAGGAAAAGTTAATTGCATCATGTATACAGGGCAATCCAAATTAAGTGTTCACCATTGGTAACTTTGTTATTGTTAAAGATACAAGATTGTTTAAATTAGCAAACTAGTAGTACTTTTAACGCTCTTTAAGATGGAAGAATTTAAAAAAAAAAGAGCAGCGCGTTTTCGAGTTTTCCCGAAAAATATGTTTTTTTCAAATGGAAACCCCTGTATATTATATCATTTTCTGTTAGAAATTCAATTTTTAAACAAAAAATCTTATAAGAAATTTTTTACTGGGATTAAAAATACTTGAGTTATAGTGAATAAACAAAAACAGCTAAGTCAAGTGCATTTCTATGTTTCTATGATAACGACGTTAATTCTTTCTAGTAAACGTCAAATATTAGTACAGTTTTATTAGTCTTTCACTCATAAATTTCATTTTGCAAGTTATTAATTTGACAAAAAAATGATTTTTACCCATGCAGAAAAGTGTAATATGTTAGAATCTTATTTAGTGTGCAGAAAATCCTCTAGGAGGGCAAAAGAACACTACGCTGAATTATATCCACTCCGAACACAACCAAATGAGCAATTTTTTCTGAGACTGTACCGAAAATTTAGAGGCAATGAGAGTGTTTTTGCCAAAACAAGAACAAGAAGGACATTTATAATAAGCGAGGCCCGCAAATTCTAGTTCATGCATATTTTGAGGCCAACCGTGAGAATTCCATACTAGATATTATCAAGGAATCTGATTTGAGTTACGGTACTGTGCATAGGATTCTGAAGAAACACAAATTCATTCCTTATAAGTACAAACCAGTTCAAGTTTTCTTGCCAGGGGATCCAGAGAGAAGAATGTTTTTTTGCCACTGGTATCTTAACTTTTGTCGCCAAAATGTAAACAACTTTCGTTATATTTTATGGACCGATGAATCAAATTTCTCAAATTCTGGAATGTACAATACAAAAAATCATCATTACTGGTCAAAGGAAAATCTTCTTTTAGTACATCCAAGACGCCCGCAAGTCCGTTACAGTTTTAATGTTTGGTGCGGTTTAATTGGTTCAAGGATTGTTGGTCCTTTCTTTTATGAGGGCACTCTAACTGGTGAAAGGTACATAGAATTTTTGACTGAAATTTTGAATAATTTCTTAGACGATATTGATCTCATAAGTAGACAGAATCTGCATTTCAGCAGGATGGCGCACCTGCGCACAACTACAGAGGTACTCATCAAATTTTAAATACTATTTTTAACTATTCATGGATAGGAACAAAAGGTCCTATTCAGTGTCCTCCCCGATCGCCAGATTTAACACCGCTTGATTTTTTTTTATGGGGTTATTTAAAGACAGAGATTTATAAGCAAAGGTACGAAAACGTAAACGCCCTAAAAATTGCAGTTAGTGAAAAGATAAACCAAATAGATGGTAGGACCATACTAAAAGCAGTTCGACAAGTTCAGAAACGTGTTCAAAAATGTATTGAACAACAAGGTGGTATTTTTGAACATCTTCTATGAAAAAATCAGTGATTTTTATTTTCTTTTAATGATATGCTTATGTATAAAATAAAGTTTATAAAAATTATTTAGCTGTTTTTGTTTATACATTATAACTCAAGTGTTTTTAATCCCAGTAAAAAAGTTCTTATAAGATTTTTTGTTTAAAAATTGAATTTCTAACAAAAAATTATATAATATACAGGGGTTTCCATTTGAAAAAAACATTTTTCGGGAAAACTCAAAAACGCGCTGCTCATTTGTTCTTTTTTAATTCTTCCATCTTAAAGAGCGTTAAAAGTACTACTAGTTTGCTAATTTAAACAATCTTGTATCTTTAATAATAACAAAGTTACCAATGGTGAACCCTTAATTTGGATTGCCCTGTATATGTACTGTAAATTACAACCCAGCGAGTGTTGATATACTAGAAAGTATTAAAATCATAGAATTTCCTTCTAAAATAAAAGTAGGACAAAAGAATATTTGCACCTTACATCCCTAAAATAACTGGAATCTACATTTTAACGAAATTGATGGCACAATCCATTGATAAGATATTAATTTATGACTTCCCAATATTCCCAACTAAACTATAAAAATTCATGACATTTCATTCACTAAAGACTCAATACAAAGCATTTAGGTTATATCAGCTTGTAGACCTTGATCGAAAAATTATATAAATAAAGAAGAAGGAACTAACAATAAGTTCTTTTTTAAAAACAATAAGAGTGATACAAAAACTTCAAATATTTAACATTGCTCATGGAGATAATTATCTATCACACACATAAATTTTTCAGTAAAATCGGCGCCTCCGAGAGCAGATAAACGTTCTGGCCAATCAATCATGTAAAAAGAATACGTAATTCAGTGAAAATTTCTAAAAAATTTTCAGTAAGATTCATAGAAGTAGAACTTAGAATACCCAATGCTACTTTTAATAAATTATTGAATTTTAACCAGAAGAATTGATCTTCAGAAACTAAATTCAATGTTTATTCGCATTAATTGACGGAGGACCAAAAACTGAACAGAATTTGGCATTAAAACGCATTATTAGAAAAACTCGGGACACGAAAGCTTCGTAGATAGAATTGTAACTGGTGATGAGATGTGATGTTTACAATACTATCCTGAGACCAACCATCACAATTCAAAACATCTCGTTCTGAGAAGTGAAAAATTAGAAAGAAAGGTAATTGCTTGTTGCGATTTCAATTTACAAAGAATTTATTGCGAGCACTATGACAGGCAATGCTCAATATTATTTTGATGTAACGAAACATTTGGTTAGACCGTATACTTCGTATTAGATAGAGAGAGAAGGATTTTGAAAATTAAAAAATTTAGTTTTACTCTGGTACTCACTATAGGATTGAAAAACTGTTACAATCTAAGATATATTGAAATAAATTTATAAATTCAAATTAAATGAACATGATTTATACTCTTTTTTACAATATTGAACATAATTCAGAAAAATAATTATATTTTTAAAATTTTAGGTTAAAATTTAGAAAGAATAATTTCTTTAGCAAATTATAAAATACAAAATAATTTACCGGAGGCCGGAGACATTTCTATCATCTGGGCACAGTAAGCAGTTGCTAAACAAATAAACAAAAATACTATTTGTGTCTTCATGGTAGTAGTTGTGTACTTGTGTTCAAACAATTCACTAACAGCCAAACTTGTTGATCTACTTTATATAACAAAATGCAATTGAAAATTCCTATAAATAGGTACAGCCACTTCATAAATTTCACGTTGTAAGAATTTTATCAAAGAACGTGATAATTACTGCATTTTGTTTTACTGAACATACTTCGAACCAAATAAACACAAACAACTGAACGAATTTTTACTACATTTTAAATATTTTAACTTTCTTGTTGCTGACCAAACCTTATAGTAGCTTCATATAACATCAACTTTATTGCCGATACAAAAAACTAGGGTTGCTAGAAGGGCGGTTTTAAGAAAAAGTGACTTTCGTTACGGTGATTATATTGCTGACTTCTGCCGTGTTCTGATGTTTATTTTCAAAATTTCCCACCAGACTCAACTGGAAGAGAAACGTAGTTACGAGCACGTTCATTTTACTAGAACAATACGTCAGAAGTTGCAGTTACAATAGAAGACCTTTGACAATGCACACATCATAATGAAATATAAAACAGATGACAGATCGGAATTAATTTAGATTTCAAAAGTGATTATTGTGAAGAACCGTTTCAAAATACTTTGAAACGTAAAGTTTAGAAATTAAACCAAGAATAGAAATTTCCAATAAAATAAATAAACATATTTGTGACTTTAATGAACGTTTAAATAACAATATTCATGTAATATTTAACAGTAATCTGAGATTTAGTTAAATGAATGAAAACTTTAAATATAATAAAGCTAGTCAAAGACATATTCATATTAGCACATTTTCAATATACACGTCTTACTACTTGCGATTAGGAAAGAAGTCTATTGACCTCTAAATTTATTGATTAACAAATAATTGCATTGGCAGTAAAGAAATAATAAAAATCACTAAATAAATCCTTCTTCGCGTATCAAATATATGTAACCCTAACTGTCTTATTTTCTGTTTCTACTTTCCCTTAGGGCGAAGAGGTAAATATTACATGTTCTAAGTATATCGTAGAGTGAATTTTATTGACCTTGAACATGAAAAATACGACCAAATGAATCAGGTAGAATACCTAGCTTAACTCGAATAAAATACTGCGGACACAGCATATATGAGGGCTATCCAGGAATTAATTAGAATAGGCACGCAACATGAGCTTGTTACCGATATAAGTATAGAAGTAGAGACTTTTATTCTATCAGAAATCATCCAATCCATTTAGAGGATGCTGATTTTGACTTGGTAAATAAAATTGTTGATGTGCTGACCCCAATTAAATTAACAGTAGAAGCAATCTGTCGACGAGATACTAATTTATGCACAGCTGATGCCGCTTTGAAATTTCTTATAAAACAATCGTCTAGCAAAAACTCAGCACTCGTTAATAAAATGAAAACATCCTTAGTGGAACGTATAAAGCAGCGACGAAATGAAGATTTAACTAATTATTTACAAAATCCACGAAAAGATGATGAAAATCAGTTATTATCGGATTTGGAATGGCTTGACTTATTTCCAGTTCCTACACAGGCTTTAGTGGGAACGCAAATAAAGAGTATTGTTAAAAGACTAAATAGTCGAGATGACACGGAAGAGGAAGAAAGGTCAGGATCACAAACAGATGATCAAACCTCCCAACCCCAATTGACACTAAAGGAAAAGTTACAGCTGGAAATTAATAAGAGCATGGAATCCCCAGATCCTGAAGTACAAAATTAATTGGGGTTGGTAAATAGTATTAGACGCGAAATGAGCCTGTTCGAAAATGGAGGAGTTCGTGGATATCACAGAATTAGCATATAAATATCTATTGTCTATTCTTCCAACTAGTGTAGAACCTGAGCGATCGTTTTCAGCTGCTGCTTATGTTGGCAATAAATTACGAAGCAGGCATGGAAGTCAAACAGTGGACGCTTTGATGTTTCTGCGATTGTATTTTCAAAATTCTAAATAGTTTTTTGTAATGTCTTTTTTGTTCCTTATTTTTTGTGTTGTGCAACAATATTAATAAATAATCTTTAAGGAATTACTTAAGTTTTTTTTTCATTTGAGCCCAATTAGAAACCATATAGTCTAATCCCGGGATTAATCCCGGCATCCCGGGATTACTCTTCAAAAATCCCGTAATTCCGGGATTGAAAAACTTGCTCGGGATTGTATTCTCTACTTGAGGCTCAAAATTCGATGGAGAAATATATAAAAAAAAAGTAAATAAACACTAGTTCGAGCAGCTTAAAATTTGGATTGAGTGAGTCAAGCCGTGTAGACTTTGGGAAATAAACGCCTTAACCAAATTAATTACATTTTACTAAAACTACTACAAACTACTTGGAAATAAAGGCAAAATTCGAAATCTCTGATTAACTTTATTTTCATAATAAAATATGAAAAAAACATTACAGCTTAATGGACTTGAATTCTGATCATGTAGTCGACAGCCAAACGTGATAACCACTAGACCACGCACTTGAAAATTTTTCAGCCTGTAATTCCCGAAAATTGTTAATATCTTAGCTTCTAATATAGATTATTAAAAAAGGAAAAAATGTCATCTACTGCATATAATGTAGATTCCTTTCACATATTTTCAGACATTTATTTAAGATAGCCAGGATTCTTCATTCGGGTGAACTTTCTAATCCAAATTTGCGTATACTTGCATATATAATTTTATAATCATTTTTTTCAATACGATAAAAATATGTCGAATGCTATCGACTATGGATGATTCTGAAAATCTTACCGCCGTTGAGAAATTTTGTTTGAAACATCTTTTCTACGGGTTTGTAATTATCCGTGATCAAGATATACCTACTTGTATCTCACTGAAAGGAATCGATTGGTATCACCCGAAACGTTCTAGCTTCAAAATTTACTCACTTGGGAGATTCCAGAACTTGGGTCTCATACAACTTATACCGTGCAGGTGCCCCGGTTGAGAACCAATGCATTTTCGTTAAAAACACTGTCCGGCGGCTGTTATAGTGAATATATGAGGCCTATTTTGAAAAACGCGGCATCAATAAAACTTTAGTAGCTGTTGAGATCCAAAATCATACAAACTTTTCTTTCTGCCATGTACATTAGGGTACGCACTAATATACTCACTCTGATTCAGTTACATGTTTCAAAACAAATATATTTTTCTTCCCTGGCATAATTTTGCATATCAAACTTACATTAACATTGATATTAAATTTTCATATACACTTGGGTTGCTTAAAAAGATTATTTAAATTTAATATACAGATTGTTCTTGAAATAATGGGACAACGTATGATAAATAGAAAGATATAATTACATATAACATAAATCTAAAATATTGCTGAGTTGATTACGACACGAATATTCAGAATGTATATAAATAATAAATACCTCATACACACATACGCTACAGTTTATGTTTGCATATTGCTATGGATTTTTCCCTAAATCATATTTTAAATTTAATTATATATGAATGTACTATTATTTTTGAACTTGATTGTATATTTATGTGTAAGCAAGAACTTGTATTATTGAAGGACGGCTTTATGTGCAAGCCATAGCGGGTGATGTAGACAGACTACGTTAAACCTTTAGACAAGAACGTTCTTTTTATTTTAAAAATATATAATTATATATTTAAGTAAATTCGGGTTGAATTTATTGTGTTAATTAGTTGTTGGTGGTTTATTATCAATTCCCGTATATTCTACGAGATTGTGTTCTCGTAATTTTGATTGTATTTGATTAAACAACGTTTTCTTGTCTAAGTGTCTCATATATAATTTATACGAAGAATATTTTTAAAATTTCTACGTAAAAAAATATAACTGTAAAAAATTTATACGTTGGAAAGTTCAAGGTTATTTTTTCATGTGTTTGATGATTGCACATGTGTAGATTTTTGATCGTGTTTTCAAGTTTGTTTATTTTATGTTGTTCTCTGGGGAGAAATTAAAAATAAACTTTGTTATTTAATTAAGTTGATCGGAAGTCATTAGAGGATGCTTAAATTCACTTAGCGGTCATATTCAGTGAATTCTTTTACCTATGGTTGTAAATTATAAATTACACAGTCTTTATACTTTATAAAGATCTTTTTTTTTTCTTTTTTTGATTTTTTTTGTATTAAATATTCATTTAAATGTTATATTGTGCTCATTATTTCTTATACCTTTCTCCGTGCATTTTTAATAAGTAACTTAAAGAAATATAATTATAACATTTATCAAGAAACTTTGATTGGCGCCTAAATAACATTTTTATTTCCACGTTTTTCCGATTGGAACCCTGAGAAGAACGAAGTCCCATTTTTTGGAAATAAACCGTCTGAGTATCCTAGTTGGGTAGATTAGTTGTGGATGGTGGTGCAGTAAATATAAAAACCACAATTCATAGCAATATGTAACAGCAGGATGAGATGGACAATAACAAAACTATTGTAATAAAACGGAAATCTATTTAAAAAGTCGGTATTTGATTTTCGTTTCATTATGAGTTTTATTTTAGGTCATCTTGTTTTTTTTTTATTTTTTTATTTCATTCAAAATTTGGTTAAATTTAGAACCGCGCGATAGAAATATTTCACTCCTCCTTTTTCAAATTTATGTAAATATAACTTTCAAAATATATAGTTCCTATTAGCGAGCGGTAAAGACATACAAAACTCAAAGCCCTTTTTTACGGATAGACCAGTAAAAAGAGTCGCAATCTACGACAATGAACTATTGTCGATAGATTTAGTGTGACAAACCGGATATCGGAAATTAACTTCGAACTTGTAGGAAACTAATAAATTCCAATCTTGTTACCAAAAAATTTCAAGTACTGAGAATAGGCAGGAAGTCGACTGTCGCACAGGGTCTATTTTGTAAACCGTAACAAAATAGAGGTCGAGTGTCTGTAAAGAAATAGTTACTTAAATGTCTCGAGAACTGACATTATGTGTAAAGGCTATACACACAGGTCTGTAGAACCCTTTGTTTGAATGCTGACATACAGTAAATGTTATAGACACTTTTAAGAATAGTAGATTGCATCTTAGACTCATTGTCTTTTGTGAGTTCGGACTACTTACAAATTCGATCATTTAGTTACAGACCATAAATTGACATATTTGCGAAATGAACTTGTAAAAGATGACATCCTGAACAGTCGGTAATAAGAAATATGGGTTTGAAAACATGAAAAGGGTAGTTACAGTGCGTACATGAAAGGAAATGAAAAGAACCAATCAGTGTATTGCGTTTGTTAACGACAATTTTGGAAAGGCGTGTTCTGTGAGGTTGATAAAAAGTCTTGGAATACAGAGGACAGGAGTCCATAAGGTCAGTCAGTCACAGTCAGACAGAAGTCAGTCAGAAGTTAGTAGATTCTTCGGATCTACAAACACAACCAAGAGTGGTGTTCGAGGGAGTTTTCTTCCCAAATAAATATATGTATATACAAGGTGTGTATAAATTGGCGGACCCACTACACGTGGCGACATTCTTGGTCAAATTTTGAGTTAAAAGTCCTAATCCTAAAACGATGTATCAGGCTTCCTTTGTCTTCAGAATGAATTTGAAAGAAACATACATTTGGCAACATTGAACACGCATGTGCTAGTTATAATCTTCGGAACATTTTTACACGTCGTCATGTGAACCTTACATTTTTAATTTAAAAAAGAAACAAACGAAATAAAATTGGTTTCTTAGATTACATATTTATTACGAAAATATTACAAAGTGTTAAAAATTTTTGATAATATTGACTAATTTTTGTACATCTTCTTGATAGAAATCAATGTAATTATTACCTACATAATTGTTCGAATTGAAATCCATCAGAAAACTAAAGAAAATTATACAAATAAACACGAAAAATAAGCAAGTCGAATGAAATAGGTAGATTACATAAGTGTCAAAATTTTACAGTAGTAATGTATTTGACTAGAACAA
Source organism: Melolontha melolontha (assembly GCA_935421215.2). NCBI lineage: Eukaryota > Metazoa > Arthropoda > Insecta > Coleoptera > Scarabaeidae > Melolontha > Melolontha melolontha. The sequence goes on along the minus strand of OW285240.1, from coordinate 8,814,959 downwards.
CATTAGGCTGCCTACTTATTGCTTTACAACGTTGTCAGATGTGTTTTTCGTCAAAATAAGTTAATAAACAAATATTAAAAACAAACTTTAAAATCAAAAAGAAAACTTTAGCGAAAGGACAATAACAACAATTCTTCTTTCTTCTAAATTGTAGCTCTTTCTGTCAACAAATATCGAGTAATAATGCTTATTTCAAGACTGAAAGTCCGAACTTTAGGAACCTCGTGCAAAGATATGGAGCATGGTACAACATTTTCGTATTAGGATTTTGGACTCCGAATTTAACGAAGAACATCGCCGCGTGTAGTGGGTTCGTCAATTTATACACACCTTGTATATATATATATATATATATATATATATATATATATATTGTTGTGATGCATGTTATCCATATAGAGCTGCATCTAAAATAGGAAGAATAAGACATACAAAGTGAAAAAGGGTTATAATATAATGGTTATATAAATAATATTATTAAGTCTTAGTAGTATCGAAGTGCATATGTATTTTTATAACGATCATTTCATTCTTTAAATTTCTATATACATTTTCCTTTCATTATTTAATTTTATTATATCATATTCAAATTTTCAAATATTAGCGCGAAAAACATATTCAAATCCATATGCAACTCTGTATTATATCGACACTAGTAAGACACGCCTACAAATTGACATCTCGCTATGTTTACATTTATCATGCGCAGTATGCGATTTGTATCATTCGAATTTATCTTAACCTAACTTGGTAATTTATAATATAATTTTTAAAAACATTTAGATATTCTAAATTAATCAAATTCTTTTTATATAAAATTGTTAAAAGGGTAAATCATCGAGATTATTGATATCAATAGATAGCGTGTTTGGTAATATTCAGACAAGTGCTGTCGAATTATTAGATCCTTGAATTTGAAAGAGAAATAGACGCATCTTTTTAGACCAAGCCTTAGAAATCTTGTATAAAACACAAATTTAAATTATAAATTCAGCTAAAAGTGATAAAAAGTATCCAGAATATTAATTAACTCGATCGTCAAGTGAATTACTACAAGAATTTTCGGTAATAACGAACTTTCAAACAACATAGCGTCACTGACGTAGTTCCACCGAAAACGATAGAAAATCAGAAGAAATATATATAAGAATCCATCGCCGAACTTCAACAATATAGTCTAACGTACATCAACAACGATACCTGAAATTCTACAGCCAGAAACGAGCGCAGTGAGTAATTAGGCACCGAAGACGAAGTCCGAGGAAAATCTTCGATAGCGTCTGCGTAAACAGCCACCTACACCGCCATCATTTTGTGCTGCACCCGAACATTTTCAGATCACCGAGGAACTTCCCAATTCACACAGACGATCTACAAACATACATCAGCATCATTATTATAACAGGTTTTCTGATAATATTTATTTTTTTTTTAAAAAAAATTAAATTCTTTAAACTTTTATTTAATAAACTTCTCGAATTATTTACCTAATCTACCACATCCTGTCATGATCTTTATATTTAATTAAACAACCTATTTATATCTTAGAGATAACAATAAAAGGGTACTCACCATAATTGTAATAAGAGTATTCACATTTATATTCATATTATTTATTAGTTTAACACACATAACCTCTTTTCACATAAGTAACACCTTGTTGTTTATGCGTATATGCAGTTTCGTTAATATCACATTTGTAATACGTTATATTTTTACAGTTTCCTTTAATTTAATAAACATAATATTTTTAATTTTACATGAATCTTTTATTTGTTCATATTTATTTGTAGGAGTTATTATATTAAGCGTCAACATTAATATTATTCTCTTTTTTGGAAGCAACAACCTAAAACTCACAACGAGCCCGAGATCACCCACATTTAGTAAAGTTTTATTAAATATAGTTTCTTGCTTTCCGACTAGTTGGCTATTTGAGATAAAGATAGCGCAATCTGGGGTGAGATTTTATAAATTAAGGCGCCCGACTAATCTTTTCAAATACATAATTTTATCTTACACTTTTATCTCATTAACATTTTATAATCTCACCACAGCCCAGTAAAGGGGGCGCGTTATCAATTGTCGCCGACAACGTGGGCCTGTTGCTTCTTGTTGATAACTCATCTACAAAGTTAAATATTGCAAATAATTGATACTTTTCAAATTGTTTCATATATTATATAGACAAAAAGGTGTAGATTATTATTGTCGTTGTGTGTACATGTTTTTCCTATTATAACAGCAGATTGTTACCTTTATTTCACTACATCGCAGACTTTGGAGGATTCTAGGACATATTAAAGGTTAGTGAAAGGGAAAATATCACCTTGTGCTTACGTTATTTTATTTAACTTTTGATTCACTAATAAAATTACGGTGTCTCGAGTATTATTATTCATATTTTAAACATAACTTTGTATTTTTCAACTATTTATTATTATCATACTTTTAAAATAAAGGATACATCTTTATATAAATTCATTAAACTTTATAAATTTAATAAATATCAAAATGGATACTCGACATAGAACCAAAGCAGTTAAGGACAGTACTGAAGAAGATAGGGTTGAACAGGGAGACATTCCCGTGGCACAAGCGTCTACAACTGAAGGGGTAAGTCCACCAGACAATGGCCAGGTAATGAACATGTTACAGGTATTAATGACACAAATGACCGATTTAAAACAAGATAACAAAGACTTAAAACAAGACTTAACAAATAAATTAGACACTAACAATGAAAACTTAAAACAAGAACTAACTAATATGAAAACAGACATAAGCAACATGAATAGTGATCTAACAACTAAATTAGAGATAAACATGAACAATATTAATCAAAAATTTGAAATAAATAATGCAAACATCGATAACAAATTAAGTGCTTTCAAAGTAGATTTAGAGGGTAAGATAGCAGAAATTTCTACAGCTCAGAAAAACATGGAAGAAAACGAACTTAAGTACTTAATTAAACTGGATGAAACCATTAATTTACTAAATTTACAATGGACAAAACGATTAGGTACAACCAACAAATTGAAATATAATTGCAATAAACAGACTAATAAAATAGATTTCAGAAATGCCGATCAAAAACAAACCATTACTAATATATGTAACATACAAAAAGAGGTACAGGATAAGGATACAACTAACAATAGACACCATAACAACAATAACGAGGCAACGAAAATAATACAAAAGCCAAATATTAACAAACTGCGTAGATACCAAGTTAAAAATAATTTATACAATCAATTTCAAATAAATGACAAAGCATACCAGAGTTTCTTAATAAACAATGAAAGGGAATATAATAATTTTAACATAGAGAAGACGGGGATTAATAACATTAATTTTAATTTTTCCAATATCAAAATCAAGAATATTAATCATAATGATGCAACCAACTTAATACAAACTAACAAAATTAACATACAAAACATCACTTTAATTTCACCAAATTTAACTATACACGATAGTATGATAACTAACTTAATAAATAAAGAAGGCATGATAAACAATTCAATGATATACGAATACTTAAATCATAACAATTTTCTTCATAATTTATACAGTATAAAAATCAATACCAATATACACATTTACATAAAAATTATAAATATATACACACTAATTAACAAAAACTTACATATGTCACAAGGAAGAGGCAACATGATATTTCTACACAAGGATAACAGCATCAATATTTTTAAAACAGTTCGTCGAAAATTAACTATTTAAATAAATACGATGACAGAATATCGATATTCTAATACGATGATGAACAAAGCAGAATACGGGGATACGAGTTATAATTATAGATAAATTAAAATAATTACACGTATACTAAACATAAACAAACAGATGATAAACACAATTTAATAAGAGAAAGAAAGAACACATAATAAAACTATAATACAACAAATGAACATATAACAAGTTATATAATTAATAAATAAAATTAAAGAGAAAACAAACATAGCTGGAGCTAAAATACAAATACTAGTTAACAATAATTAAGAGATACTATACTCTGTGAGAAAAAAGGTAACATCACATATTCAGATGGTTAAATTAAACTTACATAGGAACAATTATTTAAAATAATATTGGTACTATCAATCGAATTATTTAAAAGGGGAACATATTTACTTATAAACATGCGGAAGTTAATTAATATGAAAGTTTGAACGTATTATTATTGAAAAAGAGAGAGCATAATTGAAAATAAATAATAAAGGAGTGCAGATATGACATAAGAGGGACTAGGTAAAGATTTTAAAGGTTGAAGGTATTAATACATATGATGGGAGTGTATAGAATTTATATATAAAATAAATGAATTATTATTATTATGAAAATATTAAAATATAGACATAAGTGTCTTCTAATAAGGTAGAATATATATGTTAAAGGAGTGGTATTTTAATTGATTAGAGAATAGAATGTGAATGTAACGTCTTGCATGTATGAAGAGAGAATTATTTATTATGTAAGCTAAAGCTTATATCAGTATATCAATTATAATAAAAGACTAAGAATAACGATTTATTAATAGAATTATTGAGCATGTACCATCAATAAAAGATATAAATAAAATAACCCCAATGATAATACTACGAACAAATACCTGAATATATAATGTAATTAGTACAAGAAGTATATAATACAAATTTAAAACCACAGAAAACAGTAATATACAATTGAATAAATACAGTCATTAAAATTATTAATTACATTGAAAGGTATGTTATAGCTCGCAAAATACATCAATTAAATGAATACTACAACTAAACTATTTTTATATAATTACAAATAAATATACTTAAACAAGAAACATTAATTTAGACTGGATAATTTGAATTTGGACAGCTTGAATAAATAAAGAGAAGTTACAAAGAAACAATAGAATAATAGTTGATAATTAAAAAAAAAAAGGAAGAAAAGACTTTGGTATACTAATATAATGTTAAGGAAGTTCATCACACAAACAAACATTTCGTTTTTACAATTCATAAAGTTTTTATATTAAGGTGTTAACTTATTTTTCTTTCTAATTGTTTAATTCGAACGACACGTAATAAGTTTAGAAAAACAAGGTTGTTATCTTTCATTTCCTACATCATCTTCAGCGAAAAGAATGTCCTCATTTGTACATTCCGACATTTTTTCGACGGGGACATTGTTGTGATGCATGTTATCCATATAGAGCTGCATCTAAAATAGGAAGAATAAGACATACAAAGTGAAAAAGGGTTATAATATAATGGTTATATAAATAATATTATTAAGTCTTAGTAGTATCGAAGTGCATATGTATTTTTATAACGATCATTTCATTCTTTAAATTTCTATATACATTTTCCTTTCATTATTTAATTTTATTATATCATATTCAAATTTTCAAATATTAGCGCGAAAAACATATTCAAATCCATATGCAACTCTGTATTATATCGACACTAGTAAGACACGCCTACAAATTGACATCTCGCTATGTTTACATTTATCATGCGCAGTATGCGATTTGTATCATTCGAATTTATCTTAACCTAACTTGGTAATTTATAATATAATTTTTAAAAACATTTAGATATTCTAAATTAATCAAATTCTTTTTATATAAAATTGTTAAAAGGGTAAATCATCGAGATTATTGATATCAATAGATAGCGTGTTTGGTAATATTCAGACAAGTGCTGTCGAATTATTAGATCCTTGAATTTGAAAGAGAAATAGACGCATCTTTTTAGACCAAGCCTTAGAAATCTTGTATAAAACACAAATTTAAATTATAAATTCAGCTAAAAGTGATAAAAAGTATCCAGAATATTAATTAACTCGATTGTCAAGTGAATTACTACAAGAATTTTCGGTAATAACGAACTTTCAAACAACATAGCGTCACTGACGTAGTTCCACCGAAAACGATAGAAAATCAGAAGAAATATATATAAGAATCCATCGCCGAACTTCAACAATATAGTCTAACGTACATCAACAACGATACCTGAAATTCTACAGCCAGAAACGAGCGCAGTGAGTAATTAGGCACCGAAGACGAAGTCCGAGGAAAATCTTCGATAGCGTCTGCGTAAACAGCCACCTACACCGCCATCATTTTGTGCTGCACCCGAACATTTTCAGATCACCGAGGAACTTCCCAATTCACACAGACGATCTACAAACATACATCAGCATCATTATTATAACAGGTTTTCTGATAATATTTATTTTTTTTTAAAAAAAAATTAAATTCTTTAAACTTTTATTTAATAAACTTCTCGAATTATTTACCTAATCTACCACATCCTGTCATGATCTTTATATTTAATTAAACAACCTATTTATATCTTAGAGATAACAATAAAAGGGTACTCACCATAATTGTAATAAGAGTATTCACATTTATATTCATATTATTTATTAGTTTAACACATATAACCTCTTTTCACATAAGTAACACCTTGTTGTTTATGCGTATATGCAGTTTCGTTAATATCACATTTGTAATACGTTATATTTTTACAGTTTCCTTTAATTTAATAAACATAATATTTTTAATTTTACATGAATCTTTTATTTGTTCATATTTATTTGTAGGAGTTATTATATTAAGCGTCAACATTAATATTATTCTCTTTTTTGGAAGCAACAACCTAAAACTCACAACGAGCCCGAGATCACCCACATTTAGTAAAGTTTTATTAAATATAGTTTCTTGCTTTCCGACTAGTTGGCTATTTGAGATAAAGATAGCGCAATCTGGGGTGAGATTTTATAAATTAAGGCGCCCGACTAATCTTTTCAAATACATAATTTTATCTTACACTTTTATCTCATTAACATTTTATAATCTCACCACAGCCCAGTAAAAGAGGGCCGTTATCAATATATACATATATATATTTTCGGATACGTATAATTTTCGACGTTAACGTACAGTTATAAATTAACAATGATTTTATTTCATGTTCATATAACTCGAGAATTTAATTTCATCTTAAAATTATTTGAGAAATATCGTCGTGTGTAAAACAAGGTGAACTAGTGAGTTCTGTTCAAAGTAAAAAGGAAAGGATACAAACCTGCAAGTCCGGTAATTCGTTAGATTCTTATTTGGGATTTTATTAGTAACGCCCCTCGCCTTTCTGATAGGAATTGTATACAGATTTATGTATCAAGTGGAACCAACATATTGTAAATATAATTGTATTATTTAGAATTAAGTAAAATTTGTTACAAGTTTTAATTGGGTTTTATTTGACTATTCCCTTATACTCTGACCCACGACGCTTTCAAAGAGATCGCTACTAGTAAATAAGATTAATTTTATTTAGCTATACAGCGGTCGTTGCAATCAGGCCTCTGATTCCTGGTGGCAGCGAAAACAAAAACTTAATTGTTTAACCAGTCAATGATGTAAGTATTAATTAGGTCAAACATTAACGACCCGTAGTATTGGAAGATTTTATTTAAATTATAATCGAAACCAGCGTTACTAATGGCAAAGCACGGCACATGTTACAAATGGTGGTAATATTACCAATGGTGGCATTAACGTAGTGGTTGGAATTATTACAAATAGTAACACTAGTGAAATTATTACACTATTCTTTTTGTTATTGTCGGCCAATTTTAAGATACTGTCTTTTATTATATAGTCGATCGCACAGTAGTGCGACAAAAATTTTTTAAATGACTTTGTCGTTTTTTTTTCTCGCTTATGAAAGGGAATTTTGGATTTATATTTTGGATTTACATTTTATATCCTTACATCTTACCATTTTTCATAAATTGCCTTTTTATTTCAAGAACACCCGCTATAAAGTAAGTAGTCTAACATATATTTAATTTGATTTGTTTATGTGTTTTGATCAATTAATAATTGGTAGTCCTATTAATAAATTTGTTTTAATTAAAATTTTGTCAAAACTAATACCATTATATTGGACAACAATAATGATAAATTCTGGAAAGTTTGATGTGCCCTTATGTAGAAAATACATCTGAAACGTGGATTCAGCAAGATGAGGCTATATGCTACTCTGCTAAAGCCGCAATGCAGATTCTGGTGCACATTTCCGAAAAGCGAATAATTTCGAGGAGATCTACATCCAATCGGCCTATCTGATCTCTGGATTTGACGGCCCTCAACTTATTTTTTTTGCGGTTATCTGGAGTGCGCATGAACAAACCGCAGACCATCATGCAACTGAAAGAGGGCATCCTTGCAGAAATAAGAAGTCTGTGACCTGCACCTCAAACAAGTTTATAGAAGGACATCGACTTTGCGAGGGCGCTAATGGGCGTAATTTAAAGGCCATAATCTCCCATACATAATGAAAACTTATTTCCCGTAACTTGTGTGATTTGCGTAAGAAACTGAATAAAATTATGAGCAAACAAAAATTTTACTAGAGGTTAGAAATTCGTAATTTTGGGCCCTCTCGTGGTTATAGTATATAGATATTAAATATCTCATTGATATTTACTATTGGTTATATTTTTTTCTAAACCAGACGTGCGTGAAAAAATACTTTCATTATTATTATTAAGCCAATAATAAATTAATATATAAAAAAAATGTTAACTACTGTTATTTTCAACATCTGAAACAAAACACAAACTTAAAATGCATAACGTAATAACTATGTGTTAATGTAGTATGATCTACAGATCATTACTTCATTATTTTCTTGCCAGTTTAAAGTTTTCTGAAAGTTATATAGAGGTGCAGCCAGTCAATATTTAGAATTTCACTGGCACTCATAACTTTTACCAAAAAAAAGAAATATTCGAATCTCTACTTTAAATATTGTACATAAAACAAAATAGTTTTCCTTAAATATCTTCGCATCTGAGGTATTCATATTTTCATACGTGTGGCGATATATTCATACCACTACACATTGAAAACCCGTTACTAAGAAATTCAAATTTTTTCTGCTGACTTTCCTCTCCCTTTTTTAACTTAAGGGAGAGGAAGCTTACAAATTATAGTCAAAATTGGGATTTAAGGATTTGCAAAACTCCCTTGTCGACTAATTAAGAATAAATTAATCTACAAATTAACATTTTCTTTCTACATTTAATGAAGAAATTATAACGTAAAAGCCAAGATTAAAAATATATGTAACTTAATGCATATCAACTTAATAAAAGCAAATATCCTCAATTAATCACATTTAAAATGAGTGCAACAATCGGGATACGGCCTCGGGGAATTTTCAACTAGTCTACAACCTTCCATTTTGGCAACACCACATCTGTAACAAAAATAACATAATTTCATTAGGAACAATAATTTAATTAAAATATAGTGGCTAAAATCCGTTAAAAACCGAAAGAATATGTATTGCTACTTTCACAGAGTCAGAAAAATGAGAAATGAATGTGTTAGAAAAGATTTATGCTGTCTTACTCAAAAGTAAACCTGCTTCTACCTATTTTGAATACATAATAGCACTGGTCAACACAGTTTGGTTTTCTCATATACCAATACGTATAGTTTATATTTTTTATCATGCTGATTCTGAATCTGATTTAAAATTTGCTCCATCACGTCAGCATTTTGAAATATTTTCTTAAATAATTTTTTTTTAGAAAACGTATTAAATTTTAGAAAATTTCAAAATTACGTTTATATAAGAAAGATGCAACTAAAAATATTGTTCTATCGAACATTGAGTGGACATGCCTGAATATATCTTTCCATGTTTCATACGTCAGGGTACTTAAACCACGCCTACTTTTGCTCTGGAACCAATCAAATTAGATATTAGGCTATGCTGGTATATAAAGAGCTACACACGGCTGTTTTGTTTCAATATAAGTAGGTTTGTGACAGTTGAATGTCTTTTTATTTCATATTGTCGCATACGTGTATAAATAATCTAAACAGTTTCTGTTATGTATGTAGACAATTCACTAACCACCAGCATAAGCGGAATATTACACCTTTAATAGAAAAGTTATATTTTCACTATTTTGACTTAGCCATTAAACAACAAGACAAGCCCCAGCATTTGCTGCATACGCTGTGCTGTTACTCTGAGGGGCTAGTCAAACGGTAAAAGAATGCTATGCTATTTGCAAGACCAATAGCATGGTTCGACTGATTGCTACTTCTGTTGCATGCAAACTTTCGGGTTTTCCAACAAAAATAAGAAAAACATTAGTTGTGCTAGTTTGTCTTCTGCTACTTTTCCAGGACCTCATTCGGGGAAACAACACTGCAAAGGACTTCGTCAAGACATTTCTGTTATTGAAAAACGTTACCAGGGCAAGTGTAACAGTGAAATGCTTGCTGATTATTGTTGGACGTCGATATCAGAAAGGGCCAAAGAACACTATAAAAGAAAAGTAAAAAGAAAACATTTTAAACACGACGATACCATACAGTTCCATATAATGTACTGTAATTAGGTGCCGTTATCTGTATCTGTGTTTCTTTGGACGATTCCCCACTCGGGAATGCCAAGTTATCACATGCGTCAGTTACTCTATACTTTAATCGAAATCGGTACAATAATTACGTATATTAATTATAAAATTAACATTCACTTTTTAAAATGAATTAAAATATAAAAAGAAAAACTTATGTTAGTGAATGTACATGAATCTGTAATTCAGAATAACGTCGTAGCGGCGCTGTTGATCCATTACATAAGCAGGGAATTTTGACGTTAACGGTTAGTTCCTGATACCAGCGGCCGTTGCAATTGTATTTTTGAAACCAATGACTGTCAAAATAAAACAAGAGACATCGTTAATTTCTGCACTACTTTCGGGTAATTTCAGTCGCCAGTACGGGTTCGGTGAACCTTTATTAACTTCTGTCGAATGACATTTTCTTAAGACTATTTCTTTTCTTATTGACATGTGAAACATAATCTTAGTTTGTGGGTTTGATTTTTGTGATCCTGTTTTTTGCAAGTGCGTAAATGAAACAGGATAAACAATGTTTCAGAATAATTGAAACATACATGAGTAGGTAAACCTCACCAGTTTTGTATAATACAAAGGTATTTTTAATAATATAAAATACTATTAAAAATCTGGTGTGAAGAACACAAATGCAGGTTCACTATTAATATTTTCTGTGAACGTGTCCGAATATATCCTATCCCCAGAGACGTAGATACGTATTTCGCTTTTCTACAAGCTCATCGGTACGCCCCTGCTGGAGAAATGATATTTCCAGACACATTCACAGAAAAGAACCACCTCGCCCTATCACCGTAATTATCCAGACCGAGCGCAGAAGTAAATTCGGCGCTACCTGTTGTCAGACAGCCGAAGTACATCGCATACCGTCCACATAATTATTGTGAAGTAACGACGCCCTTCCAAAGGTTAGCACAGCCAACTCTCTAGAAAACTGCATTTTGTTTGTGCCTTCACTCATACTACGGCTTAACCGCATGTCTAATGTATCAGAATAATTGAAACATACAAGAGTAGGTAAACCCCACCAGTTTTGTATAATACAAAGGTATTTTTAATAATATAAAATATTATTAAAAATCTGGTGTGAAGAACACAAATGCAGGTTCACTATTAATATTTTCTGTGAACGTGTCCGAATATATCCTATCCCCAGAGACGTAGATACGTATTTCGCTTTTCTACAAGCTCATCGGTACGCCCCTGCTGGAGAAAGGATATTTCTTGTGTTCTTGTGTTCTTCACACCAGATTTTTAATAATATTTTATATTATTAAAAATACCTTTGATCGTAAATTTGTTTGTGCAACGGACGAAACGAGTGAACGAGCAAATTACAATTGCATAGCAAATTTCATACAAATATATTTACAAAAATATACACCGCTCTTATTATAATAAATATAATAAATTGGTTGTTGTTATTATTGTTAAAACTATAAAAGAAATGAAAATAATACATAGTTTCTAAAGAAAAATTTTAAAAATTCAAATTTGTTGACCAGTGATTATCTAACCGACTTATAAAAGTGCTGACATTTAAACTTATTACGGTATGTACAATTGCGGCGTTAAAAAACGCATACACTTGAAATTTTCTTGTGTAATTGTGATTTTTTTTTTAAACGCCAAGCGTATTTTATATTGCAATTTAATCGCGATATGAAAGTCATATTGACATGCCGCAATTAAGTGTTGTCCAAAAAAAAACAAATAATTACTTTAATAGGAGAAAGATGTACACTTTTATTATATCACAATCGCTCAACACGTGCAGTAGCAACAACGCATGAGAAATGCGTCACTAGAGCATCATACGTAAAATAACGTTTACTATTGGTTCATTTTCGCGGACGCTTACAATAGAATAAATCGAGTTGTAAGTTTTGACAATTTCGATTTTGTATACCTATTATTTTATCCTTTCTCACAGGCGCGGCTCGTGATGACGTATTTGGGAGTGCATGTACAATGATGCGAGTGCCTCGTGTGTTTTCGGTGTTTACTAAGAAAACGCTACAGTTAGCACACGAGAATACACGAAGCACTCGCATCATTGTACATGCACTCCCAAATACGTCATCACGAGCCGCGCCTGCTTTCTCAGTTTACTTGTCTAATATCCAACAAAAAGTTTTTTTTATAGTTTTTTACTGTACATTGTTTTTGATTTGTTTTTGTTTGGTTTTGTTTTCAGAAGATGATTCTTAAATATCTATTTGATAGGTTATAAATTCAACCCTACTTATAATTCTTTGTGGCATCAATCTGCCCCTTTGTGTAGCATTTTGGAGAATTCACCTCCTAAGAATTGGCCTATCAAACATTTTACAGTAGAATACAAGGAGAGGGTTTTGAATAAATTCAAAACCTTACAAGAACGGTTAGTTACTTCGAAAGTAGTTACGTTACAGCTACAGCAGCAGGTAAGTTTTGATGATATTTTTTTAAAAATAATGACGTCTCACTTTGGTGGTTTCTTTTTAAGAATATCAGAATGTAGCTTTTATAAGATTTTGCAAGAATATACTGTTGAGCACAAATTTTAATCACCAAAGAAATACTATAGAGCAAGGGCCATTCTGAATAACATAGATGATGTAATGCGGAATAACAATCGCAGAATTATACATTCCTTTTTTTTTTAAATTAACCTCGAACTGTAAAGAAAGTTCTTACCGTGATAAATAGAAGAAACCATTTGCTAAACTTTAAAGTTATGACTCTCAGACAATTCATAAAAAACTGAACCTTCGGTGAAATACATATATGCAAATATTTGTTACTTTATGTAAACTTTTTCTCATTTGTTGTTATCAAAAGAGGAATCGTAATAGTATTCTGAAAGAAAAAGATGACATTATTACTTGGAGGAGAAAATACATACGTCAAATAAGAAAATATCGCAAAGATGGAACAACAATTATATTACTTAGATGAGACGTGAATCCAGAGCACACAGTAAACAAAGTGTGGACAGACAAATCAGTGATTGTGTTGCATAACGCACCATATCATAGTCGAAAAATTAAACAAACCACTTACAGCAAACAACCGTAAAGCTGAAATTTGACAATGGCTTGTAAGCCATAACCTCCGTATGAAGATGACATGGTGAAGGCAGAATTACTAGCACTAATAAAACAAAATGTAACCAGTCCTGCGAAATATGCTGTATATTGCGACGAGAAAGATATTGCGACCCCGACCATACCATTGTGAGTTAAATCCGATTTAGCTGATATGGGTACAAGTAAAGGCATATGTTGCTAGACACAACATGTCGTCCAGGTTGGAGGACATAAAACAGTTATTTCAGCAAGGTGTAAACAATATTTTATATAAAAATTGTAAAAACGCAATTAAACATGTGATCAATGTGGAAACTTGATAATTTAATAGATTGTCTAGTAGAATCATTAATTGTAACAACAGGTGATGACTCCACTTCATCATATTCTAGTGAAGGCGAGTAAGTCTGATTTGAAGCTGTTTGATTGAATATGCTGTTTTTGTAAATCATTATTTTTTTATACTTTATTAAAATTTCCAAACCAGTAGTTTTCTTTACGTCTTCCCATTTACACATGATTTAGACAAAAAACAATAGTGTGAAGTATAGTATGAATTTTAAGGTAAAATATTGATGTACATTGTATTAAATTTTAACAAAACTTGTATTTTATTATTTTGATTTCATTTTCCATCTGATTATACGAAAAATAACAGTTTGAACCATATAAAAAAAGTAATTTTAGACAAGGTTAAGTATGCCTATTTTCATGTAAGTAAACGAATATTCTCTGATTTTGTATGTAATCATTAAAATCTAATGTCTCTTGCTGTGCCTGGACAATAATATATACATATTCCGTACACTGTATTAATTTGGTTAGTCTTTATTATAATTGCATTTATATACGAAAATGTCAAATTCCTACGTTCAAATTTGAGGTTATAACTATTTCTTTATAACTGTCTAATGTCAAGTAACTACATTTCTTTATATTTTGCACTGTGAGTTGGACTTTTTGAACTTGACGTCGATGCGACGTTGCTACTGAATCTGTTCCGCGATTCAACTATAGAAATAACGGGTGTTCATTTGAAAAGTCAATCTAGTAGCATGTGATTTACTGAGAACATTTTGAAGTATGTCGTAAATTAAAATTTACTACTTAACCTACGAAGTCAGTTTGACAGTTTCATACATACAAAAAAATAACAAATGTGATTGACATTATCAAATGTCATTTGTATTTACGTTTACGGAACAACAAGCACATACTAATATATATGCGTCTTATACTATCAAAATTTCAAAGTAACCTAGATTGACTTTTCAAATGAACACACATTATAGATTACGATAATTTATATGAATTTTCGTTTGACATTTTAAAAAAGTCAAAAACTGACATAGAGTTATTTGCATTATTAAAATATTGCGAAATGTAGCCTAAAAAGTTGTACGTGTTTTTTAATGCCGCAATTGTACTTTTAATAGTATTGTTCTTCTTCCTGGTACCGTTAATATAAACTGTTGCCATTTGGGTTCATTTTAATTTGGAGGATTATTTCAAAGTGAACGTCAACACTGTCACAGTCATTATCTATTGTAAATAAGTCTACCTTCTCTTGCCGTGGTAAATTTGCTCTGAACTTTTAGTCTGTACGACAATATTTTAGACCTTCGTCTAATAGTTTGTTAGCCTAGCCGTAGAGTCCACATGGATGAAATAATTGCAGGTATTAAAACGTCTATCAAAAATTTTGGGGATTTTACAAAATTTTGATTAGAGAGGCCTGCACAATTTGAATCCGTGACAACATTCAGCAGTACAAACAAATTTCTGTCAACAATGAACGGAATATTATTAAAAATCTCAGAACAAACTCAAAACAAATTAGTAATGACAGACAATGTCGGCTATTTAATCGCGTTAATCACAAATTAACTAAAAATCCTCTCCCAAAGATGAATAGAGAGACTAATTAACTAATTAACCAACTAACGCGTTAATAGATTGCCCACAATTAATAACTTATTCCCTCAAGTTTAAACTAATAATGAATACACGACCTGATCAAAAAAGAGGGCAAATGCTTCATATGTGCTTTTTACTTTTGTCGCAACAAATTTTGTACTAGGTAAGGGGGTAACAATATTATGTTTTCTGGTGCTTACAGTTGATGGAGACCATTTCATCCACTTCATCATTTTATCTTTTCCTACAAAATCGAATGATATAGATCCTATAAAAGTGGTTATCAATAAACTTACCAAGAAAGAAATAATTAGACATGATATCGCTATAATCACTATCCGCGGTTCAATTACTGAGTTGCTATCATGACTATCGACAATTTTATGATCGGAGTCAGTAACACTTCCGCCATTTTCGTTATCAAAAAAATAGTAAAAATACTCTTTTTCAACAATTCGTTGAATTTCTTCTTCAGTGAGCGGCTCTCTAATGTCCCTGTTGTTGGACATATTGATTATTCAAAAGGCCGAAAAATGCTAAAGCGATTATAAGACACACAACACGCATGCTCCCACTTGAAATCACACAGATAAATAGGTACTTCCTCTGGAAATTTTTGTAACGTAACTGCTCGCCTGCGCCGTGCGTTGCGCGGTTTTGCTTATAGATTTATTTCCAAAAAAATAATCAAATTTCTCTTGTTTATGTAGTTGATTGTATTCAGAAATGCATGCATGAGGAATACATGAAAACAAATACATAATTACGTTAATAGAAACGATATTTCAATTGAAGGTACGTGTGGAGCCTGTTACGGCATAAAATTTGGGAACTCGCTGACAGCACAAATGCCTACAGTCTAAATTTACAAGTTTACTTGGGGAAAAGGGAAGCTGCTGCAGGGAAAACTAGTCGTTATGGACTTGATAGATTGCTTGGAACACGAATATGGGATAACAACAGAGAACTTTCTAACAAGTATGCCATTCGTTGATTGTCTCAACGAAAGCAGCTTTCGTTATGCGGCACATTAGGGCAAAGTAAGGCTTGTACTCCAAAAGAACTATTACCAAATAAATATAGACAGCCATATTCTAATAGGTTTGCCTTTTCGAAAAATCACACTCTAGTATTATACGCACCAACTAAAAATAAAACAGAATTTTTATTCCAGATAGATCATCATAACGATGTAACTAATAGGAATTGCGCATGAGCAGATTGTTCAAACGTTGACGGCGTCATAGTCAAAATAATTACAAGAAGTACCATATGGGGTACATTTGTACACCACTTCACAAAATTATATTTAGTATTTTAGTTTGTAAATTATTGACTAATATTGAACTATTATTCCATTTAAGACATGTTTTGAGACAATCAAAAAAAAATATGAAGACCAACGTAAAATTAATTTCATCGTGGTCAGCAAAAATCTGCTGTAGGGGTACATTTGTACCCCGCACGATACCAGGAAGGTTAAATAAAATTAATATTATTTTAAACCGCAAATAAGCATCCGTTAATTGTTGATTTCATTTAATCTAATGTTCATGTACTTCATCATGCCGCGTGGCTTATCTATAGTTGTCAGATTTTAGAAGGAGAAACGCATTATTCATTTCGCAATTAAGAATAATATCTAATTCGCGTGCAGATGTTATTTAAAAATAAACATGTATGAAGTGAAAAACACCTGTAGCATTTTTTGCACAAAATATGAATAAAAGAAAATCTGAACACAAACAGGCATGATTTCGAAGTTTAATAGATATTTTAAGGAATGACCAAGCCACGCTCCAAGCAAAGTTACTATTTTATTTTTATTTGCGATCATTAGTATTTTGCGCTAAAACACTTGTGCATTTGCTCTTTTTCCTTCCTTCAGTTTATTTTTGTTCAAGACATGCATGTTTTATCACATTATCCTTTTCTACTTTTTTGTTTACATACTATTCGGATGCATGTGAATAATAAAGAAATTACAAATGTTATTTTGATAACGAATCATTGTGATCTAGATATTAATTTGGTGTGTAAATCAAATTAGATTAATTGTATTTACACTTTCATAGTTACATAAATTATTATTATTATTTATATACAAAACTGTTATACAACACATTCCAATATTGCATTGAGGAACAATCAACGTACGGATACGCATTTCAGGCTGTCACTGTCCTCATCGCACATAATTAGAAAATTTATCAATGCATTGAACAGGTTCACCGTATACACTAAATTTGGCAACAGATTCCAGCAACAGCAATACCCGGTGAAGATTTCCGCTCCTCACCTTGCCCCAAAAGGAAACCTATATATTGAATGTGTATCCAACATCCTTGTAGGTTAGATGAGCCTACTATACCAAATAAAGTATAGTGCAGCCAAGTAAATCTTACTCCTAGAAAATATGCGAACTAATTTACTAACGTCTTGCCCCTCACCCTCGCTGGTCTATACTTTCAGTGTTTAACAGCTGTGTATAGTCCCGTTCTATGCTTTACTACCATCCATGTTCAAAATACACCTTTTATAGTTTATAATTGATTTGAATATAGCGCGCTAAATTTCTTTATGGGAATGTACACAACATATCAACAGTGCTGCTTCGTGTGTCATGTTTGCTTAGTTGGACCGTTGATTAAGGGAATATATAAAGATGCGCAATGATTATGCATTTTAAAGTAGCGAAAATTGGTTCCGACAATTAGGCGTCGCTTGGGACTGTTGGTTTCGAGATGATTTCAGTTTACCGCACCCTGTCGGGTAAAAGCAAAACAATCGCAAACCTATCGATTAAAATAGAATAAATAATTTTCTGTTAGATGCAGCTATTTCATAAGACAAGAAGAATGTCGCTAATATCAGAAAAAGAATTAATGTAAATAGAATTTAAGTAAAATACTAATTTCCAGTATACATTAGACTTTATTATACATATTAATTAATAGATGACATGTTTCGCTACGATGTAGCTTTTTCGGATCTTATATTACTACTGAACACGCTCTTCACAAATGTATGGCTTTTTTCTAAACTATTTCAATGGGTTGCACTTGTCTACATTAGAATCGTCTCTTACCGATATATCGTCTAAAGTTATTGTTATTTTAATATTTAATGAAACCAGTTTAAAAGTGGGGAATTATTAAGGTCTAATTGGTTATTTAACAATATATCTGCATATTTAAGTTTATTTATTTCTAAGGATTCCAGTAAATTTAACTTTAATCCTTTTTGTTGTGACTGTAAAATTTCGAAATCTTTATTGAAACTATGATTATTTTCCAACAAATGAAGTGCATAATTGGAATCTGTCTTTTTGTTAATAAAACTTTTAAAATGTTCCTGTATTCTTTTCTCAAAGCTCCTACCAGTTTGGCCTATGTATGTTTTAGGGCACTCTTTACATGTTAGTTTGTATACTCCGGATTTATTACTATTGCTTGTCTTGGATTTATTATTTTTTATGAATTTTCCTAAAGAATTATTAGTTTTATAAGCTACATTTATATCAGTTTTTCGTAAAATTTTTCCTATTTTTTCACTTATCGGTCCTATGTATGGTAATAATTTATAATTGCTTGGTTTATCTTTTATTATTGGGTACACATTTTCTATTGCTTTCCTATATTTCTTTTTTCTTAAAATTGTATCTACTATATTTGGGTTATATCCATTATTTTGCGCTATTTGTTTAATGATATTTAGTTCTTTAAAGAAGTTTTCATTATTTAAAGGTACTGATATTAATCTGTGTATCATACAATGGAATGATGCTAGTTTATGACTAACCGAGTGACAGGAACTATTGTGAATGATAACATCTGTGTGTGAGGGTTTGTGATATATTGAAAAGACATGTTTATTATTTTGTCTAGAAATTGTAAGGTCCAAGAAGTTTATACTTTGATCTGATTCTTTTTCTATGGTGAACTTAATGTTTTGGTGTAGATTATTTATGTGTTCAAAAAATTGGTTTAATTGTCTATCTGTGCCTCTGAAATAAGCTAATACGTCATCTACATATCTGTGCCAGTATATAAAATATTTAAAATTGGGATGTTCTTTAATTTGACTTTCTAAATTATCCATAAAAATCTCTGATAATAACGGACTCAATGGGTTGCCTATTATTAGGCCATTATTACACGAATATATCTTACAGTCAAATTCAAAATAGTTTTGATCTAAACAGATAGTTTTAAGAGAACTTATGATATCTAATTTTTTAACTATATTAACATTTTGAATTGTTAACAAATTCTCCACCAAATTAATGGTGTCTTTTATCGGGATACTAGGGAATAAATTAGTAATGGGAATAAATTAGTAATATAAGATCCGAAGAAGCTACATCGTAGCGAAACATGTCATCTATTAATTAATATATATAATAAAGTGTAATATATTCTGGAAATTAGTATAAGTGTTTTACTTAAATCCTATTTACATATAATGGATTTCCAGCAAGTATCGGCCGATTCAATTAAATTTATTAAAAAGCTTCTATAAGTTTCCTGGCGCAATTGTATTTTAAATTACTACTCAAATGTGCAAAGGGTTCTCAGAATCTATGGTTTTTTGACCAGTGTTCCAAGAAGGGTGTGTTCCCGAAGTATATGAAACTAAAAACGAACAATAACAGTAGACCGGCATATTTAGGTCACAAGAAGGGACTTGAAAAATGGCTTACCGAAGACAAGAAAACACAATTCAGGAAGAGAGGAAATTTAAACATATATTTAAAGGTTGTTCATACAGAATTGTTATATAAATTAAATTATGTAGAATTTATTGTGTTAGATAGTAATACTAGAGAAAAAGTAAACTCAATAATTAACAAAAAATACATTAAACAAAAACATAAACTAGAATATTTGATTACTAATAATAAAAAAATAAATGTGAGCAAAAACATAAGTCATTTTTCAAATCATCAATTCTCAGACAAATTTAAAAATTTAACCTCAGTAGAGTTTTCTAACAAAGAAAAACGTTTATTGGAAAAAGGTTTCAAATATAATTTACAGCCGAAACAATCAGCCTCAGAATTAGACAACATAGCAGTAGATGCAGAAATTTCATTAAAAAATACATTGCATAACACAGATAAAAAAATATGTAGTATCAAATTTTTTAAAAGCTGAATCTTCCGTAAATTCGAGTCCAAATCATGAAATGTTTACATTAAAATCAATAATAAACAAATCAAACAGCAATAATATTATTTTCACAAAAGGAGATAAAGGAAATACAGTTATAGCATTAAGCAAAAACGATTATATTAATAAAACTATGCAATTTTTAGACCCATCAAAATATAAATTGTTAAAATCAGATCCCACAGTGAAATTTCAATCTTCAGTTAAGAAGTGTATCCAGAATTCTAAAAGTCTATTTAATGATAAGGAGGAAGGTAAACTTATCAATATGAATCCACAAGCTCCAAAATTATATTCATTAATCAAACTTCATAAAAAAGATAATCCTATCAGACCAGTCGTGTCGTTTGTCACAGCTCCTTCATATAAATTATCCAAAAACATCTTAGAACATATTAGAGAAAATACTAAATTTTCAGCGAAATTTACAATTAAAAATTCATTAGAGCTAGTTAGCAAAATAAAAGATACTAAGCTTTCAGATAATGCCAAGCTAATATCATTCGACATTACTAATTTATTCCCTAGTATCCCGATAAAAGACACCATTAATTTGGTGGAGAATTTGTTAACAATTCAAAATGTTAATATAGTAAAAAAATTAGATATCATAAGTTTTCTTAAAACTATCTGTTTAGATCAAAACTATTTTGAATTTGACTGTAAGATATATTCGTGTAATGATGGCCTAATAATGGGCAACCCATTGAGTCCGTTATTATCAGAGATTTTTATGGATAATTTAGAAAGTCAAATTAAAGAACATCCCAATTTTAAATATTTTATATACTGGCACAGATATGTAGATGACGTATTAGCTTGTTTCAGAGGCACAGATAGACAATTAAACCAATTTTTTGAACACATAAATAATCTACACCAAAACATTAAGTTCACCATAGAAAAAGAATCAGATCAAAGTATAAACTTCTTGGACCTTACAATTTCTAGACAAAATAATAAACATGTCTTTTCAATATATCACAAACCCTCACACACAGATGTTATCATTCACAATAGTTCCTGTCACCCGGTTAGTCATAAACTAGCATCATTCCATTGTATGATACACAGATTAATATGAGTACCTTTAAATAATGAAAACTTCTTTAAAGAATTAAATATCATTAAACAAATAGCGCAAAATAATGGATATAACCCAAATATAGTAGACACAATTTTAAGAAAAAAGAAATATAGGAAAGCAATAGAAAATGTGTACCCAATAATAAAAGATAAACCAAGCAATTATAAATTATTAACATACATAGGACCGATAAGTGAAAAAATAGGAAAAATTTTACGAAAAACAGATATAAATGTAGCTTATAAAACTAATAATTCTTTAGGAAAATTCATAAAAAATAATAAATCCAAGACAAGCAAAAGTAATAAATCCGGAGTATACAAACTAACATGTAAAGAGTGCCCTAAAACATACATAGGCCAAACTGGTAGAAGCTTTGAGAAAAGAATACAGGAACATTTTAAAAATTTTATTAACAAAAAGACAAGATTCCAATTATGCACTTCATTTGTTGGAAAATAATCATAGTTTCAATAAAGATTTCGAAATTTTACAGTCACAACAAAAAGGATTAAAGTTAAATTTACTGGAATCCTTAGAAATAAATAAACTTAAATATGCAGATATATTGTTAAATGACCAATTAGACCTTAATAATTCCCCACTTTTAAACTGGTTTCATTAAATATTAAAATAACAATAACTTTAGACTATATATCGGTAAGAGACGATTCTAATGTAGACAAGTGCAACCTATTGAAATAGTTTAGAAAAAAGCCATACATTTGTAAAGAGCGTGTTCAGTAGTAATATAAGATCCGAAGAAGCTACATCGTAGCGAAACATGTCATCTATTAATTAATATATATAATAAAGTGTAATATATACTGAAAATTAGTATAAATGTTTTACTTAAATCCTATTTACATATAATGGATTTCCAGCAAGTATCGGCCGATTCAATTAAATTTATTATAAAAGAATTAATTCTTTCTTTGTATTATAAATCACCCGGAGCTTATAAATTTATCTTTACGTTATCTGAAATTCACCTTACCATTTGTAAGAACAATTCAATGTTTGTTAAAAGTTTTGAATAGGCTTAAATAATAATTTAATAACGCAAATTTCATTGAAATCAAAGCATTAAAAGCATTTAAACAAAGGAAATGTGCGTTGTAAAGCCCGCATTACAAATGTATTGCAGAAATCGGTACAAATTTCAATAATATTGAAGTTTTTCTTATATCTATTGTATACATGGTTTTCAGTAGGCATTACAATCAATTCTTTTATTTTGGGAACATTTAAGGAAAATGGGAAAAAAGAACCAATAACCGGATTATTAAATCAGGATCCTTTGGATCCTTTTATAGACAACAAATATTAGAAAACAGAAAAACATCGTTTAAACATACCAAAGTATATACTAGTTAATCATATATAAATTTTACTAATTCTAAGTCTAGATGAAAGTGTGACAGAAAGATTGTTTTTATTATTATTTATAAGTATTTTCGAACGCAATTTTATTATTTATTTTGTAAATAAAACGGAAGAGCGCAAAGAGGTCGATCGCAGATAAGACCACAGGTTCAACTTTCTTTCGTGTACAATTGCAACGCGTAAGTGTTAGTTCACACGACAATACACTGCACGTTTTTGACAGTATTCTGTTTTAACCGAATAAACAGCGAGCAATTCACACGACTCCATTTTCACTCGTAAAAAACGAATAGCTGCAGTTTGCACACAGCGACTAGTAGATGCATGTATTATGAATCCACGCGTCGTGGTACTTTTATATTGGTAGGTATCGAAAACACCAACGGCATCGCCGCAGGCATAATAGTGGAAGATATTGGGTCTTGGGTTCCTATAAATCAAGAAGCAATGCGTACTAAAACATTTGGAAAATTTTACGAAAAGCCGATAAACGATGAACAAAAGTTCTTTAATTGCTTTCGGATGTCCATAGAAAGTTTTAATAAGTAATAAAAACGTGTGGTGTAGCATCATTATTATTTATTTTCAAGCCGCTTGAGCTGCAACAGGATTCTTTTACAACTGCATAGTTTTACCCCACAAAAAAAGCAGCTTTTGTTCTACCAAAGAAGTCAATAATTCTATGTCTGCAATAGATTCGTCGCCCATTATAATAATAAATAATAAACACGTGCACTTCTTAAAACAGTTGCTTCAAAACTAGACGCTTGGTTGCTATTCGATAAAAACGTGTCGCATCACGCCGTGTGAAAGAGATGGTAATATACTATGCGCTACTGCAAACCGGATACGTTTCAATCCATTCGACTGGGCTTGACAATCCGGTGAGTATTTGGTAGACGTCCTAAACCGTATACGTTTATTTACAGTATAAACAACTTGTGAACGGTTCTATACTCAATATATGCGCCAATACTTATTCGATAGTATTATCCTGCGAAAAAACGTGCAGTGTATTGCCGCGTGAGCTAACCCTAATAATACAAAGCATTTATTGCCGTTAGGGTTGCATTGTAAAATATAGTTTCTCTCTCGTATTATCGCCAAATACAGGCAATTGTTGTAAAAAATGTCGCTTGGCGACGCCATGAACTAGTGGCTAAGTTAGTAAGCAAGAGGTGTGCGGAAGTATATTAGGGTAAGACGTTGTAGCATATAGCGTTGCGCATCTTTATATATTCCTTCAATCAACGATTGGACTATTACACATACACAATATATAATATGCTTATATTAATTAAACATCCAGATAAACTATTTTTCTTATTTATTTGGTAAATTTTTACATATTTGTTCTCTTTGATAATCATGATTGATGATAGCAAATGAATTGCTATTTTTAAATAGTAAATATATTGCTAAAATTTTTAATTAAATTACAATTAAAAATTTTATTTGCAGTGTAATATTCATATAAAGAATACAACTAAACTACAACTGAAATATTACATAATATACGCTAGGAAAAGAAATACGTTTTTTTATAAAGTAATATTCATATATTAGACATTAGTAGTATGCAGATAACTAGTCGCAGCTTACAGGTTCACAACAATCTGGATAAGGTTTGTAATAGTGTTCATACAGTTTTAGGCATTCACCTTCTGCCGCTATAACTCCACACCTAAAAAATAAACATTTAAGTAAACAATATTAATATTTAAATATATTAAAAATAATTTAAATTAGTCAAATATTTTCAAAATTTGAGTTACAAAAAAACTAAGATTTTATTCGTTTTGCTCATTGCAGATTTTTAAATGTATGCGTCTCTATCCGTATGCAAAATTGGAAAAATAATAAAAGCTGTTCTTTGCGATGTTCAAGAATCATTTAATCTTCGTATGACTGAATGTAAAAATATACGACCAACGAACTGGAGTCGAAATGAACTATCAAACATTTTTTAATACTTTACCTTCATTTATAGTGACTTTTACAAAATGAAGTATGAAAACATCACAGTAGTATTTGTATTTATTCATTTATTACATTATCTATTATTTATTTATAAAAACAATGACACCTTCAGTTAAGTTTCGAATGCGAAGCCTGCGCCTGGTGCTTTTATTTTAATGTGCGGTTAACCATGAAACAGAATTGTTTTTTTTAATGCGAAATGGATAAATTTGTTAAAAAATGAAGTAACCATCTACATCCAGTGAATCGGTTGGTACAAAGACAAGATTGTACAATGACAGTTATTTAAATTATGGATATACTTCATTGGATGGAAAGCCACAGTTAGCTTTCAAGTTCTCTCCAATAAAAGCATGAAGCCATCACAATTAGTTCGACAGTGGGAAGCTAGCCATCCGGCTCTCAAAAATAAACGCTTGGAATTTATCAAAAGAAAATTACGTACCTCAACAAACTTCTATTTGTAAGTCAAACCATACTCATAAATGTGTACTTGAAGCATCTCATCTCGTAGCGTTAAGAGTAGCTAAGATGTCAAAACACCATACAGTCGCCGAAAACCTCATATTGCCTGCTGCAATTGATATGGTTAGTCTTTTGATAAGCGTGCAAGAAACCAAAAATTGAAAAAAAAAGAAATTAAGGCGAATCGATTATATGGCTGCAGATTTTCGCGACCAGATAATTCAGCAAGTGAGTGCAAGTGAATTTTCTAGTATTCAATTTGATGAACCAACAAATGTATCAAATATTCCTCATTTCTTTTGTTGTGTGAGGTTTGAATATCAATCAAAGGAAATGCGTTGTTTTACAAAGCAGTACCGGGTCATGTAATAGGACAATGCCTTTTGATGTTTCTTTATTAAGTCGCTGAAACATAACTAACATAGATTGGACAAAATGTATTGCAATATGTAGTGATGGTGCAAAAGCGAAAACAGGAAAAATCAGGGGATTAATGAAAATATTAAAAGATCGTCTTATACTAAGAGTAGCATGGACGCACTGCTTCCTTCACAGACATGCTCTTGTTTGTCGCAAAAGAACAGACTGGAAGATCTCAATCAAATTCTTTGTGAAGCTGTAAAAATAGTTAATTTAATTATAAGCCGGGGCTTACAGAACAGGCTGTTTGTTAAACCATGTGATGAAATGGGCGAAAATAAATAAAATCTCTCCTTTTCCATAGAGAAGTCAAATGGTTATCGCGAAAGAATGTGTTAACATGGGTATTGGAATTGCGAGATGTACCAGGATATACATATATATAGTACAGTCAAAATAATATGTTTTCTTGTGCGACGATACAAAGAATGTGATTTACTTTCAAATATCATGTCATCGCTTACAGTTTGTAGTTTCAAAATGTGTTCTTACTTTGTTAGAAATAGCTATTTGTTATTACTAAAAAAATTGATAAGTAACGATCGATTTTCAGCTCTTTGTTCTCCTTTTTATTTGATCTATTTTATATAAAATGCCACGGATATACGTCTTTGGCGGACACGATAATAAAAAAGGGAATGTTTAGTCTACAAAAGCTCATAATCTTTCCAACTTCAATTCTATTTATAAATATGAATAATCGAGCCAAAACTTTGATGTTATATTTATAGGATACTGGTCTAATTCATATACGTATGCAGTCAGTCTGATTTGTAACTTTCGGCGTTCACTTATATTTATTTGTTCCGCATTATGCATATAACGATTTTTCAACAATCGCCTCGGTATGTTGAAGGTTTTTCTTTTGTGGAAAATATGGATAGTAAGCGATTTTTAAATGTAAAAGACATTATTTGAAGACGAATTTTTTGGAGATTTAGAAAGCGGAGATAGTGTTGACAGTAGTTTTACCACCAGATCCCAATAAGCTGAGTGATTGCGATTAAGGAGATGATAATGAAACAGATGAATTGTGAGGTTGCCGATGTTCCCGAAAATTGACAAATACAGCTACAAGGACCTAAAGTAGCTAGTGAACAGGGAAGTTCTGCTACTCAAAAAACAAAGCTCTAGCAAAAGCTCTTCTAAGAGTAGAGGTTCTCCACTTACATATAAATCGATGAAATGATTGTTAAAGTAATACGGTCATAATCGCCTCAAGCAATTTACACAGTCTAAGCCGATTCGATTTGGATACAAATTATGGTTACTATGTAGTTCAGATGAATACTGCTTTAAATTTTCTGTTTACACAGGCAAAGATATCAATGCTACTCCGGGTATACTACAAGGTTCTCAAGTTATCATAAATTTCTTGAAAGACATACCAAATCCCAACGACTACTTCGTATTTTTTTTATATTTTTTTTACAAATAGAGATCTCATTCATCGAAAATCAATTGAATTTCAAACTACAGGTAATATTTGGTATTATTGTTGTTGTGTACTAAAACTAACATTGCCTGAATTAGGGACAATGCGTGCACAATGCACAAATTTTGACACCATTGGACCACTGGGTAAAGCTGCAAGGTGGTGTAAATCTCAACAACATAGAATTTTCATTCCGCAACCCAATGCAATCAAAACGTACAATCAACACATGGGAGGTGCTGTTCACCATGATTGGTTGGTGGGGAAGTACGCTATTCAAAAAATGGTATTGGCCTCTAACTACTAGATTGATCGATATGTCAATTATAAATGCATGGATTTCGTACAAAAAAATTCACGGATTTAGCTCTTTATCTTGCTTAGATTTTCGACAAAATATTGCGACATATTATTTAAAACTTGGGTATACAGGAGCTAACAGAAAACATCATGTACACAGAGTAGTTCTCGATATACAATACGACGAAAACAATTATTGCATAAGACGAAGAGATAAACAGCAACGCTGTCAAATCCCAAAATGTAAAAAAAAACTTCTAACATACTGTAGTAAATGTGATGTGACAATGTAGTGGATTGTCGAACCGTATCACACAAAATAATGTTTTTTTTTTTAAGTATGTATTGTATTATACACATTGTACCAGTCTCATATATATAGGACAGTCATTTTCTAAAAAACAAAAACTGAAATGGATTTTAATCCTCTATTTTCATTTAAGATACGCCTTAGATCAATACTTAATAAAAATAGATAACAAAAACAATTATTTCTACTAGCGGTACTTACTTTTCCAGTATAAAGAAACGCCACTCTCATTGTTTTTACAGAATAA
Source organism: Melolontha melolontha (assembly GCA_935421215.2). Lineage (NCBI taxonomy): Eukaryota > Metazoa > Arthropoda > Insecta > Coleoptera > Scarabaeidae > Melolontha > Melolontha melolontha. The sequence goes on along the minus strand of OW285240.1, from coordinate 8,786,715 downwards.
TGAGTGTATATTGTTGTTGGCATACTTAGCTTCATTTTCGCATTTAAACGGCTTAAGTGTGAATTTACAAAGATGTAATTAAAGCATTTTATTAATGACACCCATAGTTCATGCTTTCATTAGGAAGCTTGATTATTCGCCTTCAAAGCAAAAATTTTGATATGTTCCCACTCACTTCGGATTGTATTGAGAAAAATTTGAATACACTAAACACTATTATTCAGCACAGTTTCAGCACATTAATTTCTTTTCTTTTCTTTAAATCTGTACTTATTTCGAGTAAAATGTTTATAATAAATGATTTTTCATTATTGTTATAGGCGATTTCGCGACCCCCAGGTTGAGAAACGATGATCTACATTATTATCTGTATTTTCGGTAAACTCCACCAAGTCATTTTCATATTCTAGCTCTTCCGCAATATCCTCATCCTCGATATCACTTACTATCTTCTCTGCAATTAAATTATCTAAGTTTATATTATCGTCATTTTCCAAGTAATACAGCAGCTCCACTTCGATTAACGGTCGGTATGTACTCATTTTTTACAAGGATGTATACTGTCTATAATATAACACGCACTTGGTCTGGAAACAGCTTATTGCTGTTTATCTTGGATAACAGAGATTCTCTGACTACAATAGGAGTACGGCGGATCCCAAATGTTGTTAAATACCGGTGACTCACCGACGTCCTTACCAGAAAAATAAAATGTAGGGGAGAGTGTTGTACCTTTGGACGCATGTACCTCTGACCATTGTCTGTAAAATCGTTACCTTCCATGCAATGGTAAGAATTTCTGCTGCAAGCCTTGGCTAATGGCCACAAGAGGTCGCCACATTAGTTATTCTGTTCAAATAGAAAGACAGTGGAATTTAGTGTAAGTTGTATATTCTCTGCATCCAAACAAATTATTACCTTGATAATAGAAAACTCATTGTTTCATAAAGTTGTCAGCTGATTTTATTTATGATTTCAAGGAAAGAAATATACTATGTTTGCTATTCAAAGCCATGTTTTTTTCTTCCGTAAAATTCATAACCTCCAAATATACAATTATTTTCGCAAAAGCACATGTTGTTGTACCTTGAGACATTTATCTTGTGGTACCTGTGGCCATGGCCAGAGGTACAACTAGTATGGCTAGAGATACAACAAGATATAATATATTATTTTTTAATTAATATTAAGCTTTTTCTATAGATAAAAATGCCACGAAGCAAAAGTGGATGTGAGCGCTTTGCAAAAAGCAATGGAAGAAATAGAAGAAAATAAGATATCACTTCGACAGGTCGCTAAAAAATATGATATATGTAGATCGACATTAACCAATCATCTTAAGCTCCATTTAAAGTCGAATAATCCTACATTTGTGTATAATGCGAAGAACGATGTTAAAAAAGTTTTTTCATCAGAATAGGAATTGCAGTTAGAGCAGTATTTGTCACAAGCAGCGTCACTTCATTATGGACTCACAAAAAGGGACGCAAGGATCTTAGCATTTCAGTATGCACGTGAAAACCAAATAAAAATACCAGATAATTGGACTACCTGTAATATTGCAGGCAAAGAATGGCTGAGGCATTTTATGAACCGTCATCCATCATTGTCCATAAGGAAACCTGAGGCGACGAGTTTAGCCAGTTCCACTAGTTTCAACAAAGATAATATCCAGGCTTTCTCTAAAAACCTTAAAAGAGTGATGTCACGCCATCATTTTTCTCCGGCTAATATATATAATTTAGATGAAACCGGAAACTCTTCAGTTCATGCACCACCGAAGATAATAGCTCAAAAAGGTGTGAAGCAGCTGGGCAGTATGACATCTGGCGAAAGAGGAATCAATGTAACTATGATAGCTGCGGTTAATGCCATAGGTAATGATGTGCCACCTGTGTTAATATTCCCAATGGTATACTACAAAGACCATATGTTGAATGGTGCGCCACCTGTTTCCATTGGAGGAGCCAATCCATCAGGATGGTCAAACGAGCTGCTTTTTCTTCAGTACCTGAAGCATTTTATAGCCCACTTGAAACCGGCAGAGCAAGAAAAAGTGTTGCTAATACTAGATAACCATGAGTCACACATTGCAATTCCAGTTGTTGATTTGGCGAAGGAAAATAACATAGGCATAAACTATTCCCGTCTTTCGCAACAAAAAAATAACACTGACGACGTATTACTGTTTTTTTTTTTATGTTGAACAAAGTCTCCCGCCATTTAAAATAACTTTTTCAGATAATTGACTTTTAAATTTAAATGATGTAACCTGCGTAACCTTGTCGCTGGTGGAATAATAAATGAGAAAAGTAAATCCAAATAACCGTATTTATACTTTCGTACAGGAAATCCCCGACGCGGAATCCCTCGCAACAATATTATAATATATCATATGAGGTGATCGGGTGATACCCCTGTTGGCCCGTTGTGGAATTACTTTAACAGTATTGAATTGAAGTATGCCGGGCAGGGAATTTATATATTATTTGGGCTGTACCTGTGTATAGTTCTTTTATTGTACGGCGTACCTATGGTTGATTTTTTGTCTTTATGTAATAAGTGCCCTTAATAAAATCTAGGTAAGGTCATTGTCAAGGCGCAACGGATTACTGAATTCAAACTGGCAATCCCGAAAATCCTGAGATTAGCCAAGTACAGTCCCGGGATTTTTGGTATCAAAACCCGGCCGGGATCCCGAGATACCTGGATTCGGGCTCCCGGGATTTTATTCTCTAGTCCGAATAGACCCAGTCAGTCATACAAGGGTTAAAAATGATGCGTTTGTAATCAACGAAATTTAAAAACGCAGCTTGGAAAACAATAATAATTTACTTGAACTCTACGAGTACAAATTCGCAATTTAAACCAGTTTGATATTATGTGAAAATTTGTTCCAAGTGCAGCTACATATGATGGTTTAATCACGAATACAGTAAGTGAATGAAAAGTAAAATCGTCCAAAATTTTAAGGCGCTGGCAATATTAGTTTTGAATAATATGGTGAGTAAAGTCCAATGTATCATTGGCATAAGTTATTTCGTGAAGGCTGAAAATGTGTTGAAAAGTCTTGCATATGATTGAAAATCTAAGACGACCAAAATTTAGTTTCACTATTAACAGATCGAAAAAACGTTGACAATATTCGAAACGGCACTGATTTGAACATTGAAACTTTTCATTAAACAATTATGGCTTCGCTTAGCAAATTCCTGTGCGAAAATTCTCTACACCATCTTATGGAATGATAAGCAAATTGTAAATGGGACACATTTATTGTCATTACATTGTGAACTTGAATTCCTTAAAGGTACTATAAAAACATTAGTTTCAGACAAATACGAAAGTTAAGCATTTCATGCAAACCCAGTCGGTTTGACAATTAACAAAGTTTTACATACTGTCGTTGCTTTGGTAACTATACATTAATGAATTGTAGAAAAAAATACTTTCACCGTCCGATAGACAGCCTTGACATATATAAACTGTCAAAATTGCAAGTCATACTGATCATTAGTTTGTCTATGGTACGCTTCTAAATTTGCCAGTTCAACAATGGACAAACATGAGTATCGCGCAGTGATCAAATTCCTTCATTTGAAAGGGAAAAAGAATTAGGAAATGAGTTAGACTCTGTACACTGTGAAGCCTCTCATTCATTTACAACGACGAAATATTGGCTGGCCGAGTATAAACGTGGTGGTACGAGCACTTTAGACGAGAAACATTCCGGCCGTCCGAAAACTGCTGCAACTGACGAAACGGTCGATTTAGTGCATCAAATTGTGATGAAACATCATCGATTGACTGTTATGGATATAGCTAAGGCTTGTGGGATAATATCCAACAGGCCTTAACTATATGCATAACACAACGTGCACAAGATTTTACATCAAGATTTAGATACGAGAAAATTATCCTCGCTATCGGTACGGCGATTGTTGACGATCGACCAAAAGCGCATACGGACAGACATGTCGGGCGATTGCCTTAGCCTGTATCAAAAAATCCAGCGGACTTTTTGCGGCGATTGCTAACCATCGATGAAATTTGAGTACATCACCATACATACGCTCGAGACTAAACATCAGTCAATGCAGTGGATTGCGGTAAAAGAACTAACTCCGAAGAAGGCAAGGTCGTCCTTTCTGCAGGGAAAATGATGCCGATAGTTTCTTGGAATAACCGAGGAATAATTGTTGTCGACTACCTTGCAAAGAGCTCAACAATCAACGGACAGTACTACGCTGCATTGCTAGATAAATTAAAGGATAAAATTATGAAAAAATGTCCACATTTGGAAAAAAAGAAAATCCTGTTTCACCAGGATAACGCTTGGATTCACCCGTGCAATGTCAAAATTGAACGAAGTAGAGTTTGAATTGCTTCCACATCCACTCTATTCGCCAGATCTAGCTCGAAGCGACTTTTTACTGTTCCATAATTTGAAAAATATCTCGGCGGATGAAAATATTGGTTAAATGATGAGGTTAAAGGCGCTGTAAATCAGTATTTTTCAGGTTTGGACAATCAATTCTTTTCTGATGATTTCAAGAGATGGGAAAAGTATTTGACCAAATGTATCGAGTTGCAGGGAGATTACGTCGAAAAATAAATTCTGTTTTGCTTCGAAATATGTGTTTTTGTTAAAAAGGCCAGAACATGTCAAATGTCCCTCGTATTTATTAAAAATTGTTAGTTCAACAATTTTTTTATTCTTTATATTGAAACACGTCCTGTATTAATGGCTTTAGAATTTCTTACGAAATGTCAGACCAATTTTTGGAAACAATCTCATCCATTTTTATATTCTGAAAGTCAAGTAATCAAGTTATAGCTATGTACTTTTAATTTTGTTGCAAGCGATGCCAAAGAGCATTATATTCTCAATCGAAAAACTAAAAGAGTTTTCATAAGATGCTGATTCATGTGTGAATGTTATATATAAATATATAGTTTGGGAATAGAATACCGGAACTAATTTAAAATTTTTTAAACAGCAGTCTGCTCTAAAACTTACTTTTCATTCTAAAATTGCATCTCTAGACAGTAGTCTGTAAATATTTTCCAGGAAAAATGTTACAGATAGCTAAAGTAAGTGGTTGCCAAAGAGTAGTCAAAAGATCTCGTTATTCTAGTTATAGTATAACTAACAGTATAGTATACTTGAAATACATAAGATTTAACAAAAAGTGTTTATGGCGGCGATCACTTATCCAGATCTAGAATTTACGGGAGGAAAATTTTTAAAAGCGAAAACACCACAAATATTAGAAATTAGTAGATAAGATACTTGCACGAACACTGAACTTAAATCATATAAATTCTGTTATTTTCGGCTATTTATTATACAGGCTTAGCTTTATTGTTAATTGTTTGTATGGAGATCTCGAAAACTATAACATATAAAGATTTGGTTAAATGGGGAAAGAAGTGCAGTTTTACGAGCTTGACTTAGTGCTACTGTTGTATTTCAGCAAAAGTTCACAGCTTATGAGAATTCCCCACAAACATCCATCAACCGGTGTAGGATTTGGTGAGCTTGCGGGAAACAGATAATTAGTTCCCCTGGAGATGAGACGTCCAGGAAAATACCGTTACACAAGGAGCAAAGTATGCACAATACCACTGTCTTCCTGAAACAACTGAGATTTAATACGTAAATTTCTCGCGCGACAAAAACACCTTTGGTCCTCATAAAAAGGAGTCACAATTGTTGCCCTGTACCTCTCTGCTGGTTAGCTGTTACACGTCTACCATGTTCATCCTCCACAAAGTATGGGCCAATTATTGCATGCCCGGAAACAGCATACCGCGCACGGTTACATTCTGGGACTAATCAGACCTTTCAACAAATTCCTGCGGCTTCCCAAAACCTACGTATTGAGTTGTTTTCTTATTGATAAATCAGTACATGTAATTGCTGAACCAAATATTTGAAATAAAGTTTTCATTTTCGTATTCCAAAACTAACGTTCTGGTGCAAAATTCTACTCTCTCTCTTTTATCATCTTGGCGCAACCTGTTAACCACTTGCATACGGTAGGAATAGGCCCTAATTCCATTGCAGTGCATTGTACAGATGATCTACCCATCTTAAGCGCTTTCGCTATTTGACGCTGGCATTTTTTAGGAGATTGTAAAATCTTGTCGAACACCCGACCCATATTCTCGTTGTTTCTGGAATCTTTCTTTCTACTTGAACAACCATTCCGTTGTGATAACAGAGAACCCGTGATTTTAAATTTCGTACCAACGATAATATAGAGCGCTTTATTGGTGGATGTTTGTTGAAACGTTCCTCGAAGCGAGCAGATACAAATTGCAAACTGGGTCCACCATTTCGCCCCTATTCCGTATGACTTGGAATAACATTTTACAATAAACGCTTTTTCTATTTCACTAAAGGGCATGGTTTTTGAATTTTATATTCGCTCTTCACAGCACTAACTATTGTGACTTTGACATAAAAGTAACATTTAAATTCAAGGATACCTAGACTGGAGATCATTAAATTTTGGTATACTTTATTCATGTCATATTGTACTAAATTTGTGAGTAAATTTGAGCGGAGTTAAGGCTTTCGTAAAATTTATTCTATACCTTTTGAATGAGGAAAAAGAAATGCTATCAATTAAATATATAATTAGATCGTACGACAATTAAATAATCCAAACCCCTTGAAATTGATAGTAGTTAGTAGCCAGTATAGAGAAGCGAAATATCAGTGTGGAATATAAATATGGAAATAGAATATAAAAATTTCATCGTAAGTAAAACAAAACACATCGTTATCCATTGTGAATCTTTTAAAATGTCAAAAAATCAATATGTATTTTGTCAATTATGATGTGCTATATAAAAATGTAAATGAAGTGATAAAAACAAATAGCATTACATAAATGTTGATATATGTTACGCCTTGACAAATTTGGAATGCCTATTATGTACCTAATGTATTTCTTTCGACATTATTACATATGATTCCATGCATCCGGTAGCAAAAAAAATATGCAAATAAATTATACGTAAGCACTAAATAGACATGAATTCATTTTGCTTTTATTGTATCATTTGCGAAAGTTTATTATATATCAAGTTCTTTAAAATATGGTTCTTTTTCTTCTGTATCACATAGGACTATACAAAACGTATTCATATTTTTTAATTGGCTTATAAGATAAGAATAAATCTTGAGGTTTAATTAAAATCAAACATTTTTCTGAATTCTTGTTGGCTAGATATCTTATCATATGTTACTTCCTGTATAAATTTCTTTAAATTGGTTTGCATGTATTTTGTTTTATAGTTCTCTTGGTGTAATTTCAACAGGTTTCTCCTAAATATGTAAGTAAACATTTGTTAATTATTCAAATAATAATGATAATAAATATATAATACGGTGTGTTACAGAATTAATTACAATATCTCCATGAGTAATAAATAGTATTCTCTTCACTAAATTTGTGAGAGTAGTAAAATTTGTAATTGACGAAAATTTAAAATACTTGTAGTTCCACTATATTGTTACAATACGTTCAAATTTATACGGATGTTGTTTCGACTGCGTTCTGGCTCCTTATTCGAATACACAATACACAATGCAATTTTTCGTGAATGAAAACTGTTTTCTGGCCCCTTACGAAAACTGTTAAACCAGCTCTAGTTTTGTTTCATCGGGCTACATTTTTCCAGAAATCGCTGTTATAGAAATTAATAGTTGTAATAATACAAGTCTACAAAAAAAAAAATTACATCTATATACATATATTTACATCAAGAATGTGATGTCCTTTCAGAACACATGAATGTAGCGTTCACCTTCGGAAAGTTGAGTATTTAGCTAATATTCTGCATATATTTTATATTTTAGATCAATCCAATCATAGTATTACCACAAAATTAAATATCAAATAAAAAAAAAACATATACATACTTTTAATACTTTTAATTTCATTGACGAAAGAGCATACTTTCATTCTGACGCGGGTACAGCGTCTTCAATATATTATTTACGTTATTGTAGCGTCTAGTGAATATATTACACTATATTCTGTAGATAATAGAGCGCCCGGCAATGTTGCCACGGCATACTTATTTCGAATTGTGAATTTTTTGAACAAATGTTTGTTTTTGAAATACGTAGATATTTTTTTGAAGGCTTTTAAAACCATCTAATGACCAATATAAATTTGTTTGAAAGTCGTTTCTTTCATTTCGTTTTATTTACTATGTGCTGAGATATCGGCATTCGTTTATTGGATCATAATTCTATTAAGTTTTCACAAATTTCGAAAAATTTAAATTAAGTTATATATATATATATATATATATATATATATATATACCAGGTGATTCAGTTTGGTATTCGCCCACCTGTAACTTTTTTACCTTTAGAAAAAAGTATAATAAACCATATATATTCGTAAATCCGATGGCAAAGCCTATTGGATGGGATCAACAATTTATCTTTTCAATGACATCTATCAAAAAAGTGACTGTCAACTTTTTTTTTCAAATGACACCCTGTATATTTTTTTGCACCATTTAATAGGTATTTTATTTCTAATTCCAAATATGTATGACTATGATAAAATAATAAAAAACAATCACAAAAATAATGAAAGTTTATTCAGATGCGTAACAAGTAGATGACGATGAAAACAATTGTTAGAAAAATTTATTTAATAATTTTAGCAAAAAAACTTAGTTCATGAAATGCTCGAAATGTGCACCGTTCATCTCAAGACACATTTCAGCTCTATGTAATACCTCCTGAGTACAGACACGCAAAAGAACTTCTTGAGACAATTGACGATATTAATGTTTTATTCTATTCTGCAGATCTTCCAAATCAACTAGAGGTGTTGGATAAACCTTCCCCTTAAGATATGGCCACAGAAAGAAATCAAGTGGCGTGAGATCCGGAGATCTGGGGGGCCACTTTACTTCCACACTACGATTTCCAATCCATCTCCCAGTATAAACTTCATTTAAATAATTGGTGGCAATTCTACCGCCATGAGCTGGTGCGCCGTCTTGTTGTAATATCAGATTTGACCGTATTTGTAACGGAACATCGTCCATATATTCGTATAGTTCCTCCCTTAAAAATTGTAGATACCTTTCAGCCGTGAGTGTGCCTTCATAAAATTTTAGTCCAATAATTTTTCCATTAAGGATGCCACACCACACAATTATTCCCCAAACATTTTGAAAATTGGTTTCTCGAAGCCAGTAAGGATTATGTTCTGACCAATAGTGGCAATTGTGGCGATTCACTTTTCCATTGTTTTGAAATCGAGATTCGTCTGACCACATGATAAGATGTAAAATCCCAACTTCGTGGGCATAGTTCAGCCAGGCTATAAAGTTTACCCGTTCGTCGTAATCTCGAGGAAGCAACGCTTGATATACGTGAATTTTAAATGGATGCAGTTTATTATCTTTCAAAATCCGTTGAATTGACGAAAAAGAAATATCAGCTTCATCGGCCGAATCATTTGCCGAATGGATATGTGGGGATCAACACTTACTCGAGCTAAAACTGCAATTGCATTGTCTTCATTTCTTGTAGTCCTTGGTCTAAAAGCACTTCTCTTCTTCTTGAAACTCCAAAATGCACCCAAATTTCTCGCTAGTTTTGCAAATAATTTGTCAGATGGCAATGATCTCTCTGGATACCGTTGTTGGTATATTCGTCCAGCGACCTTACTATTTTTTTGGCATTCCCCACAGATTAAAATCATATCTAACTTCTCTTGGTTTGAATACACAGCCATTTTTTAAAGAAATTACAACTAAGTGACGCACCGTGATATTTGTTGTTGACAGTTAAAAGTGAATTGAAATTATTTTCTTGGGTAAATATTTTTTACCTAGCACTTACTATATCTCCACGATTTAAGTGATTATTTCTGTTACTCTATCCAAAAGTAAAGAGTGTGATACATATTTGGAATTAGAAATAAAATACCTATTAAGTGGTGCAAAAAAATATACAGGTCATTTGAAAAAAAAAGTTGACAGTCACTTTTTTGACAGATGTCATCGTAAAGATAAATTGATCATCCTATTCGATAGGTTATACCATCGGATTTACGAATATATATGGTTAATTATACTTTTTTCTAAAGGTAAAAAAGTTACAGCTGGGCGAATACCAAACTGAATCACCTGGTATATATATATATATACCAGGTGATACTATATATATATATATATATAGGTATGATACTATACATATGATACAGGTATGATACTATATATATATATATATATATAGTATCATAAATATGTAAACATTATATGTAATATCTGTAAAATATTTTAGACTAAAGGTATGCAGGTTGTGGATCGTAATTTTCGTATATTAAATAAAATTGTGTAGCTTTCAAGAATAAAATAAGATTGTTTTTATAGAAAAATCTTATATATTTAACATGAAATTGCTCTTGAAATGGAAGCCATAGCAGACTTACAACATGACATTGTTTTAAGATTTCTTTAAATATGAACTTCTTTCTATAAATAATTTTGTTTTAGAAAAGAAAATAATGTATTTCTAGTTAGTGCTTTAATATTGGAAATGATCTACTAGCCTATTTATCAATTATTATTCCATTATAAAGCGTGTATTGCTATAATATTTATTTCCTTAGTTTCTAGTATACCGACTACTGTTGCTTAGTAGCTGCAGTACCTAAATCATGAAAATATTCAATTGAAAACTAATCAAAAACAAAAATCATCAAACTAAATAAAAGTAGACACTGTTAGGATAAAAATTTATTTTTTTGAATTTATAAATTGCAATTCCTTTCAGTAATATTAATAGTTAATAGCGCCAATGTTTTACGCCAGTCTCGTCGAAATTATCCAACTGATAATTTCCTAATTATATCCTAGTTTTCCAAGTTTTTGTAAACCGTAGTAATCTAACGAAATAATATATAAATTCAAAGAAAAATGTAATACAAAAAGAAGTAGCACAAAGAAAACCCGATTACAACTTACAGCGAATAAGCTTATAAAAATTTCTAGAGTACAAAAGTGTTTAGAAGTGAATTCTAAAAGACTTTGTTTAGAAAAGTTTTTCAAAATTTCTATCGGAAGTGGCACTTTCACTCTAATCGTAGAACAGTTTTTAGCTATTATCGCTAAAAATAGGTTTTCGTACATTTATGTAATGTACTTATGTTTTTAATGATATATTACAAATTTATTAAACACAAAGCTAATACAAAACTGTTTCTGCAGGTTTAATTCACTGAAATATTGATGAATATATTGAAAAAAGCAAACCAGACCTTTGGTCGCCGACTGATTGAATTTACCATATATATATAGTAAATTCAATCAGTCGGCGATTAAAGGTCTGGTTTACTTCAAAGTATATATATTTAAACAACCCTACATGTTTCGGCAATGATGCCTTTATCAAGGATATAAAATATAAATCTATTTATAACATTTATATTTTATATCCTTGATTAAGGCATCATTGCCGAAACATGTAGGGTTGTTTGAAATATATATACTTTGAAGTAAACCAGACCTTTAATCGCCGACTGATTGAATTTACCATATCATACCAAGGCCACGAAAATATTATATATATATATATATAAAGATAATTATTTCGTGACCTTTGTATATTATGGTAGATTCAATTAGTTGGCGATTTAAGGTCTGGTTTTATTTAAAAATGTACTTATATATTTAAAACAATCTTACATGTTTGGGAATATGATGCCTTTCTCAAAGAATTTAAAATATAAATGACAGTATATTAATGTCATACTTACACATTTGTAGTTGTCATGGATAAAATAATTCAAAGATACATTCCAGTTTAATAATAATAAAGTATTCTAAAAATAGTTAGTCAACAAAAACGGGGAATGGCAAGGTATGAGTTATTATTATTTATGCGCCCGTGGATCGCCTTAAGATGTTAAGCTGTCGGCGTTCGCCTTAAACGAGAAGGAAAACCACGAAAACCTACTCGGACAGCCAGTCAAGGATCTAAACACGGAACTCATAAGAAAATGTATAGATATTTAAATAATATAAAATATGTTTACATAATCGTAAACTAAACGTAAAATAAATATCGTTACATAATTAGGTCATAGTATATACTGCTTAAATTTTTTATATCACTTCTGTTGTTAATTGATTTTTTTTTTCCTGTTTAATAGTAATCGTTTCTTTAATTTCCATTTTCATTTTGTGTTGTTCTTTATCAATTATCTGTGTGTTTTCAAAATTGAAATGGTGATCGCGTTGTAGTTTGTGTGTGAATAAAGCAGCTTTGTCTGATTAAGAGTATGTGTGGTCTTGTATTCTTTTCTATAAATATTGTTTAGTTTGGCCTATGTAGTAACTATCACAATCGCGACATGGTATTTTATAGATGACATGTGTTTCTCGATTTTTCTATTTTGGGTTTAAGTTTTGAAAATAGATGTTTACTGGTATTAACATCTATTTTAAAAACTATAATACTATACTAACAAACTAAATATATATCTTATATTATTTAAACATCTGTACAATAGCTTATCATGCTGACAATTCCGTGTTTAGATCCCTGACTGGTTGTCCGAGTAGGTTTTCGTGGTTTTCCCTCTCGTTTAAGGCGAATGCCGACAGCTTAACATCTTAAGCCGCTCCACGGGCGCTTACATAATAATAACTCATGCCTTGCATTTCCCCGTTTTTGCTGTCTAACTATTTTTAGAATACTAACGCATGATTTATTATTATTAAACTGGAATGTATCTTAGAATTATTTTATCCATGACAACTACAAATGTATAAGTATGACATTAATATACTGTCATTTATATTTTAAATTCTTTGAGAAAGGCATCATATGCCGAAACATGTAAGATTGATTTGAATATATACATTTTTAAGTAAAACTAGACCTTAAATTGCCAACTAATTGAATCTACAATATATATATATATATATATATATATACACCAACACTTTGAAGTAATAACCAGACCTTTAATCGCCGACTAATTAAGTTTACCTTATATATATATATATATATATATATATATATATATATATATATATATATACTTATATATATATATAAGGTAAACTTAATTAGTCGGCGATTAAAGGTCTGGTTATTACTTCAAAGTGTTGCCGAAACATGTAGGATTATTTTAAATATATACACTTTGAAGTAATAACCAGACCTTTAATCGCCGACTAATTAACTTTACCTTATCATACCAAGGTCACGAAAATACTATATATATATATATATATACATATATATATATATATATACGTAATAAATATGAAAAATATTTGTCGTTAATTATTAGGTTAGAATCAGGTATATTGTGGAGTACAGCAACAATTCATTCAATTTAGGATGTCTTTTATTTCACAACAATATTTCGCACTTGCATCAGTGCTTTGCCAGGGATACTACGTTAAAATGTAATAGAAAGAAATTAGATATAAGGTATACAAAACAAAATGTTAACCTACAAAAAAGAGTGGCTCCTGTGTGGGAAAACTACACAACCAAATATATATAACAATCACTATAAGTTTGTCTAGGTTAAAGAATTCCAAAAGCCATATCAATGAGCTAATAAGCCTGGGAATATCAGTACAAATACATGTCCAACATAAGATAATGATGGTTTACACTAATGTTCTGATAAAAAATTATAAATTTTACATATACTAGAGAAATGCCAATGCATTTATTATGAGTTAAATAACTTTGACTATTGTAAAACTTGGAAGATTAATTTTAAATATAATACCGATCTAATGGTTTGGAATAAATTATCTTTAAATTTTGTATGTCCGGCCTGAAATTCATACTATTTTCATTTTTATTTATGTAAATCATTTCCAAAATTTGCCTAATTGTTTTGTTACTATTAGAATTTAAGATTGATGTATCTTCAAAATGTGAATTATGATGAAATTCCAACATATGTTTGACTAACGCGCATGTAGTTTTATCTGTCCTAATATCACTATTGTCTAAAGCTAGTCTCGTAGAGAGCCAATTACCAGTCTGGGCGATGTATACCTTATCACAACTCGAACAAGGTCTAGAGTAAACAACATTGTATTTAAATTTAAAAGGTGTTTTATTAAAGCTGTTTACAGTTAATTTGGTATAATATCCGAATTTAACCATTATAATTATACCAATTAATTTTACAAACCGTATACAGATTGAGAGATCGCGCTACATTGTATCCAAGTTATGAAGGGCGTGGCCTTGAAAAACGATCTACGGCAACGTATTTTTTAAGTTAAGCCCATATCTGTGAAAACCGAGTCGTGTTAAAGCGTACTTCGAAAGTTTACTGATCGATTAAAAGCTTGTATTTAGGCAAATGACAGCCACGTCGAACATCTCCTTTAAGCATTCCATCTGTTTCGCACAAATTTTCTCTTTTTAGGGCAAAGAAATTGTCATTAAAAAAAAGTGTCAAATAGAAAACAGAAAAAAATATGAACATTTGATTAAAATTACAAATGTAATTTATTATTTCTGGACATGAATTGAATATTAAATTAAACTACAAATTCTATATCATCACAAAACTGTTATACTGTTTAGAATTTTTAAAGAAACTCGATATTGTAGCTTTTTCGGGATATTACAAAGGTCAGAACATTGACCTACTTATAAATAACATAACAGCTGATTCATAAGAAAATTTGGATCAGGAAATGAATGAATATAAAACTTTTCACATAAAGGCTCTTTACATTATTGAAATGTGAAAAGAATTTTTTGGTGAATTTGAACAAATCAATGCCTATTTTGTTTGTTGAATCGGAAACATATAAACATATAATTTCTTTCTACTTAGACTCAATTTGAATACCGGACCATATTTGAAAAGTTTGTGTTCCTAAAATTCTGCAAAAGTTTCAATAAAATATTTTCTTTTGTAGATTAGAATTGCTATATTACGTATCCAATATATATATATATATATATATATATATATATATATATATATATATAGTAAATTCAAATTGTAGGCGATTTAAAGTCTGGTTTTACTTCAAAAACTATATATTTAAAACAATCCTACATGTACATGTTTCGGCTAATGATGCCTTTCTCAAGGAATACAAAATATAAATGACAGTGTATTAATGTCATGTAGGTTTTCGTGGTTTTCCTTCTCGTTTAAGGCGAATGCCGACAGCTTTGCATCTTAAGTCGCTCCACGAGCGCATACATAATAATAACTCATGTCTTGTGTTTCCCTGATTTTGTTGTTTATCCATTTTAAAATACCAAGGCATGATTTATTATTATTAAATTGGAATTTGTCTTTGAATTATTTTATCCATAGCAACTACAAATGTATGACATTAATATACTGTTATTTATATTTTGTATTCCTTGAGAAAGGCATCATTAGCCGAAACATGTATATGTAGGATTGTTTTAAATATATGGTTTTTGAAGTAAAACCTGACCTTAAATCGCCTACAATTTGAATTTACCATAACATACTAAGGTCACGAAATAATTATCTATATACTGTCGTGAGCAAAAAAAAACGGGACACTGTTTCTGCGTGGGTTTAAATTGTGACTACTTAAGTGGCTATCTTTACTCAGAATAGTAAGTCAGGAATTGTCAAAAATGTGTGTCTTATTGACATTTATTAAACATTTTTAAAATAAATGTAAATAAAAATTACTGAAAACGATATAGAAAGATTATTTATTAAATTAAAATAATTATTACATTAAAATAATTAGTATTTCGTCATTCCACCGTTATTAATAACTGCATCTATCTTGTAGACATTGAAGCGATAATATTTTGTACAAAATTTGTAGAAATTTGATGCCAAGCGTTATAAACAATCTCCCAAAGTTTTTCCTGGGTAGAAGCTCTATCTCATTAATCCCCATACATTTTCAAAGGGATTTAGATAAGGACTGAAGGGCTGAATATCTCAAGTTTAAATTTAATTCTCTTGTAACCATTATGTTACAAGATGAGACAGGAAATTGTGTTATTTTTATAGCTTCGTTTAATGTTTTGAAAGGGTTGTGCCTAATCTCAGTAACTAATGTTTCGTCTTCCTGCGTATTCGAAATTTTGTTAGGTGCGGAAATTATTTTCCGATTTAAATTATCCTCTTCCCTCCATTTTTTTTATATAAACTTGCGGCTGAACTTTTACCAATATTAAATTGAACCGATACACTTCTTAATGATTTCCCATTTTTCAAACTAGTAACAAGTCTAGCTTTATCAGTTTTCGAAAGATGCAGCATTTTCAATTTTGAATTATCAACTATGATATATAATTTGACGTAGAGTTTGAAAGTTAATCAAATGTTAAAATTACAACGCTAAAAAATAAAGGAAATTGACATAACGATTTTGACACTGTCCCGTTTTTTTTTGCTCACGACAGTATATATACAAGTGTCCCGTATCGTCATGTTCAAATTTTAGGAGTGTAAAGTAGACTTCATTTCAAGTAACAAAAACGCAAAACTTGTATATCAGTTTTTATTTGTTTCAAAGTTACAGATCTATGAATGTGATTATCAGATCATGAAAAAAATGTAATCCTAAAGTCAATACAAAATGATTTAATTTAAAAAAAGTTATACAATTCAATAACAGGCCTGTGATTGTTAACGTCGCATAATAAAATGTTATCCTAAAATAAATAAACACGTGTCGTAGCGCATACAGTAATTTCTTGGAGATCTACAAAAAAAAGTAGTGGAAATTGATTTATGATAAAGAAGGTTCTTACTTATTTCATAAGTACTGAACCATGAATATCCTACAATAAACAAATTTTCAGATGACTGTTACGTTGCATTTTTTAATAAAGGATTACGTTACGTTTCAGTTCATACAACAGCTTATTAGTGAGTGGATACGTTTTCTTTATTCAAAATGCCTTACCGATTTTCATCTCAAGAGTATGCGGACATGCATTTTGTGTATGGTTACTGTAACGGCATTGCACGTCAAGCAGTTATTGAATACCGACATCGATTTCCCGATAGGCGCATTCCTCATTACTGTACGTTTCTGGAAGTACACAGACAATTTCGGGAATGGGGACTGTGTGATTATCTTTTCGACCGAGGAGTAAATTTAGAGGAAGAACAGTAGCTATTGTTACAAGGTATCCAACTCTCAGAGTACGTCGAATCTCTAGACAACTAGGAGTGCCACGAACCACAGTTTGGTGAATTTTAAAACGTAAGGGCCTATATCCATATCACTATCGCAGGGGACACGGTTTGCTTAAGGAAGACCACTATGCTCGTCTAGTTTATTCTACTGTCTATTAAGACAGTCACGGCTTCATTTTAATTTCTGCAGAACAGTCTTCTGATCAGATGAATCTACGTTCACGAGAAGTGGTCTTACAAATCTAAGAAACCTGCACAGGTGGTCATCAGAAAATCCCGAAACTATACGTCCATCTAAATGTCAACATGAATTTTCTATTAACGTTTGGGCGGCTCTAATCGATGACTTGTTGATTGGTCCTGTCGTTTCTCCTGGGAGGTTAAATGCGGACAATGACCTTCAATTTCTTATTGACGAACTGCCAAGTCTTTTAGTGGATGTAGCACTGAATATTCGACGAGACATGTGGTTTCACATGGATGGCGCACCACCACATTTCGGAATTGCTGTCCGATATTGGGTTAACGGGGGTTTATGGAGGTACATGCAAAATTTAGTCTACGCGCAAGTTTCGAACACAAGAGAATAGTTGTTGGATTGTATCTGGCTTCCGAGCAAATCCGACAAAACAAGTATGAAATTCGGATAAGTACTTCTTCTGTTGGCTTTCGGGCACAAGCCTGCATTCAACAAGGAGGTGGACATTTCGAAAATATTATTAATTGAACTTTTTTAAATAAAATCAGTTTTTATTGACTTTAGGATTACATTTCTTTTCATGATCTGACAATCACATTCATAGATCTGTAATTTTGAAACAAATAAAAATGGATATACAAGTTTTGCGTTTTTGTTACTTGAAATGAAGTCTACTTTACACTCCTAAAATTTGAACATAACGATACGGGACACCATGTATATATATATATATATATATATACATATATTGATATTATTAATATTAACTTTGAATTAATCAAATAACATGAAAGTTATGTATTTACCGGTTATGGATGGGCTTCTAAATATCTTATAACTTTTGATTAAAGAGAGGAAAAGTTTCTTTCAGGGTTCAAGGTAGGTTCTCATGAGAATATAAGATATCTAATGTTACACCTTATTTTAATTTGAAGAAATAACGAGTTTTTTAAATAATAAATTGGTATACATTTACGAATACCTAGACAAGATGTTATGTACCGATCCTTACAATTAGTAGATATATGCAACTATAATTGCTTATATTATTTGGCCACCCATACATAATAAGTATAGTAATTCGAATTATTCGATTCGTATAATTCAAAAACTAATATTAATCGTATACATGGTATTCACACAAAAATTATCGCCTGTACTATAGTTGTGATAATACATTCAAAACGAACAAATTCGTTGCTTCCTCAGGAAATTAAAATTCAGAGTTAAAAAACAGCAGTGGCATAATTAAACATATTAAAGATCAATCACATTTACTTCAAACATTAAGTTAACTATAGCTATATGGTTTCACGGCAGCTTAAAAAAAAAAATGAAAAGCCTGACGGCTATAGTTAACTTATTGTTTTAAATGTAAATGTAATCGATCTTAATATGGTTAATAACGCCACTGCTGTTTTCTAACTCTGTATTCTCATCTCCTGTGGAAGTAATAAATTTGTTGTGATATATAGAGATTGAAATAAATATGAATTAACTGACACATAGCCTAATGTGTTCCGCAAGTTTATATTTAAATGCGTTTTCCAACATTGAAAACTCCAAAACTCCTTACTTTCAATTTCTTCCATGTTCAGCATGTAACGTAATACAAAATAGACTTCAGTATATGTGGATGTTGACAAATGTAGTCAGTTTATAATAAAAAGAGAAAAATATTACTATATTGCTATTACTTACGTTTCATGTAAAATAACGCCGCTCTCACAAGTCGCCTGGCCACAAATATTGTGTTGATATCTTTTTCTAACTTCGCCATCTCTTAGAAAACCAAGATTACTATTGGAAGATTCACACGCATAACCCATCTGCTGATAATATTCATCTTTTTTTAAGAAAACAATACATATACAACTAACACTTTAAATTAATATGTAATTGTTCTTACCCTTCACAGGAGCTTCTTCTCTGGAAACGGCACAGTAAACATATGGTATTACAAGATATACCAGGAGAATGAATTTTGAAAACATTTTTAGTCAGAAACTACAAGAATGCGAAGTATGTGCGTCAGTGAATTACTGCGTATGGAATGAAAAAATATATACATACATTTGTATGTAAATAATCTCTGTTTGAAACAGGTTTTATCGTTGGCTGATAAATACTTCGGTGATGCGAAAGAAATGGTTATAAATCTCTAAAATATATTATCAAGTAATATTTTACAATGATTCTAAATAAATTAAAAGTATAATTGCTGCATTTTTAGTGATCTATAATAAACATCATTTTGTGAAGCATATAATTTATTAGCAATTAAATGCATTTGTTTAAATTAATTTATTGTATATTAAATTATGACAGCTACATATCAGTTACGTAATATTTGATAAGTCTTGGAATTGTACAGTGTAGGACAAATTCATCAAATGTTTTAAGTGGATTTTAAAATATGTAGTATATTAAAACAGGAGTTTCATAAGGCACTATTTTGCCCCATGAATTTTCTAAAGATTGAGTGCAACAAGAGGCCTTATGAAACGAGCTTTTTATACATTTTTTTTTTATTTTGCATTTTTTACATTAATAAATAGAAATGGTTTAGTTTAAAAGTACTAAGTTATTTTTATATAAAGTATGTAAAACAGAAATAAGAAAAATACCCTAACCAAAATATATATCAATAAATACTATATACGTATTTCGGCAACTAAGTTGCCATATTCAGTAGAATAACCTTAAAAACTGAAAAATGTTAAACGTAGCGTTTTTGGCTAAGGTAAACCTTAGAAGATATGCTCTTCACCAAATCGCCAGTGGGATAAGACTGACTTAGTGTTATCCCACTATATGAGGGTTTAGATAATTTCTTTTTTTTATGGCAGATGTCAGTTAGTGAAAGCAAATGTTAGTTATTTAAAGCAGACGTCTGTTTTGAAAGCAGGTGTCAGTTATGAAAGCAAACGTCAGATTAGAAAGCAGATGCCTATTTTGAAAGTAGATGTGAGTTATTGAAAGCAGATGTCAGTATTTTGAGAGCAAATGTCAGATTTGAATGTTTGAAAATGCTAATTATTACTCCATAGCTACATGAGGGTTTAGATAATTTCTTAGCCGTTTGTTAAATATAACTATTGATAAATTATTGGAGTTTTTCGGCTTTTTATATGAAATATTTACAAATGTCAAATTAGAATGTATGTAATTGCAGAGTAAGTGGGGATGTAAACATTGTTGTCTACAAATTACAAAGCAAATCATACGAAATTTTTAATTGAAAGATATGGTCTACGTTGGGACTCGAACCCAAGTCTACAGCTTGCCGGGCTGTCGCTTTTACCACTTAGCCACAATAGGCCTAGGTTCAAGCTATTTAGAAATGCATTATAAAGTAACAGTGTTAATGAATCAGATGTCAGTTATTGAATGTAGATGTCAAGTTGAAAGCAGAAGCCAGTTTTGAAAGCTCATGTCAGTTTTGATAGCAGATGTCAGTTAGTGAAAGCAGATGTCAGTTATTGAAAGCAGATGTCTGTTTTGAAAGCAGGTGTCAGTTATGAAAGCAAACGTCAGATTAGAAAGCAGATGCCTAGTTTGAAAGTAGATGTGAGTTATTGAAAGCAGATGTCAGTATTTTGAGAGCAAATATCAGATTTGAATATTTGAAAATGCTAATTATTACTCCATAGCTATATGAGGGTTTAACTAACTGACATCTGCTATAAAAACTGACATGAACTTTCAAAACTGACTTCTGCTTTCAACTTGACATCTACATTCAATAACTGACATCTGATTCATTAACACTGCTACTTTATAATGCATTTCTAAATAGCTTGAACCTAGGTCTATTGTGACTAAGTGGTAAAAGCGACAGCCCGGCAAGCTGTAGACTTGGGTTCGAGTCCCAACGTAGACCATATTTTTCAATTAAAAAAAAAATTTCGTATGATTTGCTTTGTAATTTGTAGACAGCAAGGTTTACATCCCCACTTACTCTGCAATTACATACATTCTAATTTGATACTTGTAAATATTTCATATAAAAAGCCGAAAAACTACAACAATTATTTATCAATTGTCATATATATATATATATATATAAGATAAACTTAATAAGTCGGCGATTAAAGGTCTGGTTCATTACTTCAAAGTATATATATTTAAAACAACCCTACATGTTTCGGCAATGATGACTTTGTCAAGGGAATAAAAAATATAAATGACAGAATATAAATGTCAAATAATTGAGTTGCTATGGTTTAAATTATTCAAAGATACATTCCAATAATAATAATAAGTCATGCCTTAGTATTCCAAAAAATAGATAGCAAGGTGTGAACATATGTGTTGTTCGCTTGCTATCAATTTTTTGGAATACTAAGGCGTTACTTATTATTATTATTGGAATGTATCTTTGAATAAATTAAACCATAGCAACTCAATTATTTGACATTTATATTCTGTCATTTATATTTTTTATTCCTTTGACAAAGGCATCATTGTCGAAACATGTAGGGTTGTTTTAAATATATATACTTTGAAGTAATGAACCAGACCTTTAATCGCCGACTTATTAAGTTTACCTTATCATACCAAGGTCACGAAAATATTATATTTATATATATATATATATATATATATATATAAATATATATATATATATATATATATATATATATATATATAAATATATATATATATATATATATATATATATAATACCCATCTGGCCACCTCGACCAAGTTCTTGCGTAATTTCTTTTGTTAGGACGGCAAGATTTCTTGCATTGTTCTAGAAGGCATGAAATCATGTTAACATGGCAAAATGTGATTGAGAAATAATTTAGATAAATTAGTACCATTCATACAAGATCTATTCGTCTATGCAAATAAGAAACCTTAGTAAAAATAAAATCTTCATATAATCCAAAGTTGTATGGCTTCTTTATTAACATACTTAGAACAGTTGAGAACAAATTCAGAAGATTTAATACCATTTCAACAAATACGCAATTAGTTTTTCCATTCAAATAAGAAGCCGTTCGGTAACAGAAATTCTCACTTAATTCAAAGTTATTCAGTTCCTTATTAATATATTACAAATCAATAGATCACTCAATACGTGAGAACTACATATTACGAGTAGATTAGACTGCTGACTTTTCAATCGCAAAGCCATATTGAATAGGGGAAATTTTCAATTTATGTAACATATAAGTACTAAGGTGAACATCGCAAGTCATTGTACGAGATCAATAACTCGTATATTGTTACAAAATATGCTATTTTAGCATTTAGGAAAAATAATAAAACACATCAAATAGAATAATTTGCTTCATTTTTTTAACAACTATTAGTTAACCTTTCTGCTATATCTTGACATGGATATAATATATGTACTACTTGGATTTTGTATAATTAATGAGGAACACATAGACCACAAACTACTTTTCAAACTAAGATTTTGAAATATCTTCTCACATGCAGTGATAAGTAATATTTTTTCTACCAGTTTATTTATATCATGCAACGACTTCTGGTGTACGTTTTGAACTAAACACATTTTCCAATATATGACTATCAAGTTGAAAATATT
This sequence comes from Melolontha melolontha, assembly GCA_935421215.2. Classification (NCBI taxonomy): domain Eukaryota; kingdom Metazoa; phylum Arthropoda; class Insecta; order Coleoptera; family Scarabaeidae; genus Melolontha; species Melolontha melolontha. The sequence continues at coordinate 8,763,758 of OW285240.1, read as the reverse complement.
GGTTCGAGTATCTTGTAATTATTAAAGATAGTCAGTTCTCTGTAGATATACTAAAGATTTCAAAATTTTGTTCTTAATTTTCGTTTAAAATTGTAATCACACTTTCAGATGTTCAACATTTTATATAACTTTAATTTTAAACACTTTATTACATTTTTTTTCATGATACTACAACGAATTTTTTCTAGCGTCCAATGTGTATAGGCTATGAAACTAGCTTTAAGTCGAGTACCTGCAAGTAATGTGAAGTCATCTGTCAAAGGCAAACATTTGTCAATAGTTTTAGTTACTGTCATTGTCGAAGTTTGTTAGAAATTTAAACGAAAGAATTTTTTATACTAATGTATGTAAGTAATAGTAATATTTTTGAATATTAACAAAGAATACATAGTGTAAAAATGTAGATTTGCTCTGTTTGTGTTAGAAGTATCATAAACTATAATAGTTTTATTAAAATATATTGTAACTAAATAATACTGGTTTAGAATTCAACTATATTAATAGCATTTCCAAAATTTAACCCAAATCCGATCTTCCACAGTACATAAACGTGTCTTTTCTTCCGATTGGTATTTACACGTGGATATACACATATGTACAATTGCGGCATCAAAAAAAAGCGTAAAACTTTACGCTACATTTCGCAATATTTTAATAATGTAAATCAGTCTATGTCAGTTTTAACTTTTTTAAAACGTCGAGCGAAAATTCATATAAATTACTATAATCTATATTTCTAATAAAAGTATAGAGTATATATATATATATATATGGTAAACCTAATCAGTAGGCGATTAAAGGTCTGTATATTACTTCAAAATATATGTATTTAAAAAACTAACCCCCGCCCCAACGAGGCAAGGCGCAGACAGGCGAAGCGCACCCTGTACGGGGTTGCTCATCGCAACTAAGGGAACACTCTTTGTGGCTACCTCGGTCGACGATGGTCACACTTATGCCATCTTAACGTTAAGATGGCATAAGTGTGACCATCGTCGACCGAGGTAGCCACTAAGAGTGTTCCCTTAGTTGCGATGAGCAACCCCGTACAGGGTGCGCTTCGCCTGTCTGCGCCTTGCCTCGTTGGGGCGGGGGCAGACCGTCGAAGTACTGCACGGAATTGTAAAGAAGTTGTCGGGAAAGGGTTGGCGGCCCTACGCAACGGCTGGTTATCCGACCTCTCTAAATTCATGCGACCGATCACTAAACACACACACGAACGCACCGACATACAAAACCCTACACTTACGCTCTCACACAAAACCACACACCCATAGAGAGACGCAAGCTGCCAGCAGCAACCAACACACAAGTTCATACCCAGAAGGAGACACAAATTGCTAGCAGCGAACAACACATATTTTCACACCTTGTTATCTATTTTTTGGAATACTAAGGCATGATTTATTATTATTACTAGAATGTATCTTTGAATAATTTAAACCATAGCAACTTAATTACTTGACATTTATATCCTGTCATTCATATTTTGTATTCTCTTGATAAAGGCGTATACAGCCGAAACATGTAGAGTTTTTTAAATACATATATTTTGAAGTAATATACAGACCTTTAATCGCCTACTGATTAGGTTTACCATATCATACAAAGGTCACGAAGTTATTATATATATATATATATATATATATATATATATATCATCAATACCTTATTTGCTGTTAGGTGTTAAGGTTAAATACAAAAATCAAACAATTCCTTAAAGTTACAGTACATGAAATCAGTAAGTGCAGCCTATCAGAATCTATCATTATTATTTTATTCTAATTTCGTTCCGTATATCATCCTTGCCCATTCTTTCTTGTTGATTGCCATTCTTTTCGCCTCTCTCCCTGACATTCCCTTGGCTCTCAATATGTCTTCCACTTGGCTGTCCCACGAATTCCTAGGTCTACCTCTTGGTCTTCTCTGATATCTTCTTGCTTGCCATACTTTTCTTGTTGTTCTCTCCTCTCCCATTCTTGTCAAGTGTCCAAACCATTTCTTACTCTGTCTCTCTAAGTAATTTCCATTATTCCTCTTAAAAACCTCATCTCAATTGCTTGTATTTTGTTTTCCATTCGTTTCGTCAATGTCCAACTTTCGCTTCCGTATATCAATACGGGCTTAAATATAGTTTTGTAAACTGAGGTCTTAGTTTTCCTTGACACTTCTCTTCTTCTCAGGAACGAATTGTTCAAGGAGTAGTAAAGTGCTGATGCTGCATCTAACCTGTCATTCAGTTCTGCCTCCATGGTTCCTGTTTTGGAGAAAGAATATTTCCAGACACATTCACAAAAAAGAACCACATCACCGTAATTATCCAGACCGGGCGTAGAAGTAAATTCAGCGCTGCCTGTTGTCAGACAACCGAAGTACCTCGCCCCGTCCACATAACCAATGTGAAGTAACGACGTCTTTCCAAAGTTGGCACAGTCATCCCTCTAGAAACTGCATTTTGTTTGTGTCTTCACTAGATGAGCCTGTAGAAAGGTGAAATATGTATCTATGTCTCTGGGGAGAGATATTTTCGGACACGTTCGCAAAAATATTAATAGTGAACCTGTATTTGTGTTCTTCACACCAGGTTTTTAATAATATTTTATATTATTAAAAATACCTTTGTATTATACGAAACTGGTGGGGTTTACCTACTCATGTATGTTTCAATTATTCTGATACATTACACATGCGGTTAGTTCGTAGTATGAGTGAAGACACAAACAAAATGCAGTTTCTAGAGGGATGACTGTGCCACCTTTGGAAAGGCGTCGTTACTTCACATTGGTTATGTGGACGGGGCGAGGTACTTCGGTTGTCTGACAACAGGCAGCGCTGAATTTACTTCTACGCCCGGTCTGGATAATTACGATGGTGTGGTGATGTGGTTCTTTTCTGTGAATGTGTCTGGAAATATCCTTTCTCCAGCAGGGGCGTACCGATGAGCTTGTAGAAAAGCGAAATACGTATCTACGTCTCTGGGGATAGGATATATTCGGACACGTTCACAGAAAATATTAATAGTGATTCTGTATTTGTGTTCTTCACACCAGGTTTTTAATAATATTTTATATTATTAAAAATACCTTTGTATTATACAAAACTGGTGGGGTTTACCTACTCATGTATCTTTCAATTATTCTGATACGAAAAATAAGTACCGATTTGGAAAATAAACTCATAAAAGCATTTTTTCAAAACTAAATTTATTTCTACATGAAAGAGCATTTCCTAGATTATTTTCCAACATAGTTGTCAGACAGTTGTCATAGCGGAAAACCAGTTTTTCTATACCCTCTTTATAAAAAAATGCCGCCAGTAAGGACCGCCACTGTAAAGCATCGTTTTTTACGTCGTTATCGCAAAATAGTTTCTTAAATCTGTGGAAACTCATCATTAAGTATTCTTATTATGAGCTGTCTATTTTCACAAATTTTGTCATTCACTTTTTCAACCAAATCATCGTTAACAACAGAACTCCGTGTTTCATTATGAACATTGGTTCGTCCATCGTTGAATTGTCTAACTCATTTTCTCACCATTTCAACTATCTTTACCTTTTCTCCATAAATCTCTACTAGTTGACGATAAATTTCAGCGGGCTTAATAGCACGTCAGAGTCGACGGGCTAGTCAATTGTCTTAAACATTTTGAACGATCACTAACAAATCTAAACACAACGCAATTTGACTGTAATGGCGTCAGCAGAAAGACTATGAGCCAGAGAGACACGTGTTCATGGGCGAAACTATGACAATAACGCTGCGGTGGCGGCAGAACGAAACGGTACTTAGTTTCCAGATAAGCCTCGTATTACGAGGGTAGTCCACAAAGTAACTTCCGTGTATGTGTAGCGAGATAAGTAGTGTGGGTAGCGCCACCATTCATAGAGTATACATACTTTTAAAAAAACTAATATTGTAACTGCTATGCATGGAATATAGCCATGAACGAATATAGGTTTTTATAGTTAGCTTTTGAAAAAAAAATCACAATTACACAGAAAAATTTCGAATGTATGCGTTTTTTAATGCCTTAATTGTACAGTCGCGAGCATGGAGTTCCAGACAACGCATAGCGGTTTTTTTAAATATTTATTATTGTGAACGTGTATTTTACTGTCACTTGTAGCTTTAGGTTATGTATGTCATGCGTGCGTAAGTCATGTACAATTCAATAAAAATTGTATGTCGAGGTTCTGAAGAAATTTAATATTTAAATAAGTATACAATTGTATTAGTCTTTTATTGAAGCACCATTATGATCTAATACCAATTGAAGTCGTTTCCTCATCGTCTAAACTAGGCTTCTTGTGTCATAATTTCCAGTTGCATCTTACCAGGCACCTTGAACAGTTTCCCAAAACTCGTTTCTATTTATCTGGCTAAATTTATTTCTAAATAGCTTTTTGACAATATATCTTCAAACATTCTCAATTGAGTTCAAGTCTGGACTTTTCGCAGGCTAACATAAAACTTGAATATTTTTGTTAGTCAACCATTCTCTAAAAGTTATGGCAGTGAGGCATGGGCAATTATCATGTTGAAATGTAAAGTTACAATCTGGAAAACTTTCTAAGACGGACGGTAGCATTACATTTTCCAATAAATTTCTATATACAAGTCCCATTAATCGTTCTTCAATTTGATGGCAAATCTCTAATCTTTCAGAAGTTATTCAAGCCTACACGTTAACGGAGAATCTGTGGCTCGATCGATCTCACTGAACATATCTTTCTTAATACCAAGAATTTGGAGGTCTGTAAACACGTAATTTCCCATTATAACTAGAGCTAATAACCTTTTCATCGCTGATAACAACAGTACTCCAAAAATCTTTGTCACGATTTAAATAGAAATTAGTGAACTGTAAACCTGCTCTGTTATTTATGCCACTCAAGAATGTTTTTTTGGAGGCAATTTTACATCTTAATCCATGCTCCTTTATCCTTCTCCGAGCAGTCTACTTAGATCCAGGAAATTGTGTTAGGGATTTCGCTTCAACAACTGTCTGAAAAGGATATTCATACAATTTTTATTGAATTCTTTATGACTTACGCACGCATGACATTGACACAGAACCTAAAGCAATAAGTGACAGTAAAATACACGTTTACAATAGTAAATATTTTGCAAAAACTGCTGTACTAGTTGTCTGGAATTCCATGTTCGCGACTGTACAAACATACACACGTCGTTACGTGATATCTACATAGAATATTTTACTTACCTTCTTTTAATGTTTGCCAAAAATTGCAGTATACTGGAATAGTATATTACTTTAGAATATTATAAAACCAATACTTTTATTCTTGTACTTTGAAACTATGCCCTATAGTTTCGGCTATCTTCCGAAAGATTCTTTTCTCTCGAAACTATTTAACTCTTAAATAATGTCTCTTGAAAAATTCGATTTAAGGCTACACAAACGTAGTTTAAGAGCAGCTCAATGTTCTCGCTGAACCATTCTCTAGATTTAAAATTCAACTTAACTATTTCAAATTGAAAATAGGGGAAACCTGGGCAGGTTGACCCAAAATTTGCTTTTTGGTATTTGGAGAGGCCGGGTTAACACTTACTGTTTATGTTAATAGACTATCTTTCAATATATGCTCTTGTATTTATTTTCCCAAAGTTTTGAGACTATGACGTTAAAGGGCTATTTGCAAGACAAAAATTGTAGAAGTCGATTTTTGTGAGAACCTTCCCCGACCCTGGGTTAATTCTCACAGACCACGGGGTTGGTTGCACGGGTTATTTAAATGGGGAAAATGACATTTTAAATATGTTAACATTTTTATTAAGATCAGTGAAAATGTGGAAACAGTATTAAAAAGTAAAACACTAAGTTACTGAAATGAAGTAGTAAAACATAAGTACGTAAATTAAGTATGTATAAAGTAATTAAATTAAGTAAAAAAGCTTAAGTGAATATTTAAGACTCAAAAATACATCAGTCAGCGTCGCCCGAGATTCACAGTTATGACAAGTATAAAAATCTTTTACCTTCTACGCGGATCCACTTCTCTCTTGATTTGCTGTTAGAGTACGCCTCTGAACAAAGTAAACAGAAACAATCATCTTCTTCGTCGTCCTCACTGCTCAAAACTTGATTTTTTTTCGCCGTTGTAATTCGTTTCTTATTTTTTGGCTTGTTATTTCTTTCTGCTGTTCCTTTGATAAGGCTTTTTTTCCCTTTTTGTTGCTGTATTTTGTTTTGCTGTACATTTTCAACTTGTTCTTCCAGTTTTCTTTTGACCGGCGAATCTGTTGAAATTGCTGTTTACCTTTTTCGAATGTTATTTCTGTTGGTGAATTTCCTGGCTACAGCTTTCGGCAAACGTTTTACTTCGTTAGGTGACTTCTGCAGATTGCTGTACTTGGATTGATGCTGTTCTGGAAGCTGGTTTTAAAACTGCCCTGGAAGCTGGCTTTGAGGCTGGTTTTCAGACTGCTCTGGAAGCTGGTTTGGACGTTGTTCTGGAAGATGGTTTTCATGCCGGTTTTCAGAATGCTCTGGAAGCTGTTAGTGATATTGCTCGGTGCAAAATCTACATCAGTAAGAATGTCACGATTGATTCCGACGCACATATTCCCGTCCACCGTAATCCTTATGTAATATTAGATGGAGTCATTAGCTGTAGAATGTCGTAAATTTTCATCGTTTTTCCGTGATTGCTAAGCATCCAATCGTCATAAGCTGAGTTGAAAAGTTTCTTAAGTGGTCCGAAAACAGTAAAATAAAAGGGCTGCGGTTTATGAGAACAGTGTGAAGGAATAGTTAATATGACGATTACATTACTTTTAGCAAAATTTAGCCCTTCTATGCTTACGTGACGTTCTTATAATTTTGTAATTTTTGATAGTTAATTAATTTCAAATTAATATTATAAACACTATATTTTCGTAGCACGTTTGCGCATATGCTTGTGCTTGGCTTTAACTTTTTGGTTCTGTTGCTGATCCGTTCCTTTGCCTTTAGCCTGTGTGTGTATCACTACGACAGGCAGCGGTGAAGTATGGGCCTTTGTTTTGTCCCCTCGCCTTTTTCTTTTCTTTTAATTATGAATTATATACTACATAAAATGTAATTGCTGAAGTGCCTCAGTAGAACCACATAAACCTGAATTATGTTCGATTTGTTGTAAATATTTTAAAATTTAAGAGTTATAACAGATCGTCATATACCATTTTGTTTAACCGTGAGCACATCATTAATATAAAGACCAAAAATCACTACCGGCAAAAATACAGAAGAACTAAATCTGTGGAAGATCTCGCCTTATATAGAGAGTTGAGACAGCGGATAAAGCCTAATTCATCCATATTATTCAACAATTATATATCAAACAAGGAGAATATTATCAAGGCTGACCCGCGTCAGTTTTGTCAGTATATATGTTCTAGAAGGAGTAATGCATATATTCTGAACTCTATGGTGAGTGAGTTGGTTGATCCAATATCAATAGTTCATGGGTTTCATGAATATTCCGAATCCAGTTATATTCCAACTTTACCTTCAACATTGCCTTCAGCATCTTCTCTTTTGCAATGCAGTTCATTAATTGATTAAAGATCTGTATCTGAAACCGAGGTATTTCAAGCTCTTAAGAAATTAAAAATGAATTTTGCTGTTGTTTATGATAGTATTCCTTCATTTATCTTGTGACTGTGCTGCTGTTTTTTCTAACCCGCTAAGCTGTTTATTCAACTTATCGCTCACGACTTGTACTTTCCCCGATTTGCTAGACTTACCCCTGTTTACAAGATGATCGTCACTCTGTTGAAAATTATAGAGTTATAGCTATTGTAGGTGTAGGTTTCCGCGGTCGTTCTCTAGATGTAGATCTCGGTTTCCGGGTTGGAACCGCGTTGAGTTAGGCATAATTGCCAACGTTTCGTCCACTTCTATGACGTCGAATGCTATGATAGAGACCGGCACAACTTATATAGGGAGGACCGGGTCAGATGGTGGCTTGCTATTGGCTGGGGACAATGAGTAAATGGCATGCGTCGCATGGGCGTGGTAATACTTAGTATAGTTCAGTAGAGTTTGCCACGTTGGATGTAAGGTATAAGCCATCGTCTCTATTGAGATTGCGGGGATGTTTGTAAATTTCAATAGATTCACGGATTTTCCTAGGGAAATAATGCGATTCACGGGACAGAAGCTTGACATCTTTGAATAGAATTTGATGACCGGAGTTGAGTTTGTGTTCTGCCAGCGCTGAACCGGCCATATGTAACAGTCTAGTACAACGTTCATGTTCAGACACACACACACACCGACTGGCCGCTTAGTTTCGCCAATGTGCACACTGCCACACGAACACGGAATGCGATGCACTCTTTGTGCTTGGAGCGGAGATATTTTGTCTTTAACCGAGGGTAAGAGGTCCGAAACTTTAGAATTGGGTCTTAAGACAGTTTTGATTTTATTTCTATGTAGAACCTTTCCTATCTGGCCGCATGGGCGCCAGCCTTTAGATGAATTCTTACTTTTTCTAAACTCCAAGCACCGTGACATTCGCTGTAACATGGAGGAGGGATTTTAGACGTCTTAGTGACCCGCAATATCAATGACAAACTGGGCCACACGGTTTACAGGAAACCGACTCATACGGACCAATATCTGAAAGGGTTTTCCCATCATCACCTGGCACACAAACGAGCGGTCATCAATAATTTTGTACATCGTTCGTTTTCTATCTCAGAACCTAGGGTACTACCCTCCGAACTTAAGCATGTTTCTAACACCCTACTCCAGAATAATTATAACGCCCACGACATACACCGTACTATAGTGAGACATCGTAACCCCAAACCTCGGAGTAAACCCGATCTTAACATCAACACCGCTTTCTTACCGTATATTTAAGGTATCACCTATCATATAGGAAAGGTTCTACATAGAAAAATAATCAAAACTGTCTTCAGACCCCATTCTAAAGTTTCGGACCTCTTACCCTCGGGTAAAAACAAAATATCTCGGCTCCAAGCACAAGGAGTGTATCGCATTCCGTGTTCGTGTGAGAGTGTGTACATTGGCGAAACTAAGCGTCCAGTCGGTGTGCGTGTGTCCGAAGATGTCAAGCTTCTGTCCCGTGAATCGCATTATTTCCCTAGGAAAATCCGTGAATCTATTGAAATTTACAAACATTCCCACAATCTCAATAGAGACGATGGCTAAACGTTGCATCCGACGTGAAAAATTCTACTGAACTCTACTAAGAATTACCACGCCCATACGACGCATGCCATTGGCTCATTGTTCCCAGCCAATAGCAGGCCACCATCTGACCCGGTCCCTCCTCTATAAGTTGTGCCGGTCTCTGTCATAGCATTCTTCAAGTTACTGCAAAACGACTAACATCTACGCACAGCCCTGAAGATGTCCCTTGAAACAGTGGACGAAACCTTGGCAATTATGCCTAACTCGACGCGGTTCCAACCCGGAAACCGAGATCTACATCTATAGCTATTATTAGCAACATAGCCAAAGTATTTAAATCTTATTTGTATAAGAACATTTATGCTCAGATCCAAACTTTAATATCTCATAATCAACATGACTTCATGGCTGGGCGGTCCACTGTTACCATCCTGACTACCATTACCCAATATATTTTCGATAAACTTGATAGTAATAAACAAATCGACGTTCTTTTCGCAGATATGACAAAAGCTTTCGGCCACATTGATCATTCCCTAATCTTAATTCAACTCGATGCTCTTGGCTTTTCCCTGTCGCTGGTTACATTCTTCAAATCATACCTTACCAATCGTAATCATTATGTAGCTTATAAGGCTCATATTTCCAATAGTTTTTCGACATCTTCAGGTGTTCCTCAAAGAACTAATTTAGATCCTGTATTGTTTCTCTTATTCATTTAACGACTTGGATTTTGAGCTGAATTGTCCAAGGTTGCTCTCTGCAGACCATTTAAAATTATATGCTACAATCAACACCATCGACGATTACATATCGCTTCAGAATCAAATTGAAGTAGTACAGATCTGATGCTCCAAAAACAAATTAACTATGAACGTCGCTAAGTGTAGATGTATGAGCTTCCGACGTAAAATTAATAATATTACTTACGTCTACACTTATGGCAAAGCAGTTATTCAACGTTCACAATCTATGAGAGATTTGGGCATAATCTTTGACTCTCAACTTACATTTGCTGAGCATATCGACACCATAACTGCTTAGTCCTTACGTATGTTATGCTTCATTATAAGAACTACACGTAACTTTATATCCTCAAGCTCTGTTTTACCTTTGTATTTTTTATTTGTGCGCTTTAAGCTGGAGCACGCGTCACTAATATGGTCCAAAGAAGTTTCTTGAAATATTTATACTTTAAAGACAATTCTGAGTATCCTGTTCAGAATTTTAGCCATAGTCTGTTGCCCAATTTATATAAAGTTGATTCTCTGGAACTTTGTAGTTATCATTGCAATATGAAATTTTTATATGACCTGGTTTACCATTGGTTGGACTCGCCAAAACTCTTACAACAAGTTAACTTTATTGTGCCTCGTCTGGGTTCCAGATCAACGACGATGTTTTTATTGCAAAAAACCGAATACTAATATGATGATTAAATCACCTCTCCACAAAATCTGTACTTATTATAATACCTTATCGAATACTTCTCTTAATATCCATTTTGATTCATTGGCGATGCTACTAAGAGAATGTACCACCAACCTTCACTATTTTTGATGAATGTATAGTTTTTGTTATCGTATTTTATATTATTATGTATCTATTTTGTAATGCATCGTTAGTTTTAAGCGAAATTTTATCACTCCTTTAGGATTTCATTATCTGCTGTTAGTACTTGCTTACTATATCCTATATTACATCTTTAGATTGAATATGTCTTGTTAATTTTAAGTTTAATTTATATTAGGAACATGTAATTTGCGATGTCCTATAATTGGATTGTATAATCTGTTGGGCAATATATTATTATTATTATCAAATTGAATGCATTGATATTACGAATGCAGACGTGCGTAAAACACGCTCTGAGGACGATCTGTCTTGGTCTTGTAAATCTTGTGCCACTCTTGGCAATGATCTGAATAGTCTAAAGGTGGCAATAGTCTCAGTTCGTGAGGATTAATACTTCTGCGGCTCCTTATCTGCCTTTATCAAAGGCGGAGAAAATTATACAGGATATCTCTAATTGTAAAATTATTGTTTGCAATTGTACTGAAACTGGTAATTCTAATAATGAGCGAATGGCATTGTATACTACGCTTTTGAGATTAATATTTCATGCTGTAAATTAAATGTGACCGAATTTCAAGTGCAGAGGTTGGATAGATTTGACTCGAATAATGCTGATAGATGTCGTCTACTTCTGGTTGGCAGCCTATGGTGGGAGGATACCTCTAGCAGCATTATTACTGGCTAAATTTATTGATTATTAAGTAATCTACGCCATAGTAAGTAGATAAACATTTTTCATCATACAGGTATAGTTTTCCTATACCTATCTCTCATAGTTTTAGAGTTATTAATAATTATTTTCTTAATGAGCATTAATAGTAGTAAGATTTGGAAAAAAAAATTGAAATAGTTTCGGAATTATAGCAATTGTATTTAGATTCATCAAACTTTGTGCGAAAAGATTAGAAAAGAAAATGAATTCCAAACTGAGAATAGATTTTATATCATATGAGATAACAAAAATAACTATAACCATTAACAAGTAAAAAAGTGAATAAAATCAACATACCTATTAAAGACAAATAATCCATAATATTGAAAATCTTCTTCGTTCCGATCTAAACAAAGCTTAATTCTTTTCTTAACTCTGTTGTAGTTGCTTTCCTTACTACCTCAGCGTTCAAGTTTCGAAAACCGTCTCTAGTTATAAGCTGCTCTCTGTTTTGTACGGGAGACCAATAAACCTGATTATGATAATTTCTTCTATTAAAATCCCTTCATGGTTAAATTTCGTCCAGATACTTTTAGATAAAAAATTGGTATCTTTTTGTGTTTTAGTTATAGTAAACTCGCAAAACTGAATTCTTGTGTCTTGATCTCCTGGAAGAAAGGCCTGAACAGATTGGAAAAAATCTTTCATTAAAAAAAGTCGACATGTTCTTTCAATAATTTGAAGAGATTCACCATAAATGTATAATAAATTCAAAATATCGCTATTAAAATACATATTTAATTCGTCTTACATATTTTGGACAGCTTAAAACCAGTTAGATACGAAATAAACCTTGTGACAATTTTGACAGATCAGATTTACTTTTCAAGGCTTACTACTACGGTTTTTCTTAGTAATGCGCAATTTGGAAAATAATCATTAATAACTAATAACTCTAAAACTATGAGAGATGGGCATAGGAAAACCTATTCCAAAGTCAAGAGGAGAAAAACGCCAGTTCTACGAGGAACTTCAAAATGTCATGAACCCTATACCCAACGAACCACCACGTCATAATTATGAGTGACTTTAATGCTCGGTTTGAAAACGACACATTAATTGGTATTAAGCAACGGTTTCACGAAGGCTTATACAACAACACCGGTGATTTAATGGTGGAATTATGTGCTCATAATAATAATAAGAAATATATATTTTGACCATGACTTCAAATACAAATATACGCTCAAAAACTAACGAGGCCAACAATAAACGGTAGACTATTTCGTAGCAAACAAGAAATTTATCTCATCGGACATCTTGGATGTAAAAACGCTGAATTCGGCAAATATAGGAAGTAACCATTCATTGCTATTATGTAAGGTATGAATGAACCTATACCTAAGGCCCAAAACAATTTCTGGGGAGAAATAAGAATTCAATATAGAATCACGACAACAAGATTATACCATATACTTATATGAAAAAAGTCTAAAACACTATATCGGCAGATCGACTATTATAAGCGACGACAACTCAGATGAATCCTTGATGAATCTGGAGAATGCTGAGAAAAAAAGTAGCAGTGAACGAGTATATAAAATTGAACGACATAAATAAGGATCAATGGGGGAGAATTCTTTAGAAACCTATATAAGGAAGATCCACTCAAACAAATAACACATTGTTAGAAACCAATAATAAAAAAGTCGAAATAACTAGCAATGAAAAAAAAAGCCGTCAAAAGTTTAAAAAATAGGAAAGCTGCCGGAAGTGATGAAATCACCAACGAATTTCTGAAATATGGAGAAAGCCCATGATGAAAGAACTGACCGAACTATTTAATATCATATTGTAAACCGTAAAAGTACCATCGGACTGTCGGACCAGCACAACTGTCCCAATATTCAAAAAAAGAGAAAACTGATCCAGAAAATTATAGGGGAGTAACCTTATTATGTTCAACCAAAAAGCTATTCACAAAAGTAATCCCCGAGAAATTGAAACCATATCTAAACGGGAGAGAAGAACAAGAAGGTTTTAGATGAAATCGATCAACTGTCGATGCTACATTTGTGATACGTCAAATAGTCGAAAAGCGATTGAATTCGACGAGCCAACCTTCATGTGCTTCGTAGACTTAACGAAGGCATTCTATCGGGTACGACTAAGAGACGTTATATTAATACCTCAAGATAATGTTACACCAACACAACTGATAAAGGTAGGGGAAGACATATACCCAAACCACGCACGAACACAGGAATACAAACGCTATGCAGACGACGTGGTACTAATCGCGGACTCAGAAATAAACTTACAAAGGCTTCTCCACACAATCTTGACAACGGCGGAAACTTCTAATATGCCGACAGAATAGCCAGAGTCCTACGAAGACACAACATTGAAACCACATTCAAGGCAGACAGAAAAATCAGTGCAGTCCTTCGGAATCCAAAAACAAGAATACCTTTAGAAAACCAGGTGGTGAGAAGACATACATCGGCCAAACAAACAAAAGGGTAAACGTAAGAAGAGACGAACACCAACACTCCGTAAGAGAAGACGAGAAAACTTCATCTTTGGCTCAGCATGTAAAGGAAACGCCCCACACGATAGACTTCAGCAATACCAAATTATTGGCGAACATAGAACATATGAAAACCAGAATTATCAAAAAGCTATCGAAATTGAGAAACGTCCGGACAATTTGAATTCGGGAAATGATACCCAGAGGCTACCAACAGCATGGAAACCAGTATTAAGCAAAGTAGTTGTCAACAAGAAACAACAAACAAAAACACCTACACCGCAACCCAGCCAATACACTCCAGCTACAGGCCCAACGACACGGAGCCGTGCACACCCTCAACCAAGTGTAACCAACCAGAACGCTAAGCGGGTATATAACCACCATCCTAAACTCGACTACGTCAGTTTACGAGTAACCACAAGCAGAAGCAGGCAGTTATCGCAGACCTGAAGATGGCAAATGTAATTTTGCCGAAACGTCGTCCTGAAATCAGCACCGGTCTTTACAAAGACCAAACAGTGGAAACGCGGAAGAAAACCCAGAATCCAGCTACAACACATACTACTACCCGCGGAAACCTGAAAGAAAACATATATATAATAACATATAACAGTATAAAACATATACATAATATATATTTAGTGTGTATCCATCGAAATTAGTAAAAAGAACTAGTTAAAGTGTAAAAAGTGCATGCATAATTGAAAACAATTATTTTATGTGTGTTCCATAAATACCTTGTATGATGAATTTTCTTGTTTCTTTTTTAAAACCTGGGTCACAGACAAATAATCACAGACAAGTAGCAAACAAATCACTAGCGAATAATCAAAAACACGATTATTAATGAAATCATTAAGAATCCGATAATCGACTAGAGATTATCCCAATATTTGGTTTTGATTAACGTCGAATTGGAAGTCATTAATCGCACTGATGATATTTCTGCAATGTCAAATTTGAAGTTTATTTGACAAGCTTACTACTGCCACCGCGGAGTAAGGTTGAAGTTTTCAGAGTAGCGGGTAAGGTTGCATATACAACCGGCGCTCGCCAATTTTGAAGGCATTAAGAATTAATTGATTAGCGATAATTAATCCATCTAAATTGCCGTTCAGAGGCAGAACATCGTTACAAAGTATCTAGGATTTGAGGTATAGAGCGACAGCAACAACTATCAAGAAGTAAGACAAGTTATGAAAGGAGCGCGTATATCACGATACTTTGGAGGCGTGATATTGGAGAACCTAAAAATAGAAAGCAAAACAAATATATACAAAACGATCATCAGACCGGTAGTGACATATACAGCGGAAACACGAGCAGACACAAGCACGACGAAACAACAACTGCGCACATCAGAAATGAACATAATAAGAGCAATATTCGGAAAAACCAGAAGAGACCTGGTTCGAAATAAAAAAATCAGAGACGAGTGCGGGACATCGTAAAATTCATAAGGAAGCGAAGAAGAGAATGGAACGACCACGTCCAAAGAGCCGAAAGTGGAAGACTTATAAGAATTGTAGGAGACCAAAAACCAGCAAGGAAAAGTGACCCTGGAAGACCCCAAAATAACTGACTCCAAAGCTGGGTGTTGACTTCTACCGAGACACCATAACATACCTAGAGTCCTAGAGTAAAATAGTTGGCTGTGACTTCCAGTTTAACTGAAAGTGGTTCATGGCTGTACATATTTTTTTAAATTTTAACAACACACCAAGTATTAAGATTACGTGCCCCAAATTTTCAAGTGTCCTAAGGTGTTAATATAGAAAACTTCTAACGAACGGTTACGTGAAAAATCTTGTATATACACGCGCTCGTGCGATATTACTCGAATGAACCTCTCTAGCTATTACCATCTACAGAGACATATTTACTCGAGAAATCATTTAATAAGTTTACGAATGTGTTCCATTGAGTATTTCATAACTGTCACATCATATATCAATATGCATATCTTTTATTTATTTATAATTACTTATTATTATCATGTTCTTTTTTAGGATTTGTCATATCTATGTATGTACTATACTGTTTTGTCCTACTACTGGGTATGAACCTGTTGGACAAATAAACCATTATTATTATTATTAGCGCTGGCGAATTTGCGCCAACAGCCAGTGGCGGCCGCATAAAAGTTTACACATAATATAAATAGTAAAAAGTAAAATATAAAATGTGCTCAAACACTTACTGTATATTAAGAGTTTTCCCTGAAATCTCAAAATGGATAACATCTATTAAATATTTCGGTCATTGTATGCAATAGTATGCATTCACACATTTTTTTAAACGAATTAATGCGGTAACAAATACATCACGTCTATAGACATAACCCGACGCGTCGGTCGATGGTGATTCATTTCTTATTGCGAGTACTTCCTCGAAAACCGATAGAGGCGTTTTGACCCCGAATTTGACATTTTGGAGGACCTCTGTGAACATATAACATGTATACAGGGTTATTTAAATGTTTCGAAACCTTAAATATTTTTGAAACCATAGAAATTTTCAAAAAAATTTTCAAATTTTTTTGGTTTTAAGCAACATATTGTAAGAACATGTTTCTAATCTACATATTGCTCGTGTTATCATGGAAAATGTATTCAATTTGATTTTTTTAAATAAAATACACTGTTTAATTTTACATAGCTGAAATCCTCCTGAGATTTTAAAGTGCTTTCGTTTATACAATTATATCTCTATTTTGCTCCATTCTTGAGATATTTACTATTATTTGCAATTCTTACCGAGACGTTTTTAAGTTATTTGCAAATAATCATCTCGGCAACCATGCTGCCACCAATATGCAGTACCTTTATTTACAGTCTCACAAAAAATAAACCAAATAATAACAAAAAGCAAACAAACTGACCAACAAATTTTAAATCTGCATAAATTTTCGAATTGTAAACTCTGGGCATTTGACAATGCATTAATCTCTCCTCACATTAGCGTAAACAGTTGCATAAATGATCCACACTAATGTTCCACGCTTCCTGATGAATCCTGTATTTTAATTCTTTAATATTTTGTGGCCTATTGGTATATACTTTTGATTTAAGATGTCCCCAAATGGAGAAATCTAATATTTGCAAATCCGGCGATCTTGGTGGCCATTCGATAAATCCTCACCTTCCAATCCGTCTCTGTGGAAAAACTGTGTTTAAATAATTTCGAACTTTCACACAGTAATTAGGAGGAGCTCCATCTTGTTCTAACCAGACATTATCTAGTTCTTCCTCCTTGAAGATGTTACGGAGATAAGGCACTACTTCATTCTGTAGTAAAGCTAAGTAACGTTCTGATATTATATTATTGATAAAAAATAATCCTACTATTCTGTTCCCAATAACATCTAGCCAAACGTTAACTTTTTGACGGTATTGCGTATGAAGTTCCTCAGTCCAGTGCGGATTGTCTGTTGACCAATATTTGTAAATGTTCCCGTTCATTACCCATTTAAAGAGAATGTGGCCTCATGAGAGGATAATGTTTTACTCAATATGGTAGGATTATTATTAATCATGTCTTGCAAAATCTCACAAAATTGTAGTCTCTTATCTGAGTCATCTTCCTTTAATACGTGAATTAATTGCACTTTATAAGGATGTGCTTTTTCTTTTTTGAGAATTCTATGAACTGATAATTGACTCAGTTCATGATCTAATGCTAGTTGGTTTGAATTAATTTTAGGAGTCTCTACTATTCGCTCCATTATCTCGTGAGTTTTATATTGAGTCCTAACAGTTTTTGGACGACCCGTTTTCGTTGAATTTTTTATAGATTGCAAATTTTCGTAACGATCTAAGGTACTGACACTTATAGGATTTCTATACATTTTGTTAAAGAAATTTCTTACATCTCTAAATGACCTCCTTCTATCACCAATTACAATAATCATTAATAAAATCAACCGC
Organism: Melolontha melolontha; assembly: GCA_935421215.2. NCBI lineage: Eukaryota > Metazoa > Arthropoda > Insecta > Coleoptera > Scarabaeidae > Melolontha > Melolontha melolontha. Next base: position 8,745,904 of record OW285240.1, on the reverse strand, counting down.
TAGTATTCCGTCAGTTGATTCATTCTAGATAGAAATTAAGTAGACACTTTCATTTTGTACAATTTATTATTTTCATACTTTTAGTTACCTTAAGGTGAGATCCTTTTTTGGTAGAAAAAGTTCTAGTTAGAATTTAATAACCTAGAATTCTGACATAAAATTGAGCTGCTGTCTAAATGTAATTGTCAGGTATATCATTCATAGCTAACTAAAACACATACGCTTGGTAAAAAATATAAATAATAGTAAATATCTCAAGAATGTTAAAATATAGAACGAATTTCATTAAAAAAAATCAAATTTAATACAGTTACCATGATAATACGAGCAACATGTAGATTAGAAATATATTCCTACAATAGCTTGCTTAAAACCATAAAACTTTTGTTTGAAAACTTTTTGGAAAATTTCTGCGGTTCCAGTAATATTGAAGTGTCCCGGAACATTTGATTAAGCCTGTATATCTTACGCTTTCTTGAGAACCAGATAGCGGTATTTCGCTACATCCCTAACAACTAGAGTCGTTTTGATATCATCCACCCTCCACCTTCCCCCCCGTATCACGACGGCTGACACCAAGGTCCTTATGTTGCATGAGGACTTTGGGGAACACTGGGGACCCGTCATGAGACGGGAAAGTGCGTGGAGTGTGCATGACATCAAAGGTAGCGAAGTACCGCAATCTAGTTCTCAAGAAAGCGTAAGACACACAGACATTAATGTTCCAAGATGAGTCACCGCCTACCAGCGCATCAGATTATTTCTATAGACGCTATCGACTTGTCACCGTATTAATTCTATTTTAAAAATGCATACATATGTAATCATTGAAATATTTAGCAGATATCCCGGATGTGACTTCACGGAAGACTCATAAAACGGTAAATTTTTGAATGTTTCAAAAATGTTTTGATATGTTTCATAATTTACTTCTCACTATTTATTTTATGTCAACTTTTGAGCGTAATTTGCCAGTTCTAATTATTATAATTTAAACATTCGAAATATTTCGAGTATCTATGTCAGGAATTTATGTTTTCTAATGCGTATATCTATATCCAGAAAAAAAAACAACGAAAAAAAATACGTTAAATTTACATTATCACACACATTATTTATTGTGTTCTAAAGCAATTTAAAATATTTACAGATATGAGCGTACATACGTAAATATACTAGGAGTGAATAACTTTTTATAAACACAAATTGGATTTTACCATATTAAGGAAAGCAAACAAATTCCATTCTCAGTAAAATATCAACAGAACCACAACAAACAACTAGAGATGAAACAGGTTTTGATATTTCTATGTTGTCTATTGACAGTCTATTGTGCATTATATCTTGAAGATGCTCCAGTTTCAGGTTGTATCGCATACTCTAGATCTTTCAAATTTTATTTTACACATTCATATTTTAGATATGGAGAATGAAGAAGGATATTCGTGCAAATCAAGTAACAAATATTTGGGATTAATGAAAGGCGGTGAAACAAGAAGGAATTTCGAGCCCAACTTCTGCGCTAGAGCTTCTTGCAATAACGGAATGATAGAATACGCAACGTGAGTATAATGACAATAATTTTTGTTTAATAAACATTATGTAAACACATTCGAGATCTTATCGAATACAGTAAATTAATTTTCGTTTGGTGTGTTCCATACATAAAAAATTAAAAATAATTTGTATGAATACCATTCAACAAGTATATGATTTAAATATTAATATTTCCGATATCACACCCTCCTTTAGTAGATAGACATATATGCAATGTGGTTAATTTTGATTTTTGGTCAGTTATAATAACCAGTATAGGAGATACTTCGTTTCAATTTATAGTGCGTTGTCATAAAGACAGTATTAAAGATCTATTGCGTTAATCTCCCCGTAATCTGGCGATGATAAACACTAATGATAAGATCCTGGAAGCTATCTCGGGCGGTTGAAGGGTATTAAGAAAATAAAGTAATTAATATTCAATCTATAATTTTAATATTTTAATATTGAATTATCACTTATATGTTATAGTTAAGTAAAGTTTTCTATTCAGTTTATTTTTAAACAACTAAGGAAATCAAGCGTTATAAATTCAAAAGTGTACAATATTCAGACATTGGGAAAATAGTTCTGCAGTTACTTTAAGAGAAGTGGATTTGGATGTTAACGACGGAAACAAAATGTGTAATTAGAAAACAAAGACAGCATTTATCTATGGATGCAAAACAGAAAGCACTTTGTATTAAATGTTGTTGTAGAAATAGTTCAATGGAAGGAGATGAACTATTTAGAAAGCTATACTAATCACTTCACTAAAATTTACTAAAGTACCCGGACTATTAGAAAAATGCTGGATGTTGGTGTTTCTAAAAACAAAAAGAGATGTGATAGTCGACAATTTACAAAAGTTTGAATTCTCAAAAGAATATGAAGTAGGTACCATCGCAAGAAAAAAATCATAGTGTGTTACGTTTACCGCCCTATCATTGCATTTTTAGCTCTATTTAATTGAGTTGGGTACAACTCAAAGAAAACTACGAAGAAAAAATAAATAGCCGAAATTTAGTGGGAGTGTTTATACAACTTATAAAAGAGAAAATAAAAAACATATCTACAAATGCAATCAATCATGTTATGAAAATTGAAACAAAGTACAATAATTTACCAAAGATGCATCCGGAGCTTATAATTAATTTAAATAGTGACGAAGATTCCACCTAGTCAGAGTTTGAGGATGATACAGATATTTTTATATAGTAAGTTTTATGTTTTCATCTCCCTTTGTTTACGAGAGTAGCACCGATTATTTCTGCAAACTAATATTTCTATTGAATCACGCTATGAAACAAATGTTTATTGTTTTCTATTTGTACAGTTCGAATTTAGTTTTGATAACTGCAAGAGTTATTTTGTAAGCTAATTTTAAACCGAGTGGTCAGCAGTAAAAATGCATTTAACGAGAGAAAACTTTAGAGCCTTGATTTACTATGATTTTAAAAGTTCTTTAACTCCAAAACAAATTGTTTCAAGACTTCGTGCTGCATTTGGTGATCAAGTATAGGGATATTAGGAGCACCTTGGGTGTTAGCATTACTGCAATATACAAGATTTTACATAATAATTTAGGTGTGAGAAAAGTCTGTTGTCGTTGCTTACCTCATAATTTAACACAGGAACAAAATCAATACCGAGTGGAATAGTGTAAAAAAATGCTTAATAAATATACCGGAGGTAGGTCTAAAGCAGTTTACAACATCATCACTGGTGATTAAACCTGGATATGTGCATTTTAACCGGAATCAAAACGGCCGTCGGCGCAATGGGTTTCCAACAGAACTTAATCCAGTTAAAGTGAAAAAATTTCGAAGTATTAGAAAGAAAATGGTAGCCAGTTTCTTGTCAAAATTAGGACCTATCACAACAGTTGTGCTTGAAAATAAACATACGATTACCGCAGAATGGTACACGACAGTATGTCTGCCAGACGTTGTTCAAAAGGTTCGTTTACGACACCCTACATCGGAGATTGTCCTTCATCACGACAATGCTTCAAGTCACATTGCGCGTCAAACAAACGAATTTTTTAAAGCTTCCGGATTAAAATTACTAGATCATTCGCCATATAGTCCGGACCTGGTACCTTCAGATTTCTTTCTATTCCCAAGACTAAAGGATAAAATGTATAGTGTACGATTTTCAAGCCCAGACGGTGCAGTGGAGAACTTTAAAAACCTTATATCTGAAGTGAATCAAGAAGAGTGGAATGTATGCTATGACAACTGGTTTTATCGAATGTCTAAATGCATTCAATTTAAGGGCGAATATTTTGAAAAACAATAACAAAAATAATTTTTGACAATATTTTATTTTATTAGTTTGTAAAAATAATCGGTGCTACCCTCGTATATGTTAGCTAAATTTGTAAATTAACTGTCATACAATTTACAGAGTAAATAAGCGTGCAAAATGTATTCTTGTATGTACTTCACATAGCGTAAGTAACAACTGTACCGTGTTTCTCATATCGATCGCTTTTATTGATTACCAAATGTCGTGTTCAAGCAACTGTGGAAGCTTGCATTCGCACTATAACTTGAAACAAATTATATAGACGTATAGGTATGTCTCGTATTTATTTAATTCTATGTGCCCAGCTGAGGGTAAATTTCATTGTACTATATAAACCTCAATAACGTCTACACTTAACGTGCCCGTCTACGAGTGCAGACTGTTATAATAAACAATTAAAAGATGGATATGTTAATATAATATTAAGAATAGTTTAATTCGCTACCGAATAACTATCGGAGTGTTATTGCGATTAAACTCATATAATATTCTATATTTTATGTTAATTTAAGCGCTATAGTTGAAAGTGGAAATAAATAGTTCTTAAAAACACTTATTCGAAAACATAATTGAACATATCGTGAGATAAGTGGGTCCAGCATGTATAAATTATTGATTTTAGACTAAATATACGTAGGTACTTTAGTTATTTGGTCTAGTAGGTAGGCTAAGTGGTTCGTAGTTTCCTAATCAGTGTAACGTTATTTAAAAGTCGAAAATACAGCTTGGTCTAGAAGAAGTGCCCATTTTATCGTGCACAATGCGGGGTGTTTCACTGACGCAAGTATGTATCGCGTGCTCCATGTGTCACTTTTCAAATGGCATATTGAGCGATCCCTTTTATTTTGAATTTTTTATCGCTATTATCAACCTTTCCACCCTAACAATTAGTTACTGGATAATCACTAGTATCAAAATGTAATGCACAATTTCGCTTAATAATATCGTGTTTAATTAATTAATTTTTGCGGTAATCCGTATATCGAGTGATCCAGAATGATTACCGATGCCGCTATTACGCGATAAACTTTGGAACGGGTAGCTTGCTTGAAATTGCGGTCGTGAACTGGCTGGATGAGGTTGAAATAGTCAATGTGAAGCTAGGCAACTTAATTTACACCTACAAATATTGTCAGATCCATTTCAAGCAGTTTTCCAATATTTAATCTACACGCAATTTAAATGGCACAAAATTGCTTTTTGATGCGTTGTAATAGAAAACAATAATTACTTCAAAATCTATAGAAATACTAACTGAAATTATTGGACAATATTTAAAAAGACGCAATGACAGATAGTTTCAGTTTTTCAATTGTGCTAGTTTCAGTCTGTCCATTTTCTTTTCTAAAAGAAAATAGTTTATTAAAAGAAATTTATTTCTAAAAACATGAAATACACAAATATACGACATTGTAGTTTTGTTTTCTTAAACATAATAAACTCTCAATAACTAAGTATTATGGATTATACACCGTGTACACCGTTGTTCATTAAACAAACATTTATCATTTATTTCATACCATCAAACACGTGCTCTAGTATTTGTGGATTGATTTCCTGTATAGCGATTCTTATATCTCTAAGTTCTTCTAATGAATGCCAGCGATTGCGATATATTTTATTTTTTAAGTAACCAAAATAGACAATAATCAATAGGTGTCAGACCGGAAGACTCTCGGGAGTTTATCTATTCAACCGATAAGTCTGTTATCATAAAAGTCTCGTATATACTAGACAGTCTATCCTGCTATATGGTACTAGCATTACCGCCTTGAAAAAAACCTCTTATGAGTTCACCGTCATGCAACTGACCAATAAATATCTCTAAAATCCCTCAGTACCTAGCTGCTATCAAAGAAAATAGGTCCTATTAATCTTCCGCTTGAAATACTAGTCCAAACACCAATCTTTATTGGATGCAATTGCATCTCAGGATATATACGCGGATTTACAGCAGACCATATCCTATAATTTTGGGAGTTGACGCAGCCACTTAAATGGATTTAGACTCATTCGAGGAGAATCATATATTTAGCAGCTCTTCGTTTCTCAAATGAACATTGAATAAGTTCTTCTAATGCATGTCACCGATTGGGATATATTTTTGAAGTAGCCAAACAGACAATAATCTATAAGTGTCAGATCGGGAGGCTGAAGAAGCCATCTATACACACCGATAAGTCTGTTATCATAAAACTCTCGTATATACTCGACAGTCTGTTCCGCTGTATGAGCACTAGCATTATCGCCTTGGAAAAAACTACTTGTGAGTTCATCGTCATGCAACTGGCTAATAAATATGTATAAAATTCCTCAGTGCCTAGCTGCTATCAAAGAAAATAGGTCCTGTTAATCTTTCGGTTGACATAGCAACCCAAACACCAATCTTTATTGGATACAATTGCGTCTCATGATAAATATGCGGATTTTCAGCAGACCAAATACTATAATCTTGGGAGTTGGCGCAGCCACTTAAATGGATCCAAGATTCATTTGAGATGAATGTTATATTTAGCAGCTCGTCGTTTCTCAAATGAACATTGATCCAGTTGCAATACTCTACACGTTTGTTATAATCTAGCAGATAAAGTTCTGACACAAACGATATCTTATGAGAATGATAATGAAGTTTCGTCCTTACTGTTCGATGATAGGACCATAATACAAACCATGATATATATGGTTTAGATGATCTTTACAACAGTGATCTAAATGTGGCTATTAAAATTATATCAATTTTAATACGGATATACGATTTAACTTTGACATGTAGTAAAATAGCTAAATAATAAATAAAATTACTATTTATGAAATAATTAGAATGGATTAGAAGTTTCGAGTAATTAATTAATAACTAAATTAAAATTATATAATAGAAATTTAAAACGAAAGTTTCAGAATATTAAATAGATGAGTTGACCGTTTGGTCACAGGTTTCTCAGAATAGGGGTGTAGTTTATGACCAGTGGTTTTCTCTTGAAAATTCGAATTGTATCAAGCATGCCACAAATTGCCTAATTTTAATGAATTATTTCTTTTTTGATTTTCAGTTAGACATTTATACGTATTCTTCAGATTCTCATAACTTAGGGGCTATTCAGCAATTACCTGTATATATAATAATAATAATATAACGAGCGATCATTAAAATTTTCACTCGTAGCTGGCCGTGTATATAAAAAATATGTCGTAGCTTTAGTCATTAAGATGTTATTTCAAACATCTGTCAGTGTCAAATATATATTTTAAAGTTTCATCAAAAGAAAAAGTAATGCCTTTAATGATATGCATAAAGCGTTTATGGTAGAATGTTACTTCCTGACATCTCAAAAAATTGATGGTATTTGGCAGCACTCAATAGAAAATTGCCTTGCGGAGTTTGAAGAGAGATATCCAAATACTGTTCCTAGCTATAAAACTTTCCGTGATTCGCTAATGCATTGTGTAAATCTTTTTCGTCAAACAGGCAGTATTTTAAGGAAAAAAGGAAGCGGTCCTCCTCTCAAGAGAAGTCGCGGCGTAATTGAAAATGTCAGACAAATTATTAACGAATCTCCTCAAACATCTATTGAACAATTATATGGAACATGTCAAAAAATTTTAAAAAAGGACTTGCACATGTATCCATATAAATTAACTTCTGTACAAAATCTATTACCTACGGATTATGAAAAAAGAACACAATTTTGCCAATGGTTTATTCAAACAATGACAGACAATATTTTAAATCATTCATTTTTCACCGATGAAGATTAGGTTTATTTGAAAGGTTATGTTAATTCGCAAAATATGCGTATGTGGTCCAGTGAAAATTCTCATTTCTACAGAGAAGTTCCTCTACATCCAGGCGTATGGGTAGGTATGAGTCGTCACCGATTAATAGGACCAATATTCTTTGAGGGCACGATAACATCGGAGAAATATCGTAACGAAATTCTCAGTGTTTTTACTAATCAATTGACTAATGATGAACTCCAGGTCAGATATTTTCAACAGCATGGGGCTACATCTCACGTTACACTTGAAAATATTCAGTTTTTGCAACAATTTTATGGCGATAGGATAATAAGTAGAAATACAGCGATTCCATATCCACCACTATCGTGTGATTTAACAGTCATGGATTTTTTTGTGTGGCCATATATAAAGAATATTATTTATGAAACACCAATTAATAATCTACAAGAGTTAAGACATAAAATCATAGAAAAATGTGAACACATCGATAACTCACCGCAAATACTGATCAATGTTTTCAATGCTCTACGAAATAGAGTGCGATTATGCTTGGTGGAGAATGGTCATCATTTTACACATTTTTTATAATATTCTATTACTTTGTATAAAAATAATAAATATATTTAATATAAAAGTCAGCATTTCAAATTATTTTTTAACAATCATGACGTTTGAAATTATAATGACAGATCTCCTCTATTAACTTAAGTTAGGACATACTTTTTGTGTACATGGCTTACTTGAGTGAAAATTTTAATGATCACTCGTTATATTTGTTCAATAGCGTCACCCAATTACAGGAAGAGTAATATATAAAATTAAAATGCTTTTGCTAATAATGGTTCAATTAACTGAAAATTAACGTATCAAAATTCTGATGATTGGTTTTAGTGATCGCGTCTGAATTCATGAAGAAGTATGCTATTTATTTAACAATTTGCATCAATATCGGCAACCAATATCACGAACTGTCGTTAGTAAAACTTTGAAAAGGTATAACTTAACCGAAAATATTAGAAAGTTACCGAAAGGCGGACGACCACACTAATGAAGTTATTGCTCAATATATTGCTATAGCATTGCTATAGTATCTCTCGCACTAAACTATGATATAAGTTGCCGATCAATAGCCAGAATATTAAAGCACGAAAAATATCATTCGTATAAGCCACATTCAGTGCAAGAATTATAGGACGGGGATTATGATCGTAGAATTGAAGAAGAGTGATGGAGATTTGCGAAAATGACCAATATTTTACATACAATTTGGTGTTTTCCGACGAGGCTACGTTTTGTTTGAATGGTACCATTAATCGCCATAATTGTCGATATTGGTCAATAGTTAACCCTCATTGGATGCTAAAACTAGGCGGGGTATTTTCAGAAAGTCCTTTTTTCATTCATGGTACACTAACTAGACAGAGATATTTAAATCTTTAACGTGATCAGGTTGTTCCTAATATTGAGGAAGATGGGGAATTACGGGTAAATGTTTGGCTACAACAAAGTGGAGTTAGAAGTTTTTTAAACCAAACATTCCCAAATCGCTAGATTGGTCGTAGAGGATTCATTGAATGGCCCGCACAGTCTCCAAATTTAAATCCCCTAGATTTCCTTTGGAGTCATTTAAAATATGTAGTTTATACTAGACAAGCGCATAATCTGCACGAATTACGCCATAGAATAATTGACGAAGTGCAATTAATTCGTGAGGAGGCTTTGGCAAATGTCATTCGAGAATTTGTTCACAGATTTGCGTATTCTCAAGAACTGAACGGTCATGATTTCGAAAACCTTCTCAATTGATATTGTTTTTGTTTATATTTTTTGCGTTCATTTCTCTGAACTCCCAGAGCAGAACTCTATTAAAATTCGTAAAAATATATAGGGTGTTTCATTTCAAATGAAAAAGTTAACATCGTTTCCGGCTAAACCGAAAGTCTGCTTCGGATATATATATATATATATATATATATATATATATATATATATATATATATATACTCATCGAACCCCCAATTTGCATATAATTAATTGTGGAAAAGTCATATATGTAAATGTAAGTAGCCTCATCAAAGATATTCGAATGGCTTTATACATTTGCCTAACCCTGTATAATAATACTGATTAATCCGATGATACCATATGAGCAAAAATTATTTAGATAAGGGATGTCCATGGTTGGAAGGATCACTGTCTTTAATAGGTTCGACATACATGTTGGATGGATGCCAATTTCGATTTAAATTTTTATTTGACAGGAATTAAATATCAGTTTCGATTTGTAGTTTTGTTCGACATGATTTAAATGCAAGTTTTAATTGGCAACAACAAACTGAACTTATTAAAGACAGTGATCCTCCTAACCATGGCCGTCCCTTATCTAAATAATTTTTGCTCATATGGTATTATTGGTATTTGGAAATTCAAGACCGATATCAAAATTCTGATCACAAGCAGCCTGAAAATAGGGAATTGGCAGGATATAACTGATAACTTGATTGGAACGAATTCGGTAAGAAGCAGCCAGCAGAAGTACTGTGGAGATGTTGGATTCCATAAATCCTACAAATTATGGCATTAGTAAAAATAAACAACTTAAATAGTATTCAATCATCAATAATCTCACATCAACAGTGTTATTCATGTCTACACGATTTGTGACTATTTATGCATATTAGCTATGCATTTAAACCGGGCTTAAACTAGAGGCCCTTAAGAAAATTGACTATGCTGCATCGTTCTCTCTTGGCGCACTTGTTCTTCTTCTTATGTTTTGGGTTGGACGCCAGCACGTCCAGGCACTTGAGCACACTGCTCTTTGTACTATCCCCAATAGATCTCTCAGTTCCACTCTGTTAGTCTTGTGTCCTCGATAGAAGCCACTATCCTCCTCAGGGGAAGTTGAGTTGAGATCTCTCCCGAAATATTTCTGTTTTGAGTTCCTTCAGTTCCTCACACGTGCATATTACATGAAGGCTAGTTTCCTCCAGTTTTTTACATCTTCTACACCAGGGCTCGCTAACCAAGCCCATGCTGTACAAATGCTTCCTTAGAGGACAATGTCCGGTTATTAACGCGGTAATTATTTTAATTTCTTTTTTGTTACTACGAATTAGGTTGGCTGAAAACTTTCCGTCCAGCTCCCTTAGTAGTGTTTTGGTATGGAGCTGACCTTCCGAGAACCTCCATTTGATTTTATGTTCTTTTTCTAGCCATAACCAGATCTCCCTTTTAGCGGACTCCTTAGTGATTCCACATACAGGTTCTGGTCCTATGAAATTCCAATTAGTACCTTCTTTGGCCAGTTTGTCTCATTGCCTTGTGCCAGCTTATTGAGGACCTGTTTACAATATTTCACCAGCTTAGACCTGGTAGATGGATTCATAATGGCTTTAATAGCCGCCTGACTACCAGTCATTATGTTAATTTTTTTGTTTGCGCAGCCGGCTTCCAGAATTTCCTCGGCGCAGACTGCGACTGCAAACAATTCGGCCTGGAAAACTGTAGTATGTTTCCCCAGACATATCGATGTCTTCCTTCCAGGGCACATTCCGTATATGCCTGCGCCTGCCCCCTGACTAGATTGGCATCCATCAGTGTACCAGGTGCCGGCACCACAATCGATCGAGCGACTTTTTGCCTCTTCCCTGGTCGGTATAAATATGTTCAGCTTAGCTGTAAACATAATTTCAGGTGTCATACTGTCCGCCGGCATTTGAAATATCGGCTCTTCCAGTATAGATCCTGTGATATCTATTTGGCTCCCTACACCATTATTAGGACACCACACGTCGTTGGCCTTCAGCCTCAGTATCGCAGCCATTGCCTCCGCCTTTACAAATAGTTCCAGCGGAGGGAGACCCACGATGGCCTCCATGGAGCAGTTCCCCTGCCATTCATAGCTCCCGTGATTCCCAACAGAGCCTGTCGCTGGAGAGGCGTGAGGAGCCCCACCGACGATGTCCGCTCCGTCCTCCTCCACCAGACAACTGCTCCATAGGTAATCGTTGGTCTTATTACTACTGTGTACAACCAGTGTACCATATTTGGGTTTAGTCCCTAGGTCTTGCTAACAGCTCTTCTGCATCTCCAGAAGAGCTGCGCCGCCCTATCTGCCGCTTTGACTGGATGTCTGCTCCAATTCAGTTTCGCATCAAGTGTTATGCCTAGATACTTCACTTCATTGGTTTGTTCTAACTCTTGTCCAAATAGCCTTACGCTACCCAGATCATTTAGTTTTCTCATGTTGGTAAAGGCTACCAACTTGTTTTTTTGAGAATTGACAGTTAATCAAGGCACCATCTCTCCACAATTCGCAGAGCATTTCGCATGATGCTCGCCACTGTGCTCGGGAATTTCCCCTGGGGCACTATGACAATGTCATCGGCGAACCCCTGCGTCCATATTCCCTGGTCATTTAATGTCCTGAGGAGATTATCCACTACTAGACTCCATAGTAACGGTGGCAATACGCCTCCTTGAGGACACCCTTTTGTTGTCCTCATGGAGATCGCTTTGTTTTGCATTTGGGCATGAACTACTCTGCTACGCAGCATGTTATGAACCCAGTTGCATGTGGTGCGTTTTATTTTTCGATCTCTTAAAGATCGAATAATAGAAGACTTCGAGGTATTATTGAAAGCTCCCTCTATGTCTAAGAAGACTGCAAGTGCAATTTCCTTGTAGTGTAGGCTTCCTTTCGAGCCCTCTCACCAGGCTATGCAGGGCACCCTCACCTGATTTTCCCATCTGGTATGCCCATTGCAGTGGGTGTAGTGGAGATCCATCCAGAGCCCCTCATTAGTATCATTTTTCCATAGTCTTCAACATAAAAGAGGTAAGACTAATTGGTCTAAATGATTTAGGGTGGGAATATGTTTCATTTCCGGGCTTCGGAATAAACACTACCCTAGTTTCTCTCCATGCCCTCGGGATATAACCCATAGCATGGCTAGACCTGAATATCTCCAATAGAGGACCCATAATTTCCCCAATTCCCTCTTGAAGGAGCTTGGGAAACACTCCGTCTGGTCCTGCGGATTTATATGGTTCAAACGATCCTATCACCCATCTAATTAAATGGGGCTTGAAGATCTCGTTTGATATCTCCCAATCATTCCTAGTCACCCTCCAAGAGGTGACAACTTGATTAGTATCAGAATCATCCATTTCCGAACCTGGAAAGTGTACCCTCAGAAGATACTCTAAAGTCTCTTCCACGGTACTGGTACACCTCCTTTCCGATTTTTTGTATAGATCTAATTGCGTTTGAAGGATCTTTTTTGGGAATTCTGTTAATTCTGGCCATGTCAGGAGCACCTTCGATGTTCTCACAGAATTTTCTCCAGGCCTTCCTATTGCTCTCTTTGATTTTATCATTGTATTTATTGAGGATAGCCTTGTAAGCTTCCCAATTACCTGTTTTCTTCGCCCTATTAAATGACCGGCGAGTTTCTTTCCTTAAATTGGTTAACTCTGCATTCCACCAGGCAGCCCGCTTTGCTATACGGCGCTACCTAAGGGGTCAGTTATTATCATAGCAGAGATATTTCGGGTTGCAGATAACAGGTCTTCCTTGTATAGTCCCTGTATAGTCTGGGTTCCGTTAAATCTGTACATAGTTCATAGCGGATATACGCATGATCAGATAGCGACGGCTCGGCGGATACATGCCACCCCCTTTCAATATCCCGTATTCCCAACGTGCATAAGGTTACATCTATAACTGATTCCCCCTTGATGTCTTAAATGTCGGTTTACCACCTTGATTCAGACAGTCAAGTTCAATACCACAGAGATAGCTAAATAGAGACTTCCCCTATAATTGTTATCCTTGCTGCCCCAAGCCTTATGATGAGCATTGGTATCTGCGCCAGTAAAAGTTCCAGATTGTTGATACTGGTATATGCCACCAAGGCCTCAAGATCAGGCCCTGGTAGTTCTGGAGAGTCAATGGGTAGGTATAGAGACGCAATTGTCGTCTCCAATATCCCCCCATCGACACTCAGTCTGATCCTGGCTACCGTCATGTCCCCACTGCATAGCTCCATGATAGGCATCACGTCCAGGTCGTCTCTGAAACAGATACAAGTTCTAATTTTAGTGTCTGGGGCACCAACCAACAGCTCCCTTCCCCTAACGTGTAGTCCTCCCACCTTACCTCTACTTATCCATGGCTCTTGGATGAGGAGGATATCAATATCTTTAGCCAGCGTCGTTTGACAAAGTGCCGCTGTGGCTGTTTTCTTATGTTGAAGATTTATTTGGAGAATCTTCAACATTTTGACTCTTAAAGGTTGATGCCTGAGGTTCTCCTTGAGTACCCTCATCCTGCATCACCGGTTTCTGGTCTTTCTTTGTTTCGAGGGTTACAAAGCTGGCCCTCTGAAAGCGATAGTAAGGTCTCCAATCAGTCCTCACCAACGTTTCCTCAGACTCCTTGTCAATCCGAAGGCCCACATGTAGGCCCTTTTCGGAAGACCTGAAACTGAGGGCAATCCATCGGTCCACTTTAAGCCCTGGATTTTGCCTCTCGAGTCTTTGCGCACTTGTTCATTCACTCTCCTTAATTTGAATGCCATCTTTTACTTTTATAGTAAAATAATTTTGTTTTTGTTATAGATGCGGTGTTGTCAGTATGGAAGGATGTAAGTTAGTGGAAAACTCGTCGAAGCCGTATCCTGATTGTTGTCTTGATTTTAAATGTGACTAATTAACAGTATTTTTTTATAAGTTCCGTACTCAAGTGTATTTAAACTCTGAGTTATATTTATATTATATATTTATATATATTTGTGTGTTGAAGCTTAGTTTTTACTTTCAGAAGTGTTCATTAAATACAGAAACAATCAAAAGAGTACTTGTAAATTTATTTATCCTAAATCCAATTGTAGTGCAAAATTATTTTTTTACATTTAGGTACTACTGTATCATATACTGGATGCCCTTGAAATAAAAAGACAACCTACAAAAAATTGAAAGATACAATTATATACAATGTAAATCCAAAATATATTTTTTTTAAAGGTATATAACCCCTTACCACAATTATTAATCGTATCCTAAAGACGTATTTCGACAACTAAGTTGTCATCATCAGTAGGTAAAACCACTACTCAAGGTGTCGCACATGGGGCACGGTAAAGCTAGCGCAACTGCTCACGCAACAACTTTACACAGCGTCCACGCATACAAATATATCGAACGAAAAGATCGACAAAAAATTACCTCTCTTAAGGAAACGGCACCCACATGTGTTTATACTCTATTTAAAATGTCTAGGACCTTTTTATTTACGTTTCTAAGAATGAAAAGAGACACATGTTCGGTCCTTTATCTCCGTTCATAGAATTCTGTTTGTTTTTAGAGATATGAATACTTTCATATGCGTCAAGATCGCGGGGGTTATTAATGGCCTTGACAAGTTTTAACCCTTTAATCGACATATTATGTAGTGTATTTAAAGCATGGTTGGCAACGTTAGATATATCCGGTCTATTGTATTTAATATGTGATATGTGTTCTTTAAACCGAGTTATTTATGGTCGTTTTGTTTGGCCTATATATTTCAAATTGCAATCATCGCAATTAATTTCGTATATACCTGATTTCGAATTAAATTTAACTTTATCTTTGGTATTCCCTAGGAGACTTTTGATAGTATTTTCGGACCGAAAGGCAACTTGGAGACCTCGTTCTTTCACAACTTTATTAATGTTTTTCGTGATGGGGTGGTATGGTAAACACATGTACTTTTTCTCCTTTTTCTCCTTTTTCTCCTTTTTCTCCTCTTTCTCCTTTTTCTCCTTTTTCTCCTTTTTCTCCTTTTTTTCCTTTTTCTCCTTTTTCTCGCGAAATATAATGGCTTTGACATAAATACATAATGACAGAAATAATCAATAAATTAATTAGAAAAACAAAACTAAGAAATACAATCAGCGAATCCACAAGTTTGATATCTCAAAGTAACCAGGAGAAATAGTACATGTGTTTACCATACCACCCCGTCACGAAAAACATTAATAAAGTTGTGAAAGAACGAGGTCCCCAAGTTGCCTTTCGGTCCGAAAATACTATCAAAAGTCTCCTAGGGAATACCAAAGATAAAGTTAATTTTAATTCGAAATCAGGTATATACGAAATTAATTGCGATGATTGTAATTTGAAATATATAGGCCAAACAAAACGACCAATAATAACCCGGTTTAAAGAACACATATCACATATTAAATACAATAGACCGGATAAATCTAACGTTGCCAACCATGCTTTAAAGTTTTATTAATGCTTTATTAGTGGTTTTACCTACTGATGGTGACAACATAGTTGTCGAAATACGTATTTAGGATACGATTAATAATTGTGGTAAGGGGTTATATACCTTTTTTTAAGTTTTTACTTAACCACAGTCTCCAAAGAAAGACTTTCCAAAATATTTTCTCAAAATTCCCTCTCATAAGAAAGAACATCCAAAAATATTTAAAAAAAATTTGTGACGCCACTATGTGATCGACTATATTATAAAAGACGATATCTTAAAGTTGACACAATTACAAAAAGAATATTTTTGTTATTGTCCATCTCATCCAGCTGTTACACATGTAAACATACGCTGTAGCGTATATCACTTAGCGTTTACATCACTTGTCATAATAAGGCATTTTAGTTGTCAATGTCAACAAAGTGTGAAAATAATTTATTTAACATCTAACTTACACAAACATTATTAAAAGGAATTTCATGGTAAATTTAAAAAAAGTTTGTTTTTATTTATAATTCTTTAACTTTTTCATAAATATTCTAAATATCCAACTTCACATTCCATACAATATGCGAGTCGATTATGAAATTCCTGCAAAGAGTGTGTTAAAAAATCTGGTTTGGTTCGTTATTCGTCGCAGGCTGTACTTATGCGTGTTTTTAAATCTTCAATGTTAGTGAAATTACATTATCATAAATTTTAGATTTAATACTCCCAAAGAAAAGTCATTTGGCGAACGAGCCGGCCAAACTATCGGACCAAACCTCCCTATCCATCAATCTGAAAGAAAGACTTGAATTTCCAAAACTTGTAATTGCCGCAGTTGAATGAATTGGGGCTCAATCCATTTGAAACCAGGAACCCTTAATGGCCAAATTTTCAAATCGAGGAACAATACATGTTCGGAGAAACATGTTCACTTCATCAGTGAAAAGTATTTTCTTCAACATATTATGATTATCATTTAATAAATTAGTGTTTCGTAAAAATCAACACATCTTATTCTATCTTCATGAAATAATTGTTGGTAATTAGAAATTTTGTAAGATTTATATTTGTACTGTTTTAAATACAGACGCCTTCGAAATATTAAATTGCTTACTTAATTGCTTAATTAATGGTGTTATGAGACATTCTTCAATGTAACATAACACATTTAAATTTTAGGTCTCCTGAAAGAATGTGGGGGCTTTAATTTCTTTTTGTGTGCATTTATTATGCAACAATCAGAATCAAATTTCCTAGTCATTGCCTGAATTTTTCCGATAGATGGCTTGGGCCTGTAAAGATATTTGATAGAAAACAGATCCCACACTTTCCTTAAACTGTTTCCAGCTTTATACTAGTTCGAAATTTCTATTTTTTCATCTTTTTTATATATGTATTTTTTTAAACTAGGTGAATACAGATGTCAAATGCTAAAATATTTAAAACGTTATTTCGTTTATGCACATTACTGATATTGATTTTGACATTTGTTGAAACACATAATCGAGCAATGTTGGTTGGACAACATTCCCATTCATTGAAGCTTTCTTTTTGAAACTGAACATGGGCCATATATAGGCATGAAGTGTGTGTACAATACAATATATTTTTTGAAACTGAACAAATTTTGTTTTCTGTTGGATATAATGTCATCACAACGATTATTAATTTATTCATATTCCGAATATTTTGAATTCATATGTGTCACGTAATACAATTTTCAGACTGTTTTTAATTTCAGGGTTCGCTTCGTAATTATCTCATAATATTTTATATTTATGTTCTATTAATTACATCTTTCATTTATCATACGTTGTCTCTTTATTTCAAGGACAGCCTGTATAGTAAGAGAAAAAATGAGGAGAAAAGGAACAGTAACCATATTTCATAACCTTTAACTAATGGCGCCCTTTATTTTACCATAACTACTGAGATGGTGTCTTTTGTACACCACACATATTATTGAACACCAAACAACTAAACCACAATAAAATCATTATTATATGTATTTGTAATAACTAAAATAATAAATACTCTTATAAAAACCTAATTAAATTTTATTGCTCGGAAAAGTAAAATAATGTCTATTCACTAACGTCACTACTATTGTTTTTGCATTCGTTACACCTTACAACACTTTCTATATGTTCCTTACATACACGTTTTTTTGCTGTTGTTGCACATTATAATAGTAACCCTATTCTTTTTTCTTCCGCATAGGAAACATCTAGCTCGAAATTTTTGAGATGGCTGCCCGTCTGTTTCTTCTTGATTTGTTTTATATCTAGATAAGAATAGTTTTATGTCAGCATAAGCAAAGATTGTACTGTAGCACGTTCAGTGAGATGTGGTTTCATCAAAGACATAGCTAGATTTTCAGAAAAATTTGTCTGTGTTTTCGTGGAGATGTAATATTTGTTGTGTTATACAAAATCTGGATACTATTTCCTGCTATATTCAATGATTGAAAAAATATTACCAAAGGTCATCTTCTAGTTCTTCAGTTTACAGAGTATGTATATTACAAATTTTATTTACTGTATCTACCCCTTTAGTATTCGGATTTGTTGGTATCTGCTATTATGGCAAAGTCTTAGTGCATTGTCGAGATCTCAAGTTGACACATTGTTTCTTTTTGAAACGTATGAAACTATAGTCGTATCTTTTCGAAAACCAAAAAGAGATGATTCAACCCTTTTCTTTATTAGATCTGTTGGTAGTTCTCGCTTATTCTTTTTCAGTGTTGTTGTCATTGTTACTTTGTGATGTAAGAAGTGAGTACTTGCAAAGGTATAACTTAAATACCAATTATCACACGTTAAATTTCGGTTACTTTCTTTGAAATTTTGAAGTAAGCGAAGTACTATTTCTTTAAGCGTTTTACATAAGTTGTACTTCCCTTCTGATTGCTTTCCACAATACACTTCTTAGTTACTATCTTAAAATACTTTAGCATTGCAAACCACGAAGACATTCAGCCGATATTTTGCAGGTTTACTAGGGATATACTAGATGAAACTGCAATGTCCTCTAAATACAGTACCTACAAAAACTTTCCTCATTATAGTAGGCTGTTTTTTAAGTAATTAAGTAAAGAAAGATTGG
Organism: Melolontha melolontha; assembly: GCA_935421215.2. Taxonomy (NCBI): domain Eukaryota; kingdom Metazoa; phylum Arthropoda; class Insecta; order Coleoptera; family Scarabaeidae; genus Melolontha; species Melolontha melolontha. The sequence continues at coordinate 8,726,964 of OW285240.1, read as the reverse complement.
TGCACATGCGAAGCTTTAGAAAACTGCAAATATTGACAGTTGTAATACATAAATTCAAATTATAAATCCTTGCATTTTTTAAATTATTTTATTTTAATATTAAAGTTACAACATCAAAAAATCCATTTTTTAATTTTTGGCCAGTTCTATGGCCAAAAATTAAAAAATTGAGATTAGGTTTATTCCACTGATCACTGCTTACAAGATTTCCGGCAAGAGTATCCTAATCTGCCAGTTACTTACGCACAATTGCAAAAATCAGTGCTTTTGCTTTCCTCCCTAGTGTTTTTATCATTAAATCTTATTGCTGCTAGCAGAAAAAGAAAACGCTGATAACACATGCAAATTCGGTATATTTGCAACCTTGTACCATCATTTATCCATAATTATACTAAGCTCGTCAGAAATATCTAGTGCAATACGATTTGCTCCTCGAACTATTCTTATCATATTTTTTAAACCTGTTTTATTGTACTTACTATCATTTGCATCGCCAACTTCCTCTTCGGAATTTATATTGTAGTCACTTTCTTTAATAATTTCGACTTCCGAAATATCTGATTCCACTGTAACTCATTTTCGGTATCCGTAGTTTGAGCAATAGGTTTCTAACTCTGCATCAGTTAATCGCTTTGGGTTTCGAATTTTTACAAGATCCCTATAATATTGTGATGAATCATCCGACGATGCGTCAGGCCTGGTATCATCTAGAAAGATGTCGATGCATCGAGAGGGGTTTAATCCAATCAACGAGTAGTCGCTGCGTCGAGTTGATATTGTAATAAATAAACTTGATATAAATTATGTGTAAATAAATATTGTTAAGTTAGTTGTAGTATTAAGTTCTTTATTTAGTGTGTACCATTTTTATTGTCAATATACTGCGTGTTTAAATTATAGTTAGTTTTATTTAGAACCCGCAGAAAGACAAATACATTACAGTATGTTAAATTAAATTTCATGAACTTCTGTAAGCAAAATATTTAAAACAAAAATGTTCAAAACTTATAGAATCCATTGTTAAAAAATTAAAAAATAAAACATTCTATAAATACTTGTATAATTACTGGTGTGGTGTATACATATTAAAGTAAAACATACCTTAAATCGCCGACCATTGATTATATTGATTACAAGAAAGGAAAAATATGAACACAGGTTTACTTCCACCACGTGTAATATTTGAAATGTTTCCGGACTTACAGACATAAAGTAATTGCAGAAAAAAATTTCTTTCGCCGTTCGATAAATGGCCTCGACATATGTAAACTGTCAAAATTCCTCAGCGCTGAGCTCCTAAAAACTAACGCAAAATGACGAATTATCCTCCACCAAGACAATTCAAGTTGGCACACAGCTCACAATTGCGTACACTCCCGACCTAAGACCACATAACGATAAATAGCATTATATTAGAATAACCCTTACTGTATGAAATCAGTAATGGTTATTCTAATATAATGCTACTTGTAAATGTTCCTCTATTTATTGAAATAAAATCACGACTGTTTAACTTTTTAAAAGGAAATGTGAATAAAATTCTACATTATCTTATTCCACCACATAATTCTGTCGATATATCGTTGTCTATGGTCTTCTAACCTCTTCAAATATGTCTTCATCTTCGCCAGAAAGGAACATTAATGTTTAAACAAATACTAATAGACATCGATTTCGACGCTCTGCTATGAAAATTGTAAACACTTTACATAACCTTGCATAGGAACTTGCTCGCGCAACGAAATACATAAAGGAGATATTTATAGAAGATAGGATTATATATTAACAAGAACTTTAACCTATCGACAAGTTTATCTTGTAGATAAAGTCAGTCTAGATGTGAAGAAATCCATTTACGTGTTTCTCTTATAGTTTAGTCATCTACAAGATAGCTATACCTGCGAGATATCCACAGATGAAGAAAACGGATATAAGGCATGTTTTATTTATGTTATAGTAATAAAAATTCATATGTAGCGTTTTCGGTCGGACAAACAAGGCTCGAAACCATAGTTAAGATTTGATGATAGATATTTTCAACAATTGTAACAATGAAATAGGTTTACTCATTATATATGATAAAAATTCCTGGATCATTTATAGTTAAAGCTTGGGCCTAACTTGTAAAAATAGGATCTCTTACGTCAACTACGTGAGCATAATGCTTTTTCTACCGTCCCCAAAAAAACGATTTAAATTCGTTAAATCAATTCTTCTCTTTTAGCTTTTTTAAGGTCACTATTTTGCTCAGGGCAAATTTGAGTATTCTCCTAAGATTTAATAGGTTCACGCTAAAATGATCCTTTTAGTTCCTTATTTGAGCGGATTACATTTACTCCAGCTTTCTTCTGTATTTTTGTGCATCATCGATTATAATCTCGTAGTAAGTTCTTCTGTTTGTAGGCATATCTCGGTTAAAGTGTAGTTTTCTCTTCTATCTTAATGCAGAATCATTAAAGAAGGGAGTATATCATAGTCAATAAAATAGTTATGCACACATGGAGATCCAGTAAAGGAAAACAATGTTACGATATTTTTATTAGCCCCTGTATACTCTTAGCATCTTTGATAACACCTTATCCTGAATTTTCGAATAGGGGTGAAAACGAGTGCGCGCGTCGCTTTTGGTGTAAGTGTCATTGTGAGCTCCATGCGCTAATGTAATTAGACGAGGTCTTTTTGGTTATGAATTTACCGTATCGTTTTGATATCGTGCTATGTGCCCCCACGAGCACTAGACTTGCGCCGACGAATATTACCTTCTCCTAAATCTACCCAACTTACCTTCAACTTTATGGTTGCCTCGGAGATCTTATGGATAAAGGGCTAACTCAGTTATAGAGGCGAGTTGAGGGGAGGTTCTTATATAAAAAAGGGCGCCACCATGTTTTCCTTTAGCCAACAGAGAACACAGACTCTGCGGTAGTAAGTGGATAAATTTAGTAATACTCAATAAGTTGTCAATTATTTAACAAAAACCCAGAGTTCAGAACAATAAGAACTAGATTTATTGATTAAGAAACCTCATTAACACAAACAAAAACAAGATAATATGCTATGGCAATTTCAGATTATGTTAACTCACTAATAACAGGTACAAATAACGTACTATATGAGTGAATCCCAGACTCACACTGTATATATTCAATTGACAATTACTGAAATAAAACAAAAATTGATTTATAATAAGCACCTCTTACTAAATTGTACACTGAGTGCTTAAGGTTGCAAACAAAAAAGTATGCTATACCAGAGGGGTATATGTATGGAACAAAAAAAATACTATTCCACAGTTGGAATACCATTGATCGAAATTAATTATCGTACCTAAAACTATATGGTATTGCATCGGTAATTCATTAAACTTTAATCAACCTTACACAAGTTCAATACACACAGTATATGCAATACGTACTTAGGTGGCACACACAAATACAAAGTAATAGTTCAATAAATAATTAACAATCAATGTATTCATATAATTGGATACTCCAATCAGATAATAATCAAAACAAGTTCAGCCTGTATATGCAAAAATGTATTTAAGATATATAAAAAAATTAACTAGAATGTTATTCTATAGTTGTGAATGATTACCAAATAAATGGAAAAAATATTTATTTAAACAAAATTTTGATATTAAAATTACATCGGAATCCGTTACTGATTCCAAAAAAAAACTAATTTAATTTACTCATATTTCTTTACTTGAAACAATCTGATATGCGAGTTTGATACTATTAAAAAAATACTACTAAAATTTGAACTAGAAAACTGATTACACGATTAATGTATGAAAATGGACTTAGTTAAATTTTACAATGAGGCAAGAAAAAAAAATAAAATGTGAGTAGAACACCATGTTTTAGAACGCCATGCGTTTCTTCAAAATCCCAATTAATATTGTTTTCCGAGACTCTGTCACAAAAAAAAAACGTTACTCTCTACACACTACTTTGAGTGGAAGATGACCCTAAGATCCGATTACGCTGATAATTAGTAGATTTCACCACTCACAGCATAACCAGTCTAACGCAATTCCGCATGTATTGCCGTTATTGGCAGATACTAACAGCCCTAAATAAATGAGAAAAAGAAAAAGAGTAAGTGGAAGATTCCAGAGTAAAATAAAAAAATGGAGAAAAATGCCGTGATATAATTACAGCCGTCCCCTTATCTCAGAACTCACCTGAAGTAAACACGTGGGCGTAAAACTTTCAAATCCGGGGAACAATACCCTCGATTAAAATTGCACTGCTACTAGTGAACTTATATGAAACGAACCAATTTGTCGAATCCTGCCTGCAGCAGAACAGCTAACACTATATCAATTAAAATTGACTTCCCAGTTTTACACTCGTCGACTTACTTCAAAGCGGGACTAATAAGAAGAGAACGCCAAGAATGATTGTCCTTTAATTTAAGCCGAGTAGACGGATACGTCATTCTTAACAAAAAAGGTACTACCCCCCATACGGGATATTGAAATAAAAGATTGAATAATTACTCGGATATTATGACATGATTAAAAAGCAAATGAGGAAGCCACAGCCAAAAATTCATTAACTAATTCGAACTAACTAATTCGGATTAATTATGGGTTTTAGCAACGATTAAAATTATGCCAAACGTTACAGCGATCTAGAGAAAATAGTTTAGGAGAGTCTTGCCTAGATGGCTCGCCAAACAAACCAAAAATGTAAAAACTTAACGACAAGTTAAACGATCCTAATATATTTCAAAATTCTAATAAAAAACAACGATGTCCTGTTTACCTAAAATTGGAACGATAATGAAATACAAATTCAAATGTACGAACGATGACTCTCATAATATTTCAGGATGTCTAACTTACGCATGCGTAGATCCAATGCTCCTGATTAAAAATAAAGACATTAAATAAACGACTCCGGGGAAACGGTTATAGTAACATCCAAGATATTTTAACATACAAACGTTACATGAAGATATTTGAGTTTGAAATAGCCTATGATGTTCGATAATTAGCAATTAAAGTAAATAAATTATATTAAATAATAATATTGAATTTTGAAATAGCCTATGATGACTTAGAATTAGCAATTAATTTAAATAAATTATTAGAAATGCCCAAACGGTGTAATGATCATTTTTAAAGTATAACAATCGTTGGAAAAGAATAGACACTCTCAGGGGTGGATATAACGCCATGCATTGGTGTAAGAGTTATTGTGGATTAAGTTTCCGTTTCTGAGTGATTAATTTAACGCTAGCTGCCATAGAATCACAAGATTTCCACTTGATAAGTATCTCTGTCTTTTTCTTTACTATTAACTTCCTTGGTTGCTTTTTTTATCTCTAAGGCTAGTGTTAACTTTTCTGTAAGGTGTCAAGAATACTCCTAATTAATTAGGGTACACAATTCTGAGGGGCTAGGCTGATGTAAGCAGATTAAACTTTCGATGTCCTGGCCACTTGTTTGTCCGAGTCCAAAGCAGTCGTCGTACCGTTGAAACATCTGCATCTTTTCTGTAACAGATAAGTGAAACTGTATACTTTTGATATTAAAAAAAATTAGCCGTCATGGAACGCCTGGCAGATGTTAAACATCTAAATGGATTGTTATTTAAATAAGGGAATATAAAGTCAAGAAATATTTTGAGTATATAAAAAAAATATATTTTCTTATTGTTATAGGAAAAAGTGCAACGCATGTATACATATCCCGTGTTTTCGGTACACATACGTAGCAGGATAACCGCTTGTTGATGTCATGAATATTAAATGTGAGATGTGCCTAACCTCAAGTGTGATAGAGAATGCTTGCGTGATTGATAAAATATGATAAATATCTATATACAAACTGTGAGAAAGTAGACTTTGTGGACTGGAACTATTTTGGCTGTTTTTAGTGCATCAGGAAATACTCCCTGTGACAGACATTGATTGAGTAACTGTGCTAGTGATCTTTTCAAATAAACTATTCTTTTCTTAACATACAAATAGCAATATTTTACGCATTTATCAAAATAAAATTATGGTTGATATAGAAAAAATATGCGGAAGTGATGTTTAAGTTATAACGTAGTATATATAAATGACAAGAATTTCCAAAAGTTCATTAAATTTATTATGCTTGCGCTGAAAACATATAAAAAATAAGGTTTGTTAGTAATTTTTATTTAATTCTAGCTTAGCAGTACGTTTCCCGCTATAAGTTTTTGAAGCAAAGTTGTTCTATTGGAGGACCTCTAAATGCTCCACTAATTTTTTCCAAAAACATTTGGTGCATATATTCTTAACATTAGCCCTTAGCTTGTTGGTTGCAAGGTAGAACGTAAAGATAGTAAATTATTTTTCAAGAGGTTTTTATAGAGATATTATAACTCCTGTGTGTAATAACTCAGTACATGGTCATGTGCATGTAACACTTTAGCAAAGCGATAGCCTCGACTTTAATACGAAACATTAGTGTATTATATAAACAAGGCCTTACTCCATATTTACTACATACACAAGGCTATGCACCAGGGTTATACACTTGCATCTAGAACAACTTGTAGGTAACACAAGGATCTTCTTATGTATATAAGGTAATAGATTAAGTAGAGAGGAGAGGGTCGCAACTAGTCAGTGGTACGAACTGTGGATACGTCATAGTACCTCTTTCTACCCTTGTCTTAGTTGATATAATTATTATGTATATATATCTTTGTAAATACGACTGTTAACCATTTTTAAGTGTTAATTAATTATAGTATGTTAAACAAACTTCGTACTTGTATTGTTTGATTATTCACCCTGCCACGAACCTGCACAACAATGTGTTGCACAAACGGCGCACATTACATGGCGATCCTCCAGCCACATAGGACATTACATGGCGATCCTCCAGCCACATAGGACATTACATCCTGCCTTAGGGCCATTCTGCCTTAGGGCATAAGGCCCCACATTACATGGCGATACTGCCTACCTACGGCATAGGACCACCCTACCAGACATTTAAGGTTGAAGGAAACCAGTAGGAACCCGGAACGAACCGCAAAGATAAGGGACTACAGGATGGAAGAAATCATCTCCATACCCTGCCAAGGAGCAAGCGGAAGCCGTACACAGGTCAGCCCAGTCACACTTCAACTACCACTTCAAGAGAAGACGCAGGTATTTTTTAAAAATAAATTCTAGTACAGACAATTACGGTGTATAAAAGTGAATGAACAATACAAAACTTTCACACACATAAGCTGTGTATATTACATTAGTGAAAATGTTTATTTGCATTGTAAGGAACAATAATATTGGTTTAATGCGTACATACAATATTATTTATTTCTGCCTACGCAAACATAATGCAGAAGTTGCAAATGGCGTAGCAGCGTATTCTATATTAAAAGGTCAGGCATGTTTATACAATGTAATTTAGAAATGCCACATTATGGCCGTACATTTCAAGTTTAAAAACCCGTCGCTATTTTGTTATTAACGCAGAAGTTCATACACATTTTTTTTTTTCAAGCCGCCTACATAAAACAGAAAAATATGTTATACTTTTCACAAGTTTATTACGTTAAATGCATATATAAAATGCAAACGTTTTCATTTATATTTTTAAATAGGCGCCACTTAATAAGTATTATATTTCATATTGTTTATAAGCGAGTATATAAACAATAACAAGTATATTTAAACTTATCGCGAACTAATAAACATCGATTTAAAATAAGTATGTACTTACTAGTCAGTCTACAAGGTCAAGTGCATAGAAAATGCACGGGCATTGTTTATTTTGTAAACGATTGCATATGTGACATTGAACGGAAATTATTGTCAACACATTCAAAGTTCGCAAACAAAGAGAATTAATATTAAATGAGAAATTAATATACGAGGAACATGATTAGATTATTGTACACAAAAGTTCCGAAAATTTTATTGCAAAAACACCTCATCACCACAAGGAGTTGATTCCAATGATGTAATGGTTAATAACGGGACAACCGATAGCATCCTAATCACGTCAGGAGCTCAATAGATGACAGAGACCTATCGATTGTACCATTACCAAACCAACAGCAGTGCAGTTTCCACCAACTCCATGACGGATCATCTTAGAGTTGTGGAACTGTCGAAAACGATAACCAACCGAATCAGACGAACTTCAAGAGTAGAAGAAAGGCAAAGAAAACTTCAATTCGCCCCTAAGTCGTAAGGAAGCAAGCATGCGCTTCGAGGAAATGGTCCGATACGACGAAAACGCTCTCAGATTTTTTTTTTAAGAGAATACAGTTATAACAAAAGTGTGTTTTGTTAACTGGTCTCTAGATTTTCTGTATTGAAGAAAAGACTTACAGTATAAGGGAATTTCCGCTGTACGAGCACCCTTACTGTAGTCAGAATAGCTTCACAGAATAGTTCTGCGCGGAACATAACATACACGAAATAAGTGTTGTTCAGGGAAATACATGAACGAGTGATTTCCAAAGTAATTTTTCCCATGGAGGGAAATGGAAAAATAGAGAGTCGAATTATGTTAAAATAAGTATGGTTAAAAAGGGAGCACAAAGAATTGGAAACAAACAATCAAGCAAAGAATTGAAACCACAAGATCAAGCATGAGGAATCGAAACAAGAACCAAACGCGAAAAAGAAAGACAAGAATGGCAAACTGCGAAACAAGGCTATTATTCTATATAAGTTACACAAGATATAGAAATAAAATTTAAGAAAGCGAACAGACTAACAAAATTGAGACAGTGTACAACGGCCCAATTATTTTTTTTTATCATCTACCATTTAAGATTTACTATTTTACCATTACCTTTAAAATTTATCATTTACTATTTAAATTTTTTTTTACGATTTATATTATATATTTATTTGTTATATATTTATTATTACTATTTATATTAGACTTTTGTCATTACCGAAACAAACAAGCCGCCTAATATAACAATTTGCATAGACGGTAAATATACCGAAGTGCACAAAAACCGCCTCAAACATTATCATGTATAAGATAGGAACAGAGATTTTATTTATAATGTTATTAAGCTAAGTAAATATATGTTATTCAAATAGGAAATAAGGAACATGTATATAATAAATGAATAACTATTTTATTTGTAATGCTTAAGTAATGCATGTCGTATCTTAATATAGGAACTAAGGAAAGTAAATAGATATAGATATTCTTGGTAAAAGAAAAACCAAACACACTCTGTTGGTTTTCCTTTTTCTCCAAGGGGGTAGGTGTAATAACTCAGTACATGGTCATGTGCATGTAACACTTTAGCAAGGCGATAGCCTCGACTTTAATACGAAACATTAGTGTATTATATAAACACGGCCTTACTCCATATTTACTACATACACAAGGCTATGCACCAGGGTTATACACTTGCATCTAGAACAACTTGTAAGTAACACAAGGATCTTCTTATGTATATAAGGTAATAGATTAAGTAGAGAGGAGAGAGTCGCAACTAGTCAGTGGTACGAACTGTGGATACGTCATAGTACCCCTTTCTACCCCTGTTTTATTTGATATAATTATTATGTATATATATCTTTGTAAATACGACTATTAACCATTTTTAAGTGTTAATTAATTATAGTATGTTAAACAAACTTTGTACTTGTATTGTTTGATTATTCACCCTGCCACGAACCTGCACAACAATGTGTTGCATAAACGGCGAACATTACATGTGCAATAAAATCTGTATGAGTTATACTTTGTATTCTAGTCTTCACAGCTAAAGCTAAATTTAATTTATAATCGGTAGGACAATTAGAGCTACAATTCAAGTCTGTTGAAATGGGATAATTTTCTCAATTATTTAAGTTATACCTTATTCTGTCTGATTATATGGGTGCCTAGAAAGTAGAAACTGACATTTTTGTTCCATTTCGTTTAAATTTAAGATTTGAACTGAAACTGTTGAGCAATGCTGAAGTGTTATCCATTTGATCTTTAGGAAGAGCAGAAACTATGTCGTCTACGTATTTATAACGGAACCCAAACGAAAACGGAATCACTCGCATTGCTCACTCTTTTAAGTATAGTGCTTATATATTCACAATTATATGTGATAGTGGACTTATATAACGGGGTTCCCTGTATCTCTTGGTAAAAATCCCATTCAAGCAATCTGATATATTTCGTTTTGGGTATACTTACGTCGAAGTATCAGAAAATAACGAGACTTGTGTTGTAGTCCAAAAATTAAGCATTTGTTTAGAAAATTTCAACAGCTATCCTACAAAGTACTCTTCATTCTGTGCGCGTCATCGGGCGTACCAAGCGTTTCCTCTCTAGTTGACTAGTTGTCAAATTACCGGTCTAGATTGATGTTTGTAGTGTTCGTATCGTTGTTTTCTAATTTCATAGTATTTTATGTGCTTATATATAAACTTTATTTGACTATTTACAAGTGTTTTACATTATAGTGAGATCAAAACATCGAAAAAATTGTGAATTAAAGTAACGTATTAACTCAATAAAGTTTGTTGTTTATAAAGATTGTAATTTTATTTTGGCTATTTATAAGAAAACTGCATTAAATAATATCTTGATATGCAGTAAGTATTTGCATTTGTAAACCCATTTTCTTAGGAATACAAAACTTTTTATTAACTCCGTAATAACAGTTTATTGAAAGAACTGGGTTGTGACAGCATAATACTAAATTAATTAATATGTGACGGTATTTCACTGAGTTAACCACCTTCCTTTCCTTTATAATTTATAAGCGCATTTTTTGGCAAAAATATTTACATTTAATACTTTTTACACCCTTAAGTACACCAATAACTAGCAGTCATTTACTAGCAGTCATTTACCATTACTTAAAACTTAAAGCAATATTTTGAAATAAAGGACGACATGCTTTGTGTAAATATATGTGATTAGATCGTACATAAACCAATCGTTTTGTCTATAGTAAAGAATGACAAACACAACCACTTCACTAGATTTATACCTATTTAGCTAATGATAAAATTAAAATCAAAATCATTTTAATTTAAATGGGCACGCTGAGTGACGCTTTCCCGCGTAAGAATATTATTGGTGGAGAGTTATGACTGTTATGAGGCAACCTTATACATTTAGTAGCTTTGCACTTGTCCCATCGTTTCGTCTACTTGTCATAAACATTTGAGAAACCATTTTTGAGAGTCTATTTAGTATAACCATCGCCACGTTGTTAAAATCTAAATTCAGCTAAAATTTTCGACGTCTAAATTCTTTTTTGACTACAGTAAACAAACGGAAGTCACATGGAGCAAGGTCAGGTGAATAGGGAGGGTAAACCATAATTTTCCACCATCAATTCTCCAAGTTTTCGTTGACAAATCGGTGATCTGTGGACCGGAACATTGTCGTGATGCAGGATCCAACCGATGTCTTCATAAACCAACTATTTTTTCCTTAGCTTTGCATTTAGGTTTCCTCGAAGTACATTAGAATAGAACTCTCCAGTTACTAAATGTTTTCTAGGTACAATATGATCATAAATAACGCCCTATTTATAAAAAAAATTAAGTGCCTCACTTTACCAGCGCTTTTCACATTTTCGCCTTCTGCGGTTTTGGACTACCTTTGTGCTTCCATTGCACACTTTGAGGCTTTAATACAGGATCTCAATGATAAAATCAACTCTCGTCGCACGTAACCACATTGTTTAAAAACTGTAGATTATGTTCCAGTTGTCTCTTCCACTGCCGACAAATTGTCACTCGATTGGCTTTTTGTTCATCGGTCATAACTTTTGGGATCCATTTTATCGCGACCTTTCGGTACCCTATATCTTCGTGAATAATTTTTTGAGTGGCACCATAAGATAAATTAACAATGTCAGAAATTCGATATGTGCCAATCCGACGATAATTTTGGATCAAGTCGTTAATTTCTGCAATTTTTCAATCAATCCGTGCAGTTAGTGATCGGCCGCATCGATGTTAATCGTTCACTGATTCACAATCGACCTTAAATTTCTTATGCCACTCAAGCACTCTACATCATGATCAACTATCATCTGGGTATACAGTTTTAATCCCATAATAAGTTTTACCCAACCGAGCACAAAGTTTTATCGCATATCTTTAGATCGAAAAAATCAGAGTGGCATTTTTTCGATGGTTATGTTAAACACCAACAATTCAATAATTAATTTAAAATAAACGTCAAGAGTTAACTCGAGGCCTACTTGAGGATAAGTACAAGTACATTAGAGATGAGGGTTTCATGTTCTATTCCTCGTGCTATAAAATTCTAGTTCTGAAAAAAGTTATAGCACCATTCTCATTATATTTTGATATACCCTCGTATGTTTGGTTTCACATTATCCCAATTGTAACAATAACTAACTCTATAGGTATATTAGTGAACGGACTAAAAACATTAAAACAACGCTACTGACACTGACTGGAAGAAAAGTTTCGCAACTAATAACAATAACTTTATTCAGATTCCATTTCTTCCTGTTAACACCGAAAGGTAAGCATTTTTTTACTTCTTATTGGTAACACAATCTATCACATAAGCTTCACTATAAAAGTATTTGTGCTGCAGAAATACATTTGTAATATTGTAATACCAGACATTATATGTCACAATGAAGGAATTACAATTATTTATTTTAAATTACTGTAAAAATAAGAACGAAACTACCAGTCCATTGTTTTCAATTAATAGCGAATTGATAATTGATAAATAAAGCATTATATAGTTAAATCATTGTTATTTTACGGCTGAGAATATTATTTCTAGAAGTATGAATTAAAAAAACGTTAGTATGTTTTGAACTGAAAATATAGTTGTATCAGTTTAAAGATTATTATAATAGGTATGAATAAATAAAGAGAAAATTGTGCTATTCAATATTAATTAATATTAAACTTAACACATTTCTAGTACAATTGTAGACAGTTCGAATTTCCATTTAGAACAATGAAGCCTATTCAAACTCTTGTATTAGGTAAGATTAAGCAATATAGAATTTTTTAATTTTTTTAACATAGAAAACATTCACTAACCCTCTAGCAGAAAATTAAAGAAAATGATCATGAGATGCATTGAATTCAAATAACCAACCATTTAACAAATGAAATAGAAACTAAATCTTTACCATATCCTCCTCTTTCTGAAATCTTCCATCACTATAATTGTAATATAAATAAAACTAATAGTTTATATCTTCAGTTTATTAATATGTGATCGTAAAACGACAATTGTTTCGTCAAAACAGTGGCTTCGTCAGGTACGTACTAGGGCACGTTACTAACTAACGTTGTTATACTTAAATGTTAGGTAGTTGATAACTTGATCTAGTGCGTACTGTGTTGGAGAAGCAATTGTCGTTTTACGATCACATATTGATAAAGTGCATAGTTTTAACTATAAGTTTCATTTCTATTTTAAATCATGAATTTTCATCAAGTAAAAGCCAAATCGATCCAATTACTAAAATTATACTTCACAGCTCATATTAATAACTACTGATGTTTTAAGATGTAAAAAACCCCAGTACATTTTCGTTGAAAAATTAGCAATGAATAAAAAATTATGACAAAACTCGACAAGAAACCAAGCAACCCTTGTACCAGGTCGCACCAGCAGAAATCCATTCTAGAACCCTCTTTTGTAATTCAACTTCAATCTTCTTTATCATGTCAAATCTTCCCTTCCTAATCTTGACTTGCATCTCTAGAAGAAGGAAAACTTCAAAAGAGGCCAAGTCAGACGATCACACCCTTCTTTCAATTCCCTGCAGATATATACACAGCGTTGTGACTATTCATCGTTTAAAGGTCGCTGCACAAACTTTATTGCTACCCTTCTGATATTTAATTCTTTCGTTAAAATCCATTGACATATGCTACACATCATGAATATTCTGTCTACGATAATTCGCAATGTAATGTTGATTAATGGTCTTGCGGGACGATCTTAGTCATTTAACTGAGGTTCGGCCAATTTTTCAATAGTGAATTTATGTCTGACCCAAAGCGTCGTCTCCGAATTTTTTATTTAAGACTTCTAATAACTTAACTGATTAGTCGTCGTCATGCTAGATTGAAAATAACACTCGTAGTATATAGTATATAAAGCTACTGTTTACCTGGCTTTAGTAGTAATTATGGTTTACCTGATCACGCTAACTTTCTTATACACGCCCCGGACTACTTGCCGTGAGGTGTCATTCTAATCTGTTTTTCATCACGTACCTACCTTGCATATGTATTAATTTTGATCGATGTCGCGACTCCGCTCGCAAGTCGCTGATATAAATAATTCTGAATCTGTCGTCAGTCCGTCATTCACGTGAAGGTCCCGTGGACGCCACACCCTGCACGATCGTCAGAGCAAAGAGCACTTGTAACTCTTTCATCTCCACGCTTTCTTGCCCTTCCACAAACCAGCTACTTAGAACATAATTACAAAGCCAACTACACTCGTTTACCAATTTTAATCTTTTTCTGGCTAATTATTAATCGTACGAATAAATCTATCACTCGGAGGCGAACTTTAGCTAGATACTTAAACTCAGCGTTAACATATTTCATTTCTCTTTGTTTGAGTTAACTTTAACCGGCGATTAACTCTATTCTTTGTATATAATTGTTATTTACTTAATATTATTTCCTATTATTTACATATCGTCTTCTTTGTTTACATAAAGTACTTTAAGGACACCACTGCTATGTTATTCCTTTTATTATTATTTAAACAATTACGCCGTGTGTTTCATGCAACAAAAAAGGATCATCACAAAACATAAGTTCTTTATTTCATTTATTATGACACTATAGTTAGACAGGAATTTTACCATGCTAGGGTGCAACAATAAATTAAATGTCAGTTGAAATGCTGATTGAGGTTTTGTCCCACGTTTGAGCGCCAAATTGTTACGTAATCGCTAACTTGGTTGTACACTTCATCGTGGTAGCGCCGAATTGCTAAAATATGGACGCTTATGAATTGCATTGATTTGTTTCCGGGGTAGCGATAGCGTCCTAACAATGAAAAAGATTTAGAATAATGTAATGGTTATCATTCAAAGGTCTAGGAGGTTTGTAACAAACCGAAAGAAAGCTTATTAAATAAAAGAAAATATGACAACGTTGCCCTTAAAAGTTTATTTAATGTTTACATAAAGAAATCAGCTTTGGAATAAGTTAAAGTAATTAAATAAAAGCAATATGAAAATAAATTAATGGCATCGTAAATGTGATTAAAATAATATAATTGAAAAACAGATGGTTAAAAAACATTTAAAAAAAACGCTGCACAGTGTGATTTCTTGTGTTCATTCGCTGGTCGAGAAATGACAAATACTGCTGGAGGTCCTTACCTGGGCCAGGCTGGTATGCAAAGAGGTCTTACAAAAACCCACGGTAAAAATACGATTTTTATGATCTAATTTAGAAACAACCAATTGTATTGCAAATAGCAATATCTAAAGAATTAAGAATTAATTAAGGACGCGAGCTAAAGAATTGTGCCTATAATGAAATTAATACCGTTAGAAGATTTCTTGTAAAAAAATACTTTAAAATGCTAGGTCGTCACATACGGTATAGATAGTTTTTACACTTGTGAAATAAATACGGTTATTTAAAATTTTAACATAGGAAATAGCTCAATAATAAATAACATTACTAATTAAGATATAATTTGAATAGAAGTTCTACATAATTATTATATTATAATTAAATTAAAGGATACGGGATAAATTTGAATCAAATGTTCCAGAATTATTTTTAAATGGCCGGATCGTTCGTTCGGTCGTAGGTGATAGCGATATATTTACTGTAATCACAATTACAATAAAAGTCATTAACATAAAAAAACAATATTAAAATATTCAAAATAAATACATACATAAATATTTCTAAAATATAATATATTACAAAGGACACTGTATAAACATGTAAGACAAACTTTGCACGCATATAGGGCAGAAGTCATTCATTTAGAAATTCGTCAATTGAATAAAAGGTCTTTTCTTTAAGAAAATTTCTAACAGTGTGTGTAAACCTTCTGATACACATAATATTTAAATTAGCAACACATGTACATAGCTTGTTATATATTTTGGGACCCTAGTAGTCCTCATATCTTTGGGTTGTTCTTAAACGATGGTAAGGTGTTTTTAAAACGTCTTTATTTCGTGTCTGGTACTCGTGCTCATCACTACATCGCGAGAACTTTTCCAAATTTTTTTTCACGTATTCTGCCACACTCAAGATGTACACCGACGGTGTGGTAAGTATTCCCTCAGAAACAAAAACCTGTCTATAACCATTGCGATACAAAAGAAATGCTTTCCGTTGAAAATACAAATAATATGCTAGTGTCGTATGAATTTCTTAATATTTATAAATTTGATTTATTTGAACAGCACAATTTAAAACGTGATTAGAGATATTCTTGATATATGCGAAGGACAACAATATAGGCTCGTAGGATTTCCCAGGTACTTTTCTAGCAGTGGTTTTTCGAGTTTCTTCTCATATTGTTACTATTACAAACGGCGGCTTGGTGCTGGATATCTGGATGTGGATATGCCGCGCCAACAATAATGAAATTATTCTAAGATAATAAAATAATTAGTGGTGCTGGTGAAGTTCCTTCAAAGGTCCAGGACGTGCGTGGTATTGGTTAATTTTAATAAATCTACAACTTACTTACTAAATAAAACACATAAGCGTTGTCCTTAAAGTTTGTATTTATATTTACATAAGAAAGAAATTGAAATTGATATATTTAAAAGTAATTAAAACAAAAGTAATATATACACGAGGAGCGGTAAATAAGTAATTGAAAATTAACACAAAATACCCTGAAAACGAACGTTAAATTGCGTTGTAAATTAAATGTTAATTAATTAGGATTAATATAATATAATCTCTGTATCGGACAATACAGAGTTACCTGTGAGTGGCGGCCCGTGGTCTGAAGATATACTCGGGCAAATATATGTAGAGCGATGTTCGGCCGGAGGAATAAGAAATGAATTAGTTAAATTAATATGAATTCGCTTAAAAGAATAATATATATTAAACAATACAAAATTACCTTAGAAGAGAAAGAGGCCGGACGGCGTGGTGAGTTGCATTGTGCACTTGAACAGCACGAGGAGTTGTTTTAACTCACGAAGGTTCTAAAGAGAAGATCGAACTGATAGTGTTAGTGTCGATAGAACACTGGTTTTTGAAAACGGTCTGTTTTATGACCTGAGTCGAAGAGGGGTCGATATCTTGAATAATAGTTAATTAAGAAGCGGGACCTGAAGAGGTGTTCTATCGATAGCATTAAAATAACCCTTGTGACATAATCTTTCTAATGATATGAAACACAACATATAAAAGAATTTCATTTGTTGACTTCGCAGATATTTCTTGGTGAAACATTCTTGTAATAACTTGATTAATTATTCGAAAATAAAACACTTGGCTTAGTTTCACGACTTCTTTAATTAGATATACTAACAATTGTTTCGGCTATTAGGCCATTATCAAAGAGCTATCTAAAACTAAACTTACTCTACTTAAGGTTAACTTATATACCTGTGTTCATTAAGTTATTAATACACTCTGTCCGATATAAATAGCACATAATAATAAAATAATATAATGTATTAATAAACGGTTAACAGAACATATTAGAGATATAAAATATAGTGTTAAACACACAGAGTTCGCAGAACATTGTATAGACCAGAACCACTTACCCGATATAAAGAGCTGTAACCTCATTCATAATGTAGTAAAAAGTTAAATATATTAGAGATTTTTGAAATTAAAAAAGCCCAAAAACAAAATCGAGTTATCACAAACACGCAATTAGAATTCATAAATACCCCCTATATCGATGCAATTTTAAATATCAATTACCCTCATTCTCCCACCCATAATAAACACAGGTATATAAGTTAACCTTAAGTAGAGTAAGTTTAGTTTTAGATAGCTCTTTGATAATGGCCTAATAGCCGAAACAATTGTTAGTATATCTAATTAAAGAAGTCGTGAAACTAAGCCAAGTGTTTTATTTTCGAATAATTAATCAAATTATATAAAAGAAGATGTATAATTAAATTAAAACAATTTAATGAAATGTAAATAGAAAGAAATTCCGCAGTAGGTAACGGTTGTTGGGTCAGGTAGAAGACTAAGTGTCTCGTCGGCCAGGATATAACAAAAGAGAAATACTTTCTCTTTGTAAACGAATATACACAAGAAAAATGTCTAAGTTAAATATAATTTTAAATCGAGATATTCAAAGAAGAAATATATTTAAAAATAGACTAAAATATTCTATATGCTAAGCGTAACATTACGTGGTCTCTGTTATGGCATTTCTACAAACTTTTGGCGGGATTTCAACTTTAATCTTCTGGTAATACTTTGTAGTGTCGAAAAACACTGCGTGCGATCTGACCCGTTGGTGGGATATGTCAATCTGCGTTACTGTTTTGATTGTTCTTAATTCGAAAAATGCAAAAACTCTGAATTTGGGCTATTTCTTGGATAAGCGACAGTAAAAGTAAAATAATTTAAAGTGCATTCGATTATTTTTCTAAATTATTGAAATAGATTTCTAATAAGCGAATTTAAATTTATGATGGTACTTTTAACGTCGACTGTTATTTGAAAAATTATGCCAAAAATATGCGTTATTTAAAACAAATTTATTGTTAATGGATATTGACTTAACATTGACTTAATTAACGTTAATGGAAGCCCCATAATTACGGTATTTTATGTAATATAATTAGTAAATAGTATATTGTACATGTTGGATATTTTTATGTAACTAGAGCACAGCATATAATTTAAAAGTGTATTTTAATTCTTTAAGAACCTGTCCTTCTGGTGCAAATAAGTTAAAATATAAAATTTTTATTTTATACATAATTTAAAAAGTAACACAGGCCTACAAAATTTAGCAAATGAGTAAAAAATATTTAAAAAATAGAAATATACTGAAAACGTTTATTTCTTAAAAAATAATTAACTCTCAATAAAAACTTAGGTAAGTACATATTTTAATACAATTCTCCGTTATTTGTTGTATTAATAATAAAAGGCATCGTCCAGGAAAAGTTGTAGTCCTAGATTTCTCATTCAGTTTCTCAGTCATATACCAGGATTGATCGTAAATTACATGGCCTAACAGAGAAATGATGCGAATTTGCAGGAATCTTCTTCCCTTTCTGTAGAGTCATCCTTTCATAGATTAAATATGATAATACAGAGCGATCTGTCATTTAGTCTGTTTTTGACAGTAAGCCAAAGTAGACGTCTCGTGTGATTTTGTAATAATGGAAAAAACTGAGTTGAGAGCAGTGATAACATACTTTCATTTGAATGGCTTAAAACCAACCGAAATCAAACCAGAGCTGAATCCAACACTATTAGAATCCGCTCCTTTGTTCTCAATGTCTAAAAACTAGATTGCCGAATTTAAGCGTGGTCGTATGAGCACAAATGATGAACCCCGTAGTGGACGTCCAAAAACTGTTACTGTTCCGGATATGATAGAAAATGTCCACCGTATCGTCTTGAATGGCCGTCGAGTAAAAGTACTCGCGATAGCAGACATTATAGGTATCTTTAATGACAGTGTGCCCAGAATTTTAACTGAAGAATTGGAAATGAAAAAGTATTCGACATATTGTGTTACTCACACCGGAGCAAAAACTGAATCGTTTGAGTGTTTCTCGCGACCTTTTGGCATGCTTCCGCCGCAATCAGAATGACTTTGTGCGCCTTTTCATTACCGTCGATAAAACCTGGGCCCAGCCATTACATTCTTGAAACCAAAGAATAATTCAAACAATGGACAAAAAAGGTTCTCCGACATCAAAGAAGATAAAAATGGTTTTGTCAGTTTTGGAATTATCTTGATCGATTACTTAGAAAAAAGAAAAGCAATAAATGGGGAGTAATATGTCAATTTGTTGCAACAATTAAACTCAAAGAAAAACGGCCTCATTTGGCGAAGAAGAAAGTGCTTTTCCATCAGGATAACGCAATTGCTCAGAAGTCTGCGATTGCACTGGCAAAATTCATGAATTGGGATTTGAATTAGTGCCTCATTCGCCCCATTCCCCAGATTTAGTATCATATGTTTCCATATCTCAAAAAATAGCTCGGCGGTAAGAGATTTTTGTCAAATTCCCGGGTAATCGCTACTGTAAATAACTATTTCGAGGACTTGGATTCATGGACCTACAATGAAGGCATTTCTAATTTGGAATATCGTTGAAATAAGTGTATTGAGCGAGCAGGAGACTATATTGAAAAATAAAATGTTTTTTGTCAAAAGAGTTTCGTTTTCTTTGTTAGGCCACATAGTTTCCGAACCACCCTCGTATTCTCCATATAAGATTTTTTATTGGTCCTCATCCGTTTTAATGTTGCTTTCCTTGTCTTCTCTATCATATTATCACACTTATTATGAAGTTTAAGTGTTTTCATTATTTATTAGTATCCTTACTATGGTCTGTTATGATATATTTTATCAATAATGTTTTGGTTTCGTTGATATATTTAGTTTCCTTTTTTTCATTATTTAGAACTTATATGTTCGAAAGTTTAGATATTCTTGAACTTTTTGGTTTCTGATTATTCTTAACTTCGCTTTTACTATTAACAGGTTGGTGTTTAGGCCCGTATTTATATGAAGGACGCCTTTCATATTTTTACAATCGACCACTAAATGGTGCTTTTGACATATGTAATCACTATATTCTTAAAGTTTGAAATTTATCAATGAGAAATCCGCGATAGCTTAGAAATTGAGTCAGTAGTTTGTTGACAGTGACAGTTTTAAGACAGTGGAGATTACTCGTGAAGGTTTTCGCTGGATAATTTTTTTCGATTGTACAAAAGACCTAACTCCACAATAATGCATTATATTGCTTCGGTCAACTTTTGGTATTGAAGTACCGTCAGAGAAGACAGTTTACAATTGATTTGCAGAATTTCGTCATGGTCGTGCATCAGTGAGTGGTGAATTACGTAAAGTCGATCAAAAGCTGTTGTGATTCCAAAAAACATCGATGTTGTGCGGAAAATGATTGAACACGATCGACATGTGACTTACAGTAAGATAGAGGCATCTCTTGGCATATCGCATATTGCAATTCATTAGGTATTGCATGAACATTTATTTGTAAAAAAAATCTGTTCCAGATAGATTCCACATAACTTGACCAAAGTACAGAAAGCAGAAACGGAAAACGTCGCATTATTCTTCATCACGACAATGCAAGTTCCCGTACACCACGTCTAACAGTTGACTATTTGAAGAAGAAAAGTGTTGAAATAATGTCTCATTGCCCATATGCACCTGACTTGTCGCCGAGTGATTTCTTTTTCTTCCCAAATGTGAAACAAAAAATTCGTGGACAGCGATTTTCAACACCTCAATAAGCAGTCGAAGCCTTTGAAAAGCATGTTTCTGAGATACAACCTTCAGAGTGGAAAAAATGTTTTGAGAACTGGTCCATACGCATGCAAAAGTGTATAGACCATAAAAGCGAATATTTTGAAAAACAATAAAATAGTTTCTTCCCAAAAATTTTATTTTCTTCCCAGATTTTGTAAAAATATAAAAGGTGACCCTCGTTTATAATCTAACATTTTGCAATACTTAATTACTGTTCGTCCTGATATTGTGCAGTTTATTTTATATACTTTTTATTCTTAAATTTTTTACTTACCAGAAATATATTTTATTATGTCTGCCAGATTGCATTATCATATCCTATTGTGGGCAGTTATTTCGTAAATGATCTTATTTTGGTATGTTCTTTAGATAGTCTCCTGTTCTATTGTTATAAAGTTCACTTTTGTAATATTGCTGAACGTACCGGGAAAAAAAATGTGCTTATATGTAATGGAGTTTTATAATTTTTTTTTTGTGCCCTTGTACTATACCACACCAATTAAATTTGATAAATATTTTAGCATAAAGTTTTATTTTATTTAATTGATAAAAAATACTTTGCTTTCGAATAAATGTGTTGTATGAAGTAAATTCTAAGTAAGTAATCTTCTTATTATCAGTTTTATTTTACTTCGTAAAATATTCGTGTCTTTTAAAATTAAATAATCTCTATTAACTTGCTAATTTTGTATTTTAATTTATTAGTCTACTTATACACATAATTATAATTTAGTTATTCCATACAACTTTAGAAAACATTTAGGGGCCTCTGGTTTAAACTTTTTACTCTGAAACAGTAACAACCACTGTTATTTAAGTTGCCTACACTGACTTGCATCAAGCTCTTGATTCGGTAAATTCATTGAAGGATGTCGCGCAAATACCCTACTTCTATTGATAATTTTAGTGCACTTTTTACTCTGAAACAGTAACAACCACTGTTATTTAAGTTGCCTACACTGACTTGCATCAAGCTCTTGATTCGGTAAATTCATTGAAGGATGTCGCGCAAATACCCTACTTCTATTGATAATTTTAGTGCACAGGGTGTCACAAAATACTCGAACCCAAACAATAGGATGCCGTTAATCATCAGAAACTGAAACAAATGTTCCTTTACCATTTTTTAATTTGACTGATATTTTCTGAATTTTATCAATTTTAAAAGTGAAAAATTAAACATGTAAACTTTTTTAAAATTACACCGTTGAAGGGTTTTGTGCAAAAAATTCCTAAGTAACAATTTGGCGTTTATGTACTTTCTACTCCATCTGTTGTAGTATAACCTGTACATTCATTTGCTATGTTTTAGATTTGTTTAATTGTCCCTAAGTAGCTGAATTTTCGTATGGCCACTTCTAGTTTTATTGGAAATTTTGTGCGAGAAGACCCGATGTTGTAAAGGGTCGCCGTATGGTAAGAAGGCTTACTGCAGAAGAGAACCTCTTAGCAGTAGTATTTCGTATTTGTTGTAATTTTTGCTAGTAGGTTATGTTGTAATCTAGTATTTCCCACGTTTTGTGTTTTCTGCTTTATTAAATTCTATAAAAAGTATTTTTAGTATTTTCTGTTAAATATGGTATTTTTTACATGTAGCCTTGATAAAAGTATGTTATACAACATAAGCAAATAACTGTAACCAAATTATACATAGAAACCCAATAAAAATATTTCCAGGATGAAATTAAAACAAAAATATAAAATATCATGTAAAAACGACATAGGGACATCTTGCACGAAATCCTTCAATTAAAAACGCACTTTATAACATTTGTTCGAATTGTCTCCCGGCAACGAATAAACATGAGCAAAGAAGGCTTAGCAATTAATACATAAAATAAATAAGGTGCGTAAATAACTAGTAGACATTTCTACAATGGTCATTAAGAAGACACTTTGTTTATATTTTGAATTTTAGCGTATGAAATCATGGGCCAAAATTACTCAAATCATGAGTACTAAGATACGTTGAAACGACGCGCAAGAAATTGCATGCCATGCGATTTCTTGCGCGTCGTTTGTCAATTGCTAATGTCTTTGGAAGACTAGGATATTAGAATTCTTTTCACCGGATTCATTATAATACAATCACTAGGGACCGGAGAGGCACGAGAGGCCGAAGTTACGATGGACCATATAAATAGCCTATAACATAGCTAAGTACGACACGCAGTAATTGAATAGCACTATTCATTTGGTTAACCGCACATCTGTTTTTGTCGTTAAAATGTGACGCAATTATTTAAATTTTGCAGTTAGATTCCTTTCGTCATGGGTGTAGATATAAATGGTGGAGTTTTTATAATTTATTTTATTTATTAGTTAATATTTCGTAAGATAAATAAAGTACGGTGAGTTAGTTTCTTTTTTTCATTGCTAATTAAAACATACTTCCTAATTTTTGTAATAGATCCTGTTTAATATCATTTCATCGAATCTCCTACTCCCAATTGTTTGACTATGATTTTTATGCAACACGGGGCAAGCACCTCGATGTTAATTCATTAGAAAATCATGTACTTCAAGTGAACGCAACAAGTAACACCGCAAATGTTACATAACGCCGTTCGGGTGATAGTAAGACGTGCTGAACCATATATAGCTGCGGCCGAAAGACAAGTCAAACAAGTGTTATAAAGTGTTTCGTGTAATATTAAAAAAGCTTACATTTCTAAATTTGCTAAAATTCAGAAAATATCAGTGAGATTAAAGGGTAAAGGAACATTTGTTTCAGTTTTTAGTGATTAACGTCATCCCATAGTCTGTGTCCAGTTTTGTAACACACAGTATTTATTAATATCTATATTTTGATTTGTTAATTTACTATTCAGTTTTTTTCGCTGATAGTAATCATGTTATCTGAATTCACTTCAAATTATGTGAAGGATAATTTTATATTCCGCGTTAAAAATTACGCAGTATTATAAATATACGCGGCGAGTTTTCTAAGTAAATTTAATTGTTTAATTTTTGAAAATTCTGTCTTTTCATGGAAGCTTGGAGCTTAATTTACTTTTCATCAAAATTTCCGCGTATATTAAGGCACCTATCACATCGTATGACCAGCTTATGTATCCCGTCCTCACAGAAATCTGTCGCCTAATTTGCTAACCGCAACCTCACGACTTTTTGACATTGTCAGCGCTGAGCTAAGCTGCTTCTTTAAGTGCAGGAAAAAATGGTAGTTACTAGACGCTAAGTTAGGGCTATACGAAGAGTGATCATATTTTTTCCAGCTATATGATTTAATTAGAGTTTTGGTTCAATTTGAAAAGAAATTAAAAAATGAATAGTTATTGGTTTATATAACTTTTGCTCTTAAATCCATTATTTTAAATAAATGAAAAATATCGGTTGTACTTTAATTCAAGAGTCATGCATTTCAATGAGTTTCCAGATCAGAATATAATTATTATAATAAAGGTGTTTATTTTAATCTATAAATAAAATCTTACCATAATAAAAAAAACGTAATATAATCATTAATGAAGTTCATTCATCTACAACTTTTTAATGGATCTAGGACGTGCGAATTAAATTTACACTAGCATGTGTACGTAACGGATGTATGAGGGTTGCTTGGAAACTACATGGCCTAACAAAGAAAGCGAAAGTTTTTTTGACAAGAAATATTTTATTTTTCGATATAGTTCCCTGCTATAACACTTTCTATAACAGCTCCTGCTGTTATAGAAAGTGGAAATATAGCAGAGGAGGATATATAATTTACTGTAGAAGGATTGACTGATGTAATAAAAAAATGGAAAATGGAAAAGCTCCTAAATAACAAAATAGTGGCAGAAATGATTAAGAGCATTGTTGAAGTGGGAACAAAGATACTTTTGGAGATCATTAATACAGCGTGGAAATACGAAAATGTACCAGAAGTTTGGGAAGTGGCACTAATAACACCGGTATACAAAAAAGGACATTATAGAGATTGTAATAACTACAGAGCTATAACGTTACTAAGCACAGTCATCAAAATATATGAGCAGTTAATTAACAACAGGTTAAGACGGTTAATCGAACCATCACTATCGGAATCACAAAGTGGATTCAGACCCGGAAGGTGCACGCAAGATCATATATTTATTTACACTAAAAAAAATAGTTAACAAAAGATTGCAACAAGAGAAAAAAGGTATATTTCGCGTTTATTGATTTAGAAAAAGCCTTTGATAGAGTACCAAGGTATTAAATATGGAAAACCCTTGAAGAAAGGGGAGTCGACAAAAATAATACGAAATATGCAAAGGTTATATAAGAACAACATAAATTATATAATAAGGCGGAACATGAGATCCGAGGGATTTGTATCTCAAGATGGGTTAAGGCAGGGCGGAGGATTAAATCCCGTACTGTTCACTGTATTTATGGGGGATGTAATAAGACAATGCTCAATGCAGACGAAAAAAAATCAAATTCGGTACAGGAATCTAGAGAGGATACAAATAGCTGAGGCACAATCGCAGATGACATAGTACTAATAGCTGAAAATGGAAATAATCTGCAAGAAAGTATATATATATATATATGGAACGAAACACTTAAGAAAAAATGAATGAGCATAAATAAAAATAAAACAAAAGTAATGGCCACAGGTGAGGAACAACTAAATGACCAAATTGAAGGAATAACTATTCAACAAGTAAATGAGTTTCATTATTTAGGTGTCCTGATAGAAAACACCGGGAAAAATAAGTCAGAAATTAATAAAAGAATTGAAAAGATAACAAAATTGTATTATGCAATGAATAGAACTTCATTATGAAAAAAGAAATATCACGAAATCAGTGCTGACAAATGGATGTGAATCATGGGTACTTAATAATAGACAAAAAAGGCAGAAATGAGATATCTTAGGAGAGTGAAAGGTGTAACTAGAAAGGACAAAATGAGAAATTCACAAATACGAAGGGAACTGGATATACAGTCGATAGTGGACTTTATTGAACAGCGGAAACTACATAGGTGGGGACATTTACAACGAATAGGAGACTAGACAAGTAAAGCTAATATATGAAGCCAAAGTTCAGTATAAAAGGAAAAGAGGAGGACCGCGACAAGTACGGGAGGATGTCACTGGAAATAGGATCCAGAAGAGGGAAAAGAGCTGGAAAGAAGCAAAAACACTGGCCAGTAACCGAAGATTATGGAGAAATTTTATCTCCTGGTGGCTCAATACACGTATTCTAACGATATTCCAAATTAATAATGCCTTCATTGTAGGTCGATGTATCCAAGTCCTCGAAATAGCTATTTACAGCAGCGATTAGCTCGGAATTAGATGAAAGTCTCTTACCACGGAGTAATTTTTTCAGGTTTTGAAAGAGATGATAATCGTTGGAAGCCAAATCTGGAAAATAAGGCAATTCAAATACTGTTACCTCGTGCACTTTTACTCGATGGTTATCAAAGACGATACGGTGGACTTGTTCAATCATATCCTGAACAGTCAGTTTTTGGACGTCCACTACAGGGTTCATCATTTGTGCTCATACGGCCAAGCTTAAATTCGGGAACCCAGTGTTTAACCATTGAAAATGAAGGAGCGGATTTTAATATTCTAATAGTGTTAAATCCAGCTCTGCTTTGATTTCAGTTGGTTTTAAACCTTTCAAATGAAAATACTTCATCACTGCTCTCAACTCAGTTTTTTCCATTATTACAACATCACAGTTCACTTTGGCGCACTGTCAAAAACAGACTAATTGACAAATCGCTCTGTACTGTCATATTTAATCTACAAAAAGATGATTCTACAGAATGGTAAAGAAGATTCCTGCAAATTCGCGCTCTCTGTTTTAGGCCACGTAGTTTCCGAACAATCCTCTTAAGTACTTTGAACAAGTTTATTCTTGTTTCATAAAATAACTGTCTCATTGTCTTCATCTGTCATATAAAATAGTGTATTATAAGTACTCGTCCTTCGCACGTTAAGAACCCTGAAGTGATAGAAATATATTTGAAAATGATTTCCAGTCTAGAAATTACCACATTCAAATATTGATGTTATGTACATATTTGGAAAATTGCAGAAGTACTACGCATATTATTTTGTTTATTATATAACTAGTTACTCATACGTCACATCAATATCCTGCGATGGAATGCAGTGAGTTTATTTTATAATTATGAAACACTATAAATAAAAAACGGCGTTTTTTGAATTATTTGTTTCAATTTTTAAATTATTATATACATTAAAACATATATATACAGAAACAGGGCTCTTAAATATTCTAATTAGCGACCGGATACAAGAAGCCGATGACTCATCGACCACGGACGTTCTTAATTTTATTTATATAATTGGAAAACAAACGGGCGGTGATCTATAAAATAAGAAATACACTTATATTCGTTCATTCTGGAGTTCAGATTGGCTAAGGGAGTATTAATATTAACTAGCAATACTTTGTCAAGGTTCTCTTCTGTAAAATTTGTTCTCTCTTTGAATTAAATACATCCTTGAAGATAGAAAACGTCCTTTTACATCGCAACTGGTTATAGATGCATACTGTAAATATTCTTTTATTTCACCGTATTTAGCAATTAGATTTTGAGGTATTGTCCGAGTACACAATTGCAGCAAAGTTATTAAATCTGGATTTCTATTAACACGGGAGCGGTCGCTATGTTAGAAAAAAACTAACAATTTTCGTTTATTGCTCATAAAACAGGAAACATTGGCTTAAAATATTTTTCCTTCCAGGAATGCCTGGAGAGGTCACTATGTTACCCCATGTCCGTTTGGCATTTCATTCAGTGAAATATGGCCATACGTAAAGGCAATTGTTAGTTTTGTTCTAACACGCGACCGATTACGATCACCAACTTGTTAGAAAAAATCTAACTACGCGACCGATCACGTCTTGCAAATCTTGCTACTTTACCGTGTGTTAATTTATGTTTTTGGTAAGTTTTTCTTAATGTTTGTTTGCACCTTAGTGCGATTTTGACCCTATTTTTTTATTAGGGTTAGGGTTTTGTAATGGAAAAGAAGGAGGAAGAACAACTTCTTAAATGGTTTGAAGAAGTGCCAACTGATACAGAAGAACCCATTGATCCCGATCATGATCTTAGTGATACTTCCTCTGAACACAGTTTGCATTGCACTTATACAGAACAATCAGACGAGAATGCCAGTGACGATGTTACTTTTGCTCAACCTATTGCTGCTGTCACAGCAGAACAATCTGACGCGAATTCTACTGACGAGGTTACTCTTGCTCAACCCATTGCTGCTGTTCCACAACCGCCACAGCGGATACGCAGGGAACCTATTTTTGTAGGTAAAAATCTTACAGAGTGGCTAAAGCACAAACCAAAGACACCTAGAAGAAAAACACGTCGCCATAACCTAATAACACAACTATCTGGAGTGAAAGCCGTCGCCAAAAGCGCTACAACCACTTTGGATTGCTGGAAATTATATTTTCCTGGCGAAGAAATCGACAAAATTGTAACATTTACTAACCAGAAATTAGCTGACATGCGGGAATCATATTCACACCCTAGAGATTGTCCACCGACCGATTTTTAGGAAATTTACGCATTCTGTGGACTTTTGTACATGGCGGTAGTCAAAAAAGCCCAACACTTGCATACACTTGAATTGTGGAAGACTGATGGTACGGCTCCTAAATACTTTGCAGCTGTAATGTCGGAACGAAGATTTCACGTGCTTATGCGGGCTTTGCGATTCGACGATCACAATACCAGAAATGAAAGAGCTAAATACGATAATTTAGATCCAATTCCTAATATATTTGAGAATTTTGTAAAGGCATGCTCTTCAAACTTCACTGTTGGAGAGTATGTTACAATAGACGAAATGCTTGAAGCTTTTCGAGGAAAGTGTCGCTTTAGACAGTATATTGCTAATAAGCCTGCCAAATATGGTATTAAAATATAGAGCCTAGCAGACGCAAGAACATTTTACACACATAACATGAAAATCTATGCCGGTAAGCAACCAGAGGGCCCATATCAGTTGCCAAATGATGCTTCCAGTGTCGTGAAGCGTCTAATATACACCATTGATAAGTCTGGAAGGAATATCACTATGGATAATTACTTCACTTCCATACCAGTAGCTAATGATTTGCTTGTAAATCGCAAACTGACCATGGTTAGCACACTACGGAAGAATAAGCGGGAAATACCACCCGAATTCCTTCAAGTGAAATTTCGACCTGTTTGCAGTAGTATGTTTGCGTACGGAAAAGATGAGTACAACTGTGTTCTCGCTTCCTATACCCCGAAGAAAAATAAGAATGTCCTGATGCTATCGACTCTACATGATGATGATGTTATAGATTCATCTACCAATGAAGCAAAGAAACCCGAAATAATAACATTTTATTGCACAAAAGGTGGGGGTGGACGTAGTAGATCGATTGAAATCCGAATATTCTGTCGCAAGAGTCAGTAACCGTTGGCCACTAACAGTGTTTTATTCACTATTGAATATTGCTGCAGTAAATTCCCAAATAATTAAAAAATGGAACACCGGAGAGATAAAAACGAGAAGAGCATTTCTTGCAGAGCTGTCAAAGCAGCTTACACTACCTCATCTAAACAGACGTTCTTCCATTGCAAACTTGACCATTCCGCTTCGCCAAAAAATAGGCAACGTTATTGGCAAAAAATCAACCCCTGCGAACGCACAGTTGCAAAACATGCAGCAGCAGCAAAAAGTGAGGTGTAAATATTGCCCGATAAGAAAGAACCGCTTTACACAACATCAGTGTGCTACTTGTGCTTCATCAATTTGTAGGGAACACACTGAAACAACCACCTATGTTTGTACCGAATGTGGCAGTTCGAGAGAAGAATCTCTGTAACTTAAGATTTTTTTGTTAAATACACTTAATTATAATATTCTGATTCTAAGTTACATTTAAAACCTTTTTAAATAAATACAATTTCATTTGGTAAACATAATAATAAGTTTAAGTACCGATTCTTATTTATTTCCCAATGTTAGATAAAATCTAACACGCGACCCATCACGTTATAGTAGGACTAGCGACCGCTCGCGGGTTAAAAACTGCATATTACTCTTGACGAAGGCCACATCCGAAGTCACTTGGAATATTTTTCGAATTATTAATAGCCACATCTAATGTGCTTAATCAATTATTTGATTTGCAATTTTTATTTTCAAAATAAGTGAATAACTTTGGTAAATTTCCTGTGTGTGTGTTCCTCAAGACAGTACTAATGATTTTTTTAATTTGGAATTTGTATTAGTTCCTTGCACTCAGAAATACTTCGAACATCGTCATTTAAACATGTAACGAAATTTTGTAAACTATCTAAATTCTCTGCATAAAAATTAGAAGCTGCCAACCATATTCCTCGTCTAGTTATTATTGGAGAGAGAGGCAGAGACAAAGATGAAAGGTTTTTCCTTTAAAGACCTACTCTCAATGGCGCTTTTCTGAAAATTTTTAAAAGCGGAAACAAGTCTACAAATTTCCGGAAAGGTGTCTCTAATATATTCACAGATTCTGTACGAGAGCATGTGCTACACAAGTAATATGCAACATATTAGGATATGTTCCCTTTAATAGTCTGCCTGTTTTTAACATATATGCAGCACTGTCACTGACAAATAAAAGTATTTTTTCTGTGTACCTGAATGAAGAATTTGGTGCATATTCTCGTAAATGGTTTCAGCTGCTGTTTCCGAAACAACAAACAAACTGTATAATAACTTTTGTTAGTATTACATATCCGTTATATGGAATAGTTGGATGTAGTACACCACCTGCAACATTTACCTCACAGCGTCCTTATACCGGGTGCGGCAATAGTGTGTCGGCGGAGCTTAGCATGAAAACTAATAAAGTTGTAACAATGAAATTTTACGTACACATGTAGTATGCTACAGTGCATTTTCTAATTTTATTTATATATTTACAGGCTGTTCCAAATTTCCGCAACCACTTTCAATTTTTTTTTAAATAGATTGCTATACTTTCTTGTTATTATGATGATAGCCACCCAAATTATCTTTGCAATGATATATGACAATGTGCACTTACAACTGTTAGTTTTGGTTTTATTGCAAATTTTGTTAAAATCTTGACAGTTGCAGCGTCTAACATTTTAAGTCTTAGCCTGAACATGGGTGCAGTGCCTCACGTAACTTTTTTGTTACCAATTTATGGACTAACACGTTATATGTTTTGAGGGTGAACAACGTGACAACATATACAGAGTGTTAAATATGTCGTGCCAAAGTTATCGAAGTTTAAAGGCTATTTTCTCTTTTTTTTTAAATTGAACCTATAATTTTTTTATTAGTCAGCAAATTCCTTGTAAAATTGCCGTTAAAATGGTACCAATAACATAGTACTTATTTCTAGTATTTTCGAAGTTATAACCCTTTAATGGGATATACCTATGTTTATAATATTCAATATGCGGTGCATCTAATAGTTGGTTGGCCATGAAATGATATCAAACAAAGTAACTTTTACAAACACCTGTTTCTTAATTCTTTATTATTAGTTTTAGAATTACATTTTTTTATTTTTCCATAATAAAACAGAATTAATTTAAAATGTGTTCAAATATATTTCCATTCTGCTCTACACATGCTCTTAATCGCCTCTGCATCGACAGACTTACATTTTGAGCCATGTTGTTTTCACTTACTTGAAGAAAAGCGTTTCTGATTCGTTGCTGCATGTTCTCCGCCGTTGTAGGAGGTGTTTCGTAAACTATATTTTTTACAGTAGGCCACAGAAAAAAATCACAAGGGTTTAGAACTGGTGACCGCGGTGGCCAGCTTATAAAGCTTCCTCTCCCAATCCACCTATTGGTGAATACCCTATCTAAATGTGTTCTTGCAGCAGCACAGTAATGTGCAGGTGCACCATCAGGTTGGTACCACATTCTCCTTATGACGTTATCTGGTAGGTCTTCTAACAGCAATGGTAAATTATTTTGTAGGAAATTTGTGTAGATTTCACAATTTAAAGTATTATTAAAAAAGAATGGACCTACAATAGTGTTTCCTATGATGCCTCCCCAGGTGTTAACACTCCATTTTTGTGGGTATAAAATGGGTTGCACAAAATGAGGGTGTCTAGTGTCATAATAATGAAATTTTTTTCTGTTTGTTATTCCACAATTAGCAAATTTTGCTTCATCTGTGAAAAGCACATGATCTAGAAAAGTTAGATCTTGTCGTAATTGGAAAAGTAGCCATTCACAGTAAACAAGTCTCCTTTCAAAATCCGTTTGTAATAAGCCTTGATGATTTTGAATTTTGTAAGGGTGAAATTTATGTTTTTTTTTAAATCCTTCTTACAGCAGTGACTTCTATCACGTGTTCTTTCGAAATTATCCTTGTAGATACGCGCGGATTTTCCACAACGGACTGGACGACTGTCACTTCATTATCTTCTGTAACCATAGACTTAGTTCTTTCATGTTTGACATAATTCACTGAACCCGTCCGAAGAAACCTTGTCAACAAATTTTCAAACGTCTTAATATCTGGTGCCCTTCGGTGAGGATACTCCATAGCATATGTTCATGATGCTAAAAGTGGATTTCTATTGCTAGCGCCAAGAACAAATACCATGTCTATTAGCTCCTCCTTCGAAAAATTCATTCTAAAGAAACACAACTATAAACTATTACGGCATGGAAATAAAAAATAATGACAACAAAACGATATAACTGACAACAAGATAACAACTAATAACGAATAAACGGAAATTGATAATTAACTAGCCGAACTTAAATTATAACAATTAAACGCGATTACAGTAAAGAGAAACTATTGAAAAACACTTTATATGGAAATTTTAAGTAGATATTTGACGTTTGGTTACACAGCAATTTTTGCTTAATATCATTTTATGGCCAACCACCCAACTATTAGATGCAGCACCGCATATTGAATATTATAAACATAGGTATATCCCATTAAAGGGTTATAACTTCGAAAATACTAGAAATAAGTACTGTGTTATTGGTACCATTTTAACGGCAATTTTACAAGGAATTTGCTGACTAATAAAAAAATTATAGGTTCAATTTAAAAAAAAAGAGAAAATAGCCTTTAAACTTCGATAACTTTGGCACGACATATTTAACACTCTGTACATGTTGTCACGTTGTTCACCCTCAAAACATATAACGTGTTAGTCCATAAATTGGTAACAAAAAAGTTACGTGAGGCACTGCACCCATTTTCAGGCTAAGACTTAAAATGTTAGACGCTGCAACTGTCAAGATTTTAACAAAATTTGCAATAAAACCAAAACTAACAGTTGTAAGTGCACATTGTCATATATCATTGCAAAGATAATTTAGGTGGCTATCATCATAATAACAAGAAAGTATAGTAATCTATTTAAAAAAAAATTGAAAGTGGTTGCGGAAATTTGGAACACCCTGTAAATATATAAATAAAATTAGAAAATGCACTGTATCATACTACATGTGTACGTAAAATTTCATTGTTACAACTTTATTAGTTTTCATGCTAAGCTCCGCCGACGCACTATTGCCGCACCCGGTATATCGACAGTTTAGTCGGCATTTATCCGTATGTACTGATTTGAAAGATGGCTTCTAACACGTTCTACTGCTTTCGTATAGCACTTAGAAACATAATATTTGTGTAAGGTGGATTCATCAGGAACGTTTCGACCAGTGTATTTTTGGAGAAATGTTTTGAAGGTAGCATTGTTAAGTTTATTTAATGGAATATTTGCGGCCATTAAGGTTTCACAGAGTTCTTCGCTAAAATTGTCAGATTCCAACGGGTCTAATTTCTGTGTATGTGTTTGCGGTGCTAAGTGAAGTTTTACGTGCGATTTCTTGGGATTTTTTAACGATATTTTACAGACTTGGCAATCAATTTCGTAATCATCGGCAATGGACACACAATCAGCCCTTAACCCAACTCGCCATTGTTACGCGATGCCATTCTTGACGTTGTTCCATATCATATCTGAAAAAGCACCTTAAACACTGCTCTAGATCTAAATAAATGAAAATTAAAAATGTATGCGTAAGATATTGAAACTTCGAAATTCACTAGATACATCAAAATAATTGGGAGAAGTAGATTTGATGAAATGATATTAAACATGATTTATTGCAAAAATGTCGAAGTAAGTAATTATGTAATTAACAGTTAAAACAATGAAAAAAGGAAACTAACTCAGCGTACTTTATTTATTTTACGAAATATAAAGTAATAAATAAAATAAATTATAAAAACTCCTTACGCTTCTATCTACACCCCTCAAGAAAGGAATTTAACTGAAAAATTGGGTCACAATTCAACGATAAAAAACAAAAGTGCGGTTAACCGAATAAATAGTGCTATTCAACCACTGCATGTTGTATTTAGCGATGTTGTAGACTATTTATATGGTCCACCGTAAATTCGGTCTCACGTGTCCGATCCTTAATTATAATACATATTTCTTTTTATCCATGAGTTATTTGATTTTACTAAGCCCAGCCATTTTACATATAGTTTGTTTCCTTTCCTTCAAATCACCTCTCTACTAGGTAAATACCTGGATGGCTTTTTGTAATTCCCACTCGTAGAAATTGCCAAGTATAGATCTAGCAGACATATTATCATCTATGTTGTAGAGTTTATAATTTTTATGTTTACTGTCCTAAATAACTCCGATATCCAGCTCGGTATATAGCCTTCACAAAAAGCCTTCTGTGTTTACTTATACACACATCGCCTGCACAAATGCGTAGAACGCCGATTTTATAGCGCCAAATTATTAAAATTAGATACAGCAGTGGGGATAGAAGCAATGCGTACCAAGAATTTGAAGCAAGGGTTGAAAAAATACCTTCATAGCGCTTTTCTTAGTCATAGAACAGGTATCAATATTGTACACAAACTTGATAATAGTATCAGAGGTAGTATAGGACACAACACAGCATTTATCCGCATTAGGTAAAATGACATTTTTGGAGCACCAATCATTAATAATTTTTAATTCTCCTGTAGATAGCGCACACCATTTATATTGTCAATATTCTAAAATATCTTCAGATAATCCTTATATGTCATGGTATTACAGTGTAGCAACGGAAGCAAGTCATTTACATTAAAGAGAAATAGTTCAAGATTTAATAACCATTGCATGAGACATAGTTAATACGCCTAAACATATATGATAAAAAAGTCAGGAAGGAGTCACACCATCTGAAGGCATCGAATTTCTGTATTAAGAGAATGTAGTCTAACACCTCAAATATTTTGGAAAAATACGTATAAATAAGCGCGACCAGCTTCCTCCGTCGATCGCCTCACTAGTGTACTGTGTCTATTATCGCATTTCTAAATGATATATAAAAAGCATAAACGTTTTCATTATAAGCTAATGTTATTAATTTTATCTACCTCTCTTTTTTAGTCCTAATTTTGCTTTTAAGTGCAAGTATGATGGATTCGCATAAATGTGAAAATAAGTGTTCGCTTAAGAGCAAACCTGTGTGCGGTCG
This sequence comes from Melolontha melolontha, assembly GCA_935421215.2. NCBI lineage: Eukaryota > Metazoa > Arthropoda > Insecta > Coleoptera > Scarabaeidae > Melolontha > Melolontha melolontha. The sequence goes on along the minus strand of OW285240.1, from coordinate 8,691,005 downwards.
AGATGCCAAAAGACACCGAATCACATATGGAAATAAATGTCATTTTGCATTTGCTGCATGCAGAAATCCTGGTAATAAATTGCATATTTTATCATGTATATTTACGACTGAAGCTTAATCTTCTGTTGCAGATATTCGCTTTGTAAAGGAAGGAAAATGCTGAATTAATTGTAAACTTTCTAGCACTAATTATAATAGCAAAAATATGCACTGTTTTTTTTATTTAGAATTTGAGCCAAGGTTACAAGTACTTGCGAGATACGTAAAATATTTATTTATAATACAAATGTGTTGTATGACTACGCACATAAGAAAAGAGTACCAATGTCCAGAGAGACAAATTTAACTCTTTCGGGTCCGGTGGCGCAAAATTTCACTCACCTACTTAAATATTTTTCCTATTGAGCCTATCGGCTTAATTTACCTCCAATTTGTATACATGCGAGAGATAAAGCTAATGAATTCTGAGTCACGTGTCTCCCCTACATGTGCATTGCTTTGTACAAATGGTTAGTAAATGCGCTCTAATAAACACGTGTGCATAGGTTACAGATTTATCACCAAATGTAAAAAACAATGTTATTTTGCAGGCAACTGGGGTTTGCTGTCAGTTCATTGGTATCTTCAGAAAACAGTGAATACATTAGTTTGTAATAAATTAGGATAATTGAGGATACAAAATTTAACCCACCATACCGATTCGATCATGAATTGTAAAAAATCTGAAGAACTGCCTTTCAATTTAGTGGGTATGAGCGTGGAAGTGTTATACGCAGAAATTTATAGGACTTGGTGAAGAATACGTGTCTTTGCCGTGTAATTCTAATTCAGATAATGATTCAAGTAATGAGAGGAATTAAGAAATAATTTAAATGAGACTCAAAATGATAACGATTTTTTACTGAAACCGATGATGGACCATTTCTATTGCCTGCCTTTGAGAGTTCTGAAAGCGAATTAGAACTAGAAGATCTTGTTTCATTGGCTACATTGGTACGTCCTATTCCTAAACAAACAGTATGGACTCGAAGTGCACATAATATCCCATCAACAGAAGAGTTCAAAAGTGAATGCATGTGTTACTTATTTTATAAAAAATTGGGTTCGGCATAAACCTTTTGATTTTCAATGTTTTATTAGATGCTAACATATTAAATCACATAGAATTTCAAACTAATATGTATAATCAACAAGAATACTTAAAAACAAGAAAGACATACAGTATCACTAATATTCAGGAGATGAAAGCGTTCTTTGGAATAAATATCCTAATGGGTATAAAACAGTATCAGTAAAGTTATAGAGACCATTGGAGCACATCTCCTGATACGCATAATCCGTATATCTCAAAAATTACGCCTATGCATAGATTTGAATGGCTGCTAAGCAATTTACACCTCAATGATAACGTCATTATGCCACAGCGGGGTGATGATAAATATGACGAACTCTATAAGGTGCGACCGGTAATAGATAAGTTGAAGATTAATTTTCAGAAATCTTTGAATCTTCACAAAAAAATAGCAATTGACGAATCGATGATAAAATGCAAAGGACGCTCTACACTGAAGCAGTATTTGCCAAAAAAAAAATAATAAAAAGGGGTTATAAAGTATGGGTATTGGCTGATGAAACCGGATACTGCTGGGATTTTAACATTTACAAAGGTCGAAGTGAAAGCGAAATTGAAAAAAGTTTAGGCTCAGGGGTTGTGAAAACATTGACTGCCAGCATAAGAAAAAGAATCATCACCTATATATTGACAATTTTTTTTCTTCGGTTGAACTTATGGAATATCTCCTCAAAGATAAAATATATGCCTGTGGAACTGTCAATGTTACTAAAAGAAATTTACCACAGTTTGCAGTTGGTAAGGATTTGAAGCGGGGTGATTACTATTGGTGGCAAAGTATCAATGGTTTATCAGCTATCAAATGGCGCGATAAAAGATGTGGGGCCACGTCCTTTCCAATTGCCATAATCCTCGTGACACACCAACTATAAATCGGAAAAATTAAGATGGTTCCGTTACAGAAGTTGTCTGTTCTATCATCAATAAAAACATGAACTTTATGGATAAATTCGATCAAATGAAAGCCACTTATTATACAGATAGAAAAAGCATAAATTATTTTTTCTAATAGATACTTGCGTTGTGAACGCATATGTACTTTACGAACTTTTTCCCGAAAATAACAAGATCTCAATGAAACAATTTCGTCGTGAAAAAGTACAATTTCTTGGAGTTGATACAATTATTCCAAAAATTAATACCATATCGCAGCAATTGTCTATTCCCATCAGCAATATAAAACCCTGCCAGTCAAAATCATCGAGACGCAGATGTGGATATTGTAGCTTAAAAAACAATGAAGTAAAACAAACTGGGAGTCTTCAATATGTAAATACCGTTATGTTTATCAAAAAACAACAGTTGTTTCCAAACATATCACATGGAATGAGTATGATGGTATAAAAAATAACCCACTAATTTTTTGCTTTTTTCTTGTAAAACATGGAGTTTATATTTTTGTTAATCACGTTTTATAGTTTGAATATGTATTATAAATAAGAATATAACAAAAAAAATTTAATCTGTTTCCTTAAAAAATCCTGTACCTTTAGAAGCTTTTTTTGAAGTGAAATTTCCGGACCTGAAAGAGTTAACCGCTACGTTTCGATTAGAATAACATATGCCTAAGTCACTCCTGCTCATAATTTCGTCCTGATTGCGCCAATATTGTTAGAATGTACCCTTAGCATTTCTATATCAAACTATATTTAAATAAATAAAATTTTATTTAGTTTTATTTAGAAATGCGAGACAAATACGTTACAATATATTAACTGCACCAATTTTTGAAGAAGGTAATATATGAATTAAGAAATACTGAAAAAAAGGGTGTCTTCTGCATACTGGTACAAACTTAGTTTGTCGGATTGTAGTTATGAAACGCATCACATAAGTCGACATTTACATGTAAGATTGTGATTTAATATTCATTAATTCTCACTTGCAGTAAGTTCCAAGGTAATATATATAGATTGTCCCGTAAAAAACGCCAACAGTCATAATTCTGTTATTTATTGTCCGATTTTATTGAAACAAAAAGTAAATTTAATAGCATAAAAAATACTACAAAATAGCAGTGTTTTATTTGTTTTCAGTTGTTTTCATTAACGTCAAACGATAGTCGACTTTTTTATTTTAAATAGCAACATAAATATATTTTTGGCTATATTCGGATTGGATTTTGACCAGTTCTAGCAAAACCAGATCGGCCAGTGCTACTACAAATATATTTTAATGCAATAAAATAATTATTCTGTAAATCCGCTACTCTTAGTTCAAGGAACCCATTATTACCTTTTTGGTATTTAAAAATTAAACTATCCAGCATACATGAAACTTTTTAAATCTATTACGAAAATAAAATAAAAATTATTAAAGTTTATCGTGAAAGTATATTAGAATCTGGTTCAGCAATAATATTTGGACTACAACAGTTGGAAAAGAAATTGCAAAATCTCAGGATTGAATGAAGAAATTATTTTATTTTAACGATAAATTAAGACAAGCATAAAAATGTGAAGTCTAATTTCATAGCAAGTTTCCGAAGTGTCCTCCTTGTCTTTCAAGGCAATAAGCAAGTCGATATTGAAAGCAACACAGGGTATTCCGAATAAAGTCTGAGTTTATTCGATCACATGCAGTACGTATATGGTCTTTTAGTTCGTCCAAGTTACGTATTTACACGTTATTATAAATTTGACTCTTCAGGTAACCCCAAAGGAAGTATTCATTTGGAGATAAATCGGTTAATCTTGGAGGCCATAGTATGGGTCCTAATCTACTAATCCACCGTCTTTGAAATGTGTTATTAAAAAAATTCCTGAAGACGTTAGTAGAATGTGGTGGAGCTCATCCATTTGGAATAAAGGTTAATCAACATTTAGCATCTCAATTGATGGAATGATGTGGTCTCGCAAGAGATTCAGATATTTTGCTGCAGTGAGGTTACCATCAATAAAAGATGGGCCAATAAATATATAGATTATAGTTCCAATCCAGACATTGACCTTTTGAGGGTATTGCGTTCGGGTTAGGTTTTGCTCATGAGGATTTGTACGGGACCAATACCTAATAGATTAAAGGAAGGAAATTTAGTATTTTTCAATGGCTAAATCTAGGATACAATCCGGAAGTTCTGATAGTTTACTTCGGCATCTATGGTAAATGTAGTTTCATCAATGAAATCTATTTTATTTAAAATTTCTTCGTTTTCATTTATTTAATTTATCATATTGAACATTATTTCACAAAAATCAGTTCGTTTTACTGTATCTTTCTCGAAAAGCTCTGCATGGGTTAATATCTTGTATGGCTTATATTTGAATTCTTTCAGGGTTTTGCACACCGAACTGTATGATACTCCTAAATACCTGGCAACATCTAAAAGCGATTTTATAGATCATTCCTCTACATAACAAAGGATATTCAGCGTCATGTGTTCTGTTAAAACGCGAATGGTTTTATGTTGTGGGAATTTTTATGTTGTGGGAATTTAGAAAACAACCATCTTCTTGGAATTTGTTAAAAATATTTAAAATTGTTTTCGCACAAGGTATAGGCCTGCTAGCATAATTAACGGAAAACATGTCTCTGATCGTCCTTAAACTATTATTCTTCTGATACCACATTATCATTGCTACCTTTTCATCATTGTTGTACTTATTCATAATTTAAATAAATTATCTACTTTTCAATAAAATGTATTTAATTTAAGATTCATGTTTGAATAAAAATTTAGAAATATCTGAATTTCGGTAGTCATTTTTAATAATTTCCAAACGTTGCTCATTCGTGAACTTCACCATGATAAAAATGTAAACTTTGAGTGACGTATTGATATTGACAGATCATAAAAAGAATGTAAAGGTGCGTTTGTATTTAAATAACAAGTGTTCTTTTGAAAAGTCAATCTAGTAGAATGTGATTTACTGAGAACATTTTGAAGTATGTCGTAAATTAAAATTTACTACTTAACCTACGAAGTCGTATATTTTGACAGTTTCATACACACAAATAAATAAGAAATAATAGGTATTTATTGAAAACTATAACAAATGTTGAAAATGTTGTCCTTCAAGATCAATGCACTTTAAAATCCTCCGTTCAAAATTTCTGATGATATTCTGCAACATTACTGGGTTGTTATTAATTTCCATGCATTTCTGTTCGATTCTTTGTACCATATCATTCAAATTCAATATAGGTGTTCGAAATATGTTATTTTTTAGATAAGGCCACAAAAAGAAGGTGCAAGGTGTTAAATCGCATGAACGTGCAGGCCAGGTAATTTCAGTATTTCGACTAATTATACGCTCATCAAAAAATTCTCTTAAATAATCCAAAGGTTCTGCAGTACAGTGACAAGGTGCTCCGTCTTGTTGGAAATATGCATTTTGAAGTTCATCATCATGCAACTGATTGACAAATTGTTGTAAAATTTCCGTACGGTACCTTTGAGCAGTTAACGTTTCCTGAAAAAATATTGGTCCAATGATTCCCCTTTGGCTTATCGCTGTCCAAATACCAATTTTCTCTGGATGTAGCGATTCTTCATTAATTACATGTGGATTTTCACTACTCCAAATTCTTGTATTTTGTGAATTTAGGTATCCCGTTTTATAAAACCATTCTTCATCAGTAAAGATGACTCTTTGTGAAAGTTCTCCATTATTGTTCATATTTACAAACCAATTACAAAACTGTAGTCTACGTAGGTAATCAATTTCTAACAATTCTTGTACTGCTGTGACACAGTATAGATAAAGTTGCATATCTTTTTTTAATGACTTGTGAGTTGTACCAACAGAAAGGTTTATTTTTTTTCTCAAATGTCCAACAGATGTTTGTGGTTCATTTTCCATTATTTCTTCAACACGATTGACAACTTGAGGTGTACGTTTCTTAATTGCTCCGCTGCCTGATTTTCTTAAGAGACTACCAGTTTCAGAAAAAAGTTTTAAAGTTCTATCCAAAGTATTCTTAAATTGTATATAATCTATTACAAAATGTGGAAACTCAACTTGAAATTCTACCATGCAATCTTGAACTGAGTAAACCCATAAACCATCAAATTTTATTACCACTTCGAAAATAAGCCTGGACTAAAAAAAATTTATGTTCTAAAGTGAAAGCCATTTTAAAACTGAGAAGCAATTTATTTAAACCAGAATCGACCCACGATTATTTTATGGACTAACTGATATTTGTGATTGACATTATCAAATGTCATTTGGATTTACGTTTACGGAACAACAAACACATACTAATATATTTGCGTCTTATTCTATCAAAATTTCAAAGTAACCTAGATTTACTTTTCGAATGAACACACGTTACCAAATTGTTTTGTCCATATTCAAAACCCCAATATATATTGTAGCGTAAATGATAAGAAAATGTAATATAGTTTTACAATATATAGTTAAACATCATAATACTGTGCCTCTTTTAATAGAAATAATTGATTTCTTTTTCATTTTTAGCAAAAAGGGTTTTATGTGTAGTCCTTTTCATATGCCTGCCACGCAATGTGTTATTATAAAATAAAGGATTAGCAATAAGAATGCATTCCAATATAATATGAATTTACGATGCAAAATGTTTTTGTTTAATGTATTCTATTTAATAATTTTCATATTCTCATATTCTTCCGATTGAATTTAAATTGTTTACTTACAATGATAAGTCTCCAAATAATAGTGACAAGAAAATACGTCCATCCAATGTGAAGAAGAGAATACTTCTTAGAACTCTATAAATTAAAGTTTTAATTGTTCATTGACCCAGAGTTAAAATAAAATGGAAACTGGTAGGAATTTTACGTGCTTCACATATCATTGCGTGCTCTTTCAAGGTTAGCTAGTTTAAAAGTTGTTAGTAAAGGTTTCAGCAGACATCGAACACTATTTTGCAGTTAGGTATCTTATGAATGGATTTTAATTTCAAATTTTAAATAATATAGACAATGAAAGAAAATCAAAGTACATGGAATTTAGAACTTATCGTTGCTTTAATTTACTAATTTGAAATTGAAAATATTAAACAAGAACTTTAATTAAATTGCTTTCTAAATGAGAGAGTTTAATAAATAGTTCAATGATAGGAAAAGATTCGACAACCATTTAAGCAATATTTTCATTAAAGCAACTATTTAAAATAATTTCATGTGAATAACTGGTGAAGATTCTAGTTGTGAACTTGCCCGAGTAACATAAGAAAAATATAACCAACACGAAAAAAGTAGAAACGTCATTATTGATACCTGTCAATATTTTACTAACATCAAGCGTAAAATATAATAACACAAACATGTTAAAAACATATCTGTATATATATATACGTATGGATATACACAACGCATACTTAGCTCGCATTGGTGACTTCTACGTACGGACACGTGTTTCGAACTCATACTAGTTATCGTCAGCATATGAGGAGAAACACCAACTTCCTTGCGCCGCTGCTAATATATGCACAATTTTGTACATCACATATGGTAGGAAATCGTCTCAAGACATCTAACCGCCAAGAGAGGGAAGCAGGCATCTATTTTCGTGGGTAACTAAGCTACCAGAAGCAACTTATACAAACAAATATTTTTTTTAATTGAATAGCCTGTATATTATTAAATTTTTATAATGATCTTTTTTTTCTAATTTAAAAAATATACCATATAATACCCGTACCTTAAACCGTTTTCGAGATATTAAATATCGTAGTTACTGGAAAAGTTAACACTATTAAAGTAAGCTATGGAAATAACAATTATTATGTTCGATAAGTAACATTTGCTTAATAAAATAGTCAAAATTGTTTACAGTGAGAATAAAAAAATGCATTTATTTACCTGTGTTGTACAAAATAACAAAAATTAACGTGCAGCAAAAAGAGAATATTAGGGTGTTATATCCAAATCGTTCCACACCATCAGAAAACCCGTTTAAAAGTAACTTCAATTATTTTGTTTTCTATCACAGTTGCATAACTTTTATTTGAAACTTTTTTTTAATATACGCAATAGTAACGATGATAAAAGCTGGGTAATTTATAATGAATAACCCTGTACACGTGGATATACACCACGTATTTAATCAGTGTTCACATCAACTACAGACACATGCGTTTGTCTTACGACTTCATCGGTGTGTGTTTATGAAGTAACGTCCAAAAGTTTGCTTTGACCAAGTAATAATAATTTTATCCTATCAGGTGACAACAGATAATCTCGTGACATTTGAATGACAAAAGGCGCTATGCCGATAAAGGCGGCTACCTCTTGAATGGCTAAGCCACTACACAACTGTGTGTCCATGTGTGCTGATACAGATATGTTTATGCATATACGAATTATTTGTATACCTACGCTAGATGTGCTTTTACGCATCGATATCCTACATTGTTAAGGAACTATTCGTTTAGATGTGTAACCCAGAACTTGTAGCCTACATGGTCGAAATATATCATGTAAAATATATCATATTTAACTATATAGCACGTGTCCGTACGTAGAAGTAATCAATGTGAAATAAGAATATGCTATATAATCAATCTTTACAAGTATATGCGTCGTCAATAAACGCGGCATACATTGTTAAAAGAACGTCCCCATCATGGCGTCAAATTGTTACTAGAATGTTAGATGGAGTTATTGTTATATGAGTATTTGATCACATGGAAGCGCCAAATTGTTACAAGATGGGCGCTTGCGACTCTTGTTGATTCTTTCTGGGCTAGCTGGAGCGTCAATACTTTAAATAAGGGTCCAGGATGTATATAATAATGCTGAAATAAATATATTACAAATTATTAACTAAATAAAACACAACATCGTTGTCGTTAAAGTTTCTATTTAATATTTACATAAGAAATTAAGATATTTAAAATATATTAAGTGATTAAATAAAAGTAGCAGTATATGCAAGTGCGATGAACAAGTAACTAAAAATTGATATGCAAAAATTACACTGGAAAGAAATTAATTAATTCAATTAATGTGAAGGCAAATAAAATAAAATAATCTCTGCATCGAACACTACAGAGTAAGCTTTGAAACGGAGACACGTGGGCAGGTGTTTCGTGGCGGATACTTGATCAGTACAAAAAAGACGATGTTTACTGTTACGAAGAAACTATGGTCACGGCATGGCAGCTGAAACGAATCAGAAGGATCAATTTGATGTAGGAGAACACTCGTCGGAAAAGGTACGTGTTTTATGGCCAAGAGCGGAGAGGGATCTAAGTAGATGTCTTGACTTAATCAAAAGCGTGAGCTGAAAAGTTGTGATATCGATGAAACAAATATCATTAAAATATTCCTCTTGAGAAAAGCTTAAACATAATATGAAATAATATGAAACATAATTATGAAAACGTACGTAATTGATTAATAACTTAATTTCGTAAAAGTAAATGTAAAATTCGAAAAGAACGTTTAATGTGAATTGAACGTTCAATCAGGTAGATATCGAAGGATTGGTTGGCTAGTGCGATAAGAGAAGAAAGCCGAACGAATGTGTACAGAAAGTTTGAATTAATATTTTAAATTCGAAATATTTGAAGAAATATAGTTTTAAATTAAATTAAAACATTCTTATATATACGAAGTGTAACACCATCTTAACGAAAGTTGTCTCATATCAAGTTCTTTAGCCCATTACCTATACTATTTCTAACGCTTTCGTTGGTCGCTCACTTAGCAAGAAATCCAGGACTTTATCTATTATTTCTAGACTTGTAGTCGTTTGCGACAATTCTTTTGTTCTCTTTGAATGAAATACATTCTTGTAGATAGAAAACGTCCATTCTACATCGCAAGTGGTTATAGGTGCATACTGGAAATATTATTTTATTTCACCGTATTTAGTTAGATTTTGAGGCATTGTCCCCATACACAATTGCCGCAATGTTATTAAATCTGGATATTTCTTTTATAAAATAATTATATACGCAGTTTCTACATAAAATACTTTTAGTAAATATTCTACTCTACGTACATATATGTTGACACATCTACATTTATTTAATACTCGTATTTAAGTAAACCAATTATCTGTGTTAAAATAAAAATATTTGTGACTATAATTACATACTATCACATAAATTTAATTCTTAGACGAATAAACGTGAGTAGCATACTGGAATAAATTCATGTTTTTTAAGATTATTAATTTTAAATAATGTAATTTTGTAACAAAATAAATTGCTTTCTCCAGAGTAGTAAAATTGTAACTCAATTTGCTTTAATTAGTAATCACATTAAATTATCTAATTAAATTATATTAAAAAAATTCGCGGTTGTTCTCAAACACAAACACACTATTATTATAAGCACATGGGTCATACTTATTTATTGAAACAGAAAGATTATGGGTGAGAGACATGTATACAAATATTTCACTATTACATGTCAAATTACTTCAACTATTCCTAATCGGCGTTCTAGCACGTACTTTTCTTTAGAAGGTTTGGCTACATCGCTGGATTTCATCATATGCTAGATCTTTCAACATATACATTCTAAGATCTCAACTTGTACACAATACATCAAGGAACTCGAAATGAGATGCATACTTTATATATATTTTAAACGAAAAAATTGCTACCCCTCTTTTGAAATTTTTGCTAAGAATGCAATTGTATAGTTTTTTCTAAATTATGTTTTTCAAAATGCCGTTCCTTTTAGGTAGATCTCAGGTTGTCTGTATGATATATGGATCTCCGCTTGTTTAGAAAATAGGTATATATATATATATATATATATAATAAAATAAATTAAAAGCGGGCAAGCGGTCTGTCAATTAAAAACTCATTTATTAATTATCCCTATGTTTCGCAACAACTTTGTTGTTTCTTCAGGATATAAAAATGTAGAGTTCAAAAAAATCATACTTTTATTATTTTTTTGAACTCTACATTTTTATCTCCGGCAGAAGCAACAAAGTTGTTGCGAGATATAGGGAAATTTTATTTTCTCCGCATTTATGTCTTTTTTTAAATGGAAGTAATTAAATTTAACTGCAAAATATGAGATTTATTAGCGTTTCAGAGTATTATAACACTATTACAAAGATTTCAAGAACTATTTCAAAGAGTATTATTACACTTTTGTGTTATTGATGTCGTTAACTTCTGTTTCAAATAAGCATGTCATTATTTATGCAAAGGATGTCATTCAATATGTTTTTAAAATAATGTGGTTCAGCGAACTTCGTATGTAACCTGTTCACTACCTGTATATTTGAAAACAGAGATTTCTCTTAAATTAATTATACGTTAACAAGATTTTTATTGATAATTTAGGAATCGTTGCTCTGAAACTTCGGATATAATAAGAGCATATTTTTTTATTTTTCCAATGATTAACTACTGATAATAAAAAATTAAGTGGAATTATTCCACAAATAAACTTCAATCAAGTCATTCTAGACTTGCGGTAAACCACCATTTCTAATTCCGATTTAATAATTTCCATATATTTTAAAATTTAATCTCGGTAGGTGTTTAAATTTCCTGTTGATATGAAAAAGAAAATAAATCTTAAAAACCATACAACTTTGGTCTTCTGCTTCCAGACAACTAGTCGCTGAGTGTTTCAGTAATGCAGTAGAAGTAGTTGAAAGTAAATATGTTAAAATACATAATTTTGAGTTTTTTACTTATAAAGTTTGTGTACAGCGAAATATGTGTTAACAATCGTAAGTAACATTTTTTTAATTAAATTATATTGAAATTTACTGTATTTATACATGATTAATTTGCTTGTATTTATTAAATGTTTACAGAATACAATAGCAAACAGCAGAATGTGAGTATATACTTATTTGCAAATTAGAATTAGCAATTTTAGAACAAATATGCTTTAGAAAAATTAATGTTCCTTTACACCGTAATTAAATTTTAATTAATAACTCGTGAATTAATTACGAATATTAGGAATAGAATACAGCTGTGAAGCAAAATCGTTCACTGGAAAAGTAGAAAAATTGGAATACGTGAAATTAATTTGAGTTTATAGTTATAATTAGACTTCGGATAATTATGCATTTACATGAGAGCATATGCTAATGCATATTTTAGTATTTGTTATGGATAACTGCATGTTTGACCTTTTTTCAGCAAAGTGTTATTTTAAAGCAGTGTATGATTTCACATAAATATTTATTGTTTTCGCTGGTATAATTACACTTTTGCAATTTCTGTTGTTTGTTTATCTACCGGTTAGTATTTTTTAAAATTTTTTAACACTAAGATATTTCGCAGACTTGTAGAATAACACTCATTAACAGAATATCAAACACAAACACAGACTTTATAGCAGACAATTAAATAATCTTCTAAATAATTGAATAGATAGGTGAGGTGAATAGCAAGTTAAATCTGGGTTTGCTATAAACAGCCAACAGGATAATTAGCGTTTTGAAACTACAATACTTGGAAATATTTAGAAATTTATTGGGGATTACCCAGGTAATCGAACAATAAGAAATCAATATAGCCGGAATTTACTTAATTTTACCAGATCCTTATATATTCCAACAATATGTATTAGTTGTGTACTAGTTGCCAAAAGAAAAAGTGTGTAAGTTCAATTTTATTTCAATTTGTGAAAGATTATAATGATTTTACAGCATTCTTTTGTAAATACTGTAAAGTTCATGTTACGACGACAAAAAAGTTTCAAGTCACTCAGCATCTTCAAACCGAAAACATGCAAGCAATAAAATCGTGAAAGTGGAAATAACGAAGGACAAGTCTTAATTTCTAATTTACTCCGGTATGGACCTAAACGCAGGGTATTCGGCGAAGAACTTTGTATGACTTTTATTTGCGCTGACTTTCCGTTAGCTAAATTAAAGATTGAAGTTTTTTATAACTTTATAGAGAAGTATACAAAAGAAAATATTCCAGATGAATCGACGTTAAGACACAATTACGTTTCCGAGTTCTATAGAACAACACTGAACAAGTTAAGAGAAAAAGTAAAGGATCATTCTAACTATTATCAGGATAAAATAAAACAAATTTTATCCTGATAATAGTTATAATGGAATTTCATCAAGTAAAGGCTGAAACAATTATATATATAAGGATCATTCTATTTGGGTTTCGCTGGATGAAACAACCGACGTAGAACAAAGATGCAGAGCAAATTTTGTATTTGGTATATTTGGAGTTAATGAATAAAAAGATAAATGATATTTGCAGACTTTAAAACTTCTGGACAAAATAAATAATTCAACAGTCGCTTCTTTTTTCAACGATTCTCTAAGTTTTATAGTGGCTGTCAGGAATTTTATACGAAAAAGTGCTACTAGTTTGTAGCGATGCTGCATCATATATGTGCAAAGCAATGCGGTGATTACAGATTTTGTACTCAAACATGATACATGCGACCTGTGTTGCGCATGCTTTACAACTAGTAGCTGATTTAGTTCGTACTCTTTATTCAGGAGTTAATATGCTGATATCGTCTGTAAAAAAGATTTTTCTTAAAGCACCAACTCTTGTCCAGAAGCTTCGGGAAATTGCAGGGGATGTCTACTTCCACCCGCGCCAATCCTTACAAAATAGGGAACTTGGATAGATGCTGCTGTATATTACGCTGAACATCCTGAAGAAAATTGTTGATGAATTCGACTCTGAAGAAGCGCAGTGTATTGGGGAAGAACATAGTGTTCTGAGAAAAACAAATGTATGTGAAGATTTTATTTTTATTCGAGCTAATCTGGCGTAATCTCTATTTGGGGACATGTTAAATCAAAAGTATATACCAATAGGTCACAAAATATTAAAGAATTTAAAGACGGGATTCGTCAGAAAGCGTGAAACATTAGTGTAGATCATTTAGAAAACTGTTGACGCGAATTTTAGGAGTGATTAGTGCGTTGTCAAATCGCCCAGAATTTACAATTCGAACATTTAATACAGTGATTTCAACTTTTTTTGTTAAAATGTTTGCTTTTTGTTATTGCTTGGTTGATTTTTTGTGAGACTGTAAATAGACGTACTGCATATTGGTGACAACGTGGCTGCCGAGATGATTATTTGCATATAACTTAAAGACGTCTCAGTTGGTAAAAATTACAAATAATAGTAAATATCTCAAGAATGGAGCGAAATAAGGCATAATTATATACACAAAAGCAATATAAAATCTCACGTGGATTTCAGCTATCTAAAAATATACAGGTTATTTTGTTGAAAAAAATCGAATTGAATACAATTTCCATGATAACACGAGAAACATTTAGATTAGAAATATGTTTTTACACTAGCTTGCTTAAAATTAAGAAACTTTTGTTTGAAAAATTTTTTGAAAATTTCTATGGTCTCTAAAATATTTAAGTGTTCCGGAACAATTGAATAATCCTGTATATAAGAAAAATGTGTGAAAGTCATATCCATTCGGAACGTATAGATACTGGTATTTCATTGTTGTTATAAATCATCAGTACACGTTATCCATAAATATATATGACTTTTATTTCTATACTGCGTTTATATACAGTACAAATCTCTTACCCTATAGTCAGTAGAATATGCATACATACGTGTATTACGTATGTGTGTGTTCGTGAAGTGAGAAGTAGGGATGGGGAGCGCGGAGACGAGCAGCGATGCACGGCTTTCTCGAAAAGATAGCCATTAGTTACAGTTTACTTGCAAAGGTGGATGGTTTGGTCAACTGTTGCGAATAGTTTTCAGTTACGTTTATTTATTCTATCAAAGTTCCAGTATTTGTTTTCTTGGTTTTATTAAATTTATGGCTATTGATTACGTATAAGCTAACTTGTGTCGGTATTCACGATGGATATTTTTACCCTTGAACAAAAAAAAATTGTCGTAAAACAGTATCATCTTGGTCGCAGCATACGAGAAATTGCACGGGTATTTCAAATTAACTTTCAACGTACCATTGCGTTTGAAACGATAAGACACATAATTAAAAATTTTGAAAAATATGGCTGTTTAAATCCGTTAAAACATACGAAGGTTTTATTTATTATGTATAGAAAATAGAAGTTATTATGATTTACCGCTTTATTTGTTGTTATTGTTATAGGTATATCTGACATTTTAAACGTTAAAAATATTAAAATCTTCCAAAAAGTCCACACTTATTTGTGTTAATTATTACATAAAGTCCCTATTATTGCCGCTAGTTTCACATTCATCGACGTTTATACTATGTATGTGCTTACATCCATATGTATGCATCGCTGCTGCTCCGTGCGTCCCCACTCCTCCTCGCTTCTCGAACGCACACATACGTAATACACGTTTGTATAAGTGACTATAGGGAAGAGATTTTAACTGCATACGAACTGTGAAGAACTTCATGCGCATGGAAATTAATAACTATTAAATTCTCATGCGCATGAAGTTCTTCGTATATATATATATATAAGAAACACTTCATGCGCATGAGAATTTAATAGTTATTAATTTCCATGCGCATATATAAGAAACACTTTTGCGTTTTTACGTTTTGTCTTGTACATATAGTTTTGGGTAGTACCTTAACGAAACTTTTGCTTTCAAGATTCATATATATTATTATTTTAATTTAGAATACATCAATTTGTATGATCTGGGGTTACTACAACGTGAAAACATTTGATGATCATGGATATAGGTAAGCAAAGTTTTCTTACTAGTTAACAATAATTATTTCATTTGTTTTGGTAAGTCATAAACTTACTAAATAATGGAGATGTACGTGATATATTAATTGTTTTAAATGATAACGTTTCGTGTTAGTCTTTCAATGTTATATATTCCTCTAATAAAAGGGATTGATTATGAAAGAGTATATTTTGAACGAATTTAAACAATATTGAATTGATTCAGAATTAACTTGATAAAAATTTATGTTCACATTCATTAGTAATAAATAAATGAATTGTTAAAAATTTCTCTAATATTTCTTAATTGGATTGAATCCACTTTTAGTTGATGTATATTCATAATTCAAAATTGAAATAAAACTAGTTGTTAAATGTTCCCTTTCTTTAGATAATTATTTCTCTAACAGAGGCTTTGTTATTTGCATACCAAAGTAAGTTACAAACTGGCAACGGTATAGATAAATGCAAAAAAACGGATATACCTCGTTCGTACGATTTTCTTTATTGTGTTTATTGTTTGCATCTACATATCGAAAATACTGTTTAAGAGGGTAAAATTTCTATTTACATTTATTATCTGTCTAACTATTAAATCGACTTAGCCCATTGATATTGGAGTATATTCTCGTTGAACAGGCTAGGGTTAGACCAAATTGTAGTTGTTTCGACCAGGTGATCACCTAAACAACGCACATTTGGCAGGGTTTCAAAAGCGGCTGAAGGTAACTGTAGTGTATGTTGACCCGCGGCATATGATAAGGTCTCGAGAGGAGGCCGCCTCTACAAATTTCTCAACGTAGTAGCCAGAGTAAAGCCATAGAGGGGGATGATAACATACTTCCATAGGACCTGTCCGTGTTGGGAAAATACCTTGGCGACTGGAGACTAATCCCAAATATGAATAAAACCGAAGTGGCGAGCTTTGACCTCAATAATAAACAACCACGTCTAGAGCCGTAAGTGTACTTCAGTAACAACTTGATTCGTTATAATCCTTACCCAAAATATCTAGTAGTAACAATAGATCGAACACTCTCCTATAAAAAATATCTAGAGAACACCTCTGCTAAAATAAGGACTAGAAATAACATGTTTCACAGACTCAGTAGTACTGATGCACCCACCTGTATAACGTCAGCTCTTAGCCTTGTATACTTGGTAGCTGAATACTGCGCCCCGGTCCGGCTTCAACCTTCTACATCCCCTCGAAAAACAAAATTACTCCAACCGTAAACTAGTTGAAAGCAGTGAATGCCTGGGAATAAAGATCACATAACTTCTTAATTCTTGAGATGTACTTATTCCGGGGAGAAAATGAACAACACGGGAACCGTCTCCATGGAGGCAATCGTGGGTCTCTCTCCGCAGGAAGCGGAGGCCATGGCAGCGATCCTGAGGCTGAAGGCTATGCTGTCCCAATAAGGTTGTAGGGAGTCCTAGATATACCAGGAAATATACTGGGAGAGCCGATATTTCAAATTCCAGCTGCCAGTAGGACACCTGAGATTATGTTTACAGCTTAGCTGCACATATTTATACCAACTAGGGAACAGGTAAAATGTCGCTAGAGCGATTGTAATGCCGACACCTTGAATATGGATGGATCGCAATCCAATCGGGGCACAGTGCAGGTATATGCGGAATGTGCCTTGAAAGGGAAGATATCCTTAACTCTGGGGAAACATTCGACGGTTTCCCAGGCTGAATTATTTGCAGTCGGAGCCTGCGCCGGGGAACTTCGGGAAGCCGGCTGCGCAAACAAAAAATACACATAATGACTGATAGTCAGGTGGCTGTTAAAGCTATTATGAATCCATCTACTAGGTCTAAACTGGTGAAACATTGTAAACAGGTCCTCAATAAACTGGCATAAGACAATACTGGGTCGCTAATATGGGTGCTAGGACATGAGGGAATTAAGGCAATGAGATAGCCGACGAACTGTACAAGGAAAGTAGGACTAGAACCTGCACGTATAATCGCTAAGGATTTCGCTAAAAGGGAGATCTGGTTATGGCTAGAAAGTGAACATAAAAATAAATGGAGGCAAACGATAGGTAAGCTCCATACTAAAATACTTCCAAAGGAGCTGGACGCTAGGTTTTCAGCCAACCTAATCCGTAGTAACAGAAAATAAATTAAATAACTACCGGCTTAATAACCGGACATTGTTCTTCATCTGTACAGCGTGGGCTAGGTTATCGAGCACTGGTGTAGGAAATGTAAAAAACAGGAGAAAATAAGTCTTCATTTAATATGCATATGTGAGGAACTGAAGGGAATTTCTAGAGAAAATAGTTAATATTACTGTTACGACGTCTTATTATTGAAGACATTGCGGCAAGAGATTATTTTCTTTTAATTAAAAGCCCTAAAATTACTACATTTTCATTCTTAAATCTGTTAATTAGCAGGATAATACTTACCCTCATACTGCTAGGACTACAAAGCTATTCATGAATTAGGTTGAGAGATCATTCCACATCCGCCTTATTGTTTCCGTCTCGCCTTGTCATATATCCATCACTTTTTGGTCGCTATCAAACAATATTCGAAAAATTTCCTTTAATATCAACGTCGTGCTTCAAAAATGGGTTGATAATTTCTCCACTTCCAAACCAATGGGAAAAATTTCCAAGTCGTTTGTAGGAAATCGTAAATAATGTATTATATTTTAATTCGTGCATTTTGTGTTAAAAAATTAATAAATGTAGGCTTCAACAAAAAAGCTTCGAAATTATGCATTAACTTGATAATTAGAGATTCAAATATTCAATTTTGTTGGACTTTTTAATTTGTTTTAGTAAGTGTAATATGTATGAATGCTTCATCATTATTTCTTTGTTGTTTTGTGCTGTAATTAGATTTATGTTAAATATTAAAATTATTCCTATTGATTTTATGCCAATATTCATGTTTAATCCTGTTTGTCAACTTTACAGCTTTAAAAGTGAATGCACTCTTACACTAATGTCACTTGAAATTGATGGATCCCAATTCAGAGTTGATATTGGAAATAACAGAGATGTTTGTTCACCGAAAGAGGGAAACTGTTTCAGTTTCGTCAATATTATATACAAAGATGTGAACTATCAACTTAGCCTTGACGGTAAGCAGCGACATTTTAGAAATATTTTTAAATTTTATTTCATGTTTGTCATGACTTTGTAGGCAGTCAGGTACCATTCATCAAGGTCGATGGAAGATCATATCCGATACCATCAGACATCAAAGGAGTTAAGGTCCATCAACCTGGTGGTAGAATTTTTGTTGAATTTACTGAGATTGGTGTTGAAATAAAATGGGACGCAATGGTAATTTATTAAAATATAAACTATTTATATAATATAAAAATTAAAAAAGAAATTATAAATTATCCTATTTTAATTAATACTGAAAGGGTTATAAATCTTCTATGAATCTGAACATATGTTTTGTGTTTATCTATAATAATAAATACAACGTGTTTCAAAAAGAAGTTCATCTCAGTAGACACTGAGTAACTAATACTTACATATTACGAGGTGCATTAAAGTTCTAAGGCCTCCGATTTTTTTTCTAACTAACTACTCACCCGAAAACTATGAAACTGGTGTTACTTCTCGACGTAATCTCCCTGCAGACGTACACATTTTTCACAACGTCGACGCCATGATTCCATGGCTGCGGCGAAGGCTTCTATAGGAGTCTGTTTCGACCACCAAAATCGCTGAAGCAATAGCAGCACGGCTGGTGAATGTGCGGCCACGGACAGTGTCTTTCATTGTTGGAAACAGCCAAAAGTCACTAGGAGCCAGGTCAGGTGAGTAGGGAGCATGAAAAATCACTTCAAAGTTGCTTTCACGAAGAAACTGTTGCGTAACGTTAGCCCGATGTGCGGGTGCGTTGTCTTGGTGAAACAGCACACGCGCAGCCTTTCCCGGACGTTTTTGTTGCAGTGCAGGAAGGAACTTGTTTTTCAAAACATTTTCGTAGGATGCACCTGTCACCGTAGTGCCCTTTGGAACACAATGGGTAACGATTACGCCCTCACTGTCCCAGAACATGGACACCATAATTTTTTCAGCACTGGCGGTTACCCGAAATTTTTTTGGTGGCGGTGAATCTGTGCGCTTCCATTGAGCTGACTGGCGCTTTGTTTCTGGATTGAAAAATGGCATCCACGTCTCATCCATTGTAGCAATCGACGAAACGAAAGTCCAATTCATGCCTTGGTTGCGCGTCAACATTGCTTGGCAACATGCCACACGAGCAGCCTTGTGGTCGTCCGTCAGCATTCGTGGCACCCACCTGGAGGACACTTCGCATTTTCAGGTCGTCATGCAGGATTGTGTGCACAGAACCCACGGAAATGCTAACACTGGAGGCGATCTGTTCAACTGTCATTCGGCGATCCCCCAAAACAAGTCTCTCCACTTTCTCGATCATGTCGTCAGACTGGCTTGTGCGAGCCCGAGGTTGTTTCGGTTTGTTGTCACACGATGTTCTGCCTTCATTAAACACATCCATAACTCTATCACCACATGTCTCCTTCAACTGTCGATGAATTTCAATTGGTGTCACACCACGCAAATTCAGAAAACGAATGATTGCACTCTGTTCAAGTAAGGAAAACGTAGCCATTTTAAGTATCTAAAACAGTTCTCATTCTCGACGGTGCCGCTAGAATTCCATCTGCCGTACAGGGCTGCCATCTCTGTAACGTATTGACAACGAACGCACGCTCATTTTAAAACAATGCACATGCTTCTATCTCTTTCCAGTCTGGAGAAAAAAAATCGGAGGCCTTAGAACTTGAATGCACCTCGTATTATAAGCCACTTGCCGTTTATTTATAACCAACTATTGTCATTTTGACATTCGTCATTTTGTGACCAGGAATATATTTTTTCTTATATATTTCTTTTACTTAATAATTAATACTACAACATAATGTACACATTGCAAGAAAGTATTTTTATTGTTGAAGCATGTTTCCGAACTGCACAATTTCTTAACGGAGAATGACGGAGAATGATAATATTCTTAAGCAGAATGAAAGCGACAGTTTCACTTGCAGTTTCTTAATAGAGTTGTGGATAATACCGATTTACATCATCACATTCGTCTAGTCGTGGAGAGAGAATCGGACTATAGGAGCTGTGTTAAAAGGCAAAAGTTCTGGTAGACCACGTACACAGAAAAATAATGTTGAACGTGTAGAAAGCTTTGTTAGCACTGCTAGCACTGTTTATAGAATTTTGAAGAGTCGTTTACATATCTATCCACACAAAGTATCGATTGTTCAACAGATTTTACCTAGAAATCACGCTGGTAGAAGTTCAAGAAAACATAAATAATGACGAAATTCTTGATTTAATATAGAAATAAAGCTAATGATTAAAATCTGGGTGAAATTCTTGATCTAAGTTTTTTTACTGATGAAGCGTGGTTTCCTTTAAGCGAGTTTGTACATAAAAAAATTACATAACATTGTCTATAAACACACATCAAAGTTTCTTTACATCTTGTTAAAGTTGGAGTATGGTTAGCTGTATCTCGTCGTAGAAAAATAGGACAAATATTTCTTCACAGTAACATTAATAGCCAACGATACCGAACACAGTTATTACCACCATTTTTAACTCAAGTAGAAGGAGACGAATTCAATGGGGATTACTTCCAGCAAGATGGGGCTAGTGCACACACAACTCGTAAAAATTTAGCTCTTTTAGAGTATCACTTCCCTCATCGTGTTATAAGCAGGTGTTTGGCCAGCAAGTTCACCAGATTTTACTCCACTAGATTTTTCTATTTTCGGATTGCTAAGAAATGAAGTATATACATAAGACAAAAATGAATAACTTAAATGACTTGTTGAATACAATTACAATTAAGTGTTATGAAATAACACGAACTGTAGAATATTTTTGACAACATGAAACGTCGTATTGCATTATGCATTCAACAGAATGGTAACCATTTTAAACACTTGTTATAAATTATAATAATTAAAGTTTCTACAAATTAGTTATTTACCTTGGCTGTTTGATTAATATCCCATCTTTAAAGTTTCTTATTTAATAAAATAATAAGCTAATTGTACTTGTTATTAATTTCATCACCATATCTCTCGACGGTAAATTTTGACAATAACAGGTAAATAACCTTCATACCATTTACTCTATATCCGCACTTCAAAAATGCAGAATTTCATAATTTATAGGAGAAATTCGTGGACAACTAGATGTAACTATTTTTCAAACACGTTGTATAAGTATAATGGAAAAATTTTATCTCCAACGAAGTCAAAAATATAGGAACCTCTACTTTCAATTCTTGTCAATTTAGGTCAGTCCTTATGTCAGTGGTACACAGGTCGCCTTAAACGATTTGCTTTTTCATTATTTAAGATACCAAACTTATGCAACCCGAATTAGTACTATTAATATTATAAAAAGCTTTAATTTTCGAGTTTAACCGAATTGGAATTTTGATTCAACTCTCGACGTTTCAATGCTATTGTTAACATCTTCTTGTGGAGTGAGTAATAATCCGATTGTAGTTAATTGATATCTTATACTGTTTTTTATTTTTGTTGGTGCGATCTTGCCTGGCCTGCGGTTTGTGCTATGAAATGTGAGTGTCGGCTTCCGTGCTGATAGGAGACACTGTCTGTGTCGTCGTGTTTCTTTAGATTTTGTGGTCGTTTATCTATTTCAATAGCTTCCCTTACAATTATTATGCGGCCGTTTATCTATTTCGATAATTTCTCTTACAAGTATTTGTGCGGTCGTTCATCTGTTTCAATAGCTGCCCTTACAATTATTATCTCTATTGCTTGTAGCCAGTAGATTTATTTTTAAAAATCTATTTTGTGACCCGTCGTGATGAAGTGTTCAATTAATGATGATGAAACGTCAATAACCGGTAGTTGGTTGGTGCTTATTGTTTCCATTGTGAAATGTATCATGACGGGACGTTTCAGAAACTGATAGAGATTCTCTCTCCCCCTCTTTCTCTCTCTTCCTCACTCGCTCTGTAAACATAAGTAATGCCAATCTCTTGTATTATTGGAGAAGATTTAGTCATGAAGACTCACAGAAAGAACAAACACCGTCTTTTAATTTCAGCTTTGAAGGTCGAAAGAGCCGCAAAAGTGAAGAACTAAAGTCTTTGCGACAAAAGAGGGTATCTCAAAATCTATTTTTACAACGAAAATATATTTATTATTGAGAAAATTTTAACACATAGAATGATTGAGATATAAAGTTCGAAGCTCGAAGTTCACAAAAAGGCCGGGCAGCGTGATATCGGTTCAAAAGGGCCATCATTAAGGCTCGGTAACAATTTGGTGAACTATCTTCTACGAAGATGTTTCTCCTATTCGTTTTTAAAAAATTGCTGTGAAAAGATCGATCCGAGCCTTCTATGAAACTGTAGTAAAAACTATTGTTAAAAATAAAAAATATATTTGTTTTGATTTTATATGGTGAGTTTTCCTTTTTTTAATCGTCATTAAGTACTGACAGTATTTTTGGTTGCATGTTTATTAATTTTTTGAGTTCACGCGTAGCATGTATCTAAAGAAGTTTGATAAGAGAAAATTTTCTATTTTTAACGTTTAACGGTTCTTAATAACTCGAGACAAGTCACACCCCAAACAGCACTATAAGAAATTTTTTAAAACAAGTATATTTTTTTGGAATTTGCGATGTCACCGAAGTCCCTTTATAATAATGCTACGCAATTAATAATAAAATAGAATTAAAGTTAAACTATAAATAAACCACTGAAATATCGTTTCAACGAAAGAGGTTCAATTTGTAAATCGGGGAGAATGTCCAAGTAATACATATTTTTCTCGTTTCTTTTTTTTTAACCGTATTATGGTATGAATCTAAGAAGGATTGTTTAGGTATAGCGGCCTAGTGGTTAAAATAACAGGGATTCTTATTTAACGTTTCGGTAAAATATATTACCATTTTCAAAATTAAATTTATTGAACATAGCAAGTGAGAAATTACATACATATAGGACAATGGATTTCCTACTATATTCTTTTTTTTTCTTTAAATTTGTGGTGATACTGACAAATACCGATGTAGACGAAACAGAACAAGATAATCTACAGAAAGTGTTCGAAGTGCCCACCATGAGCTCTAGTGCAAGCATCAATTCGGTGACGAAAGTTATTATGTACGCGGGTAAAATGATTGCGTTGAGCTGCAACAAAAATGCTATTTTGCCGATTCAAAATATCATCTTTGGTAAACGTAGATTCGTCGGTAAAGAGAATTATTGTTGCAAGATCTGGCTAATGAACTTCTCTGTACTGAAACCACTCACAGAAGGAAAATCAGAGGGGAAAATCTAATTCCGTTAAAGAATACGGATGAAGTAAATTAGTTTTCAAAATTTGATGCACCATAGTTTGAGACATATTTACTTCCTGTGCTAGGGTCGTCGTATTTACGCCTGGATCCGCTTCCAGAAGATTTAAAATATCCTCTTCTGTTTATTGCACTCTGCATGATCTTTGAGGGTCACGACCTTCGAAACGTGGAATTACTGATCGAAGTCAATACAAGGCTCTCACAATTGTCTTAGTCGAAGAAAGACGTCGATTCCGGAAATGTTCTGCGAACAATTTTTGCCGCGACACCATTTTACTGTTTCCCCATAAATTAAAATCATATCAGTATATTCGATATTCGTGTAGGATGTCATAGCGAACGGCAGTAGCCACAGCTAAGACTATGTCCATACTAAATGTAAATCTCTGGGTTGTTTGTATCGGTGGATTCTCGTATTGCCGCCCGTATATTAACTGAGATAGAGCCGGATTCGAGTAAAGAAAAATAATTTTTATGAAGATGTTAGTTATATGTATCTTTCACCCCTTGTTATTTGTCGCTGTACAAAACTAAGGGTAGATTACAGATAGGTCTTGTTGTGGTCATGGTTTTGTTAGGCCTTGAATCACTTAGTTGATGTTATTACGTTTTTTAAAAGTGTATCTCCAATTCTATGTGCTCTGAATCTGCTAGTCGTTTAGATCTGAATACTACTGTTAACAACTGGCTATAGTTGTGCCGGGTGGTGGTGAGAATTTGTGTTTAGCTAGCAGTTGGCGTGAAATTATTTGCCAAGATGGTAATGTTACTTATTTAACGGCAAATTGTTAAAGAAGAGCCGTCGTATTTTTATTTCAAATGTTCTTTTTTCAGAACATGATTGAAATTGCTGTCGACAATTCAAAAGGCTACGATGTTCTTGGTCTCTGTGGAAATAATGACAAGTGTTCTTCTAACGATTATTTGTCAACAAAAAATAGACTAATAAACAATTTGGTGGATTTTTTGGAAGAATGGCAAACCGACAGTAAAAAAAGAATTAGAAACAACGTGAAACTACATTACTAATTTTAATTATTTTTCAGAGGGTACTTGTGAAGGAATAGTGGAGGCACCTATAGCATGTAGAGGTAACAAGTTTAACATAGAGAAAGCTGAAACAGCCTGTCAAATATTAAAACATTCCCGATTTCTTGAAGCTAACAAGGTATGTACATAATCTTACGAGTACGTCTGCCTCTCCACCTAACTCCCTTTCTCTAGTGTGTGTGTGTATGATTAAGTCAAGTCTTTCTAAGTTACTAATAAGGTTCCCAATAATTATTCAACAAATAAATGTATTAGGTACTTTTATTTGTCGAATAGAAATTTCTGTCTTTCCAATCGCAACAATTCGACAAATAGTTATTCGACAAACAAGTCGCAAAGGTCGAACGTAAATTTCAGAAGAGCAAGTAACAAAGATAGAGATAATGTGTTAGCAAGAGACGAGAATACACTTGATTTTAGTGATTTTTAGTATTTAGCATATGACAATATTATAGGTTGTCTATATGCCTATCTTTGAATGTTCTTGTTAGTGGTTGTTAGCACGTTATAGGTTATATTTAAGTTCTGAAAAATATTCACTATGGTTTAAGCAATAGAAAAAAAACGCGAAAGAACCAAAGAAAACATTTGTTTGCAAAGCAAGTTCATGATGGCAGATGAAGAGAGGAAGCAACGATAATTATATAATTTAAAATATATATATTAATAAAAATACAATGTAAAAAACAAAATCTCTAATTATAAAATTGAATTCTACTAGTTAATTTAATTCAGAATTTATAAACATTTACAGAAATCATTCAAATATTTATAATATATACCGGCCGCCATAAGTAAATGAACACCCAGTAAACGTAGATATATTTTAATAAAATTTACATGAAAGACGTATTTTATTCGTATTAAGAATCAAGATACAACAGAAGAATAATCAAGGTACCATAGAAATAATAAACAATAGCTAGTGCTTTATTTTGACATTTATTTGACGTTGTTTACTTAAGTGTCACTACAAAGCATACGTGCAGGCTTAATTAGTGTCATAGTGGAAAAAAATGCCTCCTACTCGACGACGCGCAAATTTTCATCAATTAACAGAATTTGAACGTGGTAGAATAGTCGGCTTACGAGAAGCCGGATTATCAATTCGTGATGCAGCTAATCGTGTGGGGCGCAGTGTTGCTACAATTGCTTTGTGTTGGCGCAGATGGAGAGAAAATAATGAGGAGCAACGACGTCCACGGCCTGGACATCCCAAACCCACCACCGGTCGTGAAGATCGTGCTCTTCATCTTGTGGCTCTTAAAGACCATTTTTCCTCAACAAGATAAATTGGTGATAGATGGAGAAGTTTAGTTCATCAATAGATCTCCATTCGATCTGTGTATCGAAGAATTCGATCTTTTGGGCTTAGATCGTACCGTCCATTTCTTTGTTTACATCTAACTCCACGTCATCGAACTGCACGACTGGAATGGACTAATGATAGGTTGCATTGGAATGAGGAATGGAATCGAGTCGTCTTTAGCGACGAATCTCGATTTTGTTTATGGTGTCATGATGGACAGAAGACGTCCTGGAAAAAGAAGAAATTTGCAGTTTTTTCAACAACGACATACGGCTATAACTCAAGGTGGTAATGGCGTGGGGCGCTATCTGCTATGCAAGTACATCTCCTTTAGTAATTATTCAAGAAACAATAGATGTGTTGAGACCAGTGTTAATCCCACATCTGCAAGAGCTAGTAAATATCATTTTTCAATAAAATAATGCGCGTCGACATACCGCAAAGGTTACTATGGAGTCTATGAATAATGCTAATATTGATCTGCTTCCATGGCAGTAGCGGTCACGAGACTTATCGACTATAGAACACGTATGGGATATGGTAGGACGAAGGATGAATAATTTACAGCCGCCCTCAAACAATATAGAAATTCAAAATAGAAATAAAACTACGGTTCTAATCTTCACTTTTAAAAGTGAAGATTAGAACCGTAGTTTTATTTCTATTTTAAATTATGGATCTTCATCAAGTAAATGCCAAATCAATTCAATTATATAGAAATTCTCCGACGACAGATTTTAGAAGTTTGGGACAGCATACCACAGGCTACCATAGATGTGCCATAGAGTAGCTGAATGCGTAAGAAGTAGAGGAGGGCCTGAGAAAAATTTATTAATATTCGTCGAACTACATCGCGAAAATCTGCGATATACTGTGATAGGTCAGTTCATACTTAATCGACCAAACCGACTAAAACTGACAAAATTTGACTGTAACAACTTATATACTCTAAATAAAAATTTAAAATTTAAAATATACTGACAAACGAAGTATTTAGAAAAACATCTGTAAGGTTTATCCTGTAATAAAGGACAAACAGATATTAAACTTTATAATGCAAACATAGACTGGCAAACCTAATGAAGATATTTCTAAACAGTTGGATAAAACCTCATGTAAGCACGGTGTTCATAACAAATAATATTTGATCCAAATACATTAAAAACAATAAGGGGAAGAATAGGTAAAAATATGAAATCTGGAGTCTATAGATTAACGTGTGAATGCGGTAAGGATACATATTAGGTAAACAGGAATATCACGAAGGCGGTATTCGCGAAATTTACCTGTGTATTTGTAACAAACAAATTATTTTTCTGAGTTTTTTAGTTTCTAGAAGACACTATTGTAGATTTCAATTAATCCCCCCCACCCGCACAAACAACATTAAGTACATAAGGATGTCGCTTACATATATTAAATCAGATTTAAAGATATGTCTTTGATAGTGACATAAACAGCCGAAACGTATCTTAGAATTATTCTAACAAAACCAGTGAAATATAGCCCAAGTGTTTCATCCCCAATTTAATTTAAAATTTATTTTTATCCTTATTTTCTATGTGCAAAATGTTGAAATTGGTATTGAAATTGTTGCTCTATTTTAGTGGTTGACGAATGTTCCATTCATTTTCTTGCTCTGGAATATTTATTTTATTGAAACAATTCTTTATTACAGATATTGGACCCTGAACCGTACATTCAAGCATGTGTTTGGAACTACTGTAATTGCAAATCAAAAGTTACATTGGATTGCCTATGTGAAACATTAGACGTCTATGTCAAAGCAAGCATTAGTGCTGGAGTCACAAGAATATCTTGGCGCGATAATGAGTTATGTCGTGAGTATACTTAAAAAAATTACAAAAATAATTACCTCATGCGTTTGTATGATTTCAAGTGGTTATTTTAGCCCGCAATTTGATATAATAGTCGAGTTGTTTATGTTATATTCATTTCATACACAATTGTTTACTTTAATTACAGTTAAAAAATGTACTGGTGATCTGATATACCAGTCGTGTGCCCCGAAAGGAGGTGTGCGTACATGTAGAGATTCCGGTGCTGTGTCTGTTTCTAATAAATGTGAAGAGGGTTGCTACTGTCCCTTATCAACTTATTTATTTAATCAAAAATGTTACTTAAAAAGAAAATGTCCTTGCTATTTTGGAGGGCAGATAATACAACTTGACGAAACCGTTCAACAAAATTGTAAGACCTGTGTTTGCAAAGCTGGAAAAATTCAGTGTCCTAACGTAAGTATTGAACAACATAACGCATTATATATTACTACGTTTTGGTTTCTTTTTAGATTCCTTGTTTAGTAGTCTCCGGCAAAGCTACTGGTGATCCACATTATACCACATGGGATGGAAAAAGGTTCAGTTTTATGGGAAAATGCATTTACTATTTGGTTAAAGGCACTAACTTCAGCATAGAATCTGATGATTATGGTTGGAAAAATGGTCAATATGTGGTAAGTTAAATCCACTATAATTAAAAGCTTACTAACCCCAAATACTACCCAGTATGCTAAAAATTTGTATGAAATTTTCCAAATTTTCTAAAATAATCCAATCTACAGTCAATTCAATGGTAGGGATAAAAAATGTCTAAATCTATTTAAATCTAGCTAAATGTATATACAAAATTATTTTAAACTTAGTTTAACTTAAATGACTTTTTAGAAGAAGCTCTGAAACTTAGAATCGGACTGATATGATAATAAAATAATAAAGTAAATAAAAAAGAACTGAAAAATTTCATAGATTCACTCAAGTCTATATTTTGAAGAAAGTTAATTTAATCAGATAAACATGGATAATTTATACGATGGAAGCCGTTTTACAGTTTGCAATTTTCATTGCATGTAATGTTTCTAGCAGCAATTTTTATTGCACCCATGTGCAATCCAGTCATTTTCAATCAGCTGTTGCAACGTTTCTTGCATTGCAAGTAATAGAACATGTTGTACGCCCCTTGGTTATTTTTAGTCGCTTATTCAATATACCTGTATATCATCAATTTTCGCTTTTATTTTGTAATTTTGATATCTAAGAATTTGTATCATGGTTTTCTTTTGCGGATATTTATTCTATTGTTAGATTTAATTGTAAATTTCATCGTAGTATTTTTTTCAAGTAACGTGTGCTCATTTGAAAAGTCAATCTAGGTTACTTTGAAATTTTGATAGAATAAGACGCAAATATATTAGTATGTGTTTGTTGTTCCGTAAACGTAAATCCAAATGACATTTGATAATGTTAATCACAAATATCAGTTAGTGCATAAAATAATCGTGCGTCGATTCTGGTTTAAATAAATTGCTTCTCACTTTTAAAATGACTTTCACTTTAGAACATTAAATTTTTTTAGTCCAAGCTTATTTTCGAAGTGGTAATAAAATTGATGGTTTATGGGTTTATTCAGTTCAAGATTGCATGGTAGAATTTCAAGTTGAGTTTCCACATTTTGTAATAGATTATATACAATTTAAGAATATTTTGGATAGAACTTTAAAACTTTTTCTGAAACTGGTAGTCTCTTGAGAAAATCAGGCAGCGGAGCAGTTAAGAAACTTACACCTCAAGTTGTCAATCGTGTTGAAGAAATAATGGAAAATGAACCACAAACATCTGTTCGACATTTGAGTCAACAAATAAACCTTTCTGTTGGTACAACTCACAAGTTATTAAAAAAAGATATGCAACTTTATCCATACCGTGTCACAGCAGTACAAGAATTGTTAGAAATTGATTACCTACGTAGACTACAGTTTTGTAATTGGTTTGTAAATATGAACAATAATGGAGAACTTTCGCAAAGAGTCATCTTTACTGATGAAGCATGGTTTTATAAAACGGGATACCTAAATTCACAAAATACAAGAATTTGGAGTAGTGAAAATCCACATGTAATTAATGAAGAATCGCTACATCCAGAGAAAATTGGTGTTTGGGCAGCGATAAGCCAAACGCGAATCATTGGACCAATATTTTTTCAGGGAAAGTTAACTGCTCAAAGGTACGGTACAACCATTTGTAAATCAGTTGCATGATGATGAACTTCAAAATGCATATTTCCAACAAGACGGAGCGGAGCACCTTGTCACTGTACTGCAGAATCTTTGGATTATTTAAGAGAATTTTTTGATGAGCGTATAATTATAATTAGTCGAAATACTGAAATTGCCTGGCCTGCACGTTCATGCGATTTAACACCTTGCGACTTCTTTTTGTGGCCTTATCTAAAAAATAACATATTTCGAACACCTATATTGAATTTGAATGATATGCTACAGAGAATCGAACAGAAATGCATGGAAATTAATAACAATCCAGTAATGTTGCAGAATATCATCAGAAATTTTGAACGGAGGATTTTAAAGTGCATTGATCTTGAAGGACAACATTTTCAACATTTGTTATTGTTTTCAATAAATACCTATTATTTGTTATTTATTTATATGTATAAAACTGTCAAAATATACGACTTCGTAGGTTAAGTAGTAAATTTTAATTTACGACATACTTCAAAATGTTCTCAGTAAATCACATGCTACTAGATTGACTTTTCAAATGAACACTTGTTATGACTTTAATTTAATTAAAAATTGCAATGTATTTTTTTCGTGGATGTAGGCAACCTTGTTTGCATATAGTTTTTAATTTAGTCTCGTTCATATGGTACACGTGTAGATGGCGCTGGTATTCGCAATAAAAATTGTAGAGTTGGAACATTGTAAATAGTTTGTTTGGTAATTGAGCTAATTTCTAACAGTTTTTAGTGCGAATTCTTTATTTTAAAATTTATTAGACTATCTTGCGGCTTTGTCTGTGTAAATTCAGTTAGAATGTCATTGGTATTTTCATTTAGGGTCTCCTTGGTTGTTGTAGCATCAGAGACATCTTGTGCTTATTTTCTAGACTATGACCTTTGATTTAAAAAATTCTTTATTTTGAACATAATTAGTTAAAATTCTTTATCAGTTAGGTTTCGTATTTTATTGCCTTAATTTTGATGTAAATGTTTTTCTAGTTATGTAATTTGTATTATAATTCTTCTCTACAGCAGCTACACCTCTCGGTTATTTTTGTAAGAACTACCCATCTTTTCGTATAAAAGAATCGAGTTTGCGAAAGCTTGCTCTCTTTTGCTGTTGAAGTTTCACCTAGTAACACATGTGCTGAAGACGTATTGTGCTTTTAGTAATGACTTATTTAAAGTAGTTGATTTACTTCCCTAATGCGGTAATCAGATGGTAATTTAAGATATCGAAAGGCCGTTTTCGTATATTTTTGGAGCAGAATTGGTTTCTATGCGGAGCACGTGTTCATAGGTTGTCGCTATTTTAATAGGTTTGTTGAGATTACATTTCCGTACGAGGCACTATATTCAATCACGGGGTACTTTTTCCAGCTCGTGGTACAGTTTAAGCACGTGATAGTTTTGCAAGTACGTGGTACTTTTGCATGGAGAAGGACTACTTTTGCAAGTATGAGGCCTAAAAGTCAGCAGGAGGCGTTTATCACGTGGCGTTAAAATCTATGCCTAAAATGCAAGTCGAATGACAAGCTGTTTTCAACAACGAGGTTAACTAATTTAGATTCGTAATACTATTCACATCATTAAGGTAGAAACTGCTTGTTGTAAATTTTCCGGAACTTTCAGACAGTCAAGTTTAAATTCACCACGAAGGACTGATTGGTGCCAATTGTATATATTGTCGTAATTTAGAGTCATACATCTTTTAGTTTTGTTAGAAACATTTAAGAAATCAATAACCCTCATTTTAATTATACAGAATAATCGAATATAATGTAATATACTAGGGTCATGTTCGATTTTCTTTTCTGTAAGTTATTGTGTTAACGTAATAAAGACTTCAAAATCTGATACTTAAGATTTTGTAATTATAACTGTGTAGAATGATATAGGCCAACCTATTTTTAAACTTTATAGTATAACTTCACTGTTTTATATTTTTGTTCTTATTGCGATTTTAAATTGTAGATTGAATTTTTTTCTCATATTTAATAATCTAATTATTATACGGAGTGTACAAGAATTTAGATGTGAGATTTATCGAAAAATCTTTAGATAAATTAATATGCATATTAAATGTGCATGATTTCTATTTTATATAATATACAAATTACTATTTTAATTATATAACTTTTATACTAATAAATCAAGCTTTATTAATTTATAATTCCTTATTTATGATGGCTCGTGAGCCTTATTAAGATTTTACACTATTTTGTTATATTGATTTATTTACTGCTGTGCTGATAAACGTAAATCCTTGTCGATTCTTTTTGTTGTTGTTAATAAATTACATCTTGTTATTGTTCTTCTATTTGGTGTTTTATTGTTGTAATAGCAATTTTAAACGTATTACCTGCGTCAGTGGTGTCTGTGTTCGCTGTACCAGCTTGAGAGTATAAACACGGTAATCCTGTTGTTGGGTAAGTTGGTAAGTTATTAAATAGTGCGTTGTGTAAGTAGACGCAGAACAAGGGCTTGAGAAAGCTCGTAGCAATGTTCTATTTTTATTACACGCTGGTTGCTATTCTAGTATTTTTTAGGGATTTTATCATAGCAACACATGATGAAAATTCTTTATAAAAAAATTCTTCTGTTAAGTATACAGGGTAAGTCGTGAGGAATCGACCAAACTGTAGGAGTGTATTCTACAGGTGAAAGTAATGTAAAAAAACTCAAATGTTGCTATCCAATTTTTATTTGTTTTCGAGTTATAGCGTAAT
This sequence comes from Melolontha melolontha, assembly GCA_935421215.2. Classification (NCBI taxonomy): domain Eukaryota; kingdom Metazoa; phylum Arthropoda; class Insecta; order Coleoptera; family Scarabaeidae; genus Melolontha; species Melolontha melolontha. Next base: position 8,657,805 of record OW285240.1, on the reverse strand, counting down.
TAAAAATAAACAAAATTTCATACATTGAAGTTTTTGTATTTTATTGGTATTACCGTTCTTTATAATATAGTTTAAAAAATACCGCCATTCATTTCAAAACATTTTTTACATCGTCTACCAAGGGCGCTGGTTGCGTTCCTGATTGCGTCAGGTTGATGTTTGATATTGTCAGCAGCATTCATAATCCGTTGAATTAGTGCATCACGAGTGTCCACTTTTACTTGATACACTTCATTTTTTAACCAGCCCCATAAACAATAATCGAGTGGCGTGAGGTCTGGAGACCTAGGAGGCCATCAATGTGACTACCACGTCCAATCCAACTCCCTGGAAACCTTTCAGCCAAATGTTGCCTGATTGCACGAGCGTAATGTGCAGGCGCTCCATCGTGCTGGTAGAAGATTTGGAGATGTTTATGGGAACATCCTCTAGCAGTCCGTGCAGTTCATTTTCTAAAAAATGTAAATAGGTGTCTCCCGTGAGGCGATTCTCAAAAATGTAAGGGCCAATAAAAAAACCATCGATCATACCACACCACACGTTTCCCGAAAATTTATGTTGAAAGTTACTTTCGACTGTTGCGTGTGGATTTTCGTCTGACCATACATGCTGGCTGACAATTATTAATGCCGTCACGGGTGAATGTCGCTTCATCCGTAAAGAGTATACGCGATACAAAACGAGGATTATCATTTATCCATCGACAAAATTCCATAAGTCTACGATTATCATCTCGTTGTAGGTTCTGTACTCTTTGTACATGGTACGGACGTAAGCCATGCTCGTGGAGTGTTTTTATCACCCTTGTTTGTGGAATTCCCAATTGAATACTAATTCTTCGTGAGCTGGTAGTTGCGTCTTCTTCTACTACATCCAGAATATCTTCTACTTCTTGTAATTGTTGTCGACTGCCTCGTTCAGATATTATGTTTACACTGGGAAGCTTTCCGGTCGCGCACAATGTGTTGAATACACTAATAAATACAGTTTTATTAGGATGTCTGTGATGTGGAAACCGTTGACGATATTCATTAGCAGCAGCTGTAGCATTCCCATCACAAAATCCATAAACTAACACCATATTAGCATATTCTAAATTAGAATAAGTGTGTGGCATTTTAGTTTGTTACACTATAGTACAAACGTCAAGTCAATGTCACAATAGCCGAACACAATGTTATAATTTACTCCAAGGTATAGGGAACATTTTTTATGATGGCAGCGCCCTCACTATATCAACGATGAACTAGAGGTAGTGACATTAGACGCATTAGGTATACAAACCACTCTACACTATTTCTCGACTGCTTTAAATGTCACTACCGCTAGTTCGGAAAACCACGAACAGGTAGCGCTTCAGCTAGGAAGACTTCCCTATAATGAATTGCTACCGGGGTTTCACTGTTTTTACTACGAATACATACATAAACATGGTATACTAAATCTACATTTTTAATTACGCTATAACTCGAAAACAAATAAAAATCGGATAACAACATTTTAGTTTTTTTTACATTACTTTCACCAGTAGAATACACTCCCTGAGTTTGGTCGATTCCTCACGACTCACCCTGTATATTCCCTTTTTTGCTATTTAACCAAGGTTTGACCCACCATCTTCGTTTCCGAATGTTTGCGATTTCTGCTGATAATGCAGAAACCGTATTTATTAGTAGCAAACGAGGAGCTTTAATTTTCATTTTGCGTTGATTTTTATACATAACTGCCGCTTTCTATTTTTATAGGATGTATATATTATGTATGTTATTTTGTTTGTGATAAATATGTGTTGATCAACCTAATTGACAAAAATAATTTCACGGACTTGCACGTAAAAATTGCAAAGTGTAAAGCCACGGCTAGCGTGCAAGAAAAATTGCGTCCAATAAAAATTGCTGCAATAAAAATAGTATGCAACAAAAATTGCAAACTGTAAAGTGGCCTTAAGGAATCCTAAGGATGTTTCCTTATTAAATTCAAAATACTTTTAAGACAAGTTTCAACGAAATATTACATCTGACCAGAATCTACGACATATTTTAAGCTACTATTAACTTTAAAAGTAGTTGACTATACTTTGTACATAACGTATAAACTAAGCGCCACCAAATTACCTGAATATTTGTGACCTTATAAAATATTAACTACAAACGTCAGAGCATTACATATATAGCATTATATACATAGCCGCATTAACTACTTTATCACTTAATTTCCTATAATCAAGAAAGTAACCTCAAAAGCTATTGTTATAATTACAAATGAAACAGATATGCAGTACACACATCTGTATTTGTACACATGGACATACACCTCGTATTTTCCACCATTTACTTTAGTCAAAGACACGTATTTCTGTCTCAATAAACTTTGTCAGTTTAGCTAGTGAAGTAAAGTTTGATGGATCGCCTCACACGCATAGCAAATTTTGTCTTATCAGGTGGCACCATATAATCTAGTGACATCTAACGGATAAAAGAGACTACACCGAAAATAGCGATTTTCTCTCTGCGTAATGCATGCACAAGTAGAGTTTTTTATGTTATCTTCCTAAGAAAAAAAGAAAAAAAGACTGTAACGACAGTGAAATATCGATACCAGCACGTTTTCGGAACAGACGTAGTTTTCATATATTTTTCATTATCCGCACAACCTGGATGGTTGACGTCACGACGCGTGTTGCGTCTACACTATTCGGCAGTAGTAATCTTGCCAAATTGTATAACGAACGCACTGTGGTTTAGGATCTGATACACGCGATCGAAACCTCTAACTCCTTAAATAGTTGACCAACCGAGATAGAAATTTAACCTCTTGGGCTGCAAGTCATTTAGAATCCACTAACAAAAAAAGTTGACCGTCGAACTTATATACGAGTTAATATGTAATACACAAACTTTAACCTGATGTGCAATTCGAAGTGTTAAGTAGAGATTGTAAATATTTTTAAATTTTGTTTAAATTGTCCTGTATTGAGGCTTTGGCATGAAATCCCCATACATATAGCGAAAGAAATCAGGATAATATTTACACGAACAAGGACTGCCACTTTCTGGAGAATAAAAGGCAATGAAATTAAATAGAAATTTACCTCATTATTAAATCACCTATAAAGAGGTTATTAACATTGTAACTAATTCCAAAATTTTCACTTTATAATTTCAGTGGTTCTCAGCCTATGTGCGGGTCACAGCCGATTATATAGGGACTGTCGGGGGTGATTCAATATTGTGCAATCTTTCTACAAAAAAGAAACATCTTTACTTTTAATTACGCGGCTTTGTGTAATCTTTTATGTCTTAAAAAGATATTGGCATAAGCAAATACCGTCTTTTTTGGAATCGATGTTCGGCCTTATACGAGAAACCTTGCGCACTAGAATCAAACAATACTCAGATTTGTAATAGTCGCCCAAAAATACACCAATCATCCCAAAATTATGTGTGACGGCTTTTCTTATAGAACAGTATACTTGGAAATATTAATTATGTTATTTAATGAAATACTTTTAGAAAGAAGAAACTCTAGGGCCCTCGTATCCACGTCGTATAATTATCAGAATGGGAGAGGAATTGGTTGAATTAAAACAGAGTCTACATGTTTCGGTGAACGATGTACCAATAAAACGATTTCCTCACAAAGAAGGCTCCATTATTGTCACAAAACCCTCGAGTTTATTCGTGTTAGGTAAGAAACGCATGCTCAATTACAATAAGCGTTGTTCAGAGTGAATATTTTTTCTAGATATGCATATATATTATTAATGAAATATAAAGTAAGCAATATATGTCAACTTATTATACAACTTCAACAAATTAATTAACAATAAAAATCAAAGAAAACTGAATTTCTTGAATAATAGGATTTATTAAATCCAACACTGTTTACCACGCAACTATTTAATATGACCTCCATTTTGATGTTATAAAAGCACCAACCCTTCCTCCAAGTTATACACCGCATTATAAAGTATTTTGATGTTGAATTGAAGCAATTTGCTCTCTAATACTGTCTTTCAATTCTACCAGCCAGCGTTTGGGATCGTATGCCAAACACTAAATCTTTAAATAATTCCAAAGTCAAAAATCCGCTATATTCACATCGGGCGATTTTGGTGGCCACGAATTTTCAAACGATTTAGAAAAACAGCACTTAACAAGTCCTTAATTGTTCGGTAAATATGCGGAAGTGCTTCGTCCTGCATAAAAATTATGTTTTCATTTGCGTCCAGGTTTCACGGCTGCGGTATTGCATAATCTCTTGACATTTGCAAGTATTGTTTACCAGTAACAGTTACAGTCACGACTTCCTTATTCTGTACTTTCTCAAAAAGATACGGACCAATGATAAAATGAATTGTAAAATTGCACCAAGCAGTGACATTCTTGTTATAAATATCTTCCTGAATGACTGCCCGTGGATTTTCTATTGACTAAATTCTGCAATTTTGAGTGTTGACTTCGCCATTGAGAGAAAAATGGTCTCATCTGCCTGAATAATTATTCATAAAAAAAATCGTAGCTGATTGCATAATCTACCTCCTTCAAATTAAATAGTCATTTACATTTTTAGGATTTTTCGTAAAATTTTTTAAACCGTGGTATATGGCATTTGCAGTCGTTTTGATATTGCATTAACTCTTCTGATTTGTAGCGTATTTTAGTACTGGCTATGATTTGATTTTCCCAAAGAACATCTGAAACTTGGACATCATTAACCTACAGTATTCCTGATTTTGGAAGGTCAAGACCATGTCCTTTCTAATTTGCTAATCAAATTACGGTACGCCATTATTTTACAGGAGCTTGCTGTAAAACCCATTTACGTACGAAATCTTTGTAAAACAACAATTTCTACTACAAGGTAATGGTACTTGGTGATACTTGAGTAGGTAAAACCTCACCAAATTTTTTATAAACCAAAATCATTTTTAATAATGTAAATATTATTAAAAAACGGGTATGGAGAACCCAATACAAGTTTACATATTGCTATGAATTGTGGTTTATATATTTACTGCACCACCATCCACAACTAATCTACCCAACTAGGATACTCAGCCAGTTGATTTATAACAATGAGACTTCTTTCTTCCCAGGGTTCCAATCAGAAAAACGTGGAACTGCAATATTATTTGGACGCCAGTCAATTGTTCTTGACAAGTATTATATTTATTTTTTTTTAAACAGTAGTAAAGTTATAGCAAGAATAAAACACAGGATAAAATTTAAATGAATATTTAATACAAAAAAAAATCAAAAAAGAAAAAAACTATCTTTATAGAGAATAAAGATTGTGTATTTTACTACAACGAGGTAAAACAATTCACTGAATATGACAGCTACATGAATTAAAACTTCCTCTTAATTACTTCCGAACAAACTTAATTAAAAATAATAGAGTTTATTTTTAATTTCTCCTCAGAGAACCACACTGTGTAAACAAATATAATGAAACACGATCAAAAATCTACCACATGCGCGATCACATGTAACAAAAAAAATACCCTTGAATCCTCGTCGAATAAATGCTCAGTTATAATTTTTTTATTACATAGAAATTTAAAAAATATTCTTTATTATTTATAACTACTAATTAAGACTCTTAACTAATTATTTTAACACAATTTAAATACACTTTTCAAAGCTTTTCTAATTAAGACGTCTTAAGAATGTAAATCTACTTACATAAAAACTTATTGGAGACACATTTACTCGAATACGTTGTTTAATCAAATACAAAAACAAAATTACGAGAACACCAATCTCGTATAATTATCGGGAATAAATATGAACTACCATCACTATGGTCACACTCAAAAAAACAACCCGTACTAATTAAATATTAAATATATCAATCTATACAACGTTCCCGTATAAATTCAGATGTTAATCTCCTCAAATTTTACTCCAGGCCCCTCAAACATGAGATCGATAACCAAAAAACACTAGTTTTTATCTCACATGTGAGATTTAAAACACATTGGATATACACAGATATCCACAAATAATGTACATTCATTTTTAATAAATTTTAAATATAATTTAGGGAAAAATTCATAACAATATGTATTAAAGTATGTCGCAAGAGACGCAGACACGTGTTTCGTCTTACAACAGAATCGTCAGTGCGCTACCACTGGAGAGATACATTCACAAAAACAACAACCTTGCTGTAACAGAAGTTTTTTAGAGCATCGAAGAACTTTCAGCGCTGCTCATTGACAAACGCCAAATCAACTATCACTGTCCCAAAAACAGGTGCAAAACTAGGCCAGGTGCTTGACGGATACAACCGCAACTTCAGAAGCTCATTAACATGTTTCCACTCTTTATCGGACAAACCGAATGCGTATATTGCTACCTACAAAGGGTGCACGCAATAAAAGTCCACGAAAACTGGCTTGTTAAAATGTTGCTCTATACAAACACTCACCTCGAAATTACCTTGTGAGGGTGGGAAGTTCTTAACTTGACAAAACAGCCAGCCAGTGTCAACGGCGTACAGCTCAGTGAACATGGTCGTACTATTCTTGACGAAACGATGCGAAACTGACTATATATTAAAAAGGGCGTCACCGCGATTTAAGGGCTGTTTGTCGTAGAGATTATACGTCACGCAGAGTTCTGAATCATGCTAACGAATCAACCGCAGAAACTCCAGGGTCATTTTAATTCCCACATTAGAGAGAAAGAGACAAGTATATTCTAAACGCTCTACTAAGGAATAAATTACACAATTTAAGCAAACAATAAAGAAAACCTAGGTTCCAATGAACTAATAATGGGTGAGGCCCTATATATAATAAGTAAATTAATAAGTACCTAGATTACTTAAGTTTTTCCAATAGAATACATCATCAATGTAAATTTTAATTATATAAAGCAAAAGCTAAATATTAGTGTCGAAAGCTCTTGAACTTTAGTGTATATAAATATTCTTGATATAAGCATTATACAAAACAAAAGAAGCAGGTACGAAAGGATAATAAGAAATGGCATACGTACTCACAAGATCTTATGTAAATCATTCACAAACTAATTTTCCCGCTTAATTACGTAAACTAAAGACTACATATTTGATAACTCAACTACAATATAGCAAAAAAATAAAGGATTGGCATTCTGATGCACAAACTTTTAAAACAACTGAATTTCACAAATTTCTGATTACTTTAAATGACCTCAATATTATTTATGATAAATTAATGATAATTTAAATTTTATGGAAATGTAATGTGAACTAATTTAAAAAGAAAACTTTCGAACATAAAAATTTCTGTCGACAAAACAAAAGGAAAGCAAGAAAAAAGATCACTTGTCGAATTTTAATATTTTATGTAGCTAACTTGTTCGTTTATCTCCTTATGGCCCGATGCAAAAAAAGCAGACGGAATTAAACTGCAATTCTACTTATCTGTACTTAATTACTGCTGCTAACATTACCTTCTCGCTGCACAATCCTGCAGTATCCTGCAGTATCCTGCTGCAAATGGACTCGTATTCAGCAACGAAACGCAGCAAAAACCCAGAGATAAAACTCGTTAGAAAAAGTGGAGACACGGAAGGTTCTAAAATGACTTTAGCGGTTAATTTACTCACCTTCAGATAGTCGAAGGGTAGAAGTAATATGCAGCCTAGTCAGACACGACGATCCAACATAAAAAATTCGGTAGAACAAGCTCGGCAGCCACAAGTAATTCATCAATTACAATGTAACATATTCAGACTGCTTCAACGGAAACGGTCGTATACTCCATTGTTACAAGTTCTACAATAAGTCGCACATAATACAGCGGTATCGCTGCGAATATCTATACGATATATATATGAAACGTACTTGAGTAGGTAAAACATTACCAAATTTTGTATAATGATATTATTAGAAACGCTTTTGTTTATTAATGATATTATTAAAAATGTTTTGGTTTTATACAAATGCAGACGGACAGTATGGAGATTATGTTTACAGCTAAACTGAACATATCTATACCGACTTGGTACACGGATGGATAACAATCTAGTTAGCTGGCTATTAAAACCATTACGAATGCATATACCAGCTCCAAACGGGTGAAACATTCCAAACAGGTACTTAATAGACTGGCACAATACTGTGTCACTGATGAGTTCCAGGACATGAGGAGATTAAAGGCAATGAGATGCAATTAGAACCGACGAACTGGACAAGAAAGGTTCTACGAGGCACTTAATTGGACCACAACCTGTACTGACCAATTAACAAAAAAATAGACTGCATTTCAAAGTCCCTTTTCACTCCTTGAAATGTTTTTATCGCGTCAAGTTGAAACGATCTTTAATTCTGGCTACTTAATTATTAAGTTTCGTTCGCTGTCTTCGGATTGGAGAACTTTAATTGTTAGTTGCAATTTAATTAAATCCCTAGACAAAGTCAAAACAGGGTAAAATTAAAATTTAAGTAATTGTCATTATAGGAAATAAAGATAAATTGAAAAACGCAATAATTTGTGGATTTGTTATGTAATACGAGATATTCTTTGTAGCTGAACTGCCAAATCTAATACAAGTTCAATGGGATGGTTATACTACTGTAATTGTTAGATTACCAGAGACAATGGAAGGAAAAGTAATGGTACGTGCAACATTTTATATTATGATTTTATATTTTTTGCTTTAACTTTTCTTTTTACCTTGTATATTATATTTTGTAATTTTATAAAACAAAAACATTTTTGATAATATGAAAATATGATCAAAAATCTGGTGTGGAGAACACATTTGTGTTAAAATATCTTTCCAGACATGCAGATATGTGTCTGTATGTCTACGTTCTTTCATTTTACTATTGAACAAGGAGCATATCATATAAAAGTGACTCATTCCACGCTAAAAATTAAACGCTGACGCTAGCGCACTCTGATGTGGATATGGTAGTACTAAATTCGTAAACAACCGCGATGGCGGCATTTTTAAATTAGTATAATGTTTTTTTTGGTTCTAAATGTGCTCTAAATACGTGTTTCGGTCGTATTTGATTCCATCAGTATGGTATATCTATAAATATAAAAATGGCGGACACGTACTTACGTGCACATAAATAAAAATTAATTCTGTTCAAAAATAAATTTAAACTCTATGTAAGCAAAATAAATATTTAAAATTGAACAAATAAAATATATAAAAAGTGTAATATTCTTGCAAAATAAACTATAAACTCATAACAATAAATAAACAGAAATTTTCATAAACAACAATATAAAATAAGGACATCATATTAAGTGTATGAAATATATGCCGGTATCAAAAGGAAGAGCATGCAGATAACCTAGAAGAGTGGAGTTGGATGGTAGAATGAACATGTTTCTTAAGAACCTATAACAACGTAGTCCCTTGTTATAAAAGCTAAAACAAGTACCTTATCTGCTCTAGTAAAAATGCGCTTACGTCGAAATTCATTTTGAAACTGACTCTTCGTAAAAGATACATTTGGAGATGATAAAGCTGATCATATTTTTTTTAAATTCAGGAAAAAAATTGGAATAATATCTATTGTCGCACCTGGAATTTTACATTTATATTTCTGCATACTTGAAGAAGTCATTATAAAAATAAGTTTTTGTGCAAAATATTAAAATTAATTATTACTGCAACAATTAATTAAATAAAACAACAATTAATAAAATACAACAACAATTAATAATAGCAAAACTGATCTAAAATTTGTTCCTCTTTTCTTCATAACCTTAGTCTTCCTCTCACATAACCTCACCTAACTCCACTGCATCGCCTACAAAATATAATTCGTGAACGCTACGTCGTCATGATTTACATTTTTATTGTACCGCACATTGTTACCATGTCGCATACTCTTATAGTTAATTATATTTAATTATAAATTTCTAAGAATATAAGCAACAAAAGGGCTTTGCAAATAAATAAAACACACATAAGATGTTTTAGATTTACACTTAACTTACTTACTTAACTTACAATTCAACTTAAGACTTAAGTTGAATTTGAAGAAGCTACTGTGTTAGCGAAACAGCTGTCATTAGTCATTATTTTATTAATAAAGTGTAAATCTAAAACATCTTATGTATGTTTTATTTATTTGTGATATGGATTTACATCAAGCAAAGGTCGAAACAATTAAAGAATTAAAAAGGCTTTGGTGAAAATAACGCTAAAAACTATCACATTCTTCATATCAAAACCTTCTTTGATGTTTGATTATTATCCCTGTAGATATAGAGACTACAAAGGCAACAATACTATATTTAGTACGTCATATGAAACCGAGATAGCGCCCGATACATCAAATTTGAATGAAATACCCGTGATATAGAATCATCAGTACAAGCTACTGGTGAGATACTTTCACCATAAATAACACGCCTCCTACAAAAATTATTAAGACCCAGAGTAGAAGAGCATTTAGCGACGTTCATTGACTAATGTCAACATAATGTCACAAACGCCAAAACAACCATTGCTTCCTTCTTGTTAAGTGTAAGACTTAGCCAGGGATTTTCATCTGACGGAAAAAGTCGCAACCCGCGGAAACTGTGTTAAGAGTGGAGGTACATTAATAAAATGGATACTATTTTCGATAAATGCGAGTTAGATTTTTCTGTTAAAAGCAACTACAGTAGCATGTTAAGATTAAAAAGATCAAAACGATGACTGTGTACTAGCAAAAATTTTATTAGATGATATTCAAGTATTAAGCCGAGTTTCGGACAACATAAAAATTTCATCGTCAGAATTTAAAATGTTTACAATGCAGAAATTAAAATCCAAAATATATTGTGTGGATTTATTTAAATTCTATATCCTTGGATAATGTTACCATAAGAACTTTAGTTGTTAGACAACATATATTTAAATCTGAAAGAAAGCCGAAAGTATATTGATTATAATGAGCATTAAATATGTATATACAGTACTGAGAGCTGCCACTAAACACTGAACATTATTTCGAATGATTTCTTATGGATAATCTTAGCTAAAGCAATGGATATTCGTTATAAGCGTACTTGGTACATCTAACTGACTTGAAAATAACTCCTATCACAACGTGCATTTAATTTTAGATATGTATTTTGTTAAGTTGTCATCATCAGTAATTGAGAAAAGTATTACTTCACTCGAAACACTAACACATTTTACACAAGCAAAGTATTTCACTACAAGGGTAGTCGGAAATGTTTTCAGCCTCAACAGGAAGATGGTGTTACTCGTCAAAACCATTTTGGTACTACAAACGTATATGCTTTTGAAAATGCCTATGAAAATTTCCACCATTTTGGATATCAGTTGTTGTTTATTATCGTTTGCGTCACCGTTTTCGTAAAAATGGAAAAAATAGAATATTGTGCCATGATTACGTTCTTGCATTTGAAAGGTAATACGACTGCGCAAATTAAAATTTAGTTTGACGCTCTTTACGTGGACTTTGCCTCATGAATTGCCACAGTGAAAATATCGGCAGCTTAGTTTAAACGTGGTCGTATCAGCTTGGCTGGTGATAGGCGTTCGGGACGGCCAAAAACCACCGATAGTATTGAAAATGTTCACCAAATGGTACTAGACGCAGTCAAATCAAAGTTAGAGAGACAGCAGAACCTATTATATCGAAAAACGCGTTTTTCATATATTGTCTGAAGAATTGCATATGCAAACACTATCCACGCGTTGGATGCTGTGCTTGCTCACTCTGGATCAAAAGCGCATTCGAATGAACCTTTTCGAAGCCCTGTTGGAACGGTTTAAGCGAAATGAGTCAGGTTTTTCGCGTCGATTCATGTGTGTTCATGTGTGTTCGTCGACTCTTTTGAAAAGGTTAAAACAGTAACGGGAGTGTATCTTTGCCTGATAAGCTGAAGGCAAGAATTTAAAAAAAACGGCCGCTTTAGAAGAAGAAGAAGAAAGTGCTGTTCCATCAAGACAACGCACCTGCTCACGCTTCGGCGACCACAATGGCCAAAATTCACGAATTTCACTTCGAATTGATTGACTTTCCGCCGTATTTATCATATATGGCCCACAGCGACTTTTTCCTGTTTGCTAAGCTTAAAGTTTCACTTGGAGGGCGATATTTTCATTATACAGCGAGGTGACTATCGTGGACGTAAACCTTATTTTGCGGAGCAAGACGCCATCCACTATTTAGAAGGGTTAAAGAGGTTAGAGCATCGCTTGGAAAAGTGTATGGATTTAAAATGGGACTATGTTGAAAAATAAAATTACGTTTGCCCGAAAAGATACTTGTTTCTATGTTAGGCTCAAAACATTTCCAACTACCCTTGCATATTAATCCTAAGTTCTAAAAGTAAACTTACCAATATTTTGATCTATATATAATATACTATATTTACATAAGAGCTATTAATTGTGATCCAGTTATAATTTCACTTAGAGATAGCTGTATTTAATGGTTTTAACGATTTTTCAAAGGTAATACAGCCTCGTAGTGCAGACTGGATTCCGGAACGTGTCCATCACAAGAATTTATAGCTTTATTTTTATATCTATTAATTAAAATTGTCTCATAACTGTCTAATTCCCGTTTATAATGTATACATTTTCTGCATGGCTGCAGTAAGGTGTTTCGCTAGCGTTTTTATACAGGGTTCCCGATATTAGACTACCCATTTTATATTTAGGATAAAATCCTTCTAACTAGAGTAAAAAAATCTTTTAGTACACTAATGTACAAGTAATTCTCTTGGATTTATAATTAACTTAAACTTTTCTTCATTATTTAAAAATTATGTTTTCTAAATGCCCTCCATTAACTTGAATTTAATTTTCAATTATGAATGCAAAATTGTGCAACACCCGGCGAAGCAAATCTCTATCTGTTCCTGTGATTTCTTCTCGAATGCGGTCTTTTAGTTCCTCAATTGTTGCAGGACGTCTTGCATAGACCTTTGTCTTCAAATACCTCCATAGAAAAGAATTGGGTGCCGTTAAGTCGGGTGACCTAGGTGTCCAAGACAAATTTCTAAATTGCGAAATTATACTGCCATTAAAAAATTCTTGCAGAATCCTCATGGAGTTTCTGGCTGTGTGAGCTGTTGCTCCATCTTGTTTGAGTAACGGAGCATCATTTAGTAGCCTCCGTCTAATCAGTTCTGGGATGAGAAACGTTAGTAACATGTTTATGTAATGCTCGGAATGGACCGTTACAGAACAGTTATTTTCATCCTAAAAAAAGGACCTATGATACCAAATTATCCTACCTACGCCACACCAAACAACGACCTTTGGACTATGGAGATTCTTTGCAAAGAATTCGCGAGGATTTATAGCTCCTAATATCTAAATTTTGTGTGTTAACAACGCCATCTAAATGAAAATATGTTTCGTCGGTTATTAACAAATTGTGTATTGATTCTCGAAACCGATTTAAATATTCTTAACAAAATGTTAACCGCGCTTCCTTATTTCGATGGCTAAGGTGCTGTGGCATTTGGTATTTGTACGGATGAAATTTTAAATCGTTGTGAAGGAATCTGTAAGGACTTCCCTTGGATATTCGTAGAGCAAGTGATTGCCGATTAGCAGATCTGGTAGGACTTCTCATGAAAGCAGCTCTCACTCGTTCAATATTTGCAAGCGTACGAACAGTTCTTCGACATCCAGGTTTTTTAATATTCTGCACAGAACCATTTTTATACCATTGACGAACGCATGCCATAACTGTTTTGCGCGTTAACGCATTACCCATGCACGCCGAACTTCTTTGTAGTGAACCAGTTCTTATGTAAATTTCCACGGAAAACACACGTTGTTGCACTGAATAATCCATACTACTGAAAAATATTATAAAATTTCGCACAAATTGTAAGACTTTGTTTGTAATACTGACGCGAATTTATGTCTAGCAAATATGCAAATTTACTAAAGAAAAAATAATCGCATACTTCGTTAAGATTTAAATCGCATATCAAAATGGGTGGTCTAATATTGGGAACCCTGTATATTAATGCTATTTACTTTGTAAATGATTTTATTAGGGCCTTCTCGGAACGTTCACTGGTGACCAAAGTGATGATTTTTTGACTCCGGATGGAGAAATAGTTGAGGATGTGGTTACATTTGGAAATAGTTGGAAAGTAAATGGTTCATGCCAGAATGTACCACAAACTGCTATTGAACATCCTTGTAAAGCTAATCCTAGTGCTAGAAAACCTGCTGAAAACATTTGCGGATTAATCAAGAGCAATATATTTGACAGTAAGTAAAATTCAAGTTTATCCGAAATCTGTAAAATACCTTTCTGATGATTGAGTTTGCTGAAACCAGATATGAATTTTTTTCTGAATAATATATATAATGTATAGAATTCACGGCTGGCGCTTGGTGAAACATGATTAATAATTTACTAAATAAAACACTTGGTATATTTGTTTCACAAAATGTATTTAAAATATCTCTGACATATGTTTCGACTTATACAGTCATTCTCGACGAGTCATGTAAACTACCTGAAAAGAATACTCCTACCAATATTTATGTGTTATTTTTTAAAAGGTTTATTACAGCATCGATTGTGGGGGTATTTGAAAAATCCAATTGCGTGTTTGTGACCTGTCTGTTGAGATTTATGGCTTTTTTTATTTCTAAAATTTCTAAGAAGTCAAGCCTTTTACCCTTATTACAAGAGTGTAAAAGTTTGAAATTATTAGCATTAAACAGATGAGAATTTTGAATACAGTGTTCCGCGAATCCCGTGACCATATTGCCATGTAGAATAGAACTTCTATGCTCTTTGATACGTTCTTTTATAGAGCGTCCTGATTGGCCAATGTATACCGCGTCACAATCACTACAAGTTAATTCATACACCCCTGACTTATCACGCAATTCTGTTTTTCCTTTATTGTTAACTAGAATATTTCCTAAATTGCATTTATTTACTAGGATGACATTTAAACCTAATTTATTTAGTTTATTAGAAACTTTATTGCTAACCCCAGGTATATAGTTTAGGGTGTGAAACACTTTGTTAGTTTTTGTGTATGTATGTCCGGAGTAAAAATTATTCATAAGGATAGCGCGTTGTTTTTTGTAAATCATTTTGTCTAAGAATTCTGTTTTGTACCCGTTATTTCTAGCTATAGTTTTTATGGATAATATGGTTCTTATGGATAATAAGAACTTCAAAAAAGAAGTATATACCATAAAAACTATAGCTAGAAATAACGGGTACAAAACAGAATTCTTAGACAAAATGATTTACAAAAAACAACGCGCTATCCTTATGAATAATTTTTACTCCGGACATACATACACAAAAACTAACCTTTGTTAGTTTTTGTTTCACACCCTAAACTATATACCTGGGGTTAGCAATAAAGTTTCTAATAAACTAAATAAATTAGGTTTAAATGTCATCCTAGTAAATAAATGCAATTTAGGAAATATTCTAGTTAACAATAAAGGAAAAACAGAATTGCGTGATAAGTCAGGGGTGTATGAATTAACTTGTAGTGATTGTGACGCGGTATACATTGGCCAATCAGGACGCTCTATAAAAGAACGTATCAAAGAGCATAGAAGTTCTATTCTACATGGCAATATGGTCACGGGATTCGCGGAACACTGTATTCAAAATTCTCATCTGTTTAATGATAATAATTTCAAACTTTTACACTCTTGTAATAAGGGTAAAAGGCTTGACTTCTTAGAAATTTTAGAAATAAAAAAAGCCATAAATCTCAAC
This sequence comes from Melolontha melolontha, assembly GCA_935421215.2. NCBI lineage: Eukaryota > Metazoa > Arthropoda > Insecta > Coleoptera > Scarabaeidae > Melolontha > Melolontha melolontha. The sequence goes on along the minus strand of OW285240.1, from coordinate 8,642,094 downwards.
AGACAGGTCACAAACACGCAACTGGATTTTTCAAATACCTCCACAATCGATGCTGTAATAAACCTTTTAAAAAATAACCCATAAATATTGGTAGGAGTATTCTTTTCAGTTAGTTTACATGACTCTTCGAGAATGACTGTATAAGTCGAAACATATGTCAGAGATATTTTAAATACATTTTGTGAAACAAATATACCAAGTGTTTTATTTAGTGAATAATATATGTTAAGTGACAAAGTTAATTTTAAATTAATTTGTGTACTGCTCAAATTCTTTTAACGGAGTACTCGGTACTACTAATACAATGAAATTTGACACCAACTAATAACTTCAAATCGTAATATGGCATAGGATTTAACCCTATATTAACACTCGAATGCTGTTTTCACAAAACTTACATTATTGCTGTCCTTGTATTGATATGAATTCCATAATATATTCACTTTTTCCATTAATGTTTTGCGAGAATACGATAAATAACTAGAAGTGAACCTCCTGTAACAACTACAACATGGCAAGTAAAATCTAAAATTGAAAGAAATAATTAGAAATATGCTTTACACTTTAAGAAACATACTGCAATAATAAAGTCTAAGTAAAAAAAAATATTCTAAAGGATAATAAAGTCCAAAGAACAAAATTCGTCAGTCTTCTTCATTCTCTGAATTTCCTATCTTACACCCATCAGTACAAACAAAAGCACAATGTTGCAGGCATAAATACTGGCCAGAAGTCAGGTATACTTTGTCAGTCTTGTTGTTTTCGTGGTCCAGCAGGGCTGACAACGCTTTCTATCAAGTAAGGGAATTCCGAATAAAGTCTTTACTTCACCTATTCCAATTTGCGAAAAATTATGTTGATTTATTTTATAATTTTAAGCCTGTCCTGTAATCTCTTCATTTGTATTGTATTGTACCATATCATTTAGGACGTTGTAGGAAAAGAAATGGAGGAAGAAATCATCAATTTCAGTACATTATCTTGCTGCTCCTTTAATGCGACTATAAGGTGAATAATATTTTGAACACATGTTCTCCTAGAATCCAGAGGTAGTTTAGTTGACAACTTGTGATAATTTTTGCCTTTCAAGCATATTTCTTTTAGACGTATTACATAGTTCTCTTGGGAAACAGCTAAAGAAATATTTTCTTCAGAGGAATGATGGCAAATAAGAAATTGTGTCCAAAAAACTCATACCTTCATCGATCGTTTCTCTATTTTGCGAAATAACTAAATTATCGTCTTCCTCACTATTCTCGCTAGAAGATTATTCTTCTTACCATCTAAAGGTTCTGGATCACTTTCTTCTCCGTCTATAATTCTTGAAATGGCATCCTGGAATTACTTTTCTGACAATGGTCTTTTGGAAGCCATTTATCTGGAAATGCGATTATCTATTGAAAAAATATAAAATGATTGCATTTCTAACTTGTGAGCTGTAGAATAAAAATGCTATACTTTTGCGAACTAAAGCCCAAAGTATGCCAGTACGTTCTGTTTACAATATGTAGTACAGGAGCGATTGAAATTCATAAAATTTATGACGCTTGAACGAAGTGACGAACATCATAACAAATTCTCGCTAAACTGTAGCGGTCAGTGTTCCACAAAGAGTAATTAGGAAGGTACTGAAACCGGGTTAACTGAAAATAGCCAGAGACCAACCAAGTAAACCGAGCGTCATAAATTTTACGAATGCCCCGTAATCTAGGGTTAACACCTTACGTTCAATTTAATTATTTAAAATAACCAAATTTGTCAAAAATTTGGTGTTATATAAACAATTAATTTAAATTGAGAACGTTAAGAAATAAGTAATAGCTTTATTGTTTCAAATATTTATTGTAAATCACTATATCATTGTTCTCCTATAAAATGGTTTTATCATGTGAATGGAAACAACATATATAAAATGCAAATTGATAATATATGTGAAAATATTAGCTAGAATTGAATAGGTGAGAAGAACAATCTTAAATTTAGAAAACCTAATTTTTTATACCTGTTCTTTACTTTTACCCTGAATGTATAAATTTTATATTTTTATTGAATCTATAATTAGATAATAAACAATGATTGGCGAAAGTTTAATCTGTTTTCTTATCTTTCGCATGCCTTCATCCTAATTTTAAACGTCTTCTTTGATTGCCCTATGTATACATTTCCACATTCTTCGCACGTGGACCTGCTGACACCCGAGTTTGATCCTTTCATTGTTTTGTCTTTATCGTTTCTAATTCTTTCCTCTACGTTATTATCTGTTTTAAAATAGTTAAACGACAAAATTCTTACTTATTTCTTAACGCTATAACGAAGTAACAAGAAGTAATTCCTACGTCAACCAACGATTTTGAATTAAATCGTTTTACATATTTTGCTTTATCCAAGTTTGGAGTTAATTGACATTAAATTTAATCTTTTAATTAGAAAACATATTTCAATAAAACATAATTGATTAAAGATTAAATTGTTGAATTAAATATTAAATTTGACTTGGAAGAAAAATTAAATTATATTATCTGATTATTTACTGTTTTTCTTTTAGAAATTAAGTTTTACATAAAATGTTCCCAATCCAAAAATTCCAAAAAAATTATCTACGTGGATGAGTAGTTTACTCTAGAACATATTCAGAACTACTGTTTTTCGTGATGAAAAGGTTGTAAAGGTGCTAAAACGCTCTCTAAATTTCGAACTATTTTAATTTTTAACATGTATTCCGTATTTGTACTTTTGTATTCCTTTCCTTCCTTTAAGTGCATATATTATGCACTAAACGTATAGTTCGGTGAAAAATTGATGTCTCCTCCAAACCACAACCCTCAATCCTATCTTCGAAAGCGCTTTAGAAAACATTAACGCTATCTACAGTTCATAAAATATTTCTTTTCAGTCCAAGGCCAAATTTAAGGCATAATAACTAACATGTGTAGTACTACAGTGTATATATAGTTGTAGTAATCATTATGCATTATACAGAGACGCATATATTTAGTCTCGTATTTGTGTAATATCTACGTTCCCAGTCAAGAGGGTAAAATTCCATATCATATTATAAACATCGATAACGTCTTCCCTAAACGCCCGCCTACGAGTGCAGAGACTTATTATAAACATTTTTAAGACATACATATACCTTGTATAATTAAGAATAAGTTAGTTGTTACCGAAACACTGTCAGAGTGCTATTGTAATCAAATTATACATAATTATATATATTTGATGTTAAATTTAAATATTACTGTTAAAAGTTTAAATAAATAGTTTTTAAAACACAAGTTTGTTATTCGAAAACATAATTATATATATATATATATATATATATATATATATATATATATATATAAATATATATATATTATATATGTGTGTTAGAAAGAGATAAGGTTACAATTTGTCGTCCGCACTTTGAGCGGTACGAACTGGAAAGAAATACTTTATCAACTGTACTAATGTTAAGAGAATTATCTTTGTGTATGTGATATAAAAAAAATTAAAAGGATACTATTCACATGTATATGTCTAGACTAAAATAAATTAATTAATAAAAGACTGTAATTAACCAAAATACATAAAAATTCTAAAACGAAATTATCTGATTAAAAATACACTCAAAAAACAACGGGTCATCAAATAATTTTTTTGAAGATCGGCTCTGTGCGTTTGTTATTTTGGCTTTTAGTTAACACATTTGATTTTCTATCGATATAGGACTTCCTCCTTTACTATTTAAGAAACAGTATTTATTCTAGTCTTAATAAACACCAACACAAACAAATAAAAAGTATGTGTACACTTAGAAAAATTCATGTTAACAACAATACCTTTTAGAGGTACAAAAAAACAAAATTAAAACTTAAAATAGACTCCAATATTCCGAAACCTAATTAGTCTAATTACTACTTGCATACTGCGTGGCATATCACTAATGAGCTCACGAATTGCATTCTGCGGAATATTCTCCCATTCTTTTTGAAGAGCTACATAAAACTCGTTTATTGAAGTTGATGCTATTGCACGAGATCTAACACGTTTATTTAACATGTTCCAAACATGTTCTATGGGATTTGCGTTCGGAGAACATGCTGGTCAGTTGATTTTTCGAATGCTAACTTCTGCCAAGTATTCAATGACGCATCTGACAAAATTATCAACAATGAACCGAATGGAACCACGTGATATGCCAAAACTTCTTTAATATATCATAGTGCTGTCAGTAAGCCCCCCTCGATGAACACTAATTTTGTAGTGGCCTTCATCGATATGCTTGCCTACACCATTATGGAAACTCCGTTATGACTAAAACCTAGGGCTGAAAACGCATACTGTGAATCGTTTCCCCGTTCCTCTCCATACTCATTTTCGTTCGTCTGGTGAATGGAGAGAGAACCTAGACTCATCCTAAATATCAAATTACTCCATTGCTCAAGATTCCAGTTGATATGTTCACGAACAAAATGTTATCTCGCTACCCGGTGACGTAGGTGTAACTTAGGCCCAGTTGCTGACCTGAAAGCTTTCAATCAAACTTCATTTAATCTTCGGCGAACTGTCCACTTACTTAAAATTTTACCACGAACCTCCAGAAGTCGTTTTTTATATTATATATTACTTAGGTCAAATAATGATCCCGCAGAGAATTCAGAAAAAGGAATCTGTCCTCTTGAGCGGTAGTTTCCCGTTTTCTATCACTACCGCGCCTTCATGTGTTTGCACAAGTCTTCTCAAAACGCTATAGCACTCTTTGAATAGTTGAACTGCTAACTTTGTGTAACCGAGCAATATATCGTTCGCTTCAACCATCTCCCAGGAAAGCTATTGTTTTAACACAATCTTCAGCACTTAGAACCATAATTAACAACAATTTTTAGCACTTAGAACCACAATTAACAATTAACTAGTCTGTCACTTTGCCTAGCAATCGCAAAATCCGTGCAAAATGCACTCTAATTGAATAAATAGAATGAATTTGAATTTTCTAAGATGTTTATTGATCATTTAAAACGAGAATAAGTACCTAACATATTCCTCTGCATGTTAATTATCCAAGAGAAAGTCTTTTGTCGATAAAATATCAAAAGTGTTAACTAAACGACAAAATAACAAACAAACATAGTCGATTTTAAAAACAAAATTATAGGTGGTCCGTTTTTTTTTGCAGCTGAGTGTAAAAATAATTCTAAATTTTTTTATTAACCCTTAACCACCCAAGTGAAATATTTTTACACAAGCACCCAGGTGACGTCTGACAGACTACTTAATTAAAGACCATAAAAACATTTATCGTTTTTTGAAAATATTGTTTATTGTGTATTTACTAGTTACAAATGAGCCTACTAAGACATAAAACTAAAGAAAATTGGGAAACTTTTTTACTAAAAATAACAAAATAAAGAACTATTTGTAAAATAAATTCAAGCCTTCCCATTATAAACATAAAAATCGTAAAAACCTGTCAATGTCTTAAGGCATATTCGTTAATAAAAGGTTGTATTAGGTATATGAAAAACTCAAAAAAACTCTAAAATTAATAAAAATACTTTGCGGCAGGAGCTAAACATCGCGGTTGTTTACACATGTATTACAAATTGGCTTAGAGCATTGTAAACAAACTGCTTTTCTACACTGCACACATATTTCGTCATTCGGTTTTTGGCCCTCGGGCACAGATAACATCCTTTGCGTTTTTCCAATAAAAGGTCTTCACCACTTGATGGCGCAATTATTTCTGGAATTCCCAAAATTCTGCTAATGTTGGAACGTACTTCGCGAGATACTCGAGGATTTGTTAGTCGCCTTTCCATGTGCTGACGTACTAATTGGGCCGCTAGTTGTTTTGCAAATACCGACTTTTCCCTAATTACCGAATTTATCGTGTAACATTGATGTAGAATATAAGAATTAACAATAGAAATGTCAAGGATTCTGAAAAATATTGCTAGGGGCCATCTGCAAGTGCGTCGGCTTGACGAACTTTTTGCGTACTTCTCATCAATTGTGTCTACTCCTCCTTTGTTACGGTTGTAGTACATGATAATGTCTGGCTTCTGTGTGTCTGGATCGGTAGATGCACCACTATGCATAGAAGAAACAAGGATGGTAGCCTTTCCCTTTTTTCCCACGTAAGATACCATAATTTTCTCATCTCTAAATCCATAAAATGATGATCCTACCGCTCTTTTTTTGTTTGGCAAAAACTCGCTTGATATTTCTCGCTTATTTTTTTTAACAGTGCCAACATATGTTAGTTTGTTTCTTAGTAAAATATCTACAAGTTCTATAGAACTAAACCAATTGTCGGCAGTAACATTTCGATTACTACCAATGAGAGGTTTCGCGAGACGTATTACTGCCTGTGATGGCTTAGAGAATTTATGTTCTTCTTCGCTTAGTCCAAGTCCATCGGAACTCTTTCCGCTGTAAATGTAGGCATTGTATAAATAGCTTGTTCTGGAATCAGACACATAATTTTTATGCCGTATTTACACGGCTTATTTGGCATGTACATCTTGAAGTGTGTTCGCCCTCTAAAACTTACAAGCATCTCGTCGATTGTCACCGAATCCCCCATTCCATAGATATTTTGGCAGTTTTCAATAAATATGTGAAAAACTTGAGAAATTGCTGCCGTTGGATCTTCTTTTTTACGCTCGGTTCTTGTCCTAGGCTCATCAAATCTTAGGGCAGACAGCAGAACTGAAAAACGATTTTTGCTCATCACCGCTCTAAATATATCTCTGCCTGTCCCGTCAGTAGCGAAAATTGTATCCATGTTTTCATGATTGGGATTGAATATTGAAGTATAAATCAAGAGTCCTAGAAAGGCCTTCAATTCTATCATGTCTACATCACTTACATGATATTTTTGTGTATAGTTTGATCGCACTTGAAATAGTTTATGATTTGTCCACTCAACTATCTGAACTAGAATATCCTCCGAAAAAAGTAAATTCCATATAGAAAATGGATCTGCAGTTTGGCCAAGATCACGAGCACTTCCTTTGAGAACGGGAACTTTCAATACAATGTTGTGTTTTCTCACCCGCGATGAAGGAACTACATCAGTAGTACACCATCTGTACTCGTTTTTTTCATATAAATAATTTTTGCTTGTAGAACTTTCACCATGTTCTACCACATTCTCATCAACATCACTATAATCAGGCGAGTCTTCCTCCGAAACTTCGGAAGCAGAATCATGTTCTGATTATATATTTTCGTTCTCTTACGCACTGCCTATGTCACTTGTATCATCGTCTACTTCCTCAAGCCATTTCAAAACAGTTTCGTCAAAATTTTTATCGCCAAACCGAACTATTTTCGACGGACCCGCCATTTCACGTCACATAATATTAGGTACACAAACACACAGGTGCCGTCTGACAGACTGTGACAAACTGAATTCTGTACGTAAAATTCGATAACTTCTTTACGAGTAATGATAGACTCGTGGGTAGGGAGTAGTGGTGGGAGCAACAATAGAGAAATGATTAGATGGAGCAACCGATTTATGGATGGTAGAATTACAGAAATATCACATAATATATTTATCGCGTAGTCCGTCAGACGGCACCTGGGCGGTTAAGGGTTAAAAACAAAATAATTCAAAATTATAAAATATTAACTAAGTACTGTAATTTAATTCATTAATTATAACGAACGATACAATCAGACAACTATCTTAATTATAACACATTCTGTAAAATATAATATTTCAGAAAAAAATAAAAGAACGTAGTAAACTTTTAGTAACGTACTATAAACATTCTAATGTTTATAGTACGTAAAATGAAAACGTAAATGCAAACTTCTGCAAAAACAAAAGAAACTAAATGATATACATAATTGAATTGCAAAAGTTACCTTCCTATGTGATACGGTAATTTTGCATTTAAGGGTGGAGGAGATGCAGGAGGTGCATTTCCGCAATTAAAGACACGTGTGCTAACTAGTAACTTTTAGATAAGGAACTTCTATAAAAAGGCGAACACATATAGAATAGATCAGTTATTATAAAGTAGTCTACAATAACACATAGTGTTAGTTATTTTGTAATAATGCAAAGCTATATTGTAATTTTTTTGAAATAAGCTGTTTTAAATCTCTCGAAAATGAAAACTGGTGATTATTTCAGAAACTATTGAACGGATTTTCCGGAAGTTTCTTTTTTGTTGTGGAAAATTAAGCGAATGATCCAACTTCGACTTTTTGTGAAAAATGTACTTTTTTAAGCTTTCAGTTAAGGGTTCTTGTTTCTTTTACAATAAGGTCAATATAATAATAATAATAGGTAAATGTTATTATACAGTACAATAATATATACGCTGGTACAAAAAAAGAAAGAATATACAAACATGTACTTGGGTAACCTACTACAGCACCTAATCGGAAAAATTTTCGAAGTAGTTCTCAGTATCATTAGAAGTTTCATTATCAGATGCTGTGATAAACAAATCTTCTTTTAGCACACCGACACGAATCTAGTTTTACAAGTAATTGTCTTCAGCTTGAACAAGATGTTGGCAACATTACATCCAGACTTGAACAGCAACTGATGGAAATTCTTCATCTGTCAGTTTTCGCGGCGTCTAATTTAAATAAAACGTTTTTCTTCGCTACGTTGTTTTTAACTTGAACCCATATTATTTCGATCGGATTTAAATCCGAATGGTAGTGTGAGAGCCTTAAGGCCATGTGCCCATTTTTCCGAGCAGACTATCGAATTTGTAAATAATGATTTGTCTTCTATGCTGCTTAATAATTTCTTACGCAAATTCGGCGAAAAAACAAAAACACAACTTGAAAGATAACATTTTTCACAAAAAGTCGACGTTGGATCATTTGCTTCATTTCTCATGCTTTAATTTTTCACAATAAACAAAACACTGCTTGCAAATATCTAGTCAGAACCTTGCGTCGACTGCTGTTTATTACAAAAAACTACCTAGCAGTCTTTTAGGAATCCTGGCACAGCAAATATCGTGCTGGCTGTAGATGCGAACAGAAGAAAAGAAGACAAAGCAAATGTTTAGTTATATAATATACGTGCATGTCAAAATAATAGTAATGCAGCTAATGAAATTAAATTCTTGATAAAAATGTTGAAAGGGAACTGTTCCACCTCAAATATAGAAGCAAAAAATTTGGGCTAATCAATGATAAGATATTCAAATATTTTCTATTATCCCCAAAAAACTCTAAGAATGATCCAACATCTGGATATTTATGGAGTACAAGTTTTGGAAAGGTTTCATAAAAACATTTTCCAACTTCATACATTGATGACTTTTACGTATTATTCAATCAACATTTTAGAAAATTTTTGGAGTGTGGTTGCAAACTTTTTGATATTAAATTATTAATGTAGGACACGTTTCATAAATGTCATAAACTGTCATAGAGCACCAAAAAACACTTACTTTGATACACCGGATGCGGCAATAGTGTGTCGGCGGAGCTTAGCATGAAAACTAATGAAGTTGTAGCAATGAAATTTTACGTACACATGTAGAATTCTACAGTGCATTTTCTATTTTTATTTATATATTTACAGGGTGTTCCAAATTTCCGCAACCAATTTCAATTTTCAATTTTTTTTTAAATAGATTGCTATACTTTATTGTTATTATGATGATATCCACCCAAATTATATTTGCAATGATATATAACAATGTGCACTTGCAACTGTTAGTTTTGGTTTTATTGCAAATTTTGTTATAATCTTGACAGTTGCAGCTTCTAACATTTTAAGTCTTAGCCTGAAAATGGGTGCAGTGCCTCACGTAACTCTTTTGTTAACAATTTATGGACTAACACGTTATATGTTTTGAGGGTGAACAACGTGACAACATATACAGGGTGGTAAATATGTCTTGCCAACGTTATCGAAGTTTAAAGGCTATTTTCTCTTTCTTTTTTTTTAATTGAACCTATAATTTTTTTATTAGTCAGCAAATTCCTTGTAAAATTGCCGTTAAAATGGTACCAATAACATAGTACTTATTTCTAGTATTTTCGAATAATGGGATATACCTATGTTTATAATATTCAATATGCGGTGCATCTAATAGTTGGTTGGTCATGAAATGATATAAAACAAAGTAACTTTTACAAACACCTGTTTTTTAATTCTTTATTACTAGTTTTAGAATTACATTTTGTAATTTTTCCATAATAAAACAAAATTAATTTAAAATGTGTTCAAATATGTGTCCATTCTGCTCTACACATACTCTTAATCGCCTTTGCATCGACAGACTTACATTTTGAGCCATGTTGTTTTCACTTAATTGAAGAAAAGCGTTTCTGATTCGTTGCTGCAGGTTTTCTGCCGCTGTAGGAGGTGTTTCGTAAACTATATTTTTTAGAATAGGCCACAGAAAGAAATCACATGGGCTTAGATCTGATGATCGCGGTGGCCAGCTTATAAAGCTTCCTCCTATTGGTGAATACCCTATCTAAATGTGCTCTTGCAGCAGCACCGTAATGTGCAGGTGCACCATCATGTTGGCACCACAATCTCCTTATGACGTTGTCTGGTAGGCCTTCTAACAGCAATGGTAAATTATTTTGTAGGAAAATTGTGTAGATTTCACAATGTAAAGTAGTAATAGGATTTCCTATAATGCCTCCCCAGGTGTTGACACTCCATTTTTGTTGGTATAAAATGGATTGCAGAAAATGAAGGTTTCTAGTGTCATAATAATGAGATTTTTTTTCTGTTTGTTATTCCACAATTAGCAAATGTCGCTTCATCTGTGAAAAGCACATGATCTAGAAAAGTTATATCTTGTCGTAATTGGAAAATTAGCCATTCACAGTAAACAAGTCTCCTTTCAAAATCCGTTTGTAATAAGCCTTGATGATTTTGAATTTTGTAAGGGTAAAATTTATGTTTTTTTAAAATCCTTCTTACAGCAGTGACTTCTATCCCGTGTTCTTTCGAAATTATCCTTGTAGATACGCGCAGATTTTCCACAACGGACTGGACGACTGTCACTGCATTATCTTCTGTAATCATAGTCTTAGTTCTTTCACGTTTGACGTAATTCACTGAACCCGTCCGAAGAAACCTTGTCAACAAATTTTCAAACGTTTTAATATCTGGTGCTCTTCGGTAAGGATACTCCAAAGCATGTGTTCTTGATTCTAAAAGTGGATTTCTATTGCTAGCGCCAAGAACAAATACCATGTCTATTAGCTCCTCTTTCGAAAAATTCAATCTAAAGAAACACAGCTATAAACTATTACGGCATCTAAATAAAAAATAATGACAACAAAACGATATAACTGACAACAAGATAACAACTAATAACGAACAAACGGAAATTGATAATTAACTAGCCGAACTTAAATTATAACAATTAAATGCGATTACAGGAAAGAGGAACTACAGAAAAACATTTTATACAGAAATTTTAAGTAGATATTTGACGTTTGGTTACACAGCAATTTTTGCTTAATATCATTTCATGGCCAACGAAGCAACTATTAGATGCAGCACCGCATTTTGAATATTATAAACATAGGTATAGCAAGCGCCAATTAAGTTGGCGCGAGGAGGGGATGCGCAGAAGCCGTTTTTAAAAACGTTCACCCCACTACTCAAATAATTGTCAGAATACATTTGTCATTGACGTTTGACGGAACATAATGTCTTTGCTAGGGGATCATAAAGTGGTACACGCTCAGAGGTTAGAATTATCTGACATTTGATGTAAAACCAAATACAAATCTCCCCACTACCTCTAATCCTGCGCGAACTTACCCCTACTTGCGCCAACTTAATTGGCGTTTGCTATATATATACCATTAAAGGGTTATAACTTCGAAAATACTTGAAATAAGTACAATGTTATTGGTACCATTTTAACGGCAATTTTACAAGGAATTTGCTGACCTCAAAACATATAACGTGTTGGTCCATAAATTGGTAATAAAAGAGTTACGTGAGGCACAGCACCCATTTTCAGGCTAAGACTTAAAATGTTAGACGCTGCAACTGTCAAGATTTTAACAAAATTTGCAATAAAACCAAATCTAACACTTGTAAGTGCACATTGTAATATATCATTGCAAAGATAATTTTGGTGGCTATCATCATAATGACAAGAAAGTATAGCAAAATTGAAAGTGGTTGCGGAAATTTTGAACACCCTGTAAATATATAAATAAAAATAGAAAATGCACTGTAGCATACTATATGTGTACGTAAAATTTAATTGCTACAACTTTATTAGTTGTCATGCTAAGCTCCGCCGACACACTATTGCCGCACCCGATATAACACCGACTAAATCTATTTTTATTATGAAAAAACATGATAAAACCCGAAAATCGTTCTAATTTTGGAGGTCGTTTCTATCCCTTTGAAATATTTTTCGGCGTGAAGAAATATAGTTCTTGGAATGTTTTGGGGTAAATTACTCTGCCAAAGTTTTTTTTTAATTTTTGGTTAATTACACATAATGAATAGTAATTATTCATTAAATATGGCCAAATTGGGTAAGCTGAAAATGTAAACCAATTATAACTTGACCAAATGATTAGTTTTTCCAATAAACTTCTGTATTGTCTTAACTTTAATTTAATATATCTTTAGCTAAAGACATTCAAATAAAATTATATTTTAGGTTGTAAAATCGAAGATGCAGAAGCAGACTATGAAAATTGCGTATATGACAGTTGTTATTGCAAGGAAAATGTAAGTTTACGTTGAAAAAGTTTTACTTCTTATTGTTATAGTATACGAGGTTTGTTTGACAGAAATGTGACTTTCCAAAAGTTGGCTACACTTTTACCATGATAAGTATATTGCTGACTTCACCAACTTTTTAAAAAGTAACCGAAGAAAGGTTACATAAATATTACGATGAATCTGCTCCTTACCACATAATGACTTGTGAATGAATGCAGCAGACTTTCAATTCGCATGACCGCTTCTTTTAAAAGTGATCGTACGAACTAAACGTATGGTGCCTTCATTACAGTAGCTTCTTCAGAAATTACTAATAAAAACCATAACATTATAAAGAACAATCGCCGAAGAGAAGTGTCACATAACTAATACCGTAAACATCTCAACGGATTGGGCACAAAATATTTGACAATTCAAGCTCAAACAATAAACGATATACCATAAACAATAAATACTGAAGTCTACAGTGAATTTTTTAAGTTCAGAATTAGTTCATATGCGGTAGAGAGATAAAGCTGGTTCATCACTATGACAAATATCTGAATCTTAATGACAATTCTGTGGCAAAATAGCTTAAAGTAGTAGCTTTAAGTTGTATATAATAAAACCCTTTTTATGTATTGGTGATATTTTTAATAACCAAACGGGATTTACTTTACGAATCGCCCTCACATACTAACAACAATCGACACTATATTGATTACATATTGATGCATATTTAATATGTTTTTTATTAATTTTATTGTATTTTATTTGTAATAACTGTTTTAGTTAGCTCAATGCGCCTGTGAATCTATAGCTGCATTCGCTGATGAGTGTGCTAAAAAGGGTATCTCAATCGACTGGCGTGACAAACTCCCGGAATGTCGCCCATCCTGCCCCGCCGGTGAAGTATATCAAGTATGTAACGATGGATGTAGTCGGACTTGTGAAGATATTGCTCTTCGCCCAGATTGTGCTAAAGTCTGCATAGAAGGATGTAATTGTGCACCGGGTACCACCATGGACGAAAATGGTAAATGTATCCGAGTAGCAGAATGTAAATGCAGAATTAATGGAACTGTGTATCCTCCCGGCTATAAATTTCTTGAAAATGAAGATGAATTATTGTATGTTTGTTATTAATTGTGTTTAAAATTTTATTTAGATCTTTATTATTTATTTACAGAACTTGCACGGAGGCAAAATGGATTACATCAGTTCCAAATAAAGATGAATTAGAAAACGTTCCCAAAATTGATGATTTAAGAACAAAATGCAACATAAACGAATTTTCAGTATTCACAGCTTGCAGATATCCAATACCTAAAACATGTCAGGTGATTAACTGTTACCACTGTTTGTACATAATATTAGCGTAATTTATATTTTTACACATGCGCTCACATTAAGACATTATGTGTTCGTATAAAAGTTTTAGGCTAAATTTAAGAGAACTGTAGCTTATTCTGTAAAAGTTAATTTAAAAAATCCTTACTACAATATACCATTAAACACTGTATACGTCTTTCGACAACTAAGCTGACATCATCAGTATTATAATGACATCCAAGTATTATACTTTTTTTTACTGCTGATGATGATAATTTAGTTGTCGAAATGTGTATCCAGGAAATAAAGCTACATTTTGATAAGGCTTTTTTAAATTAACTATTGAAATAGAAATTGTAAAATGCAGGAGCAGCTGTGTGCAACTACGATGTATTTAAATATAGACTCTCAAATTAGGAAGCATGTTTTAGAACCGTAATTTTATTTTTATATCTACGTACAGATGCAATAAAAATTTTATACAGTTTTGAGTTTATAAACGCCAAGTTTGTTTTTAAAAAGCAATTTTTATTACTGGTCAAAACAAAGGTTACCAAACGACTGATAAAATAAATAAATGCATTTCACAAGTAATTTACAAGACTATTCTCTCCATTCATCTATCTCTTTATTGAGATAGGCACGCACGTTATTGTTAGTACTTTGTCGTGTGTCCCATGTCCCATGTGTGTGTCCCATATCGTGTATCTTTTCTACGATATAACGACCTGACTAAAGACTTAAATCTGTAAGGAGCAAGCTACCTGCGCACAGCGGGAAGTATGTTTATATAAAAGAACGATTAGAACTATTAGAACATATCGATATCCAACCAGTACTGTATTAAAACCAAACTGTGCATATTTATTATATATTTATACAAAAATATGAAACTAAATATTTATATACTAATAAACTTAAATACTAAAAGTCTTCGGAATTGTCAGTATCGCCATAGTCCTATCAATTTCAGTTTCACTAAGGCGTATTATAAATTGTGGAGTTAACTCTAGGATGCTATAAATAGTCATTTTCGAAACCAATAACATGTAGAATACATTTTTTCCAATTTTCTGGTGAAATGTGAGATATTCCCTCATGAATTTTGCGAATACTTATTTCACTAGAAATTAGGCTACTGTTATTTCGTCGTACAAATTCCATTAACTGACTCCCAATTAATTGAATTAATAGGATTGAGAACACAATAATAGGGAGGTAGTCGTAAAATTGTATGTCTCGCATCAGCTACGACATTGCTAATATAATATTGTTTTGAAAAAATTTTTGTATGTAAAACTTCCAGAAATTGTTTCTTTGTGTAGCTTTCTTCAAAATACAATTAATTTTCTTCCAGAAATATCGAAATTTCTAACATTGTACTAGATTTATTTGGTATTTTATAAAGCTGCTGTGAATGATAGCTGGTGTTGTCCATTACAATAACACTTACTGGAGGTAAAGAAAGTAACAGTTTATTAGTAAACCAATTTTCAAACAGGTCCGCAGTTATATCTTCGTGATATCTATATAAAAAGATTTCATGTTTTTTTTGCTGAATGCAGGGGTTCACCAATCCAACTACTTTCAAATCCAACATGTGCAATGATGATGTATTTGCCTATGGAAACAGGAACATCAATTTGACACATTTCAGACTCATCGTTCCAAAATTTCTTAACAATGTCATGGCTATCGTACCAAGTCTCTTCTAAATAGTAAATAAAACGGTTTTCTTCCGAGAACGTCTTTAGTTTTGTAAATATTCGTCCCTAAGTAGCTGTATTCTTGGAGACACCATAATCCATCTTCGTTTGTCAATCGTTTTGAATTTAAAACCATTTTGCTTTAGAATTTGCGACAATCTACCAACGCCACATTGTATTCCTTCAGTTTCTGATAATAATTTGCATAAATGCGGTAGCATTTCTTCTATAGAAATCGTATATTTTTCTAATTCTCTCCATTCATCTATCTCTTCATTGCGATACAGCACACACGTTATTCTTGGTATTGAGTCGTATAATGTCCATACTACATCATACGACTCAAAATTACAAAGATATTTAAACAAAATTTGTCCCGCCACTGCACGACCGACTATATAATAGAGTATCGGAGGCGATATCTTGAAACTGATCGATAAAAGCAAAAAGAGGATTTTGTTGTTGTCGATCTCGCTTTAAGTATCGTCCCCAATTCCAGTCAGACTATCGGTCGTTACGTAGGTTCGATACGAATTATATTTATGCCTTTGATTAAAGATAGATCGTTACCAAATATAACGTTAAATACAAGTAGAGAACACATCTTATGTTCTTTTAATACATCTTCTTTAAAAATTCACATACCAGTAAAACCGGCTGACTTTTCCCAAAACCTTAGCACACGAACGAGTATTCAATGTTATTTTCCAGAGTTTGTATAAACATAAACATTGCAGTGGGTGTATTCAATAGCGGCATTCTAAATCCATATTAATATTTTATATTTTGTACTTCTCCTAACAATGAAATGTTCACGTAATACACAAGAAAGGAAGGTGCTTTAGGTCATTTCTAAAATTTTTCATCCAAAAATGATTCACAGCAGATATATCGTAATTGTATTGAGATCATTGAACCCTAAGTAAACCAAGCTGCTCCATTGAAGAGTTTTTTTAACGTCGACAACCGTCTAAATAATGTTTTCCATTACAGTTTTTATAAACATAAACATTGCAGCATATGTGTAAATTTAAAGAAGGTATTTCTAATAGACATTCCGATATACAGGTGACACATGCTCTAATTTTCAGAGGGATTTGAATTTTGAGAATCGCGTCATAATTGACAACTTTTTGGATATACATATTCTATATAATTACATCCTTCTATTTTGCATACATTGTCTCTTTATTTCAAGGCCACTGTATGGACAAAATTGATTTGTATGTATGGTCTGCATTTTACGACTTAGAAAGCGATGCTACCGTTTTGCCGCAGAAGATATCCGAATAAAACATTAAACTTGTAAAACAAAATGTCAAACTTATTCGTGTTCGAAAAATAAATTTAAATAATTATTAAAATAGAAATTAAAAAAAAAAACATTTCAAATTTCTGCATTTTAATATTGTGGTTCTTATAGGATTGTCATGGTTATGCGATATTTGTTATACATATTTGAAACCGTTTCAAGCACCTTGAAACGTACAATTAGTATCCAATTAAATTTACGAAATAAACGCTATTTCAAGCGGCTTGAAAGCTGAGATAGAGTCAAACCGCTTAGAATTAATCTCAAAATATAATAGTAGGTTTACCGCATTTTCAACGTATGCCATATAAATATTATGAAGATATTCGATTTTCAGTCGACTTGAAATTAATTTCAATACTTCAAAATGATACCTCATAAAATATGGCCACAAGTAACTGTTGCGATAGCGAATTTAGACTTAGCCATAAATTATGTCAATTGATACGCGACTGATATAATTTGGACATGTAGAATACATAGCTTTATCACGAATGAAATTACTAATTAAGATATAACCGTAATAGACATGTAATTTATACTTAAATTAAAATATATTATTTAAACTTGGAAAAAATCGGTAAATTCACGGAGAAGGGTGTCGTTTTAGGACCTGTCCTATGCAAAAGAAAAGCCTTCTCTTGAAACTATGTATAAAATCCCACAAAGTGTCTTACGAATTTGTTTTCACATTTTTAACCTACATTTATTTAAATTTAAAACATTAACGCCCGGTTTCATAATACTCGCTTAAAAACTCCTTTAACTAAAGTAACTTCATCTTTTTAAAAATAATTTGAAGTAATTGGGTTTCATAACGTTGCACCTGGCCAACTTTAGCAAAAGTGCAGTTTATTCATTTAAAAAAAAAGTTGACAACACAAAATCTCAAAGTGAAAATAGCTGCATTTAAAAAATGCAAATAGTGAATTTCAAAACATTTTGACATTTTAGTTATATAGGTAGTTATTGGTTAATGTCGTTAGCTCGCATAGTATGGTCTTATTATTTCATAAATTTATTAATTTTTGTAGTTCATTTCTATGCCTGCAGATACATTTTTAATGTGTGTGCAATCTATTGCACCACATCTAGGACAATGGGCGATGTTATTGAATTCTACAGTTATAGCTTCTAATTCAGCTCTTGTTTGTGGCATCTTAATAAATTGATCCTTCATCAATGCTATCTCGCGACTTACTTGTTTTATTATTCGCTTTAAAACTCCAACAAAATCCGCTACAGATAGCAATACATTACCTATTGCATAAAACCGTAAAGTAATTAAAAGTTTTGTCTCTGACTTTACAGCACCGACACTAGAATTTTTGTATATGTATATAATTATCATCATAGATACATTTTAAATCAATATTTTCATGAATTGTTGCTTGTTTATTCGACTACTAATCCTATCTCTCAGATAATCTAATAACTCAAAAGCAATCGCTTTGCTTAAAGGAAATCTAACATAAAAATCTCCATCACTGCTACTATTAAAATTTGTAGTTCGACGCCTATATACTTTTGGTTGACGTATAATAATTTATTCATCCTCTGAACTACTGCTGGATGATGAATCAAGTAAATAATCTGCTGAGGACATGGTATTTGTTATAGATAATCAGTAATATAACAAAACTAGAGATTATGTGTGAATCGATGACAAGGGTCAATATGTTCATGTCAATACGTTTTAATGTTTCTTTAAACGCTAAAGTGACACCTTCAGGAGCTTTAACATAAAGTTGCGCTAAAGTGATAAATATGAGCCTAACAATATTTTTCCAGAAAATAGTAATATTGCTTTTTTCCACAGTAAGATAAAGATAAATGCTATATATTTACAGTTTGATATAGTTTTGGCACTTTTAAATATCTTTGATTCTAAAATTTATTTAAACGGATAAATCTAAAAAATAGACTAATAATTTAGATAGGGCCAGAATCTATAATCATTATCGCATTGAAATTTGCAGTAATGCGGGGCCAAATTTTGTAATTACAGAATATGCACAACTTCGAGATTACAACAATAGATGACTGTAAAGAAGGATGCGAGTGTATGGAAGGATATGTATTTAATTCTAAATCCAGAACTTGTGTTAAACCTGAGAACTGCCCCTGTTACATGGACAAGCGAAGCTATGAAGATGGCAGTGTTATTAAAAAAGAAGATTGCAGTAAATGGTAAGTAAGCTTCTCACGATCCTAATATTTTCTTTTGAAAATATTGTTTGCAATCCAATTAGATATAGTAGCGTTACTTCGGATGCGGCGCTACTTACGTTTTTGTCTTAAATGTAATAGTGGTGATATAATAAAATAATTACACTGATCAAAATTTTTTAATTTTTATTTAGAAACTATGTACAATTTTCATTTCTTTTCTATTTATAAAAATAGTAGCAGCAACAAATTTATTCTGGTACGTCAGGTTTTGGAAAAAAATATCGAAATTAAATCAAATAACATTACTATACGTATATACATACGTATATATATATATATAGATACGTGTATACGTTATACCGGGTTCTTTTTTTATCATTACACATACATCGTCCTATGTGTAGAGTTAAAAAAATGAAAGTCAAGGCATTTGTGGCATAGTAGGCAACCAGTCGTAAACCAGAGACGTATTTTTCCAATTTCCAAATATTTCTGATTTTTCATTCATACTTAAATTTTAAATTAAAGGCATTTTATTGAAAAATAAATAATTTAAAACAGTTAATTATCCCAATAGGCGTATTCCTTGCGCGAAGACAATTTCAAATCTTTTTAACAAATTCAAAGATGACGGTTGTTTTCTAAATACACACAAAAAAAATTTAACCAATTACGTGTTATCAGAATACATGAAGCTGAATATCCCGTGTTATGTAAAAGAATGGTCTGCAGGATCGCTTTTAAATGTAGCCAGGCATTTTGGGGTATTGTATGGTTCGGTGTTTAAAACCTTGAAAGAATTCAAATGTAAGCGATACAAGATATCAAACCAGCAACAGCTTTTCGAGTAAGATAAAGTAAAACGAACTGATTTTTGTGATATAATGTTTAGTTTGTTAAATGAAGACGAAGAAATTTTACATAAAATAATTTTTACTGATAAAGCAAACAGTTCCGTAATAGATTCACGTTCATTCTGTATGGCGATCTAAGTAATTACCCTTTGAATGCTTAAACATTCATATTTTTAATAGTTAAAAAGCATAGTAAGATGAAACCCATTGAATAATTTTTTAGCTAATAGGAAAAGGTTGGGTGTAATTTTAATAAAATAAATACATAGGTTACTTATTAATATTTTTAAAATTTTTATTTAGGCACATTATCATATTAACATCTTTCGGTTTTAGTCTTGCATGCCTTTGTTCTATTATTAAACGAGCTGGACTAAACAATCTTTCACTTTCTGCTGAACTTAATGGAATACAGACGTACATATATCCTAGCACATTATTCTAAGGATTTCAGCTCCATTCCTGTTACCCAAAAGAAAATCCAAATAAAACATGCAATTACCTTTTAAACTTTTAAAACTTACCTTCCAAAATGAAAGAGGAGCTACGTCCTGATTTGAATTTGGCCTTTCGAGGTATTGCCTTTTAGTAATTATAACATCAGCTGTAATTGATTTTACTTTCTCTTATTCCTTCTTTCAAGAATCCATATAATGAAAGTGACTTTTGATGTTAACTAATGTCTATTTAGATTACAGGCATTTGTTCTTTACTTTCAGGATCTATTTTTTTCATAATATTAAACATTTCTTGTTCTCGAAAAGAAGCAGCCCTAGAAGCATTATCAGTACTACGAAAACTTTCTCTTTCAAATCGTGGATTAAGAGCAGTTGCTGCTCTACTAACTGATAGTCCTTCATATGAAAATAGTGTTGCTTTAACAGATTCCAAAAGTTTGTTGCATAATGTCTTTCCTTCTTCAATCTTTAATGCCAGTAGTGATGCTGTCAGATAATTGTGCAGTCCAATAGTTATTGTGATCATTAAATAAATAGTAACATATTTACTACACACAAAGAATTTTCCATTATTGCTTTTTAAGATAAATTTCTCTATTTTATAAAACCAGTTATTCGTAGAATACCACGAGGTGTTATTTGGTTTTATCGTGTTACTGAAATGCCCCCAATACGTGGGTTACGTTTACTAATTTACTTAAAGTAATGCGAAGACGTTCTACAATCTCATAGAATGGTAAAATCTATTTGTATTTTTTTGTTATCAAAGCGTTCATATTTTCTACCTTTTTTGATACACTAATTTTGCTATCTCATATATATATATTTCATACATAAAGAAATACTATCCATCTTCTTTGAATTTGTTAAAAATATTTAAAATTGTTTTCGCACAAGATATACGTCTGTTAGGATAATTAGCTTTTTAAATAAATTATCTATTTTTCAATAAAATGTATTTAATTTAAGATTTAAATATGAATGAAAAATCAGAAATACTTGACAATTGGAAAAACCGTCACTGATATATAACTAATGCATTGGCGTATGTCGGACAAAGAGGACGGACATTTGATATTAGAATGAAAGAACATGAAAGAAGCCACAGAGACAAGAAGACAGACTCAACTTTTGCCAATCATTGGCTAGAACATAATCACAAATTCAACACTAATTTTAAAACTTTGCATGTTCTAGATAAAAGTAAAAAACTTAATATGTTAGAAAGTTTAGAAATTAACAAATATAATAAATTAGGTATAATTTTAAATGACCAACTAGACATAAATAACTCCCCCCTACTAAACTTAAAACTCATACATGTCCACCCCCTCTTAGAATAAGATTAGTTCTGTACTTTGTACTGATATATATAAGATCTAATTGATATTTTGAATTAGTATATTCATCCACCTGATGAAGCCACAG
The DNA here is from genome assembly GCA_935421215.2 of Melolontha melolontha. Classification (NCBI taxonomy): domain Eukaryota; kingdom Metazoa; phylum Arthropoda; class Insecta; order Coleoptera; family Scarabaeidae; genus Melolontha; species Melolontha melolontha. The sequence goes on along the minus strand of OW285240.1, from coordinate 8,620,156 downwards.
TGTGGTGAAACATATGTAGTGCATATATATTATTTTGAAACTATACAACTGTGTTTTATTATATCTATATAATGCATTGGCTTTTATTTTTAACTCGGTATGGATCTGTATGGTATCATCCTGTTTAAAATATCTTTCTTTTCACTTTTCCTTTATACCGTTCTCCGGCACTTTCTGATATCAATGTCGTTTTTCAATAACAAAAATGTCTTAATGGAACTGTCAAGGCTTCCGAATGAAGTACTGGACGAGTAGAAGAGGGCATACCAGCATAACTAATATTTTTCTTTTTTATGTAAAACCCGAAAGTTTCTGTCGAGCAAAAGTAGTAATCAGTAAAATGGTCCGTTTGCTAACGCCAATCCTTGGTCTTGCAAATGGCATAGCGCTTTTCTTACCGTTTGACCAACCCCGCAGAGTAACGGCACAACATGCGCAGCAAATGCTGGGAGCCCATTGCTTGTTTTGACATTCGATGGTTAAGCCAAAATAGTGAAAATGTAACTTTTCTATTAAAGGTGTAAATTCCTCTTATGTCACTAGGTATTGAATTCTCCGCATACATAACAGAAACTGTTTGCGTACGCGATATTATGAAATACAAAAAAGTTCAGCTATCACAAACGGATTTACATTGAATTTAAAAAGCACTGTGTAGGTCTTTATATACCCACATAGCCAGATATCTATCAATTCTTAATTTGATTGGTTCCAGCGCAAAAAGGGGGTGATCTAAGTACTCTACGTAGGAAGCATGCAAGGACATGTCCACTCAATGTTTGACAAAACTATGTTTTTAGTAGTATCTTTCTTTTATAAAAGCAACTTAGAAATTTTATAAAACCTGCATTGCTTGAAAAAACTATTTAAGAAGATATCTCAAAATCCTGACGTGATGGAGAAAAATTTTAAATAAGATTCAGAATCAACATGACAAAACACATAAACTACACGTATTTTTAATAATATAAAATATTATTAAAAATCTGGTGTGAAGAACACAAATGCAGGTTCACTATTAATATTTTCTGTGAACGTGTCCGAATATATCCTATCCCCAGAGACGTAGATACGTATTTCGCTTTTCTACAAGCTCATCGGTACGCCCCTGCTGGAGAAAGGATATTTTCAAACACATTCACAGAAAAGAACCACCTCGCCCTATCACCGTAATTATCCAGACCGAGCGCAGAAGTAAATTCGGCGCTACCTGTTGTCAGACAGCCGAAGTACCTCCCATACCGTCCACATAATTAATGTGAAGTAACGACGCCCTTCCAAAGGTTAGCACAGCCAATCTCTCTAGAAAACTGCATTTTGTTTGTGCCTTCACTCATACTACGGCTTAACCGCATGTGTAATATATCAGAATAATTGAAACATACATGAGTAGGTAAACCCCACCAGTTTTGTATAATACAAAGGTATTTTTAATAATATAAAATATTATTAAAAATCTTTCTTCACACCAGATTTTTAATAATATTTTATATTATTAAAAATACCTTTGTATTATACAAAACTGGTGGGGTTTACCTACTCATGTATGTTTCAATTATTCTGATACATTACACATGCGGTTAAGCCGTAGTATGAGTGAAGGCACAAACAAAATGCAGTTTTCTAGAGAGATTGGCTGTGCTTTGGAAGGGCGTCGTTACTTCACATTAATTATGTGGACGGTATGCGAGGTACTTCGGCTGTCTGACAACAGGTAGCGCCGAATTTACTTCTGCGCTCGGTCTGGATAATTACGGTGATAGGGCGAGGTGGTTCTTTTCTGTGAATGTGTCTGGAAATATCCTTTCTCCAGCAGGGGCGTACCGATGAGCTTGCAGAAAATATTAATAGTGAACCTGCATTTTTGTTCTTCACACCAGATTTTTAATAATATTTTATATTATTAAAAATACCTTTGTATTATACAAAACTGGTGGGGTTTACCTACTCATATATGTTTCAATTATTCTGATACATTAAACTACACGTATTGGTGTATAAGAAAACGAAACTGTGTTAAGTGTTATAGATGAACTTTGGCCGTGGTTGAGTGAGATCTTATCTATAGGATCGTGTTCAGATCGTCCAATATCAGTTATTCGAATAAATTTTTCCAGCTTTTTCCTCTTTGCTGATTAAAACTTAAAACTGTAGAGTGCAATTTTTTCATCGAACGACTGTTTTCTCTTACAATCGGATATTAACTTTTTCCTCTCATGTCGGTGAACTTATTTGTGAGGCCAATAAGTTGTATGGTTTTATTCAACGCCAAACTCGAGATTTTTCTATCATTTTAGCTATTACACAATTATGTAATAGTTTGATACGACAAAGGCTTGAGCATTACTGCACAATCTAGAATTCTATACCAAATTTCATTTGGCCGGTATCGACAGAATTCAACGAAAATTTGTCAATAATAATATTCATATTAAATATTAATAGATAATGCAATACTTACTCAGAACGTTTAAATTTTATAAATTTTCAATCATTATGTTCACGTCGTAAGATTAATTATCTCAAGTTGGACTTTAAGGACCGGTTGTACAATTCGAGTTTAGCAACGGCTTAACCTCTAGCAGCCCTTAGCGTCAATTTAGTGACAGTTGTGTCTTGTACATACAAGGTTTAGAGTTTAAGCTCGAATGTTTCTGTAGTTTAACTAAGCCACCGACATTCCGGGTTTAACGAAAGCTTAAGAGAGTACGTGAGCTACATAACCTACTATTTTAGTATTGAGAAAAAAATTGATTGACATATATTATAAAAAATGGATTACTTAACGGATGATAAAGATTTTTGGAATTTTTAGAAATTATTGAACACTCTAGAAGACTTCAGACTTCTATATAGAGAACGACTAAACCACTTCGGAAAATGGTGAAGCAGCGAATTTATCCAACGATTTAGATTATTGAAAGCTTCAGTAAATTTTCCGATCGACCATATTAGTCAAGAAATTTCTTGTAAAACAAACAGCTAAGAATGTGGTGTACTTGAGAGAAAACTCTAAAGCAACAATATAATTTTAGAAATCATGCTTTATCATCAGCATCAATAGTTTTGTTAGCTCTGCGTTTTTATGCAATAGCATCATTTCTTCATGTGTGTGGCGATTTTAGTGGTGTAGACAAGTCAACCACAAGTAGCGTAATATTAAAAGTCTCCAAATCTATTGCAGGACTTTCAAAGCTTTTTACCAAAATGCCCAAAACAGAAAATGATGTATGAAACACAATAAAAAAATTTTATAGCATAACTAGATTTCCAAGATATATTGGTGCGGTAGATTTCACCTACATAAAAATACAATCACCAGGTGAAGAATAGGCTGAAATATATAGAAATCGAAGGACATTCGTTTGGTTTAATGTACAAGTAATCTGTAATGCAGATTTAATTATTCAAAATAATGTAGGAAGATGTTCAGGGTCAGCAAGCGATTAATAACTCCGCAGTTATAAAAACATTAGAATATCGTCATCATCATAATAATTTACTCGTTGTAGACTAGCTCGCGCCGTGGCAGATTGCTACCCGTGCACCCTGGATAACGCTAAAGGAGTTAGAGCAAACTTCGGCAGCCAGAGAGTATCTTCAGATCTCCTGGCTACTATACATAATCCACATGCCTTAGTGTCTGACAACCATGACCTTTTCCAAAACTAAACGTCAGGAAGTCTCGGACCATCCGGATATTCCAGAAGAAAGAAGGAAACATAGAATAGATAATATAGTGGAATATAAAATTCTCACTAGTATATATAGTGTTGTTTAGATCCGAATCCATGTATATATGCACTAAATAATAAATGGTTGGTGAGAGTGGATATCCCGTAACGCCTTATCTTATTACAACCATTAGTAAATCCAATAACTTCAACCGAACAACTTTTCGATGAGTCCATTATTAGAACAAGAAACTCTATCGAAAGATGCTTTGCAGTGTGCAAGAGACGTTTCCCTGTGTTGACAGTTGGACTATGTGCAAAAAGTGAACGTGTAGAGGCTATAGTAATAACTGGAGCAGTACTGCATAATATAGCACGTAGCTTCCATGATCCTGAACCAAATGTTAACGAAGAGGAAGAAGCAGCAATAAATTTTGCAAATGTTAATATTGTCCCTATGAGACGGGTAGCACTTAATAATAATGTTACCAACATAATGTTCAAATACGCAGATATATTAAATAAACTGTAATAATACAAATTAATTATTAATAAACGCTACTAAATACAAAATCTCGATTTTTTTACTACAAATGACAGCTATCGATCTAGCAATATCATGTCAGGTAAAAATTTTGCACAGAAAACCCTGCTACTGAGTTGTCAACCATCGAAATGTATGGTTTACTTAAACTCCGCCTAAACCATATTTCTACGATGTATTTCTGATTATGCCGCGCCTACATATTAAGCTTGATTTTGTTAGCACATGTTTGAACTATCATTGTGCGACCCGCCGTAATTGTTTGAATTATTTTTGGTGGCTTCCCAGTTCTTCTATCTCTGTTTCGGATTCGTGTATCAAGGTTGGTTTTCCGAAACGAAGAATTATTCGCATTACCGTTTCACCGCAAGGTCTATAACTTCAATACCACTATTAGTCAGGTGTTGAATTTACCTCCGGTGGACATAAATCCATTTAATTTACTATATGTGAAATCCATTAATTCAATTAATGTCCGTACCTAGATTAAACACCTCTGTTTTTGCTTTTGTTGTTTTCGTTAGTTGTGCTTAGCTGGGATTTATATACTAGCTTAGTTTAGTTTTTAGTTTTTATTTATTACTGTCTTGAGCAAAAAAAAACGGGACAGTGTCAAAATCGTTATGTCAATATCCTTTATTTTTTAGCATTGTAATTTTGACGATATTGGATTAACTTTCACGTCAAATTATTACGTCAAATTATATATCATAGTTGCTAATTCAAAATTGAAAATGCAGTATCTTTCGAAAACTAATAAAGCCAGACTTGTTACTAGTTCGAAAAATGGGAAATCATTAAGAAGTATATCGGTTCAATTTAATATTCGTAAAAGTTCAGCCGCAAGAATATATAAAAAAAATGGAGGGAAGAGGATAATTTAAATCGGAAAATAATTTCCGCACGTAACAAAATTTCGAATACGCAGGAAGACGAAACATTAGTTACTGAGATTAGGCACAACCCTTTCAAAACATTAAAGGAAGCTATAAGAACAACACAATTTCCTGTCTTATCTTGTAATACAATGGTTACAAGAGAATGAAATTTAAACTTGAGATATCCACTATATCCAGCCCTACAGTCCTTATCTAAATCCTATTGAAAATGTATGGGGATTAATAAGATAGAGCTTCTACCCAGGAAGAATTTTGGGAGATGGTTCAAAATGCTTGGCATCAAATTTCTATAAATGTTGTACAAAATATTGTCGCTTCAATGTCTACAAGATCAGATGCAGTTAATAATAACGGTGGAATGACGAAATACTAATTATTTTAATGTAATAATTATTTTAATTTAATAAATTATCTTTCTCTATCGTTTTTAGTAATTTTTATTTACATTTATTTTAAAAATGTTCAATAAATGTCAATAAGACACACATTTTTGACAATTCCTGACTTAATATTATGAGTAAAGATAGCCACTTAAGTAGTCACAATTTAAACCCACGCAGAAACAGTGTCCCGTTTTTTTTTGCTCACGACAGTACTTATATTAAATTAGATTAGTAGTTGATTTCTCTGACATATTCTGGATACTCTGTTCTGGTGCCTAAATATATAAATAAACATTTAATTATTTGTTTCAGTGAATGCTTTAAAGGAAGTTGGCAATGTAAAATGGAAAGCTGTCTCTCGTCCGCATGTGAAAACGAAAATGAAGTTAAAATAAATGAATATAGCAAATGGTAATGATGATTTACACTTTTTTTTAAGATACCGTTGTAAAAAATTTAAATGTGGAGTGCATACGTCTGCCATAAGTTCTGTTTTAGATTTCGAACCTGTTTTCAGAAACACAAAATAATAATAGCTTGGAATTATAATCACATATTTAAGTTCAGTAAAGCTAAAAAACATTATCATTCCAAATGATCCCTTTTAGGTCTTTGCCGAATTTCGAACGTCACGTTTAATAAATCGGTTCATACACTGGAATCTTACTTGCTACTGCTGTCAATACTTGTTCAACCCTGCTGCACTGTTCGGATCTATTGGATCCGAAAGAAAATGCAATCCTAAATTGTGTTTTTATTTATTTATTTTTTTTTTCCGCACTGGTGACTACATTTTCTTTGCTAATATTAGGGCTTTGTTATTTCATATTACATTTTTTAATATTATGTATTTTCTTGAGTGCACTTCTAAATATTAGGTCCACATACCGAGCGTTCCTGATTTTAGTTTACAGACTGCAACTCCTCACCCGGTATATTTACAAATAAATGTTTGAAATAAAAGTTTGTTTTACCTCTTAAATGGTTGGTATTATCAACTGATATTAATTAAAAGTTTTAGTTAAAAGACAATTAAATTAAGTGTCTCTTAAATTAGGGGTTCTGTATTATGAAATATATTTAAGTAGCATTTAACTACATGTGATATTTAGGAAGATTGGTAATACTTTTAGAACAAAATATACGAATTTAGCACATTTGAACTGTTTGTGCTTACTTTCGCTTTGGTTGTAAACTGGTGTTTAATTGATGTACATGGTTTTGTATACTGTAATCAAAAAGTCACAAATATTTAACAGTTGTATTAATATATTAGAAATATTTACGAAAAAGTAAAAAATTTGTACAACAATAAAATTCTCTTTAAAAAATCGCAATAAATTTTGAAAATATATAAAAAAATGTGAAAATTTATTCGTATTAAAATCAATATTAAACGGAAAATATATAGCCTATAATGGATGTAAGTACACAAGTAATTTCGAGGTTATATAAATATATCTGAGCTACATATTACAAAAGTACATACAAACATGCATATACATAAATACGCATGCGTTAATTCTCCTTTTAATACTTGGGTAGTTCAATTCAGGCACTTAAGTTTAAATTCGTGTTTAGAGTTAAATGTTCTTTTAAACACGTTGATAATCCACTTGCCTTACTTTTAAACGCCATTTAATATAAATGTCCTTTTTAAATACGTTGATAGTACCGGCCAAAACTCTATACAATGACGTAGCTAGTTTTGCATTAGTTATCGCCTTGTAGGTCATTTGAACGTCAACTTTTTTTTAATGGAATTGACTGAGTGTATGTAGAGCTATTCGAGAACTAATTTTCGGCTATAATAAATCTCAGCGTCTCTTGGACCTCTATTGGTCCCCTCCAGGACCAATTTTTAATGGAGCCTTTAATGTTATCACTGCACAAAAACTATCAGGAGACGTACCGAAATTTATTATATTAGTTTTTATTATGTTAGACTTTATAAAGGGTAGCAGCTCCACTATGTCTTTTGGTAATATTCGGCTCCAATTTTAATTCTTTTGATACAGAAATGAAGAGGTTCCACGTCTTGTTAAAGTACATCCCACCATTTATTATGCAGCGCAACAACCGAACGCACTATCTTCTTCGTCACTCGAAAATGACAAAATAAGTTTAATTATTATTGCTATTGAATTTGTCTTCAATTATGGACATTTTTACCAGAATATTTTTGATATCGTCATTTGCATGCTACTGCAACAATCTTTTATATCTTCTGGTTCTAATTTCTTTAAGCTTCTCTGTAAGACGGTGACATATACAAGGAATGTCTTTTTAGTGTTGCATATACCCTTATAGAGGTCGCGTGTCCAAATAAATCTTAATATTTCGTTAACCTAAATCTAAAGTTTCATCCAGATACGGCAAGTGATTTGATCATACTGAATTTTTAAATTTATAAGTTGGCCGAAATATGGAATTGAATCGAGAAAATTCTAGTGCAATAATTTTTTACAACTTTCGGAGAGGATTAATTCCAATAACAATGTCTTCTGCTGAGTTGGTTTCTGTTTTTGAAAATGAAGCACCACATGAATAGACAATTTCACGTGGGTACTGTGAATTTTAACTGGACGCACCAGTATCAGCGACGATCCTAGGACAGGTTCGCCAAGAACAGCGTTCTCCCGGAAAAATTTCAATGCTGTGCGCCGCCTGATTAAGGAAGATAGACATGTGATATATCGTTAAATTGAGACATCCATGGATGTTTCAAGGACCTCAATCCTAACGATCTTACATGGTGAACTGGATATAAGAAACTTATTTTCCCGTTGGATTCCGCAGCTTTTAACCAAAGAGCAAAAGTTGATTCGCGTTAATTGGTGAAAGTTTTGGATGAAGTTGCACCCATCCAAAGTGACAGTGGTACATACGTTATCTGATCGTTATAAACAACAGCGCGTTGACTTTTGTCGACGTTTTTGTAATTGAGGAACCAGCAACCGAATATTACACAACATCTACTCAGGAGATACGAAGCGCACTTTACTTTACATGGCACGGTAAATAAGCAAAATTATCGGTATTGGGCTACTGAAAACCCCTATGAAATCTAGGAAAGGCCTTTACATTCCCTAAAAGTTACCGTGTGGTGTGCTGTATCATCGTCCAGAACGATAGGCCCATATTTTTTCGAAGAAAACGCAAGAACAGTCACAGTTAATTCTGAACGGTATGCACATATGCTTGAAACATTTTTTAGGCCGCAACTTGACATTGAAAAAAAAAATTACTTTTTTCAACAAGATAGGACGACAAGGATAGTATATAAATCCTGCGTCGGACATTCCCGAATCGATTAATTTCTGGAAAGGGTGGTTTCAATTGGCCGCCGAGATCTTCTGATATTTCTGTCATTGATTTTTTTTTCTCTAAAGCTATTTAAAAGGAAAAGCCTTCAAAAGTAAACCAAGAAATGTGGAGGAGCTCGAAACAATTATTGGGCAAGAAGTTCAAGCTATTCCTCAGGAGATGCTTCAAAGAGTGATTAATAATTTTATCCGACGCTTAGAAGAGTGACGAAAAAAGGAGGATATTTGACGAATACAATATTCAAGATTAAAACTTCTATTCTTAACGTTTAAGTTTATATTATAATTATTTAAATATTTAGCGTACTTGTTATGTTACTAACAACTAAAAATAAACAAAACATTTTGGCTCTCACTGTATAAAGGAAAATTAATTTTTGTTTCTATTGAGTAAATAAATATTTTGGCCGAATCGTTAAATCTACATTAGAAATCTGACATGTTTTTCTGGTATTAATTTTCTTGAAATCAAATAATAAATTAAAATAATGCTAATAAAGTTATTATTAGAACATAGTTCTTTTATTCTTTAAGTGCTTAACTGAAAAAACGAGAAGAAATTAACGACTTTTGCCTTAAATACAATAAAATATTTTGACAGTATCCATGTCTTTTTATTTATTTATTTTTTAGTTCTTGATATAGTTAAAAATATGGTTTCCGTTTTATTTCTAACTAATTTTTAGTGTTTGCAAAGAAGGATGGTGGAAGTGTACAAATGGTCAGTGCGATATTTGGGGAGACTCACATGTTAAAACTTTCGATGGAGCTTATTACGATTTTCAAGCTGAATGCTCCTTTACATTCACAAAGGGGCGAAGTGAAAATAATGAATTTAAGATAGATATCACGGTACACTCTAAGTTTTCCATAAAGCTACTAGAAATTTAGATCTTTAATTTTTAGAATGAAGTTTGCAGTCATGCAGGGGCCACTTGCTTAAAATCAATAAGAATCGAAGTTAAAATAGATGATGTACAAGAAAATATTACATTGGATAAAAACGAGAAATTACCCGACACCACGCTTTTGCGAAAACTGGTTCTCATTGATAGGTCACTCTTCGTCACAATAAAAGTTCTTGGGGCCGGTGTCGAAATATTCTGGGATAAAAAGACATGGATTAATGTAAAACTAGATGATCGCTGGGAAAATAAAGTATGTATTAAACATGTGAAAAACAAAACAAATTTTATTATTACGGTTTATTATTGGACAGCTGTTAAATTTTTATAATATGCATACGAGAGCTATTCCCTTGCTATTGAGCCTATTAAAGTAATACACAATTTTTTTAACTAAACACATTTATCTATTTATAATTTGTCAAAATATTCCTCTCCGCAGGCATCAGGAGCAGGACTACTTTCCTCGAAGTGTTTGTGTAATTCAATGAGTTTTCCATAAGTTTTTGTCCAAATGATTTTGAATTGTTGTAGTTCATTTGTAGAATAATTTCACCACTATGAAGTGTTTGTGAATTTGTGAAAGCTGGTTAGCAGCTTATAGTAAATATAAAGTGTCTTTCTTTTGGTTTTCCTATTTTGTCAAATGTATTTGACTATTTCTCAAAACTATTTACCACATACGTCGTTTTGACATTAATATATCGAATAAAATTCACTATTTGTCAAAGCTCTTTCACGTTACTGCAAATGATTTCCCTCTTTTTTAATTTATAAATTTAAAAACAAGAAAAGTTCAAGGCACAATTTTATTTGAAAAAGAATAAGACAACAAGTTACTAACTAACTACATATATACGAGTATATTGAGTATGTAACGCAATACTTTTAAAAAACACATTCTACAGTCTAGTTGAAAATTTAATTTCTGTTGAGGAAATCTCCTAAATATGTTTCCATATGGCGAACATAGTTTTGGCAATGTCGTTTTGTTACAACTTCAGAAGCATTATGAATTTGGACATACAGTTGTTCTTCATCCGTAGGCTGTCTTCTCTTTGTGATAGTTTTCCATTGGTTAAACAGCTCTTCAATTGGGTTTAAAGAAGGACTGTATCGGGGCAAAAATACTGGTACACTGACCAGTTATTGAATTTCATCCGTTCTATGAAGAAATCGGACGTTGTCTATGACAAAATGTTCTACATTGTAAGGCCTGTCTTGAATGTTGAATAAATATAATGAATTAATACACATTGCAGCAGCAATTGAAGAATTACTGCCTCTTAATTGGGCCTTAACCTTTTTGGCGCTATTTTTCTGTGATATTCCATAAGATCTTCTAAAATTCACTTCAATCACATATTCATCAATAATTTTTTTTTTCTCTATGAAGCATTGTTCTTGTATACATAACAGCATAATCAAACCTACTTTGGATAATATCTAGCACGTCACGCCTTTCTGGCACAAAGGAAACGCGTTTTACAGAATAGTGTCGCTTTGTCAATGGTCGACATGCTCATCTCTAGTTATGGATTTTCCTCTAACAATTTGGTATTTATTTGCTTTAGTGTTAAAGTGTAACCCTCATTAATAAATTCCAGATTCTTTCTTGCTGATCTTGACATCTTAAATTTATTTGGACGATGCCCAACAATTCTTTTCTTCATCTCGTTCGTTATTTTGTCTTTTTTGTGATAGTGATAGTAAATTTTTCTTACAGTGTTCAATAAAACATTAAATTGTTGTCCTATCTGGACTGGCGAACTACCATCGTTCATTCCTCTGATGATTAAATCACGTACCTCGTTCAAGATTTTGTTATTTTGCCTGGTTTCATTCAGCATTAATTCTTACATACCTTACATACATAATAATAATGTGATATAATTTTGACAATTAGGGAATAGTTTTGACAAAAGGGGAAATAATTTAACATACACAGCACGCTCTTTAATTAAGATGTGAAATAGTTTTGAGAAATAGTGAAATACATTTGACAAAAAAAAATATTATCTCCCATATGTACCAAACTGGAAAACCAGTCTATATTGTTGCTTTTCGAGTAATTTGGCTTAGGGACAACTAAAAGCTCTTCAGCAGCATAATTCAATAACAGTATGCTTCTGCACCTTATGTGAATTATTAATTTGTCAAATGAACGTGTTCTGTTGCTCTAAAATTACCATATATTTTTTATTTACATTTTACATTTAGTAAAATTCGCACGTAATAAATTCTTTATTAATACGAGGAAGCGTTTTTAAGTTCGTGGAATCAGAGAAAACAAAAGAAAAGAAAATACAAAATCATTTTTCTTTTTCAATGTATTCATCTGCAACCCTAATACATTTTTCGGATCTTTCAATTTGCTTGTGTATTTCCTATTAAAAAAAATGTTTATCTTTGTCTGAAAAATATGGATGCCGAAATTGGGTCCTTTAGTTCTCCATCGCTCATAAATTTCTTCTTACACAGTTCTTTTTTAATTTAGGGAACAGGTAAAAGTTACTCGAGGCGAGGTTTGGATTACAGGGACTCAAAATATCGAAACCCATATTATGCAGAGCAGCCAGCGCAACACGACCCTTGTGGATGGGAGCGTTCTCGTGCAGGAGCAGGACACTTTTCGGCAATTTTCCTCTTCTTTCTTCTTAAAATACTTTTATTAATCGATACAGAATTGAAGCGTAGTATTCTCCAGTTATGGAAACGCCTTTTTCTTTGTAATCTATTAACGAAAATCCTTCTGAGTTCCAAAAAAACGTCGCCCAGAGTTCTCTGGTCGACTGTAAACCTTGAACTTCTTGAGTGGTGGTGTGCCTTTTTTTATGTTCATAATGATCAACCCTACTTTCATCCGCAGTAAAAATTTGAGTTAGTGCACCATCCCTGTCATCATTACAGGGGTCCGTCCAAAAAAGCACGGTAATGTTGTTTTTTCGGCGTCGTGAACATTCTTGGCACCCATTTTGCGCTGACCTTACGCATGTCAAGATGATCATGAAGAATTTTAAAAACGGTTGTATCGGATATTTTAATAATTCCTGACTTTTGTCTTCTGAAGTCGTACATCTTCCTTTATTAATTTTTCGACTCTTCGAACTAATTCTAAAATGGTCACTTCAATAGCCCGCCCCGGCCGTAAGTTGTCTTCAACTTCCTTAAAGAGACCGCCACTTATCAACCATAGCTTTTCCCATGCAAGAATCTCCGCATACTGATGACATCTCTTTCAGTATGGTTTGAACAGACTTTCCCTGCTTTGTAAGGAACTTTACAACGGCGCGATTCTCGAGTTTCTTCATATTTCACACTTTCTTCCCGATTGAGTTACTTGGTCAGTGATAGTTCAAATACTACTTACGCAATTATGATAAAGCTTTACATTTGTACTAATAATGAGGCACTGAACACGTTACGACATGAAAGAACTTTTCACTCCAATCCAACCCCCCCATTCCGCGAACCCCTTATTCCACGAAATAAGGCGCTCCCTCATAACTCATACCAAACTGTTTAGTATTTTCTAATAATGCTAATATATATTTTCTAAATATGTTATTAAAACTCAAAATCCAAAAAAAGCTAAGCATAACGATTAGCGTTTATTCTTCGAAAATCGATATTTCGACAAACCTAAGCACATATTATTATTATTACTATTACACTGGCTAGTCACATTTAGAAAAAGCACCTTTCGAGAAAAAAAGTAGTATATACGACCGCGAGGCAAGCATATTAACATCTATCCTGCTTGATGTTGGAATAAACGTTGTTACAAAAAAGAAAACTTTGTGGTTTTAGCTATCTAAATTTTTTTGTACATATATATCTTTTGGATCTACGTGGGCTGTAGGAAATGTCTTTTTGATGTGTTCGGTATTCATCTTGGGCGGAGATATATCTTCAGTGTGATGTGTTTGTTCATGGTTTTTGTTATGTGTTCTGGCTTAATACCTGCCGCATAATGCTAGTCGACCCTAGTATTACTATCTTTTGTAGTTGTTTGTAAAGCTTCATGTAATTTCACAGGCATTTCTCCTGTAGCACCGATGATAATTGGTACTACAATTACTTTCTGTTCATTTCAGAAGACTTTGATGTCTTGGGTAAGAGGCAGATATTTACAGACATTATCTCTGTGACTCGCTTGGATATTCGCTGGCACTGATACAAAGATGTTTATGAGATACGTGATTCTTCTATTATGGTTTTTCTGTTGTGTTGAACAGTTCCATCGGTCTGTATTGTCCGATTTCAGTACACCCTGGGCGCAAGCAACTCCACTACATTTTTTGGCTGGTACCTGTAGTTATTGTGTTGTTCCATTGGTTCCACCATATAGTTTACATATTGCATTTTCGCGACGTTGTTGTGACGCCTGGTATATTCTTTTGGGGTTAAGATGGGGCATCCGCTGAGTAGGTGTTCTATTGTTTCAGATTTCTCGCCACATATTCTGCACGACGTTGATGTAATGTTTTCTTTTAATTTGTGTTTCTAGTAGGTGAGGGTTTCTATCATTTAGTCTTGTATAGCTATCGTAAAGCCCTCTGTTTCAATAAATAGGTTGGTGTTACATAGCCATTGTAGTGTTGCTTCTTTATCGATATGTTCACTGCGCTTTGCGTATATGTATCGGCCGTGTAGTTCTTTGTTCTTCCATGTGTAAATTTTTTCGTTGTCGTGTACAATTTTATCCTTAATGTTGTTTTGCGTGTCTGGAATTAACCGATGATCATTGTTGCATACGGCTCTGTGAATATTTGATGTCTGTGCTTTTACTGTGCTTTACTGAAGAATTCTCTTAGGTCATATATCTGTTCATAGTACATGTTTTTAATATCAATAGGTAGGTGGAATCTTTCAATCGAACTTCTGGGGTGGTGGGCACGGTGTTTAGTAAATGTAACACGTACTAGTCTATTGATTTCATCTAGTTCTGTTGCGGTCGATCGCGTTATACCAAACGTATACATTAGCACTGGTAGTGCGTATGTGTTGACTGCGGTGACCATATTCTGACCTGAAAATTTTGTTCAAACGATCAGATTAATTCGGCGTTTGACTTCTTGAGTTATTTGTTCGTTTGTTCAGTTTTTGTGTATCCCTCTGCTCTGTTCGAAGTCTAGATGCTTGTATGTGTCTTGTGGTTGCATTGTCTGTATATATTCATGTACGTCTAATGTGTGTTCTAGTGTATAGTTCTCCGAATCAATCCAGACCCATTTGGTTATTGCGTTTCTGCGGTATTTGTCTAGGCCAAAATTAATTTTTATGTCATGGCTGAAAATTTATGTTGTTCTTAATAGCCTATCGAGATCTTTTCTTGTTGTCGAATAAAGTTGCAGGTCATCCATGTAAAACAGATGGGATATTTGTTGTTTACGTCCTCCAATTTCATAGCCCCTCCGCATTAAGCATAGTTGACAACGGGTTTATCGCCATGCAAAACCAGAGAGCGCTTAGCGAATAAACTTGAAATATGCCTCTTTGTATTTAAATTTTGCTTATTTCTGTTGTTCGGTTTATGTTGATTGTCAATGTTGGTTGCCAGTTGTTCATAATATGTTGTAGCATGTGTCTTTCAAAAAATCATATTACACATATACAATGTTCTATTTTTTACGTTTATTTAGGTATTGTAAGTTTTTCTATGATCTAAAATATTATACTCTAGCTACAAGTTTAAAAAAATGAGAATAGGTATAGAATGTTATAGGTGTCGCTATCTATTACATCATTCTTTTCAATTTACTTATTTCGAGAAAAGTCTGTATATTCAAGTTTTTTTCAAAAATAATTCATTCTTTATGTATGTAAATTATTTTATTCTTACTTTTCGCTATAATTTACTAATATTACTTGTTTATTACATGAGCAACCCAGTGAGCCTTTTTAAATTTCCCCGGTATTTTAAATTGTCCCAGAAAGAAACTAACTACACCAAAAGTTTATATTTCGTTTTATTAAAACATATATATTAATAAAGGATACATATTTGATTAATAACGGAAACCAACGTTAAATATTAGAAATTTTAATTCCTAATAAAATAAATGACAATTGACCGATAAAGGAAATTTAAGGGTTGCGGCCGGTTTCATAATATTTCCTTAAAAAGTCTTTATCTAAAAGCCCATTTTACCTAAAAGCTCTTTTAAATACTATATTACAAGACGACCGTCTCATAATTACATTGCAACTTCTTCTTAAATAAAATTACTTTTATTTTAAATTAGTAATGTTAGTCGTACTGAAAATTCAAGTTGATTGAAATATGCGGATCTAGAACATAACCTAATATTTTGTAGTGTCTTATAACGTTTTACTGGTATTGATATAGGTTTAGTTCTTTTCACCAAATTCGTCTAAATATTATTTTATTAATTATTACAGATATGTACTAAAGTAGTGTTTTTAGCGACAAAAGTGGATGAAATCAAATTATTTCCTAGTGGAATTTCTTTCTATTTTAGCATAAACTAATGGGTGATTCATTTAGAGATACTTTTTCCAAAAGCAAAGAACAAATGAAAAAGGCCAATTTATTTAAGAAACTTGATTATCATACAAAAGAACCATTCTTTACAATTATTTTTTAAAGATTATTTCTCTCAAATGTTGGCCGCGACTGCGGTTAACGTAGTCTATTCTGCTGTTCCAATTTTCAATGACGCGTTCTAGCATTTCGAGTGGTATTTGTCCAATGACCCGAGTAATATTGGCCGCCAATACCTCAATTGTAGCCGGTTTATCCATGTAGACTTTAGACTTCACGTAGCCCCACAGAAAAAAGTCTAATGGTGTGATGTCACAAGATCTAGGCGGCCAATTTACTGGTCTGACGCGTGAAATTAAATGTTAACCGAATCGTTCTCGCAGTAAAGCCATAGTTTCACGAGCTGTATGGCTAGTGGCGCCATCTTGTTGGAAGTAAATGCCTTGTAGACCACGGGTGTCAAGTTCAGGCAGCAAATAGTCCCTTATCAAGGCGCGATAACGGTCGCCATTCACAGTCACATTCCAGCCTGCTTCTTTGAAGAAACAACTGTTCATGTTGTTTTGTCTGGATGTAATGGTAGCACTTCAATCTCTTCAGGTTGCTCATCACCCCAAATACGGGCATTTTGCTTATTCACGTACCCATTAAGCCAGAAATGGGCCTCAACGGAGAACAAAATTTTTGTCGAAAACACTGGATCTTCTGGAAGTTTATCAAGAGTCCAACGGCTGAAACGGAAACGATTGGGAAGGTCGGTCGCCTTTAGTTCTTGCACTAGTTGAATTTTGTATGCTTTTAAACCAAGATCCTTTCGTAAAATACGCCAAGTTGTTGCATACAACAAACCAAGCTGTTGAGAACGGCGACGAATTGATTCTTCCCGGTCTTCGCGTACACTCGCTGCTACCGCCGCTATATTTCCTTCACTACGTGCTGGATGAGGTCTATGTGGTCGCGTATTATCCATTATTATAAATTGAGTTTCAAACTTATTGATGGTATAGCGAATTGTGCGTTCGGTATGCCGATTATGTGGCCCATATGTTGCTCTAAGCGCACGATACACATTCCTTGTAGAACGCCCATTTTCGTAATAAAGCTGTACTATTTGTAGACGCTGTGCCGGGCTAAGTCTTTTCATTACGTAATGTCAAATAGTACTGAACCAGAATGCGCAGTCCGCTGACGCGTCGCATGCGCGCTCAGCCATTAAATCCCCACCTAAAAAAGGACCTTCAAATGAATCACGCTTTATAAGGAATAATTCTACGCCTAGCAAAAGAATCGATTGCTCGAATTTTTCTAAAAAAGATGAACTTTTAAATCAGTAAATACAAGAAAATTATAGAAAATAAAACAACCGGTAAAGTTTCATGTAATGAAAAGGAAAATTTATGTTAGAGAGTAGCGGGTAATTGTACGCGACGGGTAAATGTACGCACCCATATGTGAGCAGTTCTATTCATCTTATCTTAAAAATAATACCTTAAAGGACATCTAGCGCTGCTATATATAACGAGAGATTACAGATTTTTGTTTTCTTCCACATTTAAAATTGTAGTCGTTGAGAAGCCTAAATTTCTGTACGGCAAGTAATATTTGTATGTAAGAAATAAGAGGTGAGATCACCAATTCCTGTTCTTTAAAAAAAAATTAATGGAACTCTAACATGATTCTTTTGGTATATGTATATTATTGATATACTGTATATTTTTTAAAACTAACTTATTATAACTAAATTTGTTTAAACTTAGTCGATGAGGAATTTATACGCAATTACATCGACAATTTTAATTTGGATTTTTTGGAGTGTTCAACAGGGAATGTGACATTTTTACTTAAATTGTATAATCGCATTACTCTAAATGAAGTAGCTAAAATATTATACAAAGCATAGTTACATTACAACATTACATTACATTACAATAATGTCACGACAATAGAAAAATCCGGATCGGGTTTCAAGTCGTCTGGTATTTGGGTCGTTTAATGGCAATCAGTTTGGAGAAGAGGATTTTGCTATTGCTAAGCATTATAATGTAATTGAATATATGAATGAATCAGTAAATGAAACTGAATCCAAGTTAAATTCTTCTGCTTCGGTTGATCTCTGTGGAACAAGCTGGAATACGTGAGTATGAATTTGGAACGTGTTCAAAAAACATCAAAGAACCTAAGGTAGCTGGAGTAATTCAAGACATTCCACGTCTTTCAAATGGAGAAACTGAAGTTTCTGGCCTTCTAAGATCGCTTCTATTGAATCCAATGTTATTTCTATCCTGACCATTTTTTCACTTCCAACTCTGAAATCAAAAGCTAAAAAGAGAGACAATGCATTATCTCCCAAATGTTAACATTAACACCCAATAAAAACATGTTGGAACAAGTTGAACTAAAGAGAAAGCAAAGAAAGCAGGCATTAGAAGTAAAAGAGAAGAACAAAAAGGAAGCAGGCAAACTAATGACATAACGTCTGAAATGAAAAATACATCAGAGCGATAAAGAAACTGACGAAGATTTGGAAGATATTTCTAATTGTGTAGTGATGACCAACTAGACAATGCTAGCGATTATGACGAAAATGAAATTTGTATTATATGCGGAGACATTAATCGCAAAAACGAAATTTGATTTCGGTGCAGTCGGCGTCTGAGAGATACAAAATAATTGTTTCAATATTTACTATTTTACTTTTTTATTAAACTTTTTTGGATGTGTTAGTGTTTTAATTATATTACATTTTATTTTCAAAGGCAAACCAATGCACCAATTTGCCATAAGCAAAACTACCCCACACCTGCGTATAATTACCCATCCTTAATGTGTAATTGTATGCAGAAATAACATTTAGAAAAAAAATAAACTTTTAAACTAAATGGTAATTATAAGACAAAATATTTCACTAAAAGCCACTTTAAAAAAAGGGCCGTTTAAATATGTTATGAAACCGGCCGTTAGTACCACAAAGAATAATGTTGCTACATTTTTCAATTTTTCTAGTTATTTGGAATTCATATTTTGCTTTAGATACACATTAGGTTACGAATTGTTTTTCTAAAATTTATTATTTTACAGGTTTTGGGTTTGTGCGGAAATTTCAATCGCATGAGAGAAGATGATCCCACCACTGAACATACATATGAATTTGTGTCAAAGTGGATAGAGAATGATGTAGAAAAGTGTGAAATTCCTAAAATTAATGTGGTAATTATTTTAAGGGACTTTTTTTTGAAGCCAGTATTTTACAACAATATTTATGTGTTTCTATTTAAAAACTTACATGCTTTTTCCATTTTATCAATCGTATCTCTTATACTCGAAATAATATTTATTGGATTTTCTGATTTTCAGTTTTCGAAAAGAAATAAATCAATTTTAGAATTAAGGTTTGAGTAGAACAAAAGTGTGATATAGCCTTTTTCTAAGTAGAGTTGGATATAAATTTAATAACAGGCGTCGTATTTCGTACGTTAAGAGAATATTTAACGGAAATAGAAATAGACAAAGATAAATTAGTCGTTGTAAATGGCTGTATTGTTTTTCAAGGTGATCGCCTTTAAAATATGTATACATTTTCATGCGGTTGAACCAATTTTGTTTTTTCTACTCATTCCACTAGGAAATTGCAGTGTAAACTTCTTTGCTGTTTCTTCAAGTGTTGAAAAAAAGCTATCCACCCATTTTATATTTAAAAAATGGAAACAAGAAGCAGTCATTATCTAATAAGTGGGACTATATAGGCACGGGGATCTTCATTTCACGTTTTTAGAATTTGGACCGTCGATTTTTTGACAGCCTGAGTGAGTCCTAATATTATTATGTTTGAGTATAACTGTTTTATTTACCACAATTCATTAAAAAAATCTGCTAACCTAATTTTTGTATTCCAACCAGCATTAGTCCTTCAATTCTATAAAGCGGTATGCAAACCGCTGACTGATAATTAGTTTCGAGCTCATAGGAATAAGAATTTATTATTACGAACCCGAAACTAAATGGCTGTAATTGTGATTTTGTAAAAACAATTTCAAGCAATTAAGTTGAATTTCTTCAGTACTTTTGCTTCATTTGTGCGCTGAATCCAAAGAGTGGAAAGCTTTTTCATAACTATATGTTCATGCAAGATCTGATGTACTTGTTTTATGTCAATAGGTGTGGATGGCGATGAAACTTACATTGTCATATGTCGGTTCATATGAATCAATTCTCTTACGGCATTAAAGTTTGTTGCCACTACAGAGGTTGATGAAAATTTAAAGAAACTGTTCTGGATTCTCTGAATGAATATTTGTTTGTATTTGTTGTTTGTATAGGGAAAACATACTATAGACGCACACTCCAACTTGCATCGCACCAAGGCATAGAATAAAGTCTTAATTGCGGCAATGTTATTAGTTTCTACACGACCTAATGAGGAAACCCAATGATTTTGAAGCTAAGGGACAGATCGATGAAACAATTATCTACATTATACTTCCACTGTCATTATAGTTTACATCTTTTAAATATACTTATGAATACATATGCGAAACAGTCAGCAATATATTGAATTTTTTTATTTATCTAACAACATCTATTGATTTCATATAGCAATTAGTCTATTTTAAAACTTCCAAAAAATAATAAGGGAAATATATATCCTTTATATATGGGATCGAAAATTGCAATTCAATATATGTAGGCAATGTATGAAAGAAAATAATGTTAAATCAAAAAGAGGTCTGCTGGACTGATCAATTACTATAGAGTTATTAGTAAAAAATAGATCTTATCGATAGTTATTGTTGCAATAGAATGCAGCTAGCAGTATTTAAACAAAGAAAGTCATTTTTCTTACATCGAAATCTTGGAACATGGGTATAAAGTGTTACAATTCAATTATATAGTACAATCTAGTTTATTATATATATGGATATAACAAACGCCAATTAAGTTGGCGCGAGGAGGGATAAGTTCGCGCTGGATTAAAGGTAGTGGGGAGATTTGTATTGGTTTTACATCAAATGTCAGATAATTCTAACCTCTTAGTATGTATCACTTTATGATCCCCTAGCAAAGACATTATGTTCCGTCAAACGTCAATGACAAATGTATTCTGACAATTACTTGAGTAGTGGGGGTGGGCGTTTTTAAAAACGACTTCTGCGCACCCTATCCTCCGCCAACTTAATTGGCGCTTGCTATACGTAAGCATACTTTAATACTTCTAAAGTAACTTGAAAAATATCCATATTTTAAAGATACAGTTTAGCTATTTATATTTTGGCTATTCCCATTTAATAGGGAATTTTGTGTTCCCTAATTTAGACAGTCTATCTGCTATCGTCTTCAAAGTTACCTAAACTCAAATGATAGCGCATCTTCAAGATTTTCACATTATTAATATTTCTAACAGATTGCTGTTTAAATTAAAATTTAACACAGATTGTGTTTTTTTTGTAGAATACATGTGATGAAACTAGAAGAAAATGGGCAACAAGTCAGTGTAGTGTGTTGTTAAGTGATGTGTTTTCTCCATGTAATGATAGTATACCCGTTGATCAATATTACAAGGCCTGCGTAATGGATTCCTGCAAATGTGACCTTGGAGGTGATTGTGAATGCCTCTGCACTGCCATAACGATATATGCTCAACATTGTAATTATGATGGCAAACCAATTAATTGGAGAACTCAAAATTTATGCCGTAAGTATATGTATGTTTAGTTCGATAGCAGTAGTCTCATCCGAATTGGTGGCCTGAAATCTGAAACAGACAGAAGCAAGAAAATAAGTTGATAACTTCTAATAGAAGAAATGGTTAGGGATTTTTCTTTTCCTTCTCTGCTTCAGTAGTATCATACGGGGATAATATTAAAATCCGGCATACGAGAAATATTCTAAACATTCTCTTAATATTAGGTCGAATATTATAAAGTGCAATATTTTCTTCTGAAAATCTTGTGATATTTTCTTAAAATATTTGAAACAATACCTTTTTCCGTTTTGAGCAGACTCGTTTTGTACGACAAACAGTCGACTATTACTTTTTTTCAGAACCATGTGATTGATAATAATTTACGTCGTTTGTTGTGGAGAAGATCCGTAGGTAAAGCGTGCGAGCTAGTGTTTTGTTATGTTATATATAAGGTATATCTAAGAACATATAGTGTACTAAACAAGTGATTTAGTGGCAGAGAGTTATTATTAGTATAAAATGAGTTCAACTCTGGGATGGATCATTTGCGAGCATATTGTGCCTTGAAAAAAATTCACCTTGTACGATGGTTTTGTTCATATAATTGAACTCGTACTATAAAAGCAAGGCGTGTAACAATAATAAATTTCCATTATCTATTAACATTTAACCCTTTTGTATAGCATAATGGTACCGTTAGCATTTAAATACAACTAAAATTAAAAAAATATGTTTTAAAATAATTAAATTTGCACCGAGCCGGGATTTTATGTCCTTACATGATCGGCTTTTGCAAGCATGATCTAATTAAATCGTTCATTTGGAGGTTATGGTATAGTTATGGTGAACAAGTGCATGTGTTATCTGCGCTATCAAAGCTTTTTGTTGATGCTGTAAGTGTATATTAATATTCTATACTAGTCATTACTCTCGTATGGTATGTGTATGTGTACCAAACGGTACATGTATGTACCAATAGGCTTGTAAATCTACATAAAATATTATTTCTCTATCGAAATGACACGACGACTATTAACTCAAAAGGACGACCAAGTAGTTATTGCACAGGATATACATGACATGGAATATATGAACCGAAAGCTCATCGAAGAATACGGAAAATGTGGCCTGGATGTTAACATAGCAAAAACAGAATATATGTGTTGAAAATGAAAATATGAAAGGATGGGACACTAGATGAGGCAATATCAGACAGAAATATACAGGGAAGAAGAGCTACTTCCATGCTGAACAGTATTCTGTTGGACAAAACCATTACAAAATAAAATAAAAAAAGGATTTACAACTCCATCGTGAAAAGTTTATTAACATATAGCTCGGAGGTGTGGCCGATAAAAGAAAAAACAAAAAGAAAGATAAAAGCCACAGAAATGGACTTCTGGAGAAGAGCGGCAGGAAAATCCCGGAGAGATAGAGTCCCAAATGAAACCATTAGACAAGAAATGAGAATACAACATGACATTATAGATGACATTATAACCAAACAGCTAATATGGTATGGGCACGTCCAAAGAATGCCAGAACACAGAATCCCAAAGAAAGTGCTGAACTGGAACCCCCAAGGAAACCGAAAACGAGGAAGACCGCGCAGAAGCTGGAGAGACGGAGTGGATAAAGAAATTCGAGAGACGGATCTGGAGGAGGGCCTATGAATGAACAGATGGGAATGGCGATTAGGAATCGGAAGACGTAAAACGATGTAACCCGATATATATATATATATATATATAGGAACTGGAAGCTGTACCTAGCTGAAAATCTACCTGACGTAGAATCGCATAATAAACGCATTCTTGAATGGAATATTCCAGATGTTACATTTCAGGCTGCTAAGGTTATTCCACCTGAAAGAACTTGAAAGCTTATCGTAAACATTACAAAACAGATGATTCCAATGCAAATATTTTATTAAACTGTTCTCACATTCTTTGTATATATATAAATAGTAGACCAACTAAGTAGATGCAAAAAAGCATAATGTCTATCGGCGATTGAAGGTCTGTTTTACATTAATATGTATATATTTAAAATAAATTCTTACATGTTTCGGTAAGTATTACCTTTATCAAAGATTATAAATGACAGATATTAATAACTTTGACATTAAAATCTGTCATTTATAATGTCGTTAACTCTTCGAAGCATGTGCTCGAAGTTAAATGACTTAATCCTGGTATCCTGGAAATGTCATCCCAGGCTTCTTGAATTCGGTGACGATCATCAAGTAGGTTATTTAGTGGTTGGGGTAAATTACCCAGTCGAGTACCAATCATATCCCACACATGTTCAGTTGGTGATAAGTCTTGCAAGCAAGAAGGTCATGGTAGCATGGTCACGCTATTTTCTTCTAACAACCTTGTAACTTTTGCTTTAGAGTACGTGCGTTGTCTTGTTGGAAAAGGGGTTGAATTAACCTTCGTAGTTATGACAATGGTACATTTTGTATGTAGTAAAAACTAGAGGTGTCCTGCTACCGTTATCGCTCTTCTTCTTCTTCTTATTCTGTTTTGGATTGGACGCCAGTACGTCCAGGAACTTGAGCACACTGCTCTTTGTACTATCCCCAATATATCTCTCAATTCTACTCTGTTAGTCTTGTGTCCTCGATAAAAACCAGTATCCTCCTCAGGAGAAGTTTCAGTACCCTCGTAGGATCCAATAGATCTCTCCAGAAATGTTTCTGTCTGAGTTCTCTTCTGTTCCTTACACGTGCATATTACCTGAAAGCTAATTTCCTCCTGCTTTTCACATCTCCTACATCAGGGCTCGCTAACCAAGCCCATGTTGTAGAAATGCTTCCTTAAAGGACAATGTTCGGTTATTAAGCTGGTAATTATTTTGATTTATTTTTTGTTTCTACGAATTAGGTCTGCTGAAAGCCTTATCGCACCTCATACCATCACCCTCGGTGTAAAAAAAAACGATAAACGGCAATTCTATATAATATTTCACGTGCTACGAAAAGATCCGCAAAAGCGATTAACAAGTCGTAGTTACAGTGAATTTTAAACTTCCCCTTAATCGAAGATACCCACACAACCACTCACAAATGGCTTCGGCCTTCGAACGAATGCCTCTATACCGAGATGCAATCGGAAACGGTAAGGGTGCGATATGATTACAAAATATTAGCCCAGAGGGCTAAACAGTATGCGTTAAATGAAATTAAACTCGCAAAATGAAAAATAATATAACGGTACTCGACGGTAAGAATATAAATAAGAAAAGAAAATTACCAATATAACAATATATTTTTTAGAATTGATCAACTCCAACTGGGTGTTCGAATTTTTTTGAAAGTGAGTATATAATATCGTACAATCGTAATATCGTACTTCGTGGACAGAAACACTATTGAAAAAAAAATTATCGATGGGAAGTTGCGCCGTTGGGAAGGCCTTTTCTTGCAATAGGTTTATGATATTGGCTTCCAAACTTTACTTTCGTCCGTCAGAAAAACCGATGGATGCATCAAAGACTTATTACGTTCATGCATTTATAACTAGTTTGAAATATATATATTGTAAATACCGCCAAGACCAGCCAATACTACAGCATAGATGAATCTATGTAGAAATTCATGAAACAATATATGTGGCTAAAATCGACGGAACGGGGAATCAAGTTTTGGCGGATGCACATATGACATCAATGTTTATTCCGGTAAACAATCTACTCGTCCAAGTTCAGATGACGCTTTAACACTTGGGGAATGAGTTATAAAATCCCCAGCAGCCTCTGACGTGGTATTGTATTTAGATCGGTATTTCACAAATATGAATGTATTAGAGACACTGAATTACGGCGCGTTAAGTACCTACATACCTAACCGCAAGAACGTACCGGCTATGAAAAGTAAACTTCAACGAGGAGAATCTGAATTTAGATACACCGATACAGGTTTACTATGTGTGAAATGACGAGATACCAAGGAAGTTGTGCTAAAGAGTTGTTGTCACAAACCTGACATGACCACCATGAATAAGACAAAAAAATCTTGCTACCAACAAGTAACAACTGTCAACTGTTCGGAAGCTATATCATTTTATCGACAAACAATTACGGGAGTGAATAGGGCTGATCAATTAAAAGTATCTTATATTTACCTCAGTATGTCTACGGTAAACGCATGGATACTGTACAACGATTTGATAAAAAATAAGGAAAAAGTGTCTTACCTATCCTTCTTGACAACAATTGCCCAAGAAATGATTGCCGAGGGATCAAAAATACTCAGCCACTACTGAAAAGGGGACCTCTTCTAAAAAAAGAAAATAGCTTGGAACAGTACCTTTCTATTTTCCCATACCAGGACCAGCAAAAAGAAGGTGTACACGATAGCCAAGAATGCAATGCAATATTCCTTTATCTGAAGATTGGCTCATGTTATGTCATACAAAATACAGCGTTGTTTTTTTTTCTCTCTAATAAATTTTCAGTTATAATAAAGAAAATCTTATGTTTTATATTGTATTATTGCATACCTGATGGTACACATACGTACCATACTAAAACCCTGACGGTATCATATGTACCATTTACCCCCAGCCACCTCCAATATATACATGCATTTTTATCACCATAAACCAATAATTTGATGCAACAGCTAAACCAAATCCAATCTTTAAACCTAAGAAGATTATTTATATTCCGGGACGAAAAGGTTAAAATGTTTTCTAAATGGACGTTCACTTATTTCTTTATCAATTTATGCTTATTTGCAGCTATTCAGTGTTATGGAAACACCCAATATCAAACTTGCATGTCACCATGCTCCCCCAACACATGTGAAACAATACGAAAGAATATAACGGAAACTTGCAATGAAGATGTTACTTGTGTGGAAGGTTGTGGTCCGAAACCCTTACCAACAGGACGTATTTACACAGACTCAACATATGAAAAAAATGTTTTAGAAGTTGCATGTATTAGACCCCGATGCAATATAAACGGCGAAATATATCATGACCAAGAAATTATTTCCCAATCAGAGTGTGATATGTGCTACTGTTCAAATGCAAAAGAAGTATGTGTGAATCTACCAACATGTCAAGGTAGGTAAATCGGTAATAAAATTAAAATGCTTTGCGTATGTTAATTCTAATATTTACACAATTGAAATACACTCGTGGATAAAAAATTCCAGACACTAAAGTGAATGTCTGTTATCACAATTAAAATACCTTTTTATCGTTTTTTTTTCACAAGATCTGGGGAAACTGGAGAATACACAAGAAGGCCGGGATCAGACAGACTTCGCACCACAAATCGTCGAAAAGATCGTTTTTTGGTGTTATCTTCACTACACGATCGTGGTTTACCATCAACAATTGTGTCTCACCAAGACGAAGACGTTTACGGTACTACAGTTTCACTTATTTCTAAGGAAGCCGTTCGCTGAAGATCGAAAAAATACAGTTTGATGTCAAGGAAACCTGCTGCTTGTCCACTTTTGCTTTCAGCTCATCGTGTTCAGGGACTACGATTTGCCTGGCATTTCACTGTACTCGAAAACTGAGCTTGTTCTCATTGAAAATGGAAAATCGTAGGTGAGAACTTTACTCTAATACACGATAACACGCTACCTCACACCGCACGGACGGTTAAACAATATTTGGATGCCGTTAACTTTCGCCGATTACGATAGCCAGCTCAAAGCCCGAACTTGAATCTTATCGAAAATATATGTGATTCATTAGGGCGACGTGTTTGCCAACTGCATTCAAAGTTTACCGCACTGTATGGTAGAAGTTATGAGGGTTCGTGGAGGTAGCACGCACTATTAATCGCTTAAATTGTGTGAAAACGTAGTTGTAAAACCTAGTCGATAAGAACAATGGATTTGTTAATTTTGCACAATTTACTACTTCGTGACTTGTCTTATTGAATAAAATGTTAAGCACCTTTTTTTTATTTCACATTCTTATTTTGTAGATAATGTTTCATGTCTATTTAAAAAATAGATAAATAAATTTTTCATATACTAACAGACATTTACTTCGGTGTTCGGAATTTTTTGTCCACGAATGTATATAATTTTAAAGCTATGAACAACTTCAAGTTACTACTAAAATTATGATCAATTTTTACTGTTTAGGAGATGCAGGCTGGACAACAACTCCTATTCCCACACCTCATTGCACTTGCACTTGTCCTCCAGGATATGAACCCGATTCATCGAGTTGTATCGATATAAATGAAGTATGTATAAAATAATAATTGTTATGCAATAAATAATACCTGTATTTTAAGCCACCTCTTACAAACGGCCACCCCCATAAATAGTCAATTTTCAATTTCTAAAAATATTGCACGAGAATAATAGAGGTGCCGTCCCTCCCTCATAAAACAATGAGCGGCCATTTCGACAAAAGTTTGCCGGCCCTAATCATCCTAGCACATTTAGAAAATTTCGTCAAATTTCGAAATTAACCGTCTATTAGTACATATTCGGGCTATGTATTACATATTTGAAACCGTATTTAACTATTATTATACATATTTTAAGTAAGTTTATGTTCAAGTGTGCCGTTATGTACATATTACAAGTTGCATGAAAAAATTGGTATCAGAAGGACACGAGTTAAATGAATTACGAAAAACAATCCTATTTAAAGAAGCGCTTTGAAGAATGTTTCAATTCAAAGCAGATGAAAAATTTCCAAAAAATACTGCATATTACCTTAATTAACGTAATATTAACCTTTGTTTAATACTAATTACCGGGTTTATAATTTGATTATCCTTACTAAACTAACTAAGCTAACCTAATCGTGTACATTTCTAATTAACTCGCTTAAATCATACAAACTACTATTTCCAAGCATTCTCTTTCATCTTGTGTAATACCTTTGTTAATTCCTTAATAACGTATGAGGGAAGTCTAGAATTATTACGGGGGGGAGGGGGGGTGAAAATCTACAGGGGTGCAAAATACATAGCGCTTGGCATGCATCTATCAGGGTACCGCTCTCTCTAAACACGGAACGCATCACGCCTGTTTTTTCTACATTACCCATGAGGATCATATTCAATTTTTCCTCATTTGTGAAATCGTCGTTATTCGTTTTAAATACAACTTTATTCGAAGCTATTTTGAGACAAATTTTAATAACACTTTATGAACTATCAAAGTTAACAAACAAATGTCAAATTTTGCTTCAGAGATAGATTGCTTTAGTTTCTACGACCTCAATTTTTGAATATTTAAAATGCAGTTTCACCTGTTTTGAAGTCTAAATACAAAATGTAATACTTTATTGGAAAAAGAATTTTCTGTAGAATTCAAATTTTGAGGAAAATATGAAGAATGCTATTTAAAATAAAAAAGTTAGAGTCGGTTCCGATTAAACCGGAAGTGAAAGAATACGAATGTTAGGCTCAAGTTAAAGAACATTAGGTGTACATCAGATATCCTAAATTTCAAATTTTTATTTTATTAGATAACGGAGGTACTCCATTGGAACTATATAACTGAGACACCCGGTATATAAAAAAACAGTTTTAATAATAAAGAAATTAATACTTTTTCGGGTATAATAAAAAAAAGATTTTAATAGAAGACAATTTTATTTCGGATATTTCTTTAGAAGAACTATTGTAAATCGGTCGGAACATATAACATATGATGTAAATAATTTTTCTGTTATAATAAAAAGAATACAACGGAATATAATTTAGTTCGGAATTTTTATTATATGATACGATAAAGAAACTATTAAGGATCGATCGGAACGTATGAAATGTAATGTAACCGTTTCTTTTACTTTTAGAAATCCTTCCTTTACCCTTTCTTGGACCTTTTAGAAGATGGTGTACGGCTGTCTGTGTGTAACTATCTAGAACTTCCTTAATTACGGTTTTCGGATTGCAACGGCAGAGTTTGTAATGTTACCAACTTTAAATTGTTCGTTCTGCGCTTAGAAATTTCGGACCACGCAGATGGAATCGGAACGGTGTCAGAAACTCACAAATCTACAGCACTACGGTGAACGGCGATCTAAAAAATAATTAATTTCGGAAAGCTCTAGAATACACCTAAGCAAAATGAGCGGGTAAGGGTAGGTTAATTGATCTCTTAACCCTTGGCTACTATCCAAAAAACGATAGTTAGGGTCTACGTAGTAGAGCTAATCTCAATCAATAACTGCACTTAAACGATCATTGATTACCTTTGGCTACCATCCCGAGAACGATAGTTGAGGTCTCTGTAGTAAAGCTAATCTCAATCAATAACTGTATTTAAAGGATCATTGATTAACCCTTGGCTACCATCTCGAGAACGATAGTTGAGGTCTCCTTTAAATGGCAAAAGCGGGGCCTTTTATATAGAATTTTACTAATAAGAAATAAATATTCGGACGGCGGTAAATATTAGAAGAATGGGGCAAATTTTCTCTGCGAGGACGCAAATAGTGGGAGAATTTCGCGTATCACAGCGATATACACGGCAAGTTTCAATACTAACAAAATTTGCATCATAATAAATTTCTTAACCTAAATATATACATATACACATCTGTCCATAAATTATGAACATTTTTATTACGCTAGATTATTTTAAATTTGCAGGTGAATAAAAATATAATTAAATTTATAATTTTTAGAACGAGGTTCGTTACAAAATGAAAGTAATACATACATACATACACACACATGTAGTCGCCGCCGTCGTTGAGACATTCGTGGTATCTTGAAACCAGTTTGTTTATGCCTTACCTGTAATGCTGTATACCTTCTTTTAAATCCTTGAAGGAATCCTTGAGTTTAGTGAACATGTGAAAGTCACTTGAAGCCAAATCGGGGCTATACGGGGAGTGGTCAGGGAACATTCGTCTTCAAGCCGTGTGGGGACGACCATTTTCATGCAGAAGAACAATGCCGCGTGTCAGCATTCTCGGTTCATCGGTCGATAATATTGACCGATGCAAACCTTAACATTGCAAAATTACTAAATCGATTGGCGCGATATTTGAAAAATTAAATATATCAAATATCGTCATGATTAAGTAGTATATATTTTTAATATCTCTTTAATACAAGGCGCTTCAGTTTAAAATATATACCGTAATCTACAAATTTTAATTTCTGGTACGAAAGTAGAAGAGGAAAATAGCACGACGAAGAAAAGTAAAGAAAGACATATAGCGAGGTTGTCAATGAATGCATGCACGTAAATGAAATGGGGTACGATAAGGTTCAGTCAGATTATAGCTAGTCAGTAAGCTTATTGTTTTAGAGGGATGTAGAACGCTCTTTGAAATACGTATAAAATTCGCTACCAATATTTACAGAAAAATATTTATTTCATGGTGTATTAATTTTATGAGGATGTACAACAAAGCTTATATTTTCCGCATATAAATAAAATGAAATATTAATTCTAAATTATGTAAAAAAAGTAAATGTAATTCTCATGAAACGAAAATAAATTAAATCTTGTCCGATAATAATAAAAAATAAATATCCTTGCTTATAATACGACCATTGAAGGTGGTTCTCAAAATCTCCTTCACATTTCTCGCACTATGAGCAGGGCAACCATCTTGCTGAAACCAGAGTTCCTCCAAATTAACGTCATACGAGCGAATAGTGGAAATAATACTGTTATTTAACAAATATAAATATTTATCGGTATTAAGTGTGTCATTGATAAAAAAGGACCGACAATTGAATTATTTAAAATATCCGCTCATACATTTAATTTTTGTGGAAATTGGGTATGTACAGTCTACTGGCGTAATACCATTTTATGATTTGTGTCTTTTCTTGAATAGTAAAAACATGCATGTTGAACTCGATTATTAATATGGGCACGTAAAGAAATAAGTATTGTACACCCGACAAGTGTTTGCTAGGGAATAGGGCATGTTAAATGTATATGTGTGTCCACCATTCTGCTTCTCCCACCAATGTTCGAAAACAGGTCATATTTTGCATACACTATATACGCAAACAGAAATTAAAATTTGTCGACTACTACTATATGACTACTATATGTATTATTTTTAGTGCGATCTATATAAACCATGTGGTTCGTTGGCTCATTGTACTAATCGTCAACCGGGATATGAATGTGGTTCCTGTCCTAGTGGATATCGAGGAAATTTTAAGTACTTCAAACAATTCCAGCCTGAATCCATTCCTGAAAATACTTGCGTTGATATAGACGAATGTGCAGAAAATGGAGCTAATTGTAGCAGCGATTCAATATGTAGAAACCTGGAGGTAATATTATTATTAATGTGTATGTTAGTTCATATGTTTTTTTATGTATTTGTGAGATACATCTTGTAATTAGTGGTTACTTAAATCTAATTATTAACCCAAATTTAATATTTACATAGTTATTTACACCTCAACAGAATTTCTCTTCCACTGATAATACCGTGGATCATTAGCTTTCTTAATTCACCACCCATTCTGTGAAAGTGATTCTTTTCTATTTTAATTAAAAGATACTTAATAAGGTAAAGGCAGCCTAAACAACATTTCAATAAAATATGCGAGCATAGTAATAATTAAACTTGGACAAACCAAAGGATATACGACGCGATTACGTGTCCGAATATTGATATATTATAACACAATAGAAGCACTCAATTTAAAAGCAGTATTTTACACAAACTTTGTTTCAGGAAAAAAATGTATATTTGTTTGGATTGTTACATGTACAACATGTAACATACATAATGTCGTTCTCCCTTTGCTTTGGCCAGGTTTTGTATTAATATATTTTTGTTACAAGGTTAAGAAGAAGTGTGTAACCATGCATTTTAGCTTGCATTAAAAATCGACTATATTTCCAACAATTTTATTAGTTTATCGTTTACGAATTTGCATTTATAAATGTAAATACTAAAACTTTTTATCAATTTAGATTAATAAAAAGCTGAAGTAGAACACAAATAAATTAACTATATTAATAACTACATTAGTAAACAATTTTGCTACTATGCAATAAGTTGATGTTTTACTTAATGGGCCATATCATACAACGGATAACGGATTAAGGAAATTTAGAGTCAATATCTAATTGGTGTGATATATAGGCTGGATTTAAATATTTTCAAATGCAAAGGACTTACCTTTACAAAAAGAAGCAGCGTGTTACATTTGATTACTCTATTGTTGATGATAAATTGGCACCCTGCAATAATCCTAAGAACTTGGGAGTAACATTTAACTCGCAGCTCTCATTTGAAACTCATATCAATAACATCATTTCTTCTGCCGCCAGTGTGACGGCTTTTATTCTGCGCAATACAAGATTGTTCACTAATATAACATCATTAGAAACGTTGTTTTTCTCGTTAATGCGTAGTAAACTTGTTTACATAAACACATCGGAAATCTATTCAAAATGTAGAAAGACGTTTTTCCAAGTATCTATGAGCACATAGAGTATATAATACTATAAAGACAATAAAGGTTGTTATTATTACTTATTTAAAGCTGGTATTAGTAGCTATTTTTTTAAATATTAGAATGCCTAAGAAAGTGATCAACCTAATAAAGGAAGGGTATAATGGATACGAGTGCAAAATATTACACGAGGGTAGAGTATCTAATGAGTTTCAGTTGAGAACAGGAGTTAAACAGGGTTGTATTCTCTCACCATTTTTATTTTTAATAGTGTTGGATGAAGTTATAAACAGAGTGATTGAAAAAGGAAGTAGAGGTATAAAATGGAATCTAACGGAATATCTAGAAGACCTGGACTTTGCCGTCATTTTTCTACTCTCTCATAGTGCATAGTGCATTATGAACATCAATACCCGAAGTAGAAGAGACGTAGAAATGATGCGAGAAAAAATTGAACGAGTAGATCAATTTTATACCGGGGAGTGTGATGGCCAAATAAGACCGTGTAACGAAAGACATAAATTCAAGAATATCGAAGGCTCGTGATGCGTTTATAGGGATGATGAATGTTTGGAAACTGGGTAACATCACTAATATGACAAAGATTAAAGTTTTCAATGCCACAGTTAAACACATATTATTGTACGGTTCTGAGTTATGGGCACTAACTAATACAAACAAGCAAAGACTGCAAAGCTTTATAAATATACGTATCTGGAATATACTGAAAATATGGTGGCCCATTCCGAATTACAAATGAAGAATTATGGGATCGTATAGGTGAAGATGGGGTCGAAATACAAATTAAAAGAAGAAAGTTTGGATGGCTTGGCCATACTTTAAGAAAACCGAGTACGAAAATTTACAGAAGAGAATTAGAATGGCAGCCCCAAGAAAGGAGGAAAGCAGGATGTCCGAAGATAACAAGAGGAAGAACTTTACAAGAAGAGACCAATATATCAGCGGCAAGATTGGGATATATAGCCGGGAATAGACAAGAATGGAGACGAACAATTTTTTTTCCTATGCCCCAAAAGGGACTAATGGGTCTTAATACTACTACTACTACTACTACTATTAGTAGATAAGTTAGTTCTTTCCGTTTTTACAAACTTAGTAAATCAATACATTGGATAGGCATATTGTATTGCAATACCAAGTTACGAAACATGTCAAGTTCTTAATATAGAGCTAAACCAAAAGTTGTTTATTGAGCTATCATAATTCTCTCTTCTCAAATAGTGATACAGCGAGAATCACAACATTGGACATTGTTTTCTAATATATTCTTTGCACCAGACGTATTTTTACTTTATGACTAAAAGATAATCCAGCAAATTGGAAAATAATGTTAATTTATTAGAACGTTTTATTTAAAAAAAAGGGAAATATGTTGAGACTATATCCATAACATAATTCTAATTTTAGGGTTCGTTCGTATGCATTAAGTGCGATTCTAATGCCCATTTTTCCAAAATTAATGATGACTGTGTATGTAACTCAGGATGGATAGGAGATGGTTTAGTTTGTGTGGATATTGACGAATGTTCGAAGGATAATGATAAATGCTCAACTGGTTCAGTTTGCAAAAATATTGAAGTAATTAGAATAAAGCAAATTCTTTCTATTCTCTGTCTTTAAATACCATTAATATTCTAGGGTACTTTTGAATGCATTAAGTGTGATTCTAATGCACGACCATCAAGAGTTACCAATAAATGTGAATGCAGTGTGGGATGGGCTGGAGACGGTACAATTTGTGGCGTAGATACTGATATTGATGGCTGGCCCGATAACGATCTCGGATGTCTTGGAGAAAGGTGTAAAAAGGTAATTACATTATTTTTGTTAGTCATTAATTAGTCACTT
Source organism: Melolontha melolontha (assembly GCA_935421215.2). Taxonomy (NCBI): domain Eukaryota; kingdom Metazoa; phylum Arthropoda; class Insecta; order Coleoptera; family Scarabaeidae; genus Melolontha; species Melolontha melolontha. The sequence goes on along the minus strand of OW285240.1, from coordinate 8,584,983 downwards.
CATTAATTTATTGGTGCCCATAGGAACAATTTAGTAGTAGTTAAAATAATGAATTAATTATTATTAGCTATACGAGAAGGGTCCAGAATGTTCTCTAACCGACACATGGATGGCCCAAGTATCATGATATTTCTCAATTATGTTCAAGTATGATCCGCGCTGTTAAGTTTTAGACCGAATGAAAAAAGTAAGTTTAGACATTTTGAGAAAAAGAGATAAAATCGATAAAGTTCAGGTAAAAGTGTTTGATTTCTTCTTCCCCTTCGTTTTTGATTGAAAACATTGAGTTTCCTAATTTTGATGTGGTTACACGTCCATTTCAAGCGACGAACGCTCGGAACGCCGAAAAATAAATCATCACGAAAATCCACAATGTCATATTAAGAGATCTTCTTGACATTACAACGATCTCGATGGACTTATAGCCACTTATTCACACGAAATTTTTGGATATGGAAAAACCTTCTGCTCAATGAGTGCCGCCTTTATTAACAATCGACAATAACAGAATGGAATAAACACATCTTAAGAGTGCTTAGATTGATTTAAGCATGATTCCCATGAGTTCCTTCCACGTTTTATAACAGCAAACGAAACATATATTCACCATTACACATCAGAGACAGTGAGTGGCAGCAGATGTAAGTGTGCCGAAGTAGGCGAAAATGGTTAAATCTATTTAATTTTATGCCGTTTATGATATTGGAAATAATCTTTAAAGCTACAAAAGGAGCAAAATCTGAAGAACTATTCAAGAAGTACATGAAAGTGTATAACGTGCATTTAAATCTTGGAAAAAAAAACTTCAATATTGAATTTATTAAACATTCTGAAAATAAATCAAAAGCTGCTTGGAGAATTATAAATGCCTGGCTTGAATCGCAAATTCCGTAGAATAGAGCCCGTAGAAATACCTCCTGAGAAATTTAGTATTTTCTACGCTACCATACCTGAGATCATTAAAGGCTATATACAGACAACATGTCGCGTTACAAGCCGTTTTTTGAGTAAAATCAACGAACATCAAATAAATCATTCTATTTAATTTATACCAATGGAACGGAAATGTCTACAACCATTATGAACATGAATAATTCTCCTGTTGAGGATATATACGGAATGACATCGCCACTTCTTAAACATGTAGCAACATTTATTTCAGAACTACTAGCAAGGCTTTTGAATAGATGTATACATGACAACATCTACCCGAGGGAATTGAAACTAGCTAAAGTTGTACCTGTATATAAAAAAGGAAACGGAAGCGATCCAGGATCTTACAGACCAATATCTATTCTGCCTGTTATGTCGAACGTGTACGAGGAGTTATTGAAGACGAGATTGCTGGATTACTTCAATAACGCTTATCTCTTTTGTAATGTGATCATGGTTATTTAAAAAAGAAATCCACAATCCAAGCTATCTGTGAACTAGTTGATAGCGTCATAACTGGTTTCGACATTCATCAGAAAATATCTGCAGCACTACTGGATTTATCTACAACTCTACAACTGAGGAATTGGCAATAGCGGAGTCATTTGCCATATCTGAAACGGAAGAATGGTTTAAAGCCAACAACTTAAAATTGAATATGGATAAAATTAAAAAAATCAAATTTGAAACTAAACAATTTGACCCAAACAATATCAAAATGCTGAGTGTCTACATTGACTCATGCTTAAATTGTAATGCACATGTAAGCTATCTACGTGAAAAACTAAGTACAACTGTTTATCAAATACGGAGAACCGTAGAAATAACAAACATAGATACAGCAAAACTAATATATTACTCAAACTTTTACTCACTCATCCACAGCAGTATTATATACTCTGGGGCAGCACAGGGCATACAAAGAGAATTTTTAAAATCCCCAAAAAAATGTGTAGGAGCAATGATTAATGCATCCAGTAGAGAACATTGTAAACCACACTTCATAAGACTGAAAATATTAACAATTCCATCTCTATTTATTTACAATTCTTTGCTTTTTGCTAAAGCAAACATAAACAAGTTCGAATCACAATCTCATATCCATTGTTACACAACTAGGAACAAGTCATCTTTCCAAACTCCTTATCGCAGGTTAACTTTACTCAACAATCTGCTAAATACCAAGCCATAAAATTTTATAATCATTTACAACGAAAACCAAGGTATTACCATCAAATAAATAAAAAATACAAATAAAACAGGATCTAATACATATAAAATAGAAAATTTCTTTATTTGGAAATGTAAAAACCATTTAATATAAATAATAGTATTATTTACTATATTCATTAGTATATGTATAATTTTCTTTTCATTGAGACATTCCATGTAATTATCAGGTAATAAATTATTATTATTATTATTATTTCAATACCTATATCAAACACAATAAGGGAGATTATATTTTGTCACAAGCTGGTCATGCGCTTGTTTAATTCTAGTTGCGTGCGAAAAATAGTGAAAGTTCTATTTTTGACGTTTGAACTTTGAGGGGATAAAGTAATTTATGACAGCTAATAAAGTTTGTTTATATTTTTTTTAGATTTTGTTCGGAAGTCAAGTCAGAGTTTTTTTTCACTCTTGCACAGTCATTATTTGCAAGAGTTTTTTCTCTTTAAGACGCAATTTAGTCAATTTAAAACCTTTTCGTAGGAGGCAAGTGTTTGTCTCGTAGTTTGAGATTGGCATGTTAAATTTAGTCTTTACAGGGTTGCAGTGTATAGTAGTTGTGCGGAAGCGTTTATTTTACTTTACTGTGCCCCATGTGTGACTTTTAATTAGTAGTTTTTACCTACTGATGATGACAACTTAGTTGTCGAAATACGTATTTAGGATACGACTAATAATTGTGGTAAGGGGTTATATACCTTTTTAAATTATAGTATATACTGCTTAAATTTTTTATATCATTTCTGTTGTTAATTGAATTTTTTTTCCTGTTTAATACTAATCATTAGAGCTGAGGATGTTTGCGGTATAACCATGGTTATACCGCAAACATCCTCAGCTCTACTAATCATTTCTTTAATTTGTCTTTTCATTGTGTGTTCTTTATCAATTATCTGTGTGTTCTCAAAATCGAAATGGTGATCGCGTTGTAGTTTGTGTGTAGACAAAGCAGTTTTGTCTGTTCTAGAGTATTTGTGGGCTTGTATTCTTTTGTATAAATATTGTTTCGTTTGGCCTATGTAGGAACTATCGCAATCGCGACATGGTATTTTATATATGACATGTGTTTCTCGATTTTTTTCTATTTTAGGTTTAAGTTTTGAAAATAAATGTTTATTAGTATTACTAAGTTTATATGTTGTAGCTATATCATATTTTTTTAAAGTGTATTTAATTTTTTCCGATAGTTGTGGAACATATGGAATTGTGATATATGTTGTGTCATTGTTCAAATTTTTATTGGTGTCTGCAGTGTTGTATATTTGGTGTACTCTTTTTTTAATAGTTTGGTCTATAAGTTGTGGTGGATAATTATTATCAGTCAAGATTGTTTTAATTTTTTTGATGTTATCTTTTCTGTATTGAGTATGTGATAGTTTTACTGCCCTATCAGTCAGATTATTTATAATCATTTTATTGAATACTGTAGGAGCATTTGAGTGGTAATTCATATATCGAAAAGAAGCTATGGGTTTATTATACCAATTTGTATAAATAGTACCCTGTCTATCATAGCTCAAAGAAATATCAAGAGAATTAATACTGTTATTAAATTCTTCTTCAATAGTGAATTTTAATTTGTTGTGAAAATTGTTGAATTTATTTAAGAGATAGTTTATTTTGTTGGTCGGAATACATGTTATGATATCATCAACATATCTTTTGAAAAAAATAGGGTGGAAGTCTAATGAATTGATAACGTTTTGTTCTAAATGTTCCATTACTAGATTTGCAATAGGAGCAGCTAAAGGAGAGCCCATGGCAATACCAAATGTTTGACTATAAAAATAATTTTTGTATTGAAAATATGTGTTATCGAGACAGAAGTGTATACCTCTAATAAACTCGTTTTTATTTAGTGATGTGTGTGGACTAACTTCATCCCATTTGGATTCTATTATTTTTATAGCTAGATCTGTAGGAATGTTAGTATATAAAGATTCTACATCAAGTGATATAATTTTGTGATTAGTTGGGACTTTTTGTTCCTTGATGAAATTTTGAAATTGCCATGAGTCTTTAGTATGATATTCAGTTTTTCCTAACATCTTAGATATGCTATCACCTAGGAATTTTGCTATATTATAAGTAGGGGCTTGTATGTTAGATACTATTGGTCTTAAAGGGATATTATTTTTGTGAATTTTAGGTAAACCATATATTGAAGGAGGGTGGGAATTAAAAATGCGAAGTTTGTTTTTAGTGTTGAAATCTATTAGGTTTAGTCTATGCCATTTATTTATTAAGTTATTATTTTCTTTTTGAGTTTTTTCTGTTGGATTATTTCTTCCTTTTTTATAGGTGAATTTATCGTCTAATAGTTTTTCTATTTTTTGTTCATATATATAAATTTACGCGACCGGTCACTAAACACACCCACGAGCGCACTAACATACAAAACCCTACACTTACGCGGTCACACAAATACAAAATCACACACCTAGAGAGAGACGCAAGCTGCCAGCAGCAACCAACACACAGGTTCATACCCAGAAAGAGACACAAGCTTCTGGCAGCGAACAACACATATGTTCACACCTTGCTATCTATTTTTTGGAATACTAAGGCATGATTTATTATTATTATTGGAATGTATCTTTGAATAATTTAAACCATAGCAACTTAATTATTTGACATTTATATTCTGTCATTTATATTTTGAATTCCCTTGACAAAGGCATCATTGCCAAAACATAGGGTTGTTTTAAATATATATACTTTGAAGTAATGAACCAGACCTTTAATCGCCGACTTATTAAGTTTACCCTTTTCGGCAATATGCCTTTGTCACACAAAGGCATATTGCCGAAACATGTAGGGTTGTTTTAAATATATATACTTGAAGTAATGAACCAGACCTTTAATCGCCGACTTATTAAGTTTACCTTATCATACCAAGGTCACGAAGATATATATATATATATATATATATATATATATATGAAAAATTTGTGAAAAACTTATCTGCGCGGAATGTGCAAATATCGACATTTCACTGTTTTTACAGATCATCAGTGCACCTTATCCGAAGACAGACATGATATTCACTTCTATACTACGTGTATATATACGAACTGTAATGAACTTCATGTGTATGAGAATCAATAATTATTAAATCTCATTTTACATGCGATTGTCGCTATAATTTGTTGCATTAAATTCTACAATTCGGCAAATCACTTTTGCCCTAGATTGTAGACGCAACAAGCCGCGACGTCAACTGTACAAGTTGTCAGTATAAATGAAAAATTTGTGAAAAACTTATCTGCGCGGAATGTGCAAATATCGACATTTCACTGTTTTTACAGATCATCAGTGCACCTTATCCGAAGACAGACATGATATTCACTTCTATACTACGTGTATATATACGAACTGCCGATTTGCCGAATTGTAGAATTTAATGCAACAAATTATAGCGACAATCGCATGTAAAATGAGATTTAATAATTATTGATTATCATACACATGAAGTTCAATATATATATATATATATATATATATATATATATATATATATATATATATATATATATTGATTCAACCGACGCAATCAGTCCCGATATGGACAACAGGCCACCAAAGACCCGCCGAAAGGAGTAATGTTAGAAGAGTATATATATTTACTACATTGTAATTTGCACAATGCAATTCCAAGCAAACCTAGAGGGGTAATAAAAATTGCGAAAAAAACAAAAAATTTAATAATTAATCGTTGCTAGTCCCTATATATAAAACCGACAAATAAGTCCCTACTGTATGACAAAACGACGTCTACCCGATGCTTTCAATCCCGGCAGCGTTGCCATTTGAAAGCAGTGTATTAACGGTTTAATGTATTGGACATGCCCAAGATACTTTTACATATTCTCACATTTTCTTATAATATCTTTGTGATAAAAAATGATGTGCCGTGGAAAATTATTAGTGAAATTGGCAGCCGAAAACGGTAAGTAGAGCTGTTAGAACTATTTGAACTTAATGTAAATACAAACAAAGTTTTAATAACTATGCGTTTAGTTTCCATTTATATTTACGTTCGTGCAAAATTGCGGGATTCCCTAGTTCATTCACAATTTATCTGCAAAGATAGTATTATTACGAATTCAACGTAGGGGTAAGTCAGTAATAAAATCAACTTTAAGAAGACAATTTGGTACATAATTTTCAAAATATGTTTAGTAATTTTAACACATTTATTTCAGAAATTACCGCGAAACAATATCAATTTTCGGAATGTTCTAAATAAAATTTTTCTAAAAACTTATGCCCGTTTTGTTTTGAAGCTGTTGGACATTTTGCCCGCCACTTGGTTAGAAAACATTCTGACGAAGAAGATATTAAAAAAATTCTGAAAATGCCAGTTAAGAGCAATAATCGAAGAACAGCAATTATGGCCTTGAGAGAAAAAGGAAATTTTATTTTGAAACAAGAAAAAAATGAACTTAAACCTCTCAGACAAATAAGAAATCGCCATAAGAGCTTTGAAAATGAAGATATTAATGAAACCGAATGTTTTCCTTGCGTTACTTGTTTGGGTTATTATAAAAAAAGTTATCTATGGAGACATAGGAAAACATGTCAGCCCAAAGATATGGACAATAATAAAGCAATAAAAACACAACATCTTACAGAATCACAAACTTTTCTGGCTACAACGGGACTATTGGGTGATTATTTAAATAAAAGTCGACTTAAAAAAGAAGTTTTTAGTATAATGAGAGCTGATCGAATAAGTTATACAGCTAAATCTGATGTATTGATATGCCTTTATGGCGAATCATATTTAAATAAACACAAGAGGGTCCAAATGAATGTTGTAGTATCCAATAAAATGCGTGAATTGGCAAGATTAAAAATTGCAATTCAAGAATCCTGTACTATTACAAATTTGATTGAGATATTAAAGCCTGAAATGTACAATCGAATTACAGCTGTAACTAAAATAATTTGTGGTTATGACGCGGAGACACATACTTATAAAGCATCTTCACTGGCTCTGCATCTTGGAACGAATTTAAAATTTCTTTGTGATATTGCTAGAAAAGCTGTAATAACGAAGCATCCATTATTTGTACAGTTAAACCGAACAAACATAGCTAAGGAAATTCTAGAATTACGTGAAATGATTACTAATCATTGGTGTAATGATATTTCCAGTTTAGCTAACAAGGTATTAAATGAATATAAATCTGAAAAACCTAAACTTCTTCCTGTTACTGAAGATATATTAGCATTTAATAACTTTGTTACAAAACTAGCTGAGAGGGCGTTTGAAAAGTTAGTTAACAATGAAGATGTTGCAAACAATTATAAAGTTCTTACCGAATGTACATTGTCGATGGTATTAGTTTTTAATAGAAAGAGGATCGGCGAGGTTCAGTTTTTGGATATTACAACATATGAAAGAGATAATTTCTCACTAAATCAAAAAGAATGTTTAGATTCACTCTCTGAATTAGAAAAAGTAATGAGTGCCGCCTTTAAGCGAGTAGTTGTGTTTGGAAAAGGAAGTAAGCCAGTCCCAATTTTATTCACAAAGCGCATGCAAAAATATATTAAACTTTTATTGAAAATTAGAAAAAACACAAAAATAGTTCCTGAATCTAATATATTTTTACAAATTCAAGTGCAAGTAATAAGTGGATAAGTGGACCGTCTGTATTGAGAAAATTCGCTTCAAAATGCGGTGCAAAACATCCAGAACTCCTCACTAGTACTAGATTTAGAAAACAAATTGATACGATTTTACAACTTACAATTTTCGAAAATGATGAAATGGAGCAAATTGCGCGTTTCATGGGACATACTGAAAAAACCCACCGAGAATTTTGCAGGTGCATTTTCTTTTTTTCGAATTAATATTACTTTTTATGTTAGAAAATGTTTTTTAGCGTGCTTTTAAAGTTCTTACATGTGCACTTTCATAAAAAAATATATTTCAAATTTTCATTAAGGAACTTTTTATTTACTAACTATTAATTTTATTTGTATTACGTTTTAGACTTACAGATGATGTATACCAAACGGCAAAAGTTGCGAAAGTTTTACTCTTACTAAATGCAGGGAAAGGATCTGAATTTAAAGGAATGAGTTTAGCCGAAATTCAGGTAAATGAAGATATAGTCGATTACGAATGCAATGAAAATGATGATGAACCAGACAATGACAATATAGTAAACGAACCAGTACCTAACAATGCCGAGAATAATTCTAATGCTACAAACTCCTCAATCAATGAAATAGTTACTAACGACGCAAATGATAATTGTACTGCAATAGTAAAAAATATAACTAATACATATGTCAATGAAATAAATCTAGAAGAAAAGAAAAGGAATCGTATACGTTGGTCTAAGAGCGAAAAAAACATAGTACAGTAAAACCTCTAATTATAGACACCTCCGACAATCGGACACCTCTAAAAAATGGACATTTTTTGTGGTACGAAATTTTATAATGGGTTTTCTTAACAATAGTCACTCCTAATATTGGACCCTCCATAAATCGGACGCGGACACCCTTTATTTCAGCGAAGCAATAAAACATCTGTAAATATATCTCTTAATTAAGGACAGAAAAGACGGGCGGCGCCGAATAAAATTTTGCAATTATGTATGTATGAATGTACTTTTATTGCTGCACACGTGGAAGTATATCTACTCGGGTTTTTCCCATAATACAAAGGAACGACGGTTTACCACTGGCCTACTCGTCAGGTGATAAGTGGAGTGATATGTATTTTGAATCAGTTTGAACTAGCCTTTGATAGTGTCAAATGGATTCTAGTAAAAGAAAGCGGTTAATTGATATTGTTGCGGTTAGTGAACACCAAAGCTTAAGTGTCCGAAAGCTCGCGGAAAAGTTTGGTGTCGGAAAGTCGCAAATTAGTGATATAGTGAAAAACAAAAGTGAAATAAAAAAACTTTTCGAGAAAAATGGAAACCTAGCTCAAAAAAGGAAGTTTCCAAAAACTAGTGGTTTAGCAATCGACGGACCAGTGTTCAACTGGTTCTGTAAGGTGCGAAACAAAAATATTCCCATGTCAGGACCCCTACTCAAAGAAAAGGCGCTGGAAGTAGCACAAAGTTTACAACTCACCGAATTCAAAGCGTCTAATGGTTGGTTGGAGAAATTTTGTCAAAGACATAAAATATCATTTAAAAGTGTGTGTGGTGAATCTGCCTATGTAAACATGCAAAATGTAGACGATTGGAAAGTCAAGTTGCAATCAATATGCAAAGATTACTCTCCGAAAGATATTTTGAATGCTGATGAAACCGGTTTATTTTTCCGCGCCCTTCCTACAAAAACATTTGCGTTAAGAAGTGATAAATGTGCCGGAGGAAAATCTGCAAAAGAACGACTAACTATATTGTTGTGTTCAAATATGGAGGGTGATAAGGAAAGGCCGTTAGTCATCGGTAAAAGTAAGAAACCTAGATGTTTTAAAGGAGCTCATGTGGATAAGTTGCCGATAGGATGGATATCTAACAAAAAAGCGTGGATGACTTTGGATATTATGTCAGCTTGGTTAAAGAACTTTGATAACAAGATGAAGAAAGAAAAAAGGCATGTAATTTTGTTTCTTGATAATGCCACTTCTCATCCGAAGATTTCATTGGAAAACTTAAAATTGGTTTTTCTGCCTCCAAATACTACCTCGCATTGTCAACCTATGGACCAGGGTGTGATTCAAAACTTTAAGGTAATTTACCGGAGCATACTTGTAAAAAGGCTTTTGGCGTTAATGGATACTGAAAATTCACTAGAAATGGTAGAAAAAAGCATTACGGTAGTCACTGCATTAATATGGATATCAGCTGCTTGGAAAAAACTCTCGCCTGTAACCGTAAGAAACTGTTTTCAAAAATGCGGATTCAATCAAAGTGACAGTGATCTAAGTGCAGAGTGCGATATAGAAGATAATATACCATTAGCATTTTTATTTCCCAATTTTAACATCACTAATTCAGATTTAAGCACATACGCATTAATTGATAATGAGTTATTTACTGAAAATCCTAATGTTTCCATTATAGATTGTATCGATGAAATTACTGATATCAGTGATGAAATGGAAAATGAGATTGAAGAGGAATTTGTAACTAGTATATCAAATATTTCAGAAGCCCATCAAAAATTAAAAGATCTTGAGAACTATTTCTTAAGCACTAACAGTTTTAACATTGCTAACAATATTTCTCAAGCTCTTCTTGAATGTGAATCTGAGATATTTAAACATAAAATGAAAAAAGCAAGACAAACAACAATTAATGATTATTTCAAGTAAAATCTAGCATAAAATATGTATGTATGTATGTGATTAAGTATTGTAAATTTTTTTAGACTTTCGTCTTATTATGTGTGATTAAATTGATATGAGAATGAATATTTTTTTTCGTTTTTTTTTTCACCTCCACATTTTGGACTCCTCCATATATTGGACATTTTAGGATTCCCCGTCAGTGTTCATTATAAGGAGGTTATACTGTACTTAAGTATTTCAAAAACAACATAAAAAACAAGATCGTTCCCAAGAAAGAAGATTGCCTGAATTTAATTCGACGGCATTCTGATTTATTTAAAGAAAAGGATTGGGTTCGAATAAAAACATTAGTATATAATTCTTATCGTAATGCCTAATAAATTTGTTTATTTAGTATTTATTGGGTTGTTTCATTTTCATACGTTATAATATTCAGAATTAAAATTATATACATATTTTATTTTTAAGCAGAGTTTAAGAATAAATCTTGAAAAATTCATGTGTTGAATTATTATGGTAGATATACTTTAACTTTAATGTTATTGAATATGACTTTTACTAGTTGATATGAGTATCTAAAATTCGTAAGTCGCAAATAATACAAAACAGAAATATATCAATACATATTGTATTCTTAGGTGTCGCCGAAACATTATATTATTTTCATTGGCTTCTTAAACATAAAAATATTCATTTTGCATACAATATTTAAAAATTTCAATTTAAATGGATTAATAAGTGAGCGTAAACCAATAATCCCATTCTCTTTTTATTTATGTTATGTAGCTATCTGCCTAAGACAAATTAAATAAAGCTCGATGCTAAAATTTGTCGCCAAAAGTTGTTTACAATGTTGCCAAGTATGGGGACTAAAAACGTTGGTTTGGTGTATTTGACAATGGGCAGAGTATATAATATATACAGAAGCAATCAGAGCGCCCTCTGAACTGAAATCTCTCGTACTAGATTTGTATAAAATGTGATATAAGCCCATTTTTTGAGACCCTCAAAAAAATTCGTCATTATTTGTTTTCTACTGTAACCAATCTAGAAACGTTGAATAAAGGTAAAAACGTTATCAGACCCAACACCGGGTCTGACAACGTAGAATTTGGCTTGATAAAGCGGTAGAGTATAGCAAACTGGGCGTGTGTACGCGGTATAACAAATATATATATATATATATATATATATACGCAACGAAGCGGGGACGGAAGATTACACGCGTATTTGAAAGTTAGTCAAATATTTAGTCATCGGATATCCTTCCATACCATCAGGCGCACGTTTTAAAAATATTTTGTTTTATACAGGGTGTTCCAGACGGAAATGCCAGACTAAAGTTGCATTTTTTTAAATGGAACACCCTATATATTAATAGATAAAATAATCCGCGCTTGAAAGCTGGTTACATCTATATAATGTTGTATTGGTCTAAAGTTGATAGTTTCTGTGTAAATAATTATTTTACTTGATAAATTGATACATTTCAGTAGGCTATTCTGCATAAGGATAATCAAAAGATCCGAAGCCAATAGAATAGAATATTTTCTACTAGTATGCACTTTCGTTGCTACGTGAAATAAATTCTGCAACTGCTCGCGTTATACAGGGTGTTCACAATTTCGCAAAATCGAAGAAATCTCGTAATTTTTAAATGGAACACCCTGTATATTTTTAGCTCGTTGAAAAGCCCTTTTACTACGCTTTCTATTGATACCTCATTTGATGCACCTAGGATAGATCATTTGCTAATTATTTCTTTTTAGATTTGAATTAATGAAAAATGCTTGTATTTTTAGTAGCTAATTTGCGCTTTTAAACCTTCTGTAAGATCCAATATTCAACAAATTATCCATAAATGGTCTATAGCAAGAAGAAACCCCATTAAGTACGAGAAACAGTTGATTTTCACTCAGCGGTGAAAGCAAACATTAATTAATATAAAGTAATATAGCATTTTCAATAGATTCACTGCCGATCAAGTTATCTGGTGTTAGTTTAATAAAAAATTTGCACTAATTAAATGTATTTTAAAGAATTTTGTAAAACCAACTATTTTACGAATACCTAATATGAAACAATACATACCTAATTAGCTTAACATAAATCGAAATCATGTAGGAAAGAATCAAGTACTAGTAGTATTAAAAGTTTGCACTATTTTAAATAAATACTAATTATTAACCACAACATCAAATTTAATTAACAAAAGTAGTAGCACAGTAAATAAAAATAAAGTAAATGTAAATAGTAAATGCAAATAAATCAAAGAAAACTTTCAAATGTCATTCCATGTCTCTCAATACATAAATGAAGCCGCCTGGTGAAATTCTGTTGAACATGCTGTAATGTTTCTTGGCGAACATTTCTAAATGCCTCTCTTATGCGTTCCATCATATTTTCCCTTGTTGTAGGAACTTCCACATAAACCAAGACAGTCCAAGACAGTAAGATCTGGACTTCGTGGAGGCCAAGCGATTGGACCACCCCACCTCGTCCTATCCATTTGTCTTCCTTCCATCGCCCTAGAAACTCCCTAACGTTAAGGCTGTAATGAGCAGGTGCACCATCGTGTTGCAACCAGAAAATTTGTCGGGTGTCAGCATCCACATGCTCAACTAAATTAGGCAGTTCGTTCTGCAAAAATGCCAAATACGTATCGCCTCTAACGGTTCCATCGAAAAAGTTCGGCCCAATGATATATGGACCAAGTATACCTCCCCAGACGTTAAGAGACCATCTATTCTGATTGTCTACATGACGTATCCAATGCGGGTTTTCTGTTACATAATAATGCATGTTATGCTTATTTACCGCCCCATTACTTTTGAAAGTAGTCTCATCGCTAAACAAAATCTTTGTTAAAATATTTGGCATTTCTCGCATTTTATTTAACAACCAACCACAAAACTCTGTTCTTTTAATGAAATCATCACCATGCAATTCCTGATTTAATTCCATATGGTACGGATGATACTTATGACTTCTTAAAATTCTTCGTACGCTCCTTTCTTCAATAGCTGTTGCCTTTGAAATACCGTGTAACGTGTATACTTATATGTGGATTTTCCTGTATTGTTAATAATATGGCCAATTCGTTTTTTTCATTGATTACCGGCTTATTTATTTCTTTCTTCTTGTAGGTTACACTACCAGTTTCTGTAAATCTCTCTAAAAACCTTTCAAATGTTTCCGGTCTTGGCTTCCTTTCAAGGTTTGGAAATCTCTCTGCATATACTCTACATGCTAGGAGACAATTTCTTGTACACTCCCCAAGAATAAATATCATATTCACCATTTCTTGAATAGTAAAATTAGTCATTATAGCAATTTCTTTTAAAGATTGAACAAAGTACTGTGTAAGATGGAACGAAATTTTTGACAACTTGGTTACTAAGTATACAAACTTAAAACTGACGCCAGATAACTTGATCAGCAGTGAATCTATTGAAAATGCTATACTACTTTGTATTAATTTAATGTTTGCTTTCACCGCTGAGTGAAAATCAACTGTTTCTCGTACTTAAAGGGGTTTTTCTTGTTATAGACCATTTATGGATAATTTTTTGAATATCCGATCTTACAGAACGTTTAAAAGCGCAAATTAGCTACTAAAAATACAAGCATTTTTTATTAATTCAATTCTAAGAAGAAATAATTAGCAAATGATCCATCCTAGGTGCATCAAATGAGGTATCAATAGAAAACGTAGTAAAAGGGCTTTTCAATGAGCTAAAAATATACAGGATGTTCCATTTAAAAATTACGAGATTTCTTCGATTTTGCGAAATTGTGAACACCCTGTATAACGCGAGCAGTTGCAGAATTTATTTCACGTAGCAACGAAAGTGCATACTAGTAGAAAATATTCTGTTCTATTGGTTTCGGATTTTTTGATTTTCCTTATGCAGAATAGCCTACTGAAATGTACCTATTTATCAAGTAAAATAATTATTTACACAGAAACTATCAACTTTAGACCCATACAACATTATATAGATGTAACCAGCTTTCAAGCTCGGATCATTTTGTCTATTAATATATAGGGTGTTCTATTTAAAAAAATGCAACTTTAGTCTAGCATTTCCATCTGGAACACCCTGTATAAAATAAAATATTTTTAAAACGTGCGCTTGATGGTACGGAAGGATATCCGATGACTAAATATTTGACTAACTTTCAAATACGCGTGTAATCTTCCGTCCCCGCTTCGTTGCCGGACCCTGTATATATATATATATATATGAACTTCATGTGTATGAGAATTAATAATTATTAAATCTCATTTTACATGCGATTGTCGCTATAATTTGTTGCATTTAATTCTACAATTCGGCAAATCACTTTTGCCCTAGATTGTAGACGCAACAAGCCGCGACATCAACTGTACAAGTTGTCAGTACAAATGAAAAATTTTTGTGAAAAACTTATCTGCGCGGAATGTGCATATATCGATATTTCACTGTTTTTTACAGATCATCAGTGCACCTTACCGAAGACAGACATGTTATTCACTTCTATACTACGTGTATATTTACGAACTGTAATGAACTTCATGTGTATGAGAATTAATAATTATTAAATCTCATTTTACATGCGATTGTCGCTATAATTTGTTGCATTTAATTCTACAATTCGGCAAATCACTTTTGCCCTAGATTGTAGACGCAACAAGCCGCGACATCAACTGTACAAGTTGTCAGTACAAATGAAAAATTTTTGTGAAAAACTTATCTGCGCGGAATGTGCATATATCGATATTTCACTGTTTTTTACAGATCATCAGTGCACCTTACCGAAGACAGACATGTTATTCACTTCTATACTACGTGTATATATACGAACTGTAATGAACTTCATGTGTATGAGAATTAATAATTATTAAATCTCATTTTACATGCGATTGTCGCTATAATTTGTTGCATTTAATTCTACAATTCGGCAAATCACTTTTGCCCTAGATTGTAGACGCAATAAGCCGCGACATCAACTGTACAAGTTGTCAGTACAAATGAAAAATTTTTGTGAAAAACTTATCTGCGCGGAATGTGCATATATCGATATTTCACTGTTTTTTACAGATCATCAGTGCACCTTACCGAAGACAGACATGTTATTCACTTCTATACTACGTGTATATATACGAACTGTAATGAACTTCATGTGTATGAGAATTAATAATTATTAAATCTCATTTTACATGCGATTGTCGCTATAATTTGTTGCATTTAATAATAATAAATTATAGCGACAATCGCATGTAAAATGAGATTTAATAATTATTAATTCTCATACACATGAAGTTCATTACAGTTCGTATATATACACGTAGTATAGAAGTGAATAACATGTCTGTCTTCGGTAAGGTGCACTGATGATCTGTAAAAAACAGTGAAATATCGATATATGCACATTCCGCGCAGATAAGTTTTTCACAAAAATTTTTCATTTGTACTGACAACTTGTACAGTTGATGTCGCGGCTTGTTGCGTCTACAATCTAGGGCAAAAGTGATTTGCCGAATTGTAGAATTAAATGCAACAAATTATAGCGACAATCGCATGTAAAATGAGATTTAATAATTATTAATTCTCATACACATGAAGTTCATTACAGTTCGTATATATACACGTAGTATAGAAGTGAATAACATGTCTGTCTTCGGTAAGGTGCACTGATGATCTGTAAAAAACAGTGAAATATCGATATATGCACATTCCGCGCAGATAAGTTTTTCACAAAAATTTTTCATATATATATATATATATATATATATATATATATATATATATAATTGAAAAGAAATTATCGGCCGTGATATATTATCAAAAATTAATTAAAATTCGGGTAAACGGTCAATTAAAAAACTCCTTTATTAAATTACCCTATATTTCGCGACACTTTGTCGCTTCTTCTGGGGTAAAAAATGTAGAGTTAAAAAATAATAAAATTTTATTATTTTTTAACTCTACATTTTTTACCCCAGAAGAAGCGACAAAGTGTCGCGAAATATAGGGTAATTTAATAAAGGAGTTTTTTAATTGACCGCTTACCCGAATTTTAACTAATTTTTGATTATATATATATATATATATATATATATATATATATATTTATATATATATATGTATGTAAATGAGATTTAATAATTATTAATTCTCATACACATGAAGTTCATTATATATATATATATATATATATATATATATATAATGAACTTCATGTGTATGAGAATTAATAATTATTAAATCTCATTATATATATATATATATATATATATATATATATAATGAACTTCATGTGTATGAGAATTAATAATTATTAAATCTCATTTTACATGCGATTGTCGCTAGCGACAATCGCATGTAAAATGAGATTTAATAATTATTAATTCTCATACACATGAAGTTCATTACAGTTCGTATATATACACGTAGTATAGAAGTGAATATCATGTCTGTCTTCGGTAAGGTGCACTGATGATCTGTAAAAAACATTGAAATATCGATATATGCACATTCCGCGCAGATAAGTTTTTCACAAAATTTTTCATATATATATATATATATATATATATATGTATTTATAACGTGTGTTTATTTGAAAAGTCAATCTAGGTTACTTTGAAATTTTGATAGAATAAGACGCATATATATTAGTATGTGTTTGTTGTTCTGTAAACGTAAATCCAAATGACATTTGATAATGTCAATCACATTTCTTATTTATTTGTATGTATGAAACTGTCAAAATATACGACGTCGTAGGTTAAGTAGTAAATTTTAATTTAAGACATATTTCAAAATGTTCTCAGTAAATCACATGCTACTAGATTGACTTTTCAAATGAACACTCGTTATGTATATATATATATTCACATACTTTTAATTATAGGATAATTGTCCAAAAAATCCAAATTCTGGTCAAGAAGACACTGATGGGGATGGTAGTGGAGACGCCTGCGATTCAGACTCAGATAATGACGGAAAATCCAATAATCAAGTAAGTATAGCCATTCTAACTATATACCCATTCAAATATAATTATTATTTATGTTAGGATAATTGCCCTAAAGTGGTAAATACAGATCAGAAAGATAGTGACGGTGATGGTATTGGAGATGCTTGTGATAATTGTCAGAATAAAACTAATAAGGATCAAACAGATTCTGATAATGATGGATTAGGAAATGAGTGCGATACTGATATTGATGGTGACGGAATAGAAAATACGAAAGATAATTGCCCGACAAAGCCGAACGTGGACCAATTGGACAAAGATAAAGATGGTATAGGGGATATTTGTGATAACTGTCCGTTAGTATTTAATCCGAAACAAGAAGACCATGATGAAAATTCTGTTGGAGATACTTGCGATTTTGGCAATGATGTCGATGGGTAATTATGTTTATGTACTATCCTCAATTAATAAAGGAAATTATAAAATTCTATTTTGTGATACAGAACAGTCGGTATGTCGACTGATGAGTGCTATGATGTTCTTTCTTTATTTACATTCATATTTTTGCATCTCTGATTCAGTTCGTTTCCAATTATCGTTATTCTTTAGCGGTTATATGCTGCAGTTAGTCGGCATAGAGTTGTTACATTTATTTTTCACATTTCACCCTGTAGATAAAGATTAATATTAAATTTAGTTCTTTATATTTGTTATTTTCGTTCTTTGTAATCCCGGTTGCGGAATCTAGGATGGATGGGGTTTCGAATTTGATCCCCGCAAACCAAGGCGTGCTAGAGAATTTAAATAAATTGTAATTTTAGTTAAATTAATAACTTTTCTTGATACAATTTTTCTAATACTTAGGTACTATACTGTATGTAATTCCATTGCAAGGTTCAGCTACATATCTGAGGTATAACTAGATTTTTTATCCTAGATATAAGTCGATCTGATATCGCTTAAATAACTAAATTGTCATATTTTTTGGATGTATTCTGCAGTTTAATTTAATTTATTTTTATTTTAGTCTTTGTAGAATTTGATGATTCAATACAATTTTTATTAAAATTTTTGAATTATATTGTTATTTTAAGATAATAATATACCGAGTATTCATTTTAATTTGTTATTGTATTACTACGTTAATTGGATAGCAGCTTGAAAGCCGCTTTATTAATCTTGTTTCTTTTTTGTTTGTCAATATACGAATTAACTATTTTCGATTTCTTATTTTGAATTTAGGTACTCCTCCTTCAGCTTAGCTCGTCGTCTGGTTTAATTTTTAATAGTCTGTAAGCGCATGCGCCTACGAAAGCATAACACTCCGTACGTAAAACTAAGTGACGCTACCTACAGCGCTACTATCTCTTTAGTCTGTCCATGACCGTCTCCACTGATTATGAGCATACACAATAAATAGAGGTTCGTTTTTAAATTGTTCGTTACGACTACCGATCTCGACTTTTTCAGAACATCTTCATTAGGTCAAGGCTGCGCACGCACGGTAACAAAGTTCATTAATTTTGAATTTAATGATTAAGGGAATTTTCTTGAATCGATTTGAATCCAGTTTAGATTTGACTTTTTTAGTAAGTTCATTTTCTATGAGTAGTCTTTCTTATAGATGATCTGTGTTGTTGTGTCTATCATGTTTATTATGTTCGTTGTTTATACAGTATATGTATATACATGTATACGTATATATATATATATATATATATATATATATATAACATTATATATATATTAATGTTATATTTAATGAACGGCTAAGAAATTATCTAAACACTTATATATATATATATATATATATATATATATATATATATATATGCAGGCTTTTCCGATGTTTAGCATGGGGATCTCGGAAACTAGTGAAGATAGAGGAACGATTAATGAGCTTTTTGTTTTTGGGAAAAGATATATGCCAAAAATGATTTTTTTTTTGTTGTTTTGTTCGGTGCCTATATCTCCTTTATTATTGACTTGAAAAAATGAGCAAAGAAGAAACTTATAAGTAATTATGCTTAATAATACTGCATAACGGAATTTTTCATTAAACTATAATTTTTGAGTTAGGACACAAACGCGTTTAGTAATAAAATTCAGTTTAGATATTAAAAATATTCTTTTAATTTCGAAAAGAAATTAAGAAATTATAAACATAACTATTAATTAATACATTATGAAACAAGGAAATTATAATATAAATATAGTAGTACCAAAAGAACGTAATTAAAGTTAGTTAAATATTTAAAACTAAAAATTGTTGAAATGTACACCATTATTATTAATGCACAAATCACACCTTCTTAAAACTGAATTTGTTGCTTTTCTGACGGACCGTGCATCTATATTATTAAAACCTTCTAATACAGCTTCTCTGAAGTCATCTAATTAGCCGTAAGTCTTTTTATACACTCTATCTTTTACCATTTTCCATAAATAGATGTCTAAAATGCACAAATCAGGGTAGCCATGCAACAGGCGCGTTTCTTCTTATCCATGTGTTCGAGAATTTGTGATTTAGATGGTTTCTTACCGTTAGCTGATTATGTGGTGGGGCCCCATCGTGTTGAAACCATTCGAGCACACCACGTGTTTGTTAGGATAATTCATATTATCAAAATCGTTGTCTATTATAGAAACTGAAGATAACGATCACCGGTTAATGTACCATAAAATATGTAGGAACCAAGAATTGTTGAACTAATAATACCGCACCAAACATTAAATCCAAACCTAATTTGGGGGTTTCCTCTGATCAACATGATGCGGATTTTGTTGCATCCATAAATGTTCGTTATGTCTAGAGCAGAGAAATTTCCGTGCGCGCCATGTGCGCCGATGTGAGGATGATTGTATTACATCAGAACTAATAAAAAGCATTCAGTATGTGTTTGGTACTTGCTTAGACTGAATGTAAGTGTAAGCATACGTAATAAAATGTCGTCGACACATAAATCGAGAAAACGACCGTTGTCAGACAAAGGGAATAAGTTTATTATGGATTTCCCGGACTTAATATACGATGGCACAAAAATTAAATGTTTAGTGTGCAATACATATCTAATGTGTTGGTCAAAAACACATTGTAAAGAACACGTAAGCAGTTCGAAGCACAATAATAAAAAAATTAATCGATAACAGTTTATACATGAACCATGTGTAACAATGATTGTATGTACACTGCCGTTTACCTTGTCAAGTAATGATTCATTTATTTCATTTTGGAATAAATACGCGAATCAAACATTACTGAGCACGACAACGTTACGAAGGAATTTTCCATCGGTGCGTAAACAGGTTGAAAATAAAATCAAAGCCGAACTGAAAAATAAAAAACTGTGGTTATGTGTGGACGAAACAACTGACAGAAAAAAACAATCTGTAGTTAATGTGATGGCGCATAATATGTAACCACATCAACCAACGTCTTCAATTTTATTATCCAGACGACTAGAACAATGTAATGCCGAAAAAAATTCAGAGGTGCTATTAGATACTTTGGAAAAATTAAAACTTTCGAAAGACCAAGTATTAATGTTTATGACCAATGGTGCCGCAACCATGTGTTCTGTAGGCCGGTCTCTTAGAAAATATTGTCCTAAATTGTTACATATTACTTGTAAACTCCATGCTCTACACCTTGTGGCAGAACAGGTTCGTAGATGTTATCCAGAGGTAGATGCTTTAATATCGAGTACAAAGGCAGTATTCCTGAAATCTCCAAAACGTATTCGGAAATTTCACAAATTGTGTCCCCATACCCCTGAGCCACCACAGCCGATTCTGACACGTTGGGGTCATGGTTACGGGCGGGGTTTTACTATCATGAACATTTTGAAAAAATTAAAGACGTGGTTTTATCATTCGATCCGAAAGAAAGTGCAGCTATCAATACAAGCCAGAGAAAATTTCAAGATGCACAGATTAAAATGGATTTACAAAGTATTCGTGAGAATTACTTGGGACTAGAAGAAGCAATAACAAAATTAGAAAATTCGTCGCTGTCGTTATAGGAATCACTGCAAATCGTTAAAGATGTTCACCCACAACTGTATGCTGTAGAAGACGTAAAAAGTGAAAGTGTTCTAATTAAATTTGAAAGTGTTTTAGACAGAAATGCAGATTTTGACACCTTAACACGTATTTGTGAGGGCACGTCTACAGATGCGTTAAGTTGCTTAAAAAAATATTTTGATTATGCGAATATAACATCACTAGATGTGAACGCTCGTTTTCCGAAAATAAACATATTTTTTCCTCACTGCGGACATGTTTTTCAGAAATAACCTTAGAAACGCACCTAATGTTGAAAATATACAATCGAGTTTCTCCAGTTTGTCAATCCTTGGAAAACGCTTAAAACGGTAAGTGTTTTTTTAAATCCTCTGTCGTGCACACAATCACTGATTTCATAACGCTAAGAAATAAGTAATTAAACTTCTAGTTTCAAAAATTCTTTTATTATAAATACCACTACAATATTGTTTCGCCATACAATGGCTTCATCAGGTGGATGCAATACTGAATATGTACAATACAAATTCGAATATTTATGGGAAAATTATTGGGGAAATGGTGGTGGAATTTTTCCACCACCATTTCCCCAATAATTTTAGAAGTTTAATTACTTATTTCTTAGCGTCATAATGAAGTTTCAACAAGTATCTCCTTCGTCAATTAACTGACTTCATACATTTTCCATTTTATTTATAGGTACATACAACGCTGCTATAATATGTATTATTCTTAATGTTCGTGTGTCTATGCATATTACTTTAATAGCAGAAAACCAAATGTATATTTAATTATTTCTGATAGAATAAATGTCTCTACTTCTATACTTATATCGGTAACAAGCTCATGTTGCGTCCCTATTCTATCGCATATTCTAATATATTACGAATTACACTCCCATACCGGCGGTCATGGCGCGCACGGAAATTGGTCTGCTCTAGTTACGTCTATTCAACATGCTGCAGTTTGTAAATTGTGTGTCGTCTGTCCATGAAACCTTGAATCTAAACTGTGGGCCAGCTTCACATAGGATGAAACCTATGCTTTTTCAGTGCTCGTACACCAGTGCGTTGTGACGTGCCTGCATACATTTCAATTTCTCGGGTTAAAATTAAAGAATTTTGCATTACATGTGCCAATACCTCTGCTTCTGCTTCTTCATTAATACCCCTTGCAATCTTTATTGATTTACAGAGAAAACCATACTCTCCCAAATTGTCATAGAGTCTCTTAAAGGTAGGTAGAAAAGGCTAGCGACGCTCAAAATACTGTCCGTAATACTGTTGTATGGCATTTTTATGACACAAAATGTAATACTCAATCATATCATGATTTTCCTAATTAGAAAAATTCATACTGATATTTGACGAAACCTCAATTAACAATAATTAGAAACTAAATGTGAATAATTGTCATTTGCATTATTAGCAGCAGTTCGAAAACTAAAAGAAAGAAACATCCATAATTTGTTTATTTATAAAAATAACTATGTCAAGTGGTACATCATTTGAATCATCAAAAGAAGGCCTTTTTATAAAGCCATGACCGACTATGGTTTCCATTATAAAAAAAACAAGTTTGTGTCATAACTGAAAAATTATAGCTTAAATGAAAAATTCGGTTATACAGTATTATTAAACACATAATTTCTTATAACTTTCTCATATATACATTCTTCTAAAGTCAATTTCAGATATATAGGCGCCGGACAAAATAACAAAAAAATTGTTTTTTTGCGATATATCTAGTTAATAGTGCAATTTTTCAAAAAACAAAATCTCATTTAATTGAGCTCGTAACACTACAATTCTTTCCCGTAAGCATCTCTCTATATCCGCTAGATTCTGACATCCCTATGCCAAACATTGGAAAAAACAAAAACTACCGTGTATACATATATATAATATTTTCGTGACCTTGGTATGATATGGTAAACTTAATAAGTCGGCGATTAAAGGTCTGGTTTATTACTTCAAAGTATATATATTTAAAACACCCCTACATGTTTCGGCAATGATGCCTTTGTCAAGGATATAAAAAATATAAATGACAGAATATAAATGTCAAATAATTATTAAATAATTATTTGACATTTATATTCTGTCATTTATATTTTTTATATCCTTGACAAAGGCATCATTGCCGAAACATGTAGGGTTGTTTTAAATATATGTACGTTGAAGTAATAAACCAGACCTTTAATCGCCGACTCATTAAGTTTACGATATACATATATATATATATATATATATATATATACATATATGAAAAAATGTGTGAAAGTCGTATCCACCCTGGAATGTGCAGACGCCAGCGTTTCATGGTTTTACCAATCATCAGTGCACCCACATCCAGAAATAGACACGACTTTCATTTCTATACTGCGTGTATATATACTAATTATGTTTACATTACGTTTATCATATATATATATATATATATATATATATATATATATATACCGTTAGTTTTTCTTATCTCTATACATAGCCTATGTTCAGTTTCAAAAAGAACGCTTGAATGCATGGGAATGTTATGCAACTAACATTGCCCGATTATGTGTTTCGGCAAATGTCAATGTCAGTAATGTGCTTAAACGAAATAACTTTTGAAATATTTTAGCATTTGATATTTGTATTCACCTAATTTAATATATATATATATATATATATATATATATATATATATATATATATGTATATATATATATATATATATATAATTGAAAAGAAATTATCGACCGTGATATATTATCAAAAATTAATTAAAATTCGGGTAAGCGGTCAATTAAAAAACTCCTTTATTAAATTGCCCTATATTTCGCGACAGACTTTGTCGCTTCTTCTGGGGTAACTACAAGATTAATGAGAAAAATAGCAAAAAATAAATAAGAGTATAAAACAGTAGTAAAAATACTTACAAAATGTAGAGTTAAAAATAATAAAATTGACGTACAAAATATAAAAATGATTAGATATAAAAAATAAAGTAACTATAGAAACAATCCTTAAGAACTTTTAAAAAACATATATATGAAAAGTTAAAACATGAAAAATAAAAAATATAATGCAATATAAATTAAAACAACATATGGAACAAATAACAAAACGATTTAAGATCGTCAACTAACAGTCAAACCCAGTATATTAAAATAAATTATACTAAGACCATTAGTATCAGATCTATAATTTATGTTATTTGTGTCTCTGTTGATGTGGACCATTTCTAAAAAAGTTATTTTTTTATGGTTATTTTCAACGTCTAAGATTTTAACGTCAACAAAATTGAAAGTATGGTCACGATCAAGTGCATGGTCCACCAATGCACAAGATCTCTTACCAATACGGACATCAGTTTTATGTTGAGTAATGCGCTGTTTTAGCCACTGTGATGTCTGACCTATATAAACGCCACAATAATCCGAACATGCTATCCTGTAGACAACATGACTATTTAAAAAGAAAGGTGTTATGTCTTTTATCTTACTATACAACTTCTTCAAGGTATGGGTGTTGTATTTAGCAATTTTAGTGTTATTAAATTGTTTAAAATGTGATACAATTGTATGAGTAAGACCGCCAATGTATGGGATTTTTTTGTAAATCACACTGTCTGCAGGAAAGTCCTCAGTAGGGCCATCAAAAAAGTTTGAGCTAAATATTAATTTATTTAGTATATGCTTAGGATAGCCATTGTTGACAAAGATGTTGAAAAGTTCTTTAAGATTGTCATTTAAAAAGGTTTCATGACATATATGTGATATTCGGTTTCTCATACCTATAATGGTGTTATACTTCTGATTGAGAGGATGATGAGAGTGATAATTAATGAACCGATCAGATGAAGTTGGTTTTCTATACCAATTCAAAATTATACAATTATTAACGTCACGAATTACTAAAACGTCCAAGAAGGGCACGCTATTGTTATTTTCTTTTTCCACAGTAAATTGTAAGTGTTTGTTGTAGCTATTAAAAATTTTTAATGTTAGATCTATTTTTTTCTTGTGGAACAGAGCAAACAATGTCATCAACATACTTGTACAAGAATGGTAATGGAAATGGTAACTTAGCTATCACACTCTCCAACAACTGATCCATAACTATCTGAGCTAAAATTGGACTGATGGGCGAACCCATAGGAGTTCCAAATATTTGACTATAGAATTTCCCATTAAACGAAAAATATGTGTTGTTAAATATAAAAGAGATTAACAACAAAAAATTTGATTTAGATAAGTCAGTGTGTGGATCGATTATGTGTCACTTACTAGTTATGACATCTGTCATTAGTTGTAAAGGTATATTCGTAAAAAGCGATATAACATCAAACGAAATCAACACATAATTATTGGGAAGTGTGGGACCTTGTATCTGATTAACAAATGAAAACGTGTCTTTGATATTGTATGTATTGTCTGTATCAAACGCGATCGTTAAAATTTTGCTAAGAAATTTTGGAAGGTTATATGTTATAGAATTTATGGAACAAATGATTGGTCGAACTGGAATGTCAGGTTTATGAATTTTCGGTAGTGAGTAAAGTTTCGAATGGGTCGCGTTGTAAATTGTCAAAGATTGTTATATACAGTGTGTTTAAAAAAGATGCGGCAATATTAAAGGGGGTGATTGCCCAGGTCATTTTATACAAAAAGTTCCTATAAACATAGGTCCGCATACGCTTCGTTACCGATCTACAGCGTGTTGAAGTTTAATTTTAAAAAACAGTAAAAACTTGATTTTTCCAAAGCGGCTTGAGATATCATAATGAAATTTTAGGCGTGTTAATAACTGTGGGAGACACATATTTTGCAATACAACACGATGT
Source organism: Melolontha melolontha (assembly GCA_935421215.2). NCBI lineage: Eukaryota > Metazoa > Arthropoda > Insecta > Coleoptera > Scarabaeidae > Melolontha > Melolontha melolontha. Next base: position 8,558,738 of record OW285240.1, on the reverse strand, counting down.
TTCAGTCGTACCTGTGGCGCGCGTATTGGCACGTCACAACCTATTTTTCAAGAAAAAATAGGACACCTCTGATTTCTCTAAAAATACAAATACGCATTTATTTATTGTTCAATTATGAAGAAAAAAGCTCTCTTAACTTTTTATCGTACGACTTACCATCTTTTAGTAAAAAAAAACATTTTAGTGCATGTCCATTTATTACAGAAAAAAAAATAAAAAAACAAGGTTTTAATCAAGGGCAAAAACAAATATTTTACCAAACCACAATCCTGTTTTATTCACTGACATATTGAATGACATATTGATTGAGTCTCGTGATTAATAATTTTGCATGTGTCGAATTTGTTGAAGTTCCTTATCATGAATCGCTATACGAATGCCGAGATGACCGACATGCACTACATTTATGGGCGTGCTGATGGCAATGCATTCGAAGCTAGGCGCTTGTGTACTGAAAGATTTCCTGGCCGTATTGTTCATGATAGAAAAACTTTCGAAAGTATTCATCGGCGTCTTTATGAAACAGGCACATTAAGACGAAATGGAGGAGCATGAAGGCCAAGGACAGCAAGAACGGTAGAGCTGGAAGAGGATGTGCTAGACATGATTGAAGAAGATCGAGGTACTTCTACTCGAAAAATTGCTGACGCTTTGGATGTAAGTAATGGAACTATTTGGCACATTCTGAAGGAAAATTTGTTGTATCCATTCCATATACAACGCGTTCAAGCACTTCTTCCTGCTGATTTTCCTCCTCGCATTGCATTCTGTCAATGGCTTTTGCACAAAATGGTTCAAATCCCTCAACTCCTGATGTTGATTCTGTTCACCGATGAAGCGAATTTTTCAAGAAATGCAATACGGAATTTCCATAATAACCATGTATGGTGCGACGAAAATCCACATGAAATTGTTGAAGATCGTTTTCAATATCAGTTTTCTTTGAACGTTTGGCTTGGGATTGTGGGTGACTGCATAATTGGACCGGTATTTTTACCAAGGAGACTTACCGGAGAGGTGTATCGCAACTTTTTGGAAAACACGCTCCCTGGATTTCTGGAGGACGTACCATTAGCAATTAGAGATGCAATGTGGTATATGCACGATGGCGCACCAGCCCACTTTAGTCAAGTAGCTCATGATTTCTTAACACAAGCATACGGAAATCGCTGGTTAGGCCGAGGTGGCCTGCACGATCCCGGACTTAAATCCCCCGGATTTTTTCATGTGGGGCCTTTTGAAGTTCTTGGTGTACGCTACTCCATTGGAAAACGTAGAAGACTTAAGAAACCGAATCATTGCTAGGTGCAACTCAATTACAACCGATCCTGGTGTTTTTCAGAGAGTTCGCCAGTCAATGAGGAGAAGATTGGATTCTTGCATCCGAGCTAGAGGTGGTCACTTTACACAGTTTTTGTAATTTTTGGTTGATAAAATTGTTGGTTTGATAAAATATTTGTTTTTGCCCTTGAATAAAACCTTGTTCTTTAATACTTTTTTCTGTAATAAATGTACATGCACTAAAATGTTTTTTTTTAATAAAAAACGGTACGCCGTACGATAAATAGTTAAGAGAGCTTTTTTCTTCATAATTGAACAATAAATAAAAGCATATTTGTATTTTTAGAGAAATCAGAGGCGTCCTATTTTTTCTTGAAAAATAGCCTGTTACGTGCCAATACGCGCGCCACAGGTACGACTGAAACATCGTGTTGTATTGCAAAGTATGTGTCTCACACAGCTATTAACACGCCTAAAATTTCATTATGATATCTCAAGCCGCTTTGGAAAAATCAAGTTTTTACTGTTTTTTAAAATTAAACTTCAACACGCTGTAGATCGGTAACGAAGCGTATGCGGACCTATGTTAATAGGAACTTTTTGTATAAAGTGACCTGGGCAATCACGCCCTTTAATATTGCCGCATCTTTTTTAAACACACTGTATATATACATTTAACAATCGATAAATTATTGGAGTTTTTCGGCTTTTATATGAAATATTTACAAATATTAAGTTGGTATGTATATAATTGCAAAGTAAGAGGGGATGTAAACATTGCTGTCTACAAATTACAAAACAAATCATACTAAATTATTTAATTGAAAAATATTGTCTATTTTGGGACTCGAACCCAAGTCTACAGTTTGCCGGACTGTCGCTTTTACCACTTAGCCACAATAGACCTAGGTTCAAGTTATTTAGAAATGCATTATAAAGTAACAGTGTTAATGAATCAGATGTCAGTTATTGAATGTAGATGTCAAGTTGAAAGCAGAAGTCAGTTGTGAAAGCTGATGTCAGTTTTGATAGCAGATGTCAGTTAGTGAAAGCAAATGTCAGTTATTGAAAGCAGATGTCTGTTTTGAAAGCAGGTGTCAGTTATGAAAGCAAACGTCAGATTTGAAAGCAGATGCCTATTTTGAAAGTAGATGTCAGTTATTGAAAGCAGATGTAAGTATTTTGAGAGCAGATGTCAGATTTGAATGTTTGAAAATGCTAATTATTACTCCATAGCTATATGAGTGTTTAGATCATTTCTTAGCCGTTTATTAAATATAACAATTGATAAATTATTGGATTTTTTCGGCTTTTACATGAAATATTTACTAATATCAAATTAGTATGTATGTAATTGCAAAACATCACGTTAAATGGGTTTTTCTCACATATATGTACCTCTCAATTATATGCTATGCATCGTTCAATTCTTTTTATTCTTCTAGGTTTCAAACCTAATTTAAGTAAAATACACAGTAACATGATGAAGATTAGGGTACTAACAATTGAGTCCGATACAATTAGCGCAGGCGGTTCACGTAAAATTTTTAATCACAGTAGTATGTTATAACTAATTTTACTGATTGTGGAAATCTATTAATGTTTTCAGCGATGGTGTGAAAGATACTTTGGACAATTGTAGAGATGTACCTAATACTGACCAGCAAGATATAGATCATGACGGACTAGGAGATGCTTGTGACGACGACGTTGATAATGACGGTGTAGTCAATGAAGACGACAATTGCGTATTGATTTATAATCCTGACCAAGAAGATACAAATGGTAAGTAAAAAAATTAATAATATCAATTAAAATAAATAGAATTATTCTCCTAATTATATTCGGTACTGCAAATAATTTCTATTTAAATATATACTTCGTTTATATTCATGAATGAAATATTAAGTTTAATTTAGAGTAAGCTTAAATATATAATGTTATACAATTCTATAACATTAACACCATTAAAACATTGAAGCGCTTATAAATAAGGACCTGACACGAGAGACCGATGACACTTCGCCCACGGGCGTACTATTAAATGTAGTATTTGTATTTTAAAAAGTTTTTAATTTTATTTATATAATTGGGAAACAAGCGGGTGGTGATCTATAAAATACGAAATACATTTTTATTTGTTCATTTTTTAGTTCAAGTTGAGTAAAGAAGTATTAATATTAACTAGCAATACTTTCTCAAGGTTCTCTTCTGTAAAATTTGTTCTCTTTGAATGAAATACATTATTGTAGAAAGAAAACGTCCTTTCTACATCGCAACTGGTTATAGGTGCATACTGGAAATATTCTTTTATTTCAGTTAGGCTTTCAGGCATTGCCCCATCCACAATTGACCAATGTTATTAAATCCGCATTTCTATTAAATCTGCGTCTAACTTTTGCCGAAGGCCACATCCGAAACCACTTGGAATATTTTTCAAATTATTAATAGCCACATCTAATGTGGTTAATCCATCATTTAATTTGAGATTTTGATTTTCAAAATAAGTGATTAGTTTTGGCAAATTTCCAAAGTGTTCCTGAAGAAAGTACAACTGATTTTTTAAATTCGGAATTTATTTCTTTATTTTTAGTGCCTTGCACTCAGAAATTCTTCGAGCATCGTCATTTAAATATGTAACGAAATTTTATAAACTATCGAAATTCTCTGCTCTAGTACCTTCCAGTCATTTTCCCCATTTAGTTATTACTGTAGAAAGAGGCAGTGACAAGGATGGAAGCTTTTCCCTATGAAGAGCTACTCTCAATGGTGCTTTTCTGAAAACTTATTAAAAGCGGATACAAGTCTATCAACTTCCGGAGAGGTATCTCTGATATATTCACAGATTCTGTGGAGAGCATGTGCTACACAAGTAATATGCAGCATATTAGGATATGTTTCCTTTAATGGTCTGCCTGTTTTTAACATATATGCAGCACTGTCACTGACAAATAAAAGTATTTTCCTTTGTACCTCTCGTCCGAATAAATCATTCGGTGCATATTCTCCTAAATGGTTTTAGCTATGCTAAAAATAAAATACAAGCTGCGCATGAACTCGGCCACGTTGATTACGATAGAAGAACCGAGTACTGCCAATGGTTCTTGAATAACTTGAATAATGAATAATATGAGAATATGGTCGGCAAAAGATCCTCACGAATGTGTGGAAACACCATTACATACGTATAAAATTGGTATTTGGCTGGCGGTGTTAAGGAGGCGAATCATTGGGCCAATATTTTTTAATATTGAATAATAAATGCTGAGAGATACCGAAATGACTTATTAGAATCCTTTATTAATCAGCAGCATTACGATGAAATTACAGAAAATTTTACCAACAAGACAATGCTCCACCACATACGAGACTTCTTTGATAATCGAATAGTGTATTTTCTTCTAAGGTCTCCAGATCTCGCAAGTCTGGATTACTTCATTTTTCCGCACATGAAGAACATGCTTTTTAGAACGCCATAACATACAATTGAAGAACTTTGCAATAGTATTTGAAAAGTTCGTAATAATATAATTTCTCATTTGTCAAACGGAGTTGAAAACATGAAACGCAGAGTTCGTGTGTGTGTATCGAGTCAAGAGGACAACATTTTGAGCATCTTCTTTAACATAGTATTTTTACAATAAACGCATTTCTGTAAATAATCGTCTTTTATTTAAATCATTTTACGATAAATAAGATTAAATTGTAACACAACTAAATTTTTATCTGTCACATGACAGTTGTCAAAATTTGACTTTCGAAAAACCTTACTGTTCCACAGTGTTCCCAAATTTATAATGAAATCATAGGCTACTATAAATGAAAATTTAATTAAAGGCATGGTATTTTCACCACAAATTGCACCATTATAACATTAAGAAATTCATCAAGACGCACTGTAAAAGAACATTCAGTGCCACTCATTCACTAGTAAAAAAACATAAAAAAATGTTTACTGTCGTTTGACATTAAAACCATTGGTTAGGAAAATGAAAATTCCGGGCAGTTTGTAGTATTTCAAAAGCCATTTATTTTTTGCTTTTATTTCACTCAAATCCCATCATAATCAACAAAACTATAACGTGGCGCATTTTTTTTATGACACCCTATATAATATAAGCATAAATATATGAGTTTCTTAAATTTAACTGTTAAGTATTTTTCTTTCTGATTATAATAAAGATGTACTAATTTTAATATTATCATTGAATTTATACATAGGTAATGGTAAAGGCAACGTTTGTGAAAAAGATTCAGATGGTGATGGAATAATTGACGAACTCGACAGTTGCCCCAATAACACTCAAATTTCAAGAACAGATTTTACAGATTTCAAAACAGTAATGTTGGATCCGATTGAATCGTCGCAAGGTGATCCTAACTGGGTTATATATAACCAAGGTGCCGAAATTACGCAAACAATTAATAGCGATCCAGGATTGGCAGTTGGTTTCGATAAATTCGTTAATGTCGATTACGAGGGTACTTTGTTTGTTAACACCAACAGTGCTGCCAACTATGTAGGGTTCGTGTTTGGGTAGGTATTACAAAATCACTAAATATTTTTTTATTTTTATTTTTAGAGATTTACAAATTGCATCGTTTGAAATTAAAAGATTAGACTATTGAAAAATTTAGAGAAACGAAAAGTTGTTTATCATTTAGAGTATAGTTTAAGATATCTAGAATAAAAATTAAAAAATCCATAATATATGTTTATTATAATAATATTTTTAAGTTTTAAAATTACAATTCCTGACGCAGAGAGCGATTTCACTGAGCCAGAAGACTTGTAAGAACTTTAATAATTCCAGAGCAGTTTCGTGTTCTATCCACTAAATTAAAATGTTTTAGGCCACTTTAACATCTTTTCTTGCGCTGATATCTTCCAGCCTTTCATGTTCTTTTCTTGTAAGTTTTCCGTGATTTTTTCTTCTTCCCTCAGGTATCTACCATGACACTTTTTTCACTTCATTTTCGTCTTTCAAGGTAATTTTAGCTGAGACGATAATGCAATGGGGCTTCTAGGACAAAATTACTTAATAGCTTGCAAATGTAGAATTCAATAATTTATACTATACGTATGTGTTATACCGAGTGTATTATGAAAAACCTTTGGGGCTGTAGCTTCCTTATATTTTATCTGATTTTAATTAATGATATGTCAAACTAAATCGTTTTTAGTAAATTTTTTTTTTAAATTGTACTACATATTTTTTTTTACTTATTCTAATAAACATTTATTTCCTGAAGACACCTCCATTAAATTGAGTGACAAATTTATTATTATTAAAAAAAACGAAATTTACAGAAATCAATCATATATTTTAATGAATCAAATGTTCGAAATTGGCCCCATTTTGTTCCAGACACATTTGACACCTTCTATTAACTCCAACTGCTGCGTTTAATATAAGATTTGGTGGTATTTCATGACATACTTGTACTATCCTTCTTACTAAATCATCTTTGGTATCAGGTGGAGTCAAATAGACATGATCTTGAATGTAAGACCACAGAAAGAAATCCAGTGGATTCAGATCTGGCGATCTAGCAGGCCATCGAATAGGTCCGTAAGTGCCCATTCATCTGACGCCAAAATAATTATTTAGAAAATTAGTATTCATTCGTGCATTATGGGGTGTGGCACCGTGGGGTTGGAACACCACCCTGTTTAACTCAGCAAGTGGCAACTCATCTAAATTATCGCCTAATTCATTGCGTAACAAATGATTATACTTTTCTTGGTTTAGATTACCCTCCACAAAAAAGGCCCTACTACTCTATCGCCTAAAATGCCACACCATACATTTACACTGAACCGATTTTGAAAATTGTGTTGCATCACAACATGGTTATTTTCAGTGCTCCAATGGCGATGATTATTTCTGTTGAATACACCATTTTTCCCAAAAGTGCATTCATCTGACCACAACTCACGACGATAAAAAATTGGATCTTCCCTTAGTTTATTCATGAAAACCGTGCATAATTGAACCCTTCGTTGAGGGTCGTTTTCACCGAGAACATGCACCTTCCGTGGTTTATAAGGAAAGAACTTGTGCTTCTTCAGAATGTACTGAACTGTAGAATGTGATACCTGCATGTAGTGAGCAATTTCTCGCGTAGACGTATTAGGGTTTTCTTCCACATAGAGCAAGACACTTAATTCTAAATTTTGATCTTGAATTACACGTGCGTTTATTTTCGGTTTTTTGAATGATCCAAAATTTCGTAAATTTCGCACAAGCCTTCCAAACTTATCGGCACTTGGACGCAGTCTGTCAGGAAAACGATTTCCATAAAGTCGCAAAGCAGCTGCAGAATTTGTTCCGCATTCAAAATATGCTTGAATCGCATCCACACATTCGCCATTATCCATTTCAATAACAAAATTAAGAAATAAATCGTTGAAAATGTTATAATTAATGTGTGACTGACAGTTGTCACAGCTCTCTTCGAAAATTTGGAATGCACTTTTATCGTTCAATATGACTGCTTAATTTTTAAATTTTTAAAATAAACACAGTAAATGTTGTTGACCCACCGCTCACTGATAACATTGGTTTGTAATCCTTTATGGGCTATATAGTATTGAATGTAAGTGATTTTAAAAGGTACACACATTTGCTGGTAATAAAATGAAATAGGGTATTTAAAATGCATTTAAGAAATCTCTGTGTTCGGAAAAACCAGAATAAATCGAACTAAAAAAAAACCCTACAATTTCTCGTTTTTTTTTCATATAAGGATATCTTTGTTTACAGTTTCATATTCAGAAAAAGTAATATATTTGAATAAGGAAAAAAAAATATAGTGCAATTTAAAAAAACACAGTTTGCAGCTGTCTGTCAAAAGCAAAGTGTAAAAATAAAATTCAAAGCGGATCACGTTACAGTGTTTTTAAAACGATTTAGTTCGACGTATAATTTATTACATTCGGATAAAAAATAAAAAAGTTACAACACGAAAGGTTTTTCATAATACACCCGGTATATATTCCACCCGATGTATCCAGTGATGATGTTGAACTATTCCTCGAATCTTTTGCAATTTTTTTCATTAATAAACCTCTTTTATTATTAGTGATTTCAACTTATCATACTGTTACGACCATACAAATCTTAATTTATGTCGCCCCGGAGGAAATTGCATCATCTCCTGATACAATAAACTTTCCTATGTCTGAAAGCAGTTCTTATAATTTTATCAGCTTTATTACGATCTGCAGCAACTTGACTGGTCATTTTTTAATAACATTGACGACGTTAACTGCTCTCTAAACTGTTTCTATAATATTTTAATTGACACTTTTGTGTCTTCTGTTCCTAAACGTTCTGCTCGTCCTTCATCTTACCCATCTTGGTTTACTTTTATCTTAGTTAGTACAAGAGAATGAGAAGCTTGACGAAGTTCCAAATATTCACTAACTATAAAGAATATTTGAATGGCATAGGAACTTCTATTATAGAAAATCCCAAAGAAATTTGGTCTTTTGTACGTGCAAGGCAAGGTATTTCACGGACTGCTGGCAAATTACTTTACAATGGAACTGTTTTGCATCGCTTTTCTCCACAACTTATTCGGGTGCGAATATTGATGCTGAACCTGATACTATCACACTATTTGAGTCGCTTGTCATCTACCCTGTGACACAGGAATGTATCGAAAGTATATTATGTCCGCATTTCCAGACAAATTTACTGCTGGTGATGATCAAATTCCAAGCTTTCTGGTTACAGATTTAAGTCTATTCTTTCACAGTCGCTCACCAAAATAATTAATCTTGCGCTGTCAGAACGTCAACTTTTCTTGTAATTTAAGAACATAAAATAATATTATGCTAACTATTAGCATCATACAGCTTATATGTAGTATAATAATTTTAAATTTTTGTTTTCAGTTATCAAAGTAGCCATAAATTCTATGTCGTAATGTGGAAAGGGGTATCCGCTGCATACAGGGTACAGGCGCCTTTTAGTGCATACGCAAAGGCTGGTGTCCAAATAAAGCTTGTTAATAGCGCTAGTGGTCCAGGACCAATGTTACGAAATGCTTTGTGGCACACAGGCACGACAAATAATGAAATCAAACTTTTATGGCATGACTCCAGACAATTAAAATGGGATCACTTTAAATCTTATCGCTGGAAATTAGTTCACAGACCTATAATTGGTTTAATACGCTTGAAAATTTTCAATGGAAACAATTTACTTATTGACTCTGGTAATATATACGACAATACGCTCAAAGGAGGAAGACTTGGCGTTTTTTGTTTCTCACAAGAACAAATAATCTGGTCTGATTTGCAATACAAATGCAATGGTAACGTATTTATAAATAAAATTTTTGATATTCGTAGGCAACCAGTTAGACTTATACATCCGTGATGTATTTTTCTAAATATCAAATATTTCTGATTTTTCATTCATACTTAAATCTTAAATTAAAAACAGTTAATTATCCTAACGGGCGTATACCTTGTGCGAAGACATTTCTAAATATTTTTAACAAATTCAAAGAAGATGGTTGTTTTCTAAATTCACACAAAAAAAATAAAACCAATAATGTCTTAACAGAACACATGAAGCTGAATATCCTGTGTTATTTAGGATCGCTTCTAGATGTAGCCAGGCCATTTTGGAGTATCGTACAGTTCAGTGTTCAAAACCCTGAAAGAATTCAAATTTAAATCATACAAGATATCAAGCCATTAAAACCTTTTCGAGGAACATAAAGCAAAACGAACTAATATTTGTCATATAATGTTGAATTTGTTAAATGAAAACGAAGAAATTTTAAATAAAATAATTTTTACTGATAAAGAAGCAAACAGTTTCGTAATAGATTTAAAGAGTTTTATGTACATTCTGTATGGCAATCAAAATAATTTCCCTTTAAATGCTTAAACATTTATATCTTTAATAGTTAACAGCATAGTAAGGATGAAACCCATTGATTTATTTCTTTAGCTATTAGGAAAAGGTTGGGTGTAATTTTAATAAAATAAATTCTTAGGTTACTTATTAATATTTTTAAAATTTTTATTTAGGCACATTATCATATTAACATTTTGGTTTTAGTCGTGCACGCCTTTGTTCTATTATTACACGAGCTGTAACTAAACACTCTGTCACTTTCTGCTGAACTCGCTGAAATACAGAAGTATTTCCTAACACATTATTCTAAGGGTTTTAGCCCAATTCCTGTTACCTAAAAGAAAATCATATTAAAAAATACAATTATCCTTTTTTTAAACTTACCTTCCAAAATAAAAGAGGATCTACGTCCTGATTGGAATTTGGCCTTTCGCAGTATTGCCTTTTAGTTACCTATTATTACATCAGCTGTAATTCATTTTACTTTCTCTTTTATTCTTTCCTGCAAAAATCCAAATAATGAAAGTGACTTTTGATGTGGACTAATGCCTGTTTCGATTACAAACATTTGTTTTTTAATTTCAGGATCTATTTTCTTCATAATATTAAATATTTCTTGTTCTAGAAAAGTAGCCCCAGTAGCATTTTCAGTACTACGAAAACCTGTTTTAAATCTACGGTCTAAAACAGTTGCTACACAGTAACTGATTCCAACAGTTCCAAAGTTCCAAAAGTTTGTTGCATACTGTCTTGCCTTCTTCAATCTTCAATTCCAGTAGTGATGGTATCAGATAATTGTAAGTTCTAAAGTTATTGTCATTATTAAAGAAATAGTAACATATTTATTACCGACAAGAATTTCCCACTACTGCTTTTTAAGCTAAATTTCTCCATTTTATGAAACCATTTATTCGCAAGATACCACGAGGTGTTATTTGTTTTTATCGTCTTACTGAAATGCCACCAATACTTAAGTTACGTTCTGTAATTCAATTAGAAGTAATGTGAGGACGTTTTACAATCTCATGAAATGGTAAAATCTATTTGTACTTTGTTGTTATCAACGCTGTCATATTTTCTACCTTTTTTGATACACTAATTTTAGTATCTTAGATATATTTCATCCTTAAAGAAACACTATTCATCTTCTTTGAATTTGTTAAAAATATTTAAAATTGCCTTAGCAAAAGGTATACGCCTGTTAGGATAATAAACTGTTTTAAATAAACTATCTATTTTTCAATAAAATGTATTTAATTTAAGATTTAAGTATGAATGAAAAATCAGAAATATTGCATAAGTATAACTGGTTGCCTACTGTTCACCAATGCATTGATTTTTCTTTTTTAAGCTTTACACATAGGGCGATGTATGTGTAATGATAAAAAAAAGAACCCGGTCTGTATACTTTTACCTTCATAATACGATACAGCCTCTACAGACTCCATGACTTCTTGCACTTGCATTTCTTTAAAATGCCTTTATCCAAAATTTTTCTTTTCTTTGAGAAATATCTAGAATATTTTCCAGGGAGATATTTTTTTAATATGCACAGTTTCTAAAAAAGTTAATATGTTACATGTAATAGTGTTGCTAATATTAATTGTACATATCTATTATTATCTATGTAGGAATGTTTTTAGTATTTATTGAACAATGGAATGTTTTGCGGTAGGTAGCCATTCAGGCCGCACATGCTTTCCAAACCACGATAGTATGTCATACAAATTTGTACTGCTTGCGATAGTCAAACATTATATGTTTAAAATTGCCAAATATAATGTATGCCTCAAGAGTTTTGGGACAAAATACAAGTCTATGAATATAAATAAAATAAGAAATACTAAAATATCGGGTAGGCAGTTCAGTTACCGAAATCGATTGCTTTGTAATGACTTACGAATTACAACTTAGAAAAAGCGTCTATAATTTAGTTGGGCAGATGCCTAAATTTCAAATAGTCCAATTTTTTGATAATCGAAATGTGTCACGGAAAACCATATATCGTGCGATAGCAAAATGTGAGCAAGGTTCGCCATTTCTAAATCATCTGAAAAGGGGAAGACCGGGACTGTTTGGACATAGAGCAAAAAACAAATTAGTCGAAAGTTCCAAGAATAAAATTGGAGAGTCATTGAGAAAACTTTCACGACGTTTCGGTGTTTTCAGGGATACAATTTCCAGAGAACTGAAGAGAAGATGTGTCGAATATCGCACAAGAAAGAAATGTCCTAAATATACGCCAAATCAGTTAGCTAGAATATCGAGATGTTGCCGTGCTTTAAGGCTGGATGATGAAAAGTACTTTACTCTGAGTAATTCCGAAATTAAAGGAAACGAAGGTTTTTACACCGACAATTGGCGAATGTCCAGCAAAAGGCCGAATTTTTTGCTTATAAAGGTTTAGTTTGGTGGGCGATATCAATTTGTGGGATTTCCAGACCTTATGTTGGACGAGTTAGAGGCGAAATTGTCGACAGCCGAAGATATTTTAACGATTGCTTAACAAAATCGGTTAATTTTATCCACTAGCATCATGTTCAAGATCATATTATATTTTGGCCTGACTTAGCTTCCTACTATTATGCACGCGAAATTCAAAATTGGCTGAATTTTTGCAACATACCTTTTGTGCCGAAAAACGACAACCCCCAAAATTTACCGCAGGCTGGGCCAATTGAAGATTTTTGTGCCATTTTATCTCGAACAGTGTATGATGGAGGTTGGGAAGCCGAAAACAAGCAACAATTAAGACGGCAGATTTTTTAAAAAATTAGAGAGATTGACCTTGAAACCGTCCAACGCTTAATGCAAGATGTTCCCAGGAGACTGCGTATTGTTGAAGATTGCAAACCTTTACATTTAATTCAAAAAAAAAAATTGCTGTTAATAAAGCTGTTAATTATATCCGTTCTGAAAAATTGCCATAAAACCATTTTCACTTTTTAAAATATACTAAAGAAATTTGTGCCAAAACTTTTGAGACATACGTTATAATGGTAAACTAGGTGAGAAACGTGAACAAAAGGCGGCTAGACGGATAGTCTTAAATATGATGAAGGGATTAGAAAAATCAGGGAAAAACGCGACAAAAGATATTTTCTTTTTAAGCTTAGAACTTGCAGGAGGTGAAGGGAAACAATGAACTTCCTCAAAGAATTAGTAACGTCAATTGGAAGAAAAGTATATTCAGTTAGATGTAACTATCAAGAAAGTACCAAGAGAGCGTCTCGTTGCCTAGAAAAGAAAAAGAAAAACCGTTTTCTGCAGCACGGAAAGAGGCGACATTTTCGACGATAAAAAGAAGAAACCACAGATAATACACTATTACAATAAAACAAAATCAAGTGCAGATACTATGGACAAGCTTGTTCGGACGTACGCCATAAGGCAAATACAAAGATGACCTATTACAATTTTTAGTGCTCTCAACGCTTGTAATATGGTGTCACTTGACTAAAGACTGGGAAATTAAAAAGATATTACAAAAAGCGCCAATTTCTCATGCAACTAGCAGAAGAACGCTAAGCAATTACCCATTTTCTTAATGTAATTCTATTTTATGTAAATTGGAAATCAAAAGAGATCACCAAAGTGTCCATAGTAGTTTATCTCTTCTCAAATTTAACTAGTGTGGGAAGAGCTACGTCGGACAAACCGGAAGATCGATTGGACAAAGAGTCAAGGAACACCTGAGGCGGCACACGAAGAAAGAGAATTGGACATTCAGCGGTTGCAGAACATGTACACGAGAACTGGCACCGAGTGAACTTTGTATTAGCTACAACAAAGAATTACCACAGTAGAATTATTAGAGAAGCTATCGAAATAGAAAAGGTTAATCGTGGACACCGCTATGTACTCAGCAACACCTAGCAGAGCCTACTACGCGAATCCATTACGACAAATGGAGCAAGACGGTCGCACACCACTAAACCAAGGTCATATATAAGGAAAAACAATAACGAAGAGAGTCAGTCTGACACCAAATCCTGGAAAAGCTTGAGGTAGGAACAGCGAAGTTCGCAAGAGGATTGTATTATAACACACGTTTTAATCACTCAATAGTTTCTGAAACATAATTTACTTCCAGATATTTATTTTACAATAGCTTGCGTCAAGTTGAGACCTAAACAACATAAATATTCAAGACAGTGCAAGATACGAAAACCCGGAACCTTCTTACCCGTAATTTAATAACCTTCAAATTAGAATATCAGAGCCCTATTCTAAAGGTTACTGTCACCGAACGAACTCTAAAGGAATTCTAGCTAAAAAAAATATTAACTTCCATTTCACGTAGGTATTTCTTAATTAGCCATTCGAATATTAGATAAGTCATTGAATTAATATTTGAGGCAATCGATTTAACAAGCCCAATTGTTTTATATGTCTTTGATAGTTTATACAATTTTAGCACGGTGAAGTTGGAGGTTGTTGATTTATGTCTTAAAGTAGGGTCTAATAATTTAGGAAACCTATTAATTTCTTCAAATTGTCTAGCTACTTTAGACTAAGAAGTTTTGTTTATCGCTTTCTGATAACATAGTGTTTGTTCTATCGTAATAATCGCTTTTGTCCATAATTACTATTTTATTAAATTCGCCAGTCTTTAGACAAAAGCAGTTATGGTAATGTTTAAAAAATCATTAAAATATATTCACAATCGGAAACATGAAAAAAGTAATTACAGGTTCCAAGAGAAAAGTTATAAACATTTTAAGAAAATATAGTATTTGGAAATATTCCAGATGGCATACAAGCTAGTATCATAGAGGGTATTTGATTATTCAATAATTTATTCATGAATATATTTTTTTTTACAAATGCCATTAATTTCGATAACATAAGAGGTCTTATTTATTTGTTTGTTTTTAGATCATGTGTCCGAAGAGATATATGATGGATTGTCATCTGATCTGAGAAAATTGGTCGAAATAGAACCTTAGAAATCCAAAGACGAACACATCTAGTTTATACATGTTCAAATTGTTCAACTCTACCAATTATTCTATTTTGTATCTTCTCTTTCAATGTATTATAATATCTTTCACAAATTTATATTTTGTAGTATCATCACTTTTGCTTATTTTATAAAAAAATAAAAATAAATATACTAAAATACAATTAAAATAGTTAAAATAGTATACATATATATACACGGGACCACTGATAATTAAGAAAACAGGTTTCAATAAAACTTTATATGATATCTTTGCTGGAGAATCCAGTCTAAACACCGAATAATCAATGTTTAACTAGGTGTTTTTTGATTTAGACATCCCAACATATAGTCTTTTCTCTATTCCAATTGTTTCTCTGGTAATTCTTGAATGAAAATATTCTATGCTGAAGGTAAATTGCAGATTGCTACTCTATATTATTAAATTATAATATATACTGCAGTATATATAATAATCGCATTAACGACAACTGAACCCACTGAACATAGAATTTGCACTAAATTTTGTCAAACACATGGTCATTCGGGCTCGGACACCATTTGTAAGATTCCTCAAGTATATTGATATGAATAAAATGATTATGAAATGAATTTATGGGGGATACACAAATTCAAGAGTGATTTCGATTCAAAAAAGCAAACCGGATTCAGAGTAACATCAGGGTCCAACTAGTTTTAAAAAAATTATCTGTCGCAGTAAGGAGGAAACGGTCAGGTTTATGGAAAAGTAGCGACTGGGCGTCTCACCACGACAACGCGCCGGCTCATTTATCAACAATTTATTGTCAAATACGGCATTCTTCAGCTACGTCAACCACCTTACAGTCCTAACTTAGCTCCCTGTAACTTCAGGCTTGTTTCCCAGATTGAAATATTGTATTAAAGGAAGAAGATTTGATGACGACCAAGACATAAAAAGGAATACGACGAGGCAGCCGTTAGCTATTACGAACGCTAAATTCAAAAACTGTTTTCGAGTTGAAGGGAAAGTGGGAAGATCGCTAGAAAAAGGTTGTGGTTTCCCAATTCCCAATAGCAGTAGTTTGAAGGGAACACCTTCGCCATTGCCCAGATTTAACTTATTTTCTTGCTACAACAGACCTCGTATATTATAACTCTTGTATAATATTTTAAAATTTCATTCATTTCATTCAGTCTTTGTTCGATCGTTTCCAAAATGTCAATATCAGAAATTCAAGTTGCTTATTCAATATTATATTTCTATGTATAAGAAAATTTGTTAATAGCATCTCAAATACTCTACACTCTTTAGTATAAAATAATATAAGAAAACAATTAATTACACAACTCATAGTTTTTTAACACATTTAATATTGTAAAACTACAATTCCATATTATAAAAGTTAGGGATAGCGTAATTATCAATTCCAAGATTGTATTTTCCATTCGTCTCGGAAATTTGGTTGAAAAATAGCAGATTTTCTCTCTCTTTCCCACTCTGTCGACGACCAGTCAACTGAAAAAATGACAAAACATAATTAGGTACGTCAAATATTTTTTTAATAAAGAAACCCAAAAACAGTAGTTCGTTTTTGGGCCAATATAAGTCTCTGTTTAAGACGGTTTTCAGTTTAAAACTTTATTTAATAAACATAAGGAAGTGCGACAGTATATCAATCTTTTGTAAAGAATAACCCCATATATTTCTTAAGTTGAGAATTACTATTTGTATACAGGCATTTCTAAATAAGTACGAAAATTTCAAAAAACTCTGAGCAAAAATGATCCTATAAATACATTTACGATGTTATAAAAATGCTGTTATAATAGGTCATGGTGCTCCTTGATTTCATTAGAATTGCAGTAAGATGAATGTGGTAGGTGGTAAGGTGAATTACTTCATCAATAACATTGTTTCTGAAACTAATTTACTAGAGTTCACAAAATGTGACCAGTTATTTTCCGCACTTTAGTGGTCTTCACTTTTATATGTTACCGCATTCTTCTTATTTGCTTCGCATATGTCAATTACTATCAGTTGTTGACCTTATTTTTTTGGATTAATAATTCTTTTCAGACCTCAATACATCAACTTTGTGTGTATGATGTGAGTATAACATTAAAAACTGCGTTAACAGCTATGGCTACTGGGTAAATTAATGTTACTATACCACTACTGTCTAAAATAGACGCCGATAACAAAACAAAACGTCCCCTTGAAATCTGCTTCACAACATCTCATTGGTTTGTTTAGAAGCAACGGAAATTTAAAATTTGAATAAATATTCAAATTTATATCAATTACAATTTCCTTCGAAATTAATTACATACAACTAATTACATATTTAAAATTAGATATTAACACTATTCAAAATACTGTATTTATAAATTTTTCAAAATTTTATTTAGTTTTAAATTAAATGACAAGTTGTAAATTAATTGATTAAGTGAATTAAAAGTAATTCACAAATATACAAGAGTAGTTATGAAACTGCCTTATAGATGGAGTAATATTAAAATTATTATAGTTGTCAACTTGCGTATACTTAGTTCGTAAATAACGGTGGGTAAACAAATTGTACTTAACCTTATCCACCGTTTCCCTCGTGCAACTCTTATTGTTTATCTAAAGAGTAATTTTATTGATATTCTTCCGACTAGTGGAGCAGTGACTCTTATTGGTGCATGATGAATACAATTACTGTGTAGGTTCGGTACTCAATCAGAATACATTGAAAATAGTGAACAAAAATAACTATTGTAAACTCGTTATATACGATTTGTTGATTTTGGATAAATAATCTATTAAATAAAACAAGAGAGTAACAAGCAAAAGTAAATGGTTTAATAGTTGTTTTCGTAATTCAGGTAAGTGGCAAACATAATAATATTAGATTAAACATACAATTAAGTCACGTGATCAGTAAAAATAAATAGTTTTAGGTTAAGTGACGATATTATCTGATAACGTGTGAAAATCAGTCTATTTAATTAAAATTTGAAAACAAGATTTAGAAGAACTGTATTTTTCTGTAACTTTAAATGTATTCTAATATTTAAATGAACATATAAGACATACATTGCATAATATCTACGATTGTGTTTCTTTCATTATATAAAACATGAAATTGATTTAAAAAAATTCAAAATTCTAGGATGGAAATAAATTATACTCAAGTCTAAATACGTGTGGATTCAGGAGATTCAGTTTTAGTCTGCAAATTCGAAGTTCAGGATATAGGACTTGGGCTTCGGACAAAATCCAGGTAGCGTTCCCTTAGCTTGGGTTGGCGTGTACAGCGACTCCGGGAAAATTTCAAATTCGTTTAAAAAACGGACAGGATGGTTTTAGGATTTGTTAACTTCGTCGAACGTGGCTTGGTAAGTTTAGAAAACTTTGGATATACTTGTGGAATTGATTTAACACTTTATTTTACTATTTTTTATTAAATTTCAGAGTAGTACTTTCAAAATACGTCGACTTCTTCGTTGAATTTCTACCAAGGTGACGCCAACTATCCTTTGTTTTTAATGCTGGCTTCTCATTCGTTCTTGTTATATGTATTTATTTAATCTCGTTGGTATTTTATGCAAAAGTAATAAATTATACACACTAATCGTCATGATATTTTACAAAATTATAAATTTAATTTTTAATATATAAATTATAATACATTGAATGTTCAATGTTTCATATTTATGCTAGTTTCCAATAGGGATATTTCCCGCTGTATTATATTTAAATTAGTACAGTTTTACCTAAAGTGTGTGTACTATTTATTATCAATCAATTAAGTTAAAAATTTTCGGTACAATAAACTATAGATTAAAAATGACTAAGGAAAATGAGTACATGAAAATAAATAAATATAAGATATAACTTTGAGTAATTAAAACGCGAAATTAACTTTAATGATATGACAGGTGAAAAGTGCAGTTCCAAACATTACTTAATTTCTAATACTAACATACTAACGTTAACGGTCTGTATTTAATTAATCCCAGGAATTTTTATGTGTAGGCTTGACCTACCATAATATATATATATATATATATATATATATATATATATATATATATATATATATATATATATATTCATAAAAACATTACAAGTTAAAATGTTGAGAGTTCGTGTTAGTTACTAGCAAAAGGATTATAATTTTACTTACTATAGTTACTCCCAAAATAACTAGAAACAGAAGTGATGCCAGACTAACTACGATGACTGCTATTGCCCACTGTGGTAATACCACACTTTTTGTATATTCTCTTGGTGATATAACATGGGACAATACTGCGAAAAAGAAAAGTTTTAAAAAAAAATATTTCATTTAGGTTTCAATCTTCACACGAAGTTAGTCTATAAAATTCGGTGAATGATCTAATATATCAGTATTCAACGCTTGAAACAAGGTCGCTCGTATGCGTAGAAATGCATAGACATGTCTGGACCTATCCCTTGTCGGGGATTGCGCGAGGCTGTTAAAGCAATACTATTACATCCCAACAGAGTATTCCGAGCAGTGCGCGACGAAAATACATAGAGCAACGACAAAACATTAAGTTCTGCTTCAAATTGGATAAAACGGCGACGGAAGCTCATGAAATGTTGGTACAAGTTTACAGGCAGGATGCTGTGTGTAGAAAATGTGTGTACTATTGGTTTATACACATTCGTGCTGGCAACGAATCGATTGAAGGCCAACCGCGTTAGAGCAGGCCATTCACAAGCCGTTCGAGCCGGCCATTCACATGTCGTTCGAGCCGGCCATTCACAAGCAGGACACCGGAAAACATCGAACATGTGCATGTTGCTAGAAAAAGATGGGCGTTTGACCTTGCGATTAATAGCAGAAGAAGTGGGTATTAGCAAAGACACAGTGGAAGCCACCATCCATGAAGATTTGGGTAAAGGCAAGAATTGTGTCGCACATCCTAACAAACGAGCAAAAATCAAGAAGTTTTGACCAGTGGCGATTTCGTCGACATGCGTGACCGGTGTCCATCCCTTTTGGGTTCCATTGTCACAGGGACAAGTATTGGTGTTACCAGTGTGATCCCTAAATGAAAAGACAATCATTGGAATGGCGGCCACCTTCTTCCCCGCGACAAACAAAGAGCCGTGCTCAAAAATCCAAGGTGAAGACCATGCTGATCGCATTTTTCGACAAAGAGGGTATTGCCCATAAGGAATACGTCCCTGTTGTAGAAGTAGGTTGAGTTGCCTATTTTGTATTATGTTGAACCTATTATAAGTTACTTAAATAAACAGTCACCAACTAGATGTCGATGAGTATAGTTGTAATGAACCCATCCAAATAAATAACAGAACACAACATGGCGCTGCAGAACAGTTGCGAACAATAAACTACAAATTAAATAAATAAAACAAATTAAATTAGATAAATAAAAGACAAAATGGTAAAAGCAACTCAAAAATGAGTGGAAAAGAGTTACTCCCAATGAGAATTAAGGGAAATTTAGCACAAAACTGGAAGGCGTGGCTTAAAAAATTCCAATTTTACATGCAAGCAAATGAAATAAACAAAAAAGAAGAAAAAGTTCAATGTGCCAAATTATTAGTATATTTAATTGGTGATGAAGATGTTGAAATATATAACACATTTGAATGTGAAGAAAATAAAAAAGATAAAATCAAGGTATTAATTGAAAGATTTGAAAAGCATTTTATGCCGAAGAAAAACATAACTTTTGAAAGGTATAAATTTTTTCAAATAAGGCAGGATGAAAAAACATTGAACAGTTTGTAACTGAATTAAAAAACCAAGCATTGTTTGTGAATTTGGTGACCTAAAAGATCAACTTGTTGTAACCATGATAATAATTGGTATAACAAATAATGATCTAAGAGAAAAATTACTACAAACTGAAAAAATGAAATAAGAAGAATTAATTGAAAAATGTGCAATGTGGGAAATTACGAAGAACCAAAATATGGAAATGGTCTCAAGTAAATCATTGGATGCAGTACAAAAGACATCCTACAACAAGCAGAAGCAGGGAAAAAAAGGATGAACAAAGAAAAATACCAGGTAAAATTTCCAACTGCTCAAGATGTGGAAGATCACACGATATAAACAAACGTCCAGATTATAAGGTACAATGCACAAGGTGTAAGAAATTCAATCATTTTGCATTTAAATGTAAGTCAAATCAAAGACAAATTAATAATGTAAATGTTGATTGTGATGATGTAAATGAGCAATTAACTATAGATGTAATTAGAAATAATCATTGTAAAAATTTATGGCATGTTGATTTATTAGTAATGAATAATCAGTAAAATCGAATCATTTGGCGCAGATGAATCAGTTATTCCTTTAGACTTAATAAAAATTATCAAATCAATTTAAAACCAATTCGATCAAAATTGCTGTCATATTCAGGTGAATATCTTCCCATTATTGGTAAATTTGAAACTAATATAAGTAATGAGCATATAAACAAAATCTAATTAATGAATTTGAAAACATATTTAAAGGTGTAGGAAAGATTGGAAAACCATATCACATCGAATTGGAAGAACATGCCAAACCTATTGTTCATCCAATTCGTAGAGTACCTTTTGCTTTGAGTTAGAACAATTACAAATTATACAGAAAATAGAGGCTAGTTCAGACTGGATAAACCCTGTAGTTTTGGTAAAAGGCAGACAATTCTTTACGTTTGTGTCTGGATCCACGTGATCTAAATAAAGTAATAAAAAGAAAAATAATTAAAATACCTACAATAGATGAAATAATGTCTAATTTAAATGGTGCTAATGTTTTCACAACCCTCGATGCCACACACGGGTTCTGGAACATTCCGCTTGACAATGAAAGTAGCAAATTATGTACTTTTGGTAGGTGGAAGACAGAAGTTTTTCAGGAGAGATTTAAGAACATTTTCAATCTAGAAGGTGTAGAGGTTTATGTAGATGATATTTTAATTTGGGGAAAAAATCAAGAGGAGCATGATATGCGACTTAAAAAAGGTTTTGAAATAGCAAAAAAGAATAATATAAAATTTAATAAAAATAAATGTAGATTTCGTATAAATGAAGTAAAATATTTAGGATATAAAATTTCAAATAACGGTTTAAAAATTGATGATAAAATAGAAGCCATTACAGAAATGCCCAAACCGAAAAATAAAACTGACGTGCAACGTTTCTTGGGTATGATTACGTATGTTGCATGATTCATAAACTACTTGTCAGAAAAAACAAAGCCTTTAAGAGACTTATTAAAAAATGATAATGTATTTATTTGGAGTGAGGTACAAGATGCATCTTTCAATAATTTAAAAAAAGAACTGATTAATGATATAACTTTGAATTATTTTGATATAAAGGAGGAAGTTACAATATCAGTCGATGCAGCAAAAGCTGGTTCAGGAGCTGTTCTTTTGCAAAGAAACAAACCATGTGCATACGCATCTAGGGCAAAGACAAAGACTCAGGAAAATTAATCACAAATAGAGAAAGAGCTCCTAGCCATATGCTTTGGAATAAATAAATTTTCACAGTATATTTATGGAAGAAAATTCCGTGTAGAAACGGATCACAAACCACTTTAAACAATATTTAAGAAAACTCTGAATGATTGTCCTGCAAGACTACAGAGAATGATGTTATCGATTCAAAAATATGATATAGAATTGATTTACAAACCGGGCAAGGAATTAGTTGTTGCAGATACTTTTTCTCGTGCGACTGTTAAGAAAGTCAATGAAAATACTTTAGACTTAGAATCACATGTTTGTATTGTAAAAAAACATTTAGAAACGGATCAGAAGATGCAAGAGCTAATTGAATTCACTGATAACGATGAAGATTTAAAAATTTTGAGATCATACATAATTAATGGTTGGCCTAAAAACAAAAGAGACACTCCTGAAAGTATTAGATGGTATGAAAAAATTAAACATGAACTAGTTATTATTCACAATTTAATTTACAAAACACATAAAGTCATTATTCCTAAGGCTTTGCGTAAAAATATATTAAAAAACATTCACAAAGGACATTTAGGAAGAAATAAATGCATTGCAAGAGCAAACTTCTCAGTCTACTGGCAAGGTATGAACAAAGATATTGAACAAGTAGTGAGTAAGTGTAAAACATGTCAAAAATATCAGAATTCAAAGCCAAAGGAACCTTTGATAAGCCATAATATCCCAAATTTACCTTGACAAAAAGTTGGTATAGATCTATTTAAGTACAACAATGAAGAATTTATATTAGTTATTGATTATTATTCTAATTTTTTTGAAATTGAGAACTTAAACAATTACATGTCGGCTGAAAATGTTATAAATAAACTTAAAACTGTTTTATCTAGGCAAGGTATTCCACGGATAATAAATTTTCACAATAGCCCACAACTAACAAGTGAAAAATTTTAACAATTTTCTGAAGAATGGAATTTTGAACATACAACTTCTTCATCCCATTATCAACAATTTCAATCAAAATAAAAAATTTCAATGTTAATGATAGTATTTCATATCAAATGAATCCAAAATCACATTGGTCAAAATGCAAAATAGTAAAGAAATTAGGTTTAAGGAAGTACTTAATTAAAAAGGAGGATGGCAGTTCAATAGTCAGAAACTCTAAATTTATAAAGAAAAGGAATGAGTGTACTATTGAGCTACCTGAAACCAGCAGTGAAGTGATAGAGTGTAATATACCTGATGAGAACTTACAAACTAATGAGATGAGTAGCAGCACCAGTGAAGAAACACAAAGTGATACTTCGAATCTGAATTTGAATGAACAATCAAGCTTTGGTAGAAGAATAAAGAAACCGAATAGGCTTAATTTGAAAAATACAATATGTAAGCATATTAATTAAGAAAAATGTTTATTTTAATTAATTAATTCCCAAGAAAGGGCGATGTTGTAGATGTAGATTGAGTTGCCTATTTTGTATTATGTTGTATCTATTATAAGTTACTTAAATAAACAGTCACCAACTAGATGTCGATGAGTATAGTTGTAATGAACCCATCCAAATAAATAACAGAACAGTCCCTGCTAGCAGTGACTGTCACATTCTACCTGGAAGACTATGATGATCACATTTTTCGACAAAGAGGGAATCATCCATATGGAACTAGTCCTTGGTAGCAGTGGCTGTCGCATTCTACCTGGAGGTTCTCAAACGTATCTTGCAGCGCATCTGGCGCATTAGGTCACAGGTGATCGAGACCGGAAATTGACTTACTGCACGACAATACACCATCGCATATGAGCATTCTTGTACGCCAATTTTTATCTCTACGTGGCGTGACTGTTTTGGAACACCCACCCTACTCTCCAGATCTTGCTTTTGCTGACTTTCTTTGTTGCCTCATATTAAGGGGATCTTGAATAGATCACGATTTGCAGACGCCAAGGAAATTCAGGACTGCGTGACAGATATTTTGGAAACGGTTCCAAGAAAAGGCTTTTCCGACAGTTTCCAGATACGAACGTTGTCAAAAGTGTGTTGCGTCTGGTGACGACTACTTCGAAGATACTGTCGAATGTGCATTCTGTTTTTGTGTTTTTGTTAGACCATTCGTCGAATTTTATAGACAAACCTCGTATGTATAAAGAAAATCGGTATAGCAAAAAATTCTTGATTTTACAAATTTTTAAGAACATTGTATGTAATAAGAATATGCATGTACGAGTATGTATGTACTGTTCGGCTGCTCCGTGCCAAAACACAGTAACTTACATTTTATTCAAATGTCCTTTATGTATTTATGTACTTACTGTGTTTGGGCGCATCTTTTAAAATGGATTGCGCTTCCAACTCTGGTTTAAAAGATATTGAATATCAAAACACAGTATCTACATTGCTTACACCGATTTGCCACTGCAAAACACAGTATCTCTTTTTTTATATACCAAAACACGGTATATACCAGATACTGTGTTTTAGTAATTCAAAACCTGTTTAAATTATATCAAAAGATAGATGGCCTTGCCAGCTGCTGTGTTTTCAGTTATTATTTCACCTAAAAAATGTAACGTCGCTAGTTTGTTTTATGCAGTTTTTTAGTTTATACTTTTTTAAGAAACTACTGGAATAAATAAATGGCATCACGTTGTAAAGCAATGGTAGCCATGTGTTTAGAAAACATGTAAGCAGTATCTGTAGTGCAAATGATATACTGTTAAGTAAAAATTTATTTTGCTTAGTTTTAACCTAACCCAATTAATTTTTTTTATTTTCTGCGATTAAAACCTTCGCTGAGTAAAGCGCAAAAGCACAAAAATACAAATTTGGTACCATTCTTTGGTACCAGAAAATAATAGTGTAAGAATCTATTCCATGGACCTTCAGAAAGTAATATTGATTTCCATCATACCTGGCGTAAAAGATGGCCTATTCATAAGTCGTCTTGTAGCATTTAATTTAACGGCCTGTTCGCTTAAAAAAATTGTCGTTAAAAATTTCTGTTCAATAAGACACTAGGGCATAGATGTTGATGCTTTATTTAAAGTTTTTAATGTAGAAATAGACGTAAAGGAATTCATTATTTTTACTGACAATTGTACAGCCCAAAATAAAAGTTGGATGTTGTACACACCTTCAGTTTATATAGTAAATCAAGATAATATCGGGCTTGTTACCCTAAGATATTTAACAAAAGGTCACGCACATATAAGTCAGATGGTATTCATGACAATATTGAACGAAATATAGCAAAACTTGGTAACATATATGACTATGAAAATCTCAAGGAAGCAGTGCGTTCTTCAAGACAAAATTGTCATGTACTAGATGTGACAGAATTCTACAAGTGGGAGAAAAAAAGAGGCAACCTCGAAAAAACAAAGAAGATCCCTTAAACGTATTTTTGCTCAATGATTTGGTAGAAGTGCGGTTTAAGAAAGTTTCCATACTATTAGAATACAAAACAGATTGTAATCAGCCAGATTACTCGTCAATCGACTTTTTGCAAAATAAGTTCAACCAAAATCAAAAGCCTCAAGTCTTATCGATATGGGGAGTACCTAGTAAAAAAAAGACATAGTCGCGGTCCTGGGACCCTTAATGAAACTACAAAATCGTGTAGATTTCTGGAAAAATTTAAATCAAAATGATTCAATTTCTGATTTACTGTAACATTTCGATACTGAAAATATTGATACTGTTTAGTGTTTTGACTATTTTACTACCTACACTATTTTTATACTTAGGTATCGTGTCTCTGAACCTGAATTATTGTTCATGTGAACCTAAATAAAATAAATTTCATTTAAATTTCCAAATGTTTGCATTTTCACCAACAGATACTATGTTTTGAAGCAAAAAAAAAGATTTCCCCGAGTCAAAACACAGTATGTGCCTAATCAAAGGCCACAATTACAATTTTTCAAATTTAAAAATAGGCCAAATTACATCATGTAGTGAGCTATTGAACTGCAGAAAAATATTTGGAATATTCGATGCATGTTGTAAGGGCCGAATAAAAAACACCAAAAACACAATAACTCAAATTTTTTTAACTTACTGTGTTTTGTCATGGAGCAGCCGTATTGTTTTGATCTAACGAAATAAATCTTGATGAAACAATTTTTTTCGTCAGACATTGAAAGGAAAACTAACAATGTAGTAAATAAGGATTCGTTCTAATCTCATCTCACAAATATTATCTTTCGTATTTCTCTGAATTTGCTTCTTATTGTCGAAGTATCCACTGCATAATAATGGATTAATTAGGACTGGAGATTCCCAATCAAAATAAAATCTTGAATAAATTTAATGGAAATGGGATGAAATTGATCCTGGTAAAGAAAAACAAAACTTTCTTCTTATAATGACTTATACGAAGCACTTCTAAAGTGGATAAAAGTGATTTATGATAAGAACTTGCCGATATTGGGTTTAATAAGAAAAGAAAAAGCCGAGGAATATGCTAAAACTTTAGGACGCTTAAATTTTCAGTTAACTAATGGTTGGTTGGGCAATTTCAAATATCGTAACAGCATAGTGCACAAGGTTATTTCAGGATAAAGTGCGAATATTGGTAAGTTTGATTGCTATCGCTGGCAAGAAACGGTTTAAAAAGGAACCTTGCACAATCCTAAAAACGTTTTTAATACCAACGAAGCGTATCCCTTTTTCTTTGAGTGTTTGCCAAACAAAGCACTGACTTTTAAAGATGATAAATGTTTTAGAGGCACGCACAAATAACTGAACTTAATAGATTTTGCACAAAGTTGTGGACGACAAAAATCACTCAATTAGATTTAGAAGCAATCTTCGCCAAACCTGTCTGGGTAAGAAGATACACAGCAACTTTCCCAGTTTAGAAAATTATGGAAATATCTTATGGCAAATGATGCTATTAGTAGCACCTTATCTTTACGAGACTTCTTAGAAGTCGACAGTGACACGGCAATTTCAGGATTGCAAGGTGACTCGGACATTATTGAAAGTTTTATTTGTACCAAAAATTAAAATGAAGAATAAGATAACGATGCAGAAAATAAAGCAACTATTTAAGACCTAAAGACGATGATGAATATCAACTTTGAAATCCATTAGATTATTCTTCTATCATCCAGCAGCTGAAATTCATCGTTAATTGTGTGCGGTGTATGGTCCAAACATTATGAGTGAAGGTGAAGTCCGTCAATGGGTACGGCTTTTTTAAAAAAGAAAAAACTAACTTTCACAATGAAGCCAGGAGCGGAAGGCCATCTCTTGTCAGTGATCACTTACTGAACAGAGTGAATGAAAAAATTCATGTGGACCGTCGCTTCACAATCTCGGAACTTTCTGATCATTTCCCTATTTCTAGGAGTCTTCTACACTAGATAGTGACAGAAAAACTAGGCTACTACAAGTTTTGTGCTCGCTAGATACCAAAACTGCTTACCGACGACCACGAAATCAAAAGAATTAGTTCTGCAATAGACTTTTTTTGTCGGTATGATTGAAGGGGAAGATCGTTACTGGAGATGAGACTTGGGTAGCCTATGTGAATGTTTAGACAAAACAGCAGTCAATGCAATGGGATCGTCCAGTTTCTCCAAAGCCAAAGAAAGTCCGTCAAACTTTCTCTACAATGAAATTGATGGTTACGGTGTTTTGGGATGCTAAGGGTATCTTGATCGTTGATTTTATGGAGCGTGCAATCACTTCTGCAGTGTGTTGTGAAACTTTGAAAATACTACGACGCGCTATCAAAAACAAGCGTCGTGGTCTGCTGACATCTGGTGTTGTGTTTGTTAACGACAATGCTCGTCCTCACACAGTTCAAAGAACAAATGAACTTTTGGCCAAGTTTAAATGGAACGTTTTTTATAACCCCCCTTCCTACAGCCCGGACTTGGCTCCCAGTGATTTCCACCTGGTCTCATACATGAAGCGGTGGCTTGCATCTCACTGGTTCGCCAATGACGAAGAGCTTCCAAACGCTGTGACAGGTTGACTACGTTCGCAGACAGCAGATTTTTATACAGAGGGTATTTCGAAAACTGTTAAAAGATATGACAAATGCTTGAATTTGTTTGGAGATTATGTCGAAAAGTAGAGAAAGATTGTAGTTTTAACCCATTAATGCCCAGAACAATTTTTTTTTAATTTCTCTTGGACCCTGTGATATGTTATTGCTATAGGCATGTAATCATCGAAGTATACGGAAAAAATACATTTTTTACTTTTTTTCCGTGTTTTTTTTTTTGACGTATGATAAAACATACGGTGGAAAGACAGGGGTGAAAATAACTACTAGGTAGAGAAACCTTATCATTTATTTTTGTTACAATTTTTTGCTTATGTTGTTGTTTTAAGTGTTACATTTATAACAACATACATAAATATTGTAAGTATACTTTATTTTTGATGATACAATCGGAAAAAAGTATCCGGATGAAGTCCGACATTGCATTTCAAACAAACAAATTTGGAACATTTACCACATTTTGCACAACGCCGTTGGGTTTGTTGCTTATTTATCCAGTGTTCCTTCATATCGTGTCTTATTTCAGACATAACACCTGAAGTACGTTTAGGTTGAGGGCCCGTAACTGAACCGGAAGGTGGAGATGTCATAATGGCCAACACTATCCTTCTTAAAAATTCTACTAGAGAAATTGACTCATCACAACGGCGATATAGATACCACATGTTTACTACGGCTCCATTCAAGCAGAAGCGAAATAGTGGCCAGTACCATTTCTTAGAGCGTATTCTAGATCTGTACAATCCTCTCATCTGATCAAACCGATCAACACCTCCCATGCCTTTATTATAAAAATTGATTGCGGTTGGTTGGTCGACAGAAACACTTGCGTGATCTTGTTTTGACCAACGTCTACAAGAAACTTTTGTTCTACAGATTGTCTCATCTTCCAAGTTCGTCGCTAATGTCACCTGACTGTTGCTGTGCCAACGAATGAGGGTAATATTGGCCTCTGGGTCGTGCAATGTGAAGTGTGATGCACGTTTTTCTTTCTTCAATTCCTTTAGGGGTGCTTTCTCTATTCGGTCCGATCTTATTGTTCCAACGCAGTACAATTTCTTCTCTTTTAGCGTATCTAAGAGGGACAAGGAATTAAAGTAGTTGTCAATGAAAACAATGCTATTACTAGGAAGAAAATTGACACACATCTTTTCAGTTATGCTGCTACCCAATGTTTTACCCTGCACTTTGTCGCCAGCACCCGTATATGGTTCAAATTTGATCAGATACCCATCGAATGTAGTTAAGCACCAAAATTTAAACCCAAAACGGATGGGCTTACCCCGAATGAATTGTTTCATACTATGTCTACCATAATACGGCTCCATCGCTTCGTCTAGCGAAAAATGTTTTCCGAGTGGCTGAATGCATTGAATGGAAATAGTATTTAAATGATTTATAAGTGGTCTTATCTTATAGATCTTATCGCTTTTGTCAATTTGAGCGTTGTCATTGAAATGCAGAAACCTGTGAATGTTTTCAAATCTGTTTCTAGACATGCTATTGCTAACTAAATTATTGTGCGTATCAGCTCTACTCTCCCAGTACATACGCCTTGTTGGAACGGGCAGATATCCCGATAAAAGAATAATTGCTAAATACTTATATAAATCTTCTACAGTAATGGCGAAATCGTGGAAACCCTTTTGATCAGCGTATCTTTTTGTTTCTTGACATACATGGCTCATTATTTCGTCGTTAAAGAATAATTTAAATAAATCTATTGGACGCCAATTTTCACGTTCAATTTTTTCCGTCATAAATTGGTTATTGTTTTTCATAGTGTCAAGTTTCTGCGCTCTGGGAGCTAAATCAATTCGATTCCACATCCTGTTTCTTCTCTTTGTTCTCATTTTCATTTGCTTGTCTAGTTTTAGCTTCTTCTGCACTTCCGCTAAAGTTTATAAATCACTATCGCTGTCGTCTTCATCTGTTGCGAAATTTACATCTTGTGTTGCTACAGTAGTTTTCTCTCCCTCTTTGTTAACCATCAGAACTTCCATATTTTGAGCTAAAACCCCTTTACCTATATCTCTAATAGTTCCACTGTTTTCTTCATCACTACGTGCATCGTCCTGATCACTATCTTGACCATCCTCTGGGGGTAAAAGAACAAAATCTAAACGTTCAGAATTTCTTATTACTTCGTAATCTTCATCGTCTGATTCAAGTGTTTCAAGATAATTCAAAAGTTCTTCAGCATCCTTCGGATTCGACGGATTGTAAAGCCTTTGATATTTGTATCTAAAATCGAGAAAATGTACCTTTATTTCCCACCGTATGATATATCATACGCGTATTATGTATCAAAATTTTTATACAAAAAATGAAAATTCTTTTAAAAAATAATATGTAGTCTTGTAAATTACCTATTGAAGAACTATGAGACTAGTCCAGAAAGACTGTGTATATACAAGCAAACCTATAAATAAGGCAGTAACTTACCTGCCGCTCATATTGACGAACCGAACAATAAAATATAGTCTGTAATAATATAACTGGTACGGCAAGCTAAATATCTTGGACCTACTTTTATCACTTCCCACACCGTAACTGATATATAAGAAGTAGTTTTATTCAATAATGCACTCACGAAATGTCAGCTGTTGATATAAACATAACCTCAAACTAAACACTGTTTTGTGTGTGATAAATCATACGCTGGGCATTAATGGGTTAAGATGTATATAATAAAATTTTTGTATCTCAACTGGTTTCATTTTTATTTCAAAGCGGAAGTTACTTTTTGGACTACCCTCGTAACAAGAAATAATTTTTCACTAAACAGAATAAAAGTAAACATCGATAATCAACGATCGAGTGTAATCTGTACAAAAAACTCAAAACAATTACAGAAATTTGCATAATACATAACAAGATTTCTGTATTTACCTAGTTAGGTGAAATGTAATCCAATAGTTATATCAAAATAAATGTTTACTATCTAAACATAGCTTTTATAGTTATTTTACGTACCAATGAAATCTGTATATAATGGATCAATTGTGAAATTTCCAAAATTCATCTTTAGGTTTCTTTTTTCATTACTGCTAATAATAATCTCTGTTGTCTCATCCAATGATTCATGAAATATTCGTTTTATTTCAACTGTATCAATTTGCCCTTTTATGTCACTTAACTCCACTGTGTAATCAACTAAAACGCTTCCTTGACTGAAACCATCTACATGAATTTTTCTGTACAGTTTATTCAGAATATTAGATCTTTTGTAGATTCTTTCCAACTAAAAAGAAAAACGTTAATAAGTCTGGTGTCAAATAAAATCCTTCCATGTAAATCAATCTCATTATTAGAATTGTGAGGAATTTAACCGGATTCTTCGTTATTTGGAATGGGAAATAGTAATAAAGTCAAGTTACTGGTTATAACTACAAAGTAAGTCTTACAAGATGCAAAATATCGTGTTTTATATAACTTGCTTGATAATAATTCATCGTCTCAAATTGTTTATAAAGGCGCTAGTACTTTTACAATGACAACATACGAGGTGCATTCAAGTTCTAAGGCCTCCGATTTTTTTTCTAACTACTCACCCGAAAACTATGAAACTGGTGTTACTTCTCAACGTAATCTCCCTGCAGACGTACACATTTTTCACAACGTCGACGCCATGATTCCATGACAGCGGCGAAGGCTTCTTTAGGAGTCTGTTTCGACCACTGGAAAATCGCTGAAGCAATAGCAGCACGGCTGGTGAATGTGCGGCTACGGACAGTGTCATTCATTGTTGGAAACAGCCAAAAGTCACTAGGAGCCAGGTAAGGTGAGTAGGGAGCATGAGAAATCACTTCAAAGTTGTTTTCACGAAGAAACTGTTGCGTAACGTTAGCCCGATGCGCGGGTGCGTTGTCTTGGTGAAACAACACACGCGCAGCCTTTCCCGGACGTTTTTGTTGCAGTGCAGGAAGGAACTTGTTCTTCAAAACATTTTCGTAGGATGCACCTGTCACCGTAGTGCCCTTTGAAACACAATGGGTTATGATTACGCCCTCACTGTCCCAGAACATGGACACCATAATTTTTTCAGCACTGGCGGTCACCCGAAATTTTTTTGGTGGCGGTAAATCTGTGTGCTTCCATTGAGCTGACTGGCGCTTTGTTTCTGGATTGAAAAATGGCATTCACGTCTCATCCATTGTCACAATCGACGAAAAGAAAGTCCCATTCATGCCTTGGTTGCGCGTCAACATTGCTTGGCAACATGCCACACGAGCAGCCTTGTGGTCGTCCGTCAGCATTCGTGGCACCACCTGGAGGACACTTTTCGCATTTTCAGGTCGTCATGCAGGATTGTGTGCACAGAACCCACGGAAATGCTAACACTGGAGGCGATCTGTTTAAATGTCATTCGGCGATCCCCCAAAACAAGTCTCTCCACTTTCTCGATCATGTCGTCAGACCGGCTTGTGCGAGCCCGAGGTTGTTTCGGTTTGTTGTCACACGATGTTCTGCCTTCATTAAACTGTCGCACCCACGAACGCACTTTCGACACATCCATAACTCCATCACCACATGTTTCCTTCAACTGTCGAATGAATTTCAATTGGTGTCACACCACGCAAATTCAGAAAACGAATGATTGTACGCTGTTCAAGTAAGGAAAACCTAGCCATTTTAAATATCTAGAAGAGTTCTCATTCTCGTTGCTGCCGCTACAATTCCATCTACCATACAGTGCTGCCATCTCTGTGACGTATTGACAACGAACACGCGCTCATTTTAAAACAATGCACATACTTCTACCTCTTTCCAGTCAGGAGAAAAAAAATCGGAGGCCTTAGAACTTGAATGCAGCTCGTAATTACACAGGCTGTTCCCTGAGGTAGCCGACAAACTTACACAATGTCTTCTAGAGGTGATTCTGAACAAAAAAGTTGATATACACTTTAGTTTAATTTCTTTTTTGTTCTTCAGATTTCAACAAAAAAGAAAATTGTTTTAGAAATATTTTTAATCATGAAATTACATAACAAACTAATAAACTAATATTATAACAATTGCCTGAAATTTTGCCTCTTCTTTCTGAACATGTTGCTAGTCTTTGGACCATATACTGTTGTCAGTTAATATGTGCAAGTTTATTTCGTAGGGAATCTATGTGGGTTTTCAGTCGCCCAAGTGTGAGAATTTCGGGTGTTGTTTATACCTTCTCGAGTAAATTGAGACTCGTCTGTAAAAGGGATAGACGGAATAAGTTCTAAATTGTTCTGTAACCATTGACAATACTGTATGCGATTCACGAAATCTCTTCGTAGCATATGAGCTTTCTGTAGATGATAGGGAAAAATTCCATTGAAATGTCAAATTGCCCATAGGTACCTCGGTTTGACAAGCACCGGCAAGATACCCTGCGTATACTTGTGGATGGATCTTGTTCAACTTTATTTAGGACAACATTAGCTTGCTGATGAAAATAAAACTCTCTTTCGACAAGCGAATTTGGAGAAGATCCCGTCTCTCTTCAACACTGAAAGACACTAGAAAATGTCGTACGGTTAGAAACTGCGTGATTTGGCAAACATTGACCGTATTCTTGTACTGCAGCACGTCCGCTTCCATCACAATATCCATACACAAACGCAATCACAGCGTATTCCGTATTAGCGTACGTTCTAGGCATGGTTACTGAAAATAATTTGACAGTTATCACTTATTGATAAATGACATAAGTAACAATAGGTAATTGTCAGTTTATAAAATGACTAACAAAATGTTTATAAAGAAGAGGCGAACATTTTGAGCAATTGTTATAATATCCCTTAGTTTGTTATGTAATTTCATTATTAAATAAATTACTGAAACAGTTTTCTTCTTTTGTTGGAATCTAAAAGAAATTAAACTAAAGTGTATATGAACTTTTTTGTTCATAATCACCTTTAGAACACATTGCGTAAGTTTGTCGGTTACCTCAAGGAACAGCCTGTATACAGAGCCTTCATTTAAAAATAAATTCATGAGACTATTCTACTGGCTACATATGCTGTTATAGTTTACGAATATTTTTAGTAATAGTTTTAATAAATGACAGATAGCGTGATAATACCACCGATATTGACAAATTGGTTTTCCTGTTATTTATCAGAATAATTGAAACATACATGAGTAGGTAAACCCCACCAGTTTTGTATAATACAAAGGTATTTTTAATAATATAAAATATTATTAAAAATCTGGTGTGAAGAACACAAATACAGGTTCACTATTAATATTTTTTGTGAACGTGTCCGAATATATCCTATCCCCAGAGACGTAGATACGTATTCCACCTTTCTACAGGCTCATCGGTACGCCCCTGCTGGAGAAAGGATATTCCCAGACACATTCACAAAAAAGAACCACATCGCCCTATCACCGTAATTATCCAGACCGGGCGCAGAAGTAAATTCGGCGCTGCCTGTTGTCAGGCTGTGAAGTACCTCGCCCCGTCCACATAACCAATGTGAAGTAACGACGCCCTTCCAAAGGTGGCACAGCCAATCTCTCTAGAAAACTGCATTTTGTTTGTGTCTTCACTCATACTACGGCTAACCGCATGTGTAATATATCAGAATAATTGAAACATACATGAGTAGGTAAACCCCACCAGTTTTGTATAATACAAAGGTATTTTTAATAATATAAAATATTATTAAAAATCTGGTGTGAAGAACACAAATACAGGTTCACTATTAATATTTTTCGTGAACGGGTCCGAATATATCCTATCCTCAGAGACGTAGATACGTATTTCACCTTTCTACAGGCTCATCGGTACGATATATTTGGACACGTTCACAAAAAATATTAATAGTGAACCTGTATTTGTGTTCTTCACACCAGATTTTTAATAATATTTTATATTATTAAAAATACCTTTGTATTTCCTGTTATTATTTTTATTTTTCTTTGTATCTATTTTATTTCATTCTAGCAGTTCTTTTAAGACTTACCAAGCAAGTCCTAACCATCTTGTACTGTCAATAATTAATGCTATCTATAAATATTATTAAAAATAATATAATAATAGTATTTACACCGCAGCAACATGCAATTATTTTAACCGCATACTGCCGAAGTTCCCAAAGGAAACTAGAATTACGAGTATTCACTTGAAAACCATATTCAACAATTTGTAAGCATTTCTCTGATGTTGCTAGTTAAGATGCCTTATTAATTGACTCGAATAAAAACATTCCTTACTAACAATAAGCTAACTAAAAATGTGTTAGATGCTATTCAAGTTTGCTTTGCAACAAAGTCGTCACAGGCCTTTAGCAAAGTTAGCATGCATTTAAATGCTCGTTTAATTTTTTTAAATATATTATTCCATAATATTACTTTACTGTTGGAACTTGTATCAACATGGAACAGGTATTTACCAAGAAACTGCTTGCACATCCCTATGAAGTACGCATTGATCTAACTTGCAAAGACAAACATCTTTGCCAGTGAACACTTAAATAATAATGCCATAATTTGAAGAAACTGCAAGCAGCTACGAAGTATGGCCCTAATATTTTGGAAATGGGCGATCCTGGTGCACCGATGTCTCTATCGACATTTTTGATAGAATACTTACTCAAAACGTTTCAACGTACAGGTGCTATTTGTGTTGTTTACAGTGATTTTAAAAATTCCTCTCGACATAAAAATGGAATTAACTCGTGAAAATTTTTACAAATTAATTATCGCACCAACAGTGCAAGGATGATTGATTCGACTTTTGGCGATGAATCACCATCAAAAACCTGCTTATATCGGTGATATACTGAATTCAATCTGGCCGTGGTTCGCTCACTGATGAATTTCGTGAAGGTCGTCCAAAATCGGTCGTTCTACCGAAAATCATTGCTGCTGTGCGTGAACTGATATTGCAAGATCGTCATATGACTTAACGTGAGATAAAGGTATACTTGGGCATTAATGAGATCAACATCCATTTAATTTTGCGTGTACATTTGTTTGTGTTGGATTCCTCATAATTTGACAATCGCAAAAAGTAGTCTTGTAAGCTCGTGTCGATTGGTCGAAAGAAATGCTTAAAAATTACGTTCGGGACTTCAAAACATGTCCATGACATCGTAACAGGTGATGAATCATGAAACATCTTTCAAGATGAGCCAAATCCAATAAAAGTTGTTCACGCACGAAGCACTTCGAAGCAAATGGTCGCTTGTTTCGTCGAAAAAAACGGACATATGGCAATTGTGTCATTAGTACAACGTCGGACGGTCTATTCTGAATGGTACACAAGCTTTTGCTTGCCAGGAGTATTCAGAAAAATAAGGGAAACCAACCGCCGAAGACGGATTATTTTCCAGTAGGACAATGCCAGCTTTCACACATAGGCTCAAAAGTTTTTGAAAACTAAAAAGGTGGAATTGATGAGTCATTCGTCATACACCCCTGATTTGGTACCCAATGACAATTTTTCGACGCCTGAAGGAGCGGTTGATGCTTTCAAAATGCATGTTTTGAAGGTACCTCAATCGGAGTGAAAAAGGGCTTCAAAAACTGGTTCAAGCGCATGTAAAAGTGTATTGATCGTCCCACGTATTCAAAATAAAATTAATATCCTTAGTGCTGAAGATTCTCAAAACGCCTTGGAAAATTTCAAATAACGGATAGATATTTGCTTAGAAGATAGTGGGGAATATTTTCAACATTGCTTACAGTTATTAATTTCATTCAATAAAGTTCATTTAAAAAACCGTTACCACACATAGCTTTCCGACAACTAAGTTGTCATCATTAACAGTAGAAAAAGAATTACACTCGGAATACATTCTACTATTAATGACAGCGATCTAAATACATATCAAGAAATTGAAGCTATATATGGGTAAAGACTTTTAAATCAACTTTTACAGAATAAGCCGATTTATTGAAATTTTGATTTCGTAATCTCTTAAATGTACGTCTAAAACTTTTCCTTTTTAGTCAGCACCAGCTGCAGCAAAAGTACAACACTCGGAACTTTAACAGATTTCTAAGTGCAAATTCAAATCGAAACTTTAAACAAGAAATTGCTTCATTTAACTTTCTTATCTATAGATTGTTAAGCTTTCAGCTCACGATATATAAATATGAAAGAAAACTTAATTTATTTAAAAAAACATTTCAAGATAGAATAATAAATACACTACAAACCACTATGAATAGTAGTTTGTAGGGTTACTGCGCCACCATCCACAACTAGTTTACCAAACTAGGTTACTCAGCCGGTTGATTTCCAAATATAAGACTTCTAACTTCTCGGGTTCCAATCGGAAAGTCGTGTTCTACGGAATATACTAGGCGCCAGTGAAAAATTTACGATAATTTATATACTTATTTTTTTATGAGTTACTTATTTTTAATTAAACAGTAGTAAAGGCCAGAACACAAAATTAAACACAGGATAAAATTTGAACTGAATATTTAATACAAAAAATAAAAAAGAAAAAAAAATCTATCTTTATAAAGTATAAAGATTATGTATTTTACAATAATACATGAGGTAAAATATATTCACTGTAATATTGACAGCTAAGTGAATTAAAAAACTTCCTCTTAATTACTCCGATCAAACTTATCTAAAAATAATAAAGTTTATTTTTAATTTCTCCCAGAGAACCAGACTGTATAATCAAATCTGATACACGATCAAAATCTACGCATATGCAATCATCAAACACAAGAAAAAATACCCTTTAATCCTCTCGAACAAACTTTTCAATTATAATATTAACATGGAAATGTTAATAATAATCTTTATTATTTATCTTTCTAATAATAAATCTCTTAAATAACAATCTTGAATACAATAGAAATATTCTTATAATTAATTAAAATTTTATGAATTCATAAAAAAATATCAACTTACACAATTTATTGGAGACAAAGAAGGTTCATATATAAATATAAACAATAACAAGAATTTATCTCTACAACTCTACTATATCAATCAAACACTTTACAATCAAATTAACCGGTTTAATTAAATATATTTAATTATATTTCATTCAAAGCGACCTTCTACTATGCTATCTGAAATACGTCTCGCCCTCAATAGCCCTCAACTTTCACATCCTATCGACCTCGGTAAAACAAGTTTTTTATCTTTGCACATTTAAATACATTTTACAAGATATCGGATATACACAAATCTCCAAAAATAGTGTACATTTATATTAAATAATATTAAATTATTATTTTAGGAAAAATCCATAGCAATATGTTAATTAGAAAATTCAAATTCGTCTCGAGTCTACTTGGCTGTTACCAAAACGCGATATTGCCAAAAATTTCCTGTCCTTACCTTTCCATACAACAACGAACTATCTAAAGAAATTGTTTAAACAATTCGGGTTTCATGTTGCCTTAAATCCGGTAATTATCTTAGAACGCTTTTAGGAAATACGAAAGAAGATTGAGGCAAATTGTAAATCTGGAATCTACGAAGTAGAATGACAAGACTGTAGGATAAAACATGTTGGTTAAACAAAACACATTTTAACTGGCGACAAAGAACTTGTAGTCACGCATTAGGTTTAACCGACCGGAAAAATCCTGTATGGGCGATATATCTTAGGCAATTATCAGAAAGTAATAATAGGTTTGTTCTAGCAGCAGTAAGAAACTATTAGGTACTGTATAGCGCATGCGTAATACTAATATTGTGTTCTGGCAAGTGAAATTACTAATTTCTTACTAATACTCTTCTAGCAGGCGAAAATTGTAGTTACGGATTGATTGTGGATCATCCAAACAATTCCTGGATTCTAATAAAATTTGAAATTTGGGACATGCGCATAACGCTGTAACAGGTGAGGTGTATTTCAGGTCAATTCGAGTGTATTAACGTAAACGATATCACTTTCTTTTTAACGGGAATAGTGGTTTAAATTTATTAAGAATTTTTAAAAAAAATATGGTAATATTTATAACATATATAATTGGTTATGGTGTCAGAATACCTAATAATCGGGAATGGAAACTATATACATTTGCTATTTAGTATCACACATTTGGGGCAGATGTCGCGCAGAATGTTTCGCTTGTTCTAGCATACGCAATTGCAAACTAATTTAAAATTAATAATTTGCTTGCACATGCGCACTACAAAAGTACATCAAACTATCAGGGATTCTATACTAGAACAAACCTAATACATAATTTCAAATTAGTTAAAAGGGGCGGATGTAATTTCACCACTAAATGACCAGTCTACTTTAATCCTATAGGTAAATTCCCCACCGTCCGTAAGGATTCACGTTAATACCATAGGTATTCTCACCACTAGTTTTAATACGTAATTTTTCATTAAATTTTCTAATGAAGGAAGAATGAATCTATTACTGAGTGCCTTTTCAGAATCTATTATAAAAGTTTAACAAATTATAATTTTGCAAACATTTAACACTAATAAATGAAATTTGAGATTTTATTGAGGATAATAATAAAAAGAAGTAGTGATAGTAATATATAGGTACCTATATATTTTTTGGCTAAAAATACAAAAATACTGATTTTAATCGATTTATACAATTTTCCAAATATTTTAATTTGTTTTTCACTTGCCTATCCTTTATTTTATTAGGAATATGTAAACTTTGTATTTTGATGTCAGTGTCAGCTTAGAATTCTTTCAATTTTTCGATAAACACATATATAGACGGATGCGTACTATAAAAAGATGCATTAAATCTGGAATGGAATGACTCGCACGCATTTGTAGTGCGAGTATTCGAGGCAACTTCTTCCGCCCACATATTCGTAGGAAATGTAGCATTTTCCCTATATACGTTTCTAACAAATAATCGGCGTATTTATCTAACAGGCTATTGTCTGGTTTATAAGCCATCAAATCGAAAACAAAGCAGTCCGCAACATGTTCTGGTTGTAGATAAGTCATACCAAAGGTAAGTTTCAGCCAATTTCCTATTTCTGAATTATTTTTATAATGTTCACTTAATCCAAGGAACTGAATTTTTCTGTACCATGCTTGGTGTAGGTGAAATCTACAGCCACTGATTTTTACACTGGGCCAAACATGAATTATTGCGGTATGTATTGCTTTTTCAAAATCAACATAGATCTCGCTAGGTTCGAAAAATGAATTAAATGATTCAAAAATGTTAGATTTCAACATCAAAAAAAGTGTTTTATATGTGGTCCAACTTTTGTTTGGCAACAAGCAATACAGTAGTGGGACATAGTGTCCATTCTGAAGTCCATGGATGGTAAAAAATTGTAGAAAGTATTTCGTACAATATGAGAATGTGCCGTCCATATACAAAGTATTCATTTTAGACAAGGCACGAATATTGGCTTCACATGTAAATACGATAATGTTATGTTCTGCACTATTTATAAACAAAAAGTTTTCACCTTTCGCAGTTTTCATTTTAGGAGAATATAGATTTACAACTTCATGCACTTCGTTTATATTTGCAGATAGGCGACTAGGAAATATTTTCCGACGGCAGTTATACATATTTCTTCGTACATAATTGACATCATTGGTTGTAACAGACTCTGGCATATTGGCGCTAAGGACTCTTCGAATAATCTTTGAAGGTTTTTCCAATAAATCTTCTTCTGCTTTTCGTTTGCACAAATTTGTAAGCACCTTCCTGCTTGTTTTTTGCTCATCTACTTCATGGTTATGAACTATATCACTCCTCGATATTGTAAGCTCAGGACCAACAGTAAATACTTTAGCATTACACTTTCTTCTTTGAAAGAATTGAAAAGCGGAGGTTTTCTGGAGATGTGTAACTTCTCCGCTTTTCAATTCTTTTTCTTTAAAATACGTAAAATTCTCAAAGAGAAGTAAATCTTTACCCCGTATACTTTTTACTAACGTAGCTGACATCTTATAAATCGAATACTTATATTAAATTATTTTCACAATAAACAACACCAATATATTCTTTTATTTCAGCATATTTAGCAATTAGATTTTGAGGCATTGTCCCCATACACAATTGCCGCAATGTTATTAAATCTGGATTTCCATTAAAAACTGCGTCTAATTTTTGACGAAGGCCACATCCGAAGTCACTTGGAATATTTTTCAAATTATTAACAGACACATCTAATGAGTAGAGACCGGACACATCAGGCTGAAATGACGTCATTAAGATGGACGATATAAATAGTCTACGACATCTGTAAGTACATCACGCAGTTATTGAATAGCACTATTCATTCGGTTAACCGCACACAAAATATAGATGTACGGTTAATCCATCATTTAATTTGAGATTTTGATTTTCAAAATATGTGAGTAGTTTTGGCAAATTTTCAAAGTGTTCCCGAAAAAAGTACAACTAATTGTTTAAATTTGGAATTCGTATTAGTTCCCTGCACTCAGAAATACTTCGAGCATCGTCATTTTAATACCTATCCAACGAAATTTTGTAAACTATCGAAATTCTCTGCATAAAAGATAGTAGCTTAAAATCATGTCCTCCATTTAGTTATTACTGAGAGGAGAGGGAGGCAAAGACAAAGATGCAAATTTTTCCCAATAAAAAGTTACTATCAATGGTGCGTTTCTGAAAACTTTTTTAAAAGCGAATACAAGTCTATCAACTTCCGGAAAGGTGTCTGATATATTCACAGATTCTGTGGAGAGCATGTGTTACACAAGTTGTATGAAGCATATTAGGATATGTTTCCTTTGATAGTCTGCCTGTTTTTAACATATATGCAGAACTGTCACTGACAAATAAAAGTACTTTTTCTTTGTACCTGTCGTTCGAATGAAGCATTGGTGCATATTCTCGTAAATGGGTTTAGCTACTGTTTCCGCATCAACTGTATTTATAACTTTTGTTGCTATGACATATGCGTTATATCGAATATCGAATATTTGGATGAAGTACACCAGCTACAACATTCACCACACAACGTCCTAATATATTGACAGTTTCTTCGGCACTTATCCATAGGTACTGATTTGAAATATGGCTTCTAATGCGTTCTACTGCTTTCGTATAGTAATTAGAAGCATAATATTTGCATATGGTGGATTCAACAGGAACATTTCAATCAGTATCTTTTTTGAGAGATGTTTTGAAGGTGGGATTATTAAGTTTATTTAATGGAATATTTGCCGCCACTAAAGTTACACAGAGTTCCTCGTTAAAATTGTCTGATTCCAACGGGACTAATATACAGTACAAATCTCTTCCCTATAGTCACCTACAAACGTGTATTACGTATATGTGCGTTCAAGAAGTAAGGAGTGGGGACGCACGAAGCGATGCATAGTAATGCATACATGTGATACATGCCATTAGTTACAGTTTATTTGCCAAGTTGGATGGTTAGCTCAACTTTTGCGAATAGTCCGTATTCACGATGGATATTTTTACCCTTGAACAAAAAAAATATGTCGTAAAACAGTATCATCTTGGTCGCAGCATAAGAGAAATTGCACGGGTATTTCAAATTAACTTTCAACGTACCATTGCGTTTGAAACGATAAGACACATAATTAAAAATTTCGAAAAATATGGCTGTTTAAATCCGTTAAAACATACGAAGGTAAAGGTACCGCAAAATGAAGAACGTGATTTTTTGATTTGTGCTTCTGTAGAGGAGCAGCCACAATCGTCTAGCACGAAAATCGCCGAACAGCTTAACATTGCCAGCTGCACCGTTCGTAGGGTTTTGAAAAAAAATAAGTATCGTTCGTATAAATTAAGGAAAACGAATGAGATTTTTCCCGATGATAAATATAAACGTATGCAATTTTGCGAACAAGTCATCGAACGATGTAATAACGACGATCATTTTGTAAAAAACATATTGTTTACTGATGAAAGTTCATTTCCTTTATACGGTCGCCATAATCCAAGCATTGCAAGATATTGGTCAAGGGAAAATAAGCATATTGTTTATAATGCTAGAACTCAATATCCGGAAAAATTAAATGTTTGGGCTGGCCTATTGGGCAACAATATAATTGGTCCGTTTTTTATACAAGGAAACCTAAATGCAGCCAAATATTTAAGTCTTCTGCAGGATAATATAATTCCTGCTATACGAAATGTAGCAGACATAAATCTTATTTGGTTTCAGCAAGACGGTTGTCCTGCTCATAATGCTGTAATTGTCAGAGAATATTTGCGCAGCATATTTGATGACAGAGTACTAACCGGCTGGAGCGATATTCAATGGCCACCTAAATCACCTGATCTATCTCCTAATGATTTTTTTCTCTGGGGTTACCTTAAGACATCAATTTATGGGTTTCCAAATAACAGACCTAATAATCTGGAGGAATTACGGGCGAAAATAGTTGAATCTATCCTAAATATTCAACCGCAAACGATTTTTAATGTTCAGAGAAACTTTTATGACAGATTAGGACATTGCTTGTTTGCATTAGGAGACCGTTTTGAGCATACAATACATTAAATAGTTTACTTTTTATTTTTTAATTCTAGTTTTATTTATTATGTATAGAATATAGAAGTTATTATGATTTACCGCTTTATTTATTGTTATTGTTATAGGTATATCTGACATTGTTTTAAACGTTAAAAATATTAAAATCATCCAAAAAGTCCACACTTATTTGTGTTTATTATTACATAAAGTCCTTATTATTGACGGTAGTTCCACATTCATCGACGTTTATACTATGTATGTGCTTAGTGCTTACATCCAAACTGATCTACAGTACATAC
Organism: Melolontha melolontha; assembly: GCA_935421215.2. Classification (NCBI taxonomy): domain Eukaryota; kingdom Metazoa; phylum Arthropoda; class Insecta; order Coleoptera; family Scarabaeidae; genus Melolontha; species Melolontha melolontha. The sequence goes on along the minus strand of OW285240.1, from coordinate 8,514,489 downwards.
ATACATACATACATGCTATGTGCGTCCCCACTCATCGCTTGTCGAACGCACACATACGTAATACACGTTTGTAGGTGACTGTAGGGAAGAGATTTGTACTGTATGTGTATGTGTTGCGATGCTAAGTGACGTTTTACGTGCGATTTCTTGGAATTTTTTAACGATATTTTACAGACTTTGCAATAAATTTCCGGAATCATTGGCAATGGACATACAATCAGTATGACTCTTAATCCAACTCGCCATTGTTTCACGATATTATTCTCGACGTTATTCCACATCATATCTGGAAAAGTAAATTAAACAATATTCTAAATCTAAATACCTAAATGAAAATTAAAAACGTATGCGTAAGTTATTGAAACTTAACGAAATTCACTGGACACTTACGTCAAAATAATTGGGAGAAGTAGATTCGATTAAGCGATATTAAACAGAATCCATTACAAAAATTACGAAGTATGTAATTAACAGTTAAAACAATGAAAAAAGAAAACTGACCGTACTTTATTTATCTTACGAAAGATAAACTAATAAAGAAAATAAATTATAAAAACTGCTCACGCTTCTATCTACACCCATGAAGAAAGGAATTTAAGTGTAATATTGAAGTAATTGCGTCACAATTCGACGACAAAAGACAGATTTGCGGTTAACCGAATGAATAGTGCTATTCAATAACCGCGTGTTGTACTTAGTGATGTTATAGACTATTTATATGATCCATCCTAATTTCGACCTAGTGCTTCCAGTCTCTAGTCATGATATGATATAATACTGCTGTGATAAGAATACTGTCTCTTCATGATATGTCTTGAAACTAAGAAAGACTGATTTTCGTTAGTGTTCAAAATACTGCAAGTAAGAAAGACTTACCATTAACTAAATTTACTGTATCACGAAGTTCTAACACAAAAACAAAAATCACAAACTCTATCCTCTATCCGAAAATAGCGAACAATAGTAAAGATCAATATTTATTTAGCGTATGGCTAACATGGATTAAAAATATATATCGAAAAGTTAAATTTTAAAATCAAGGCAATTGATCCAGTCCAATGCTGAGTCAGTAGCTTCAAAGAAGTCACTCATCTCAGCTCCGTGTGCTGTAAAGGGGCACTCAGCTGTAATATTGTGAACAGTCTTGCTAGGTTCTCCGCATTCGCAAGATGGTGTCTCAGTCAGTACAGTCTACAATAATACATTAGGAACGACAAAGATAAAATAGGAAAAAATGGGAACTCATGTATCTATGTTAACATGTAAATGTAACAATGTCTATATTAGTCAAACAGGGCGTACCTTTGAGCTGAGCATTAAGGAACATGAAAAAAGCTACAAGGATAAAAAATGTTCTCAACATTCGCGAATCATTGCCTAGAACTAAACCATACTTTTAAGAGAGACTTCAAAATCTTACATCATGATAAAGGGAAAAACCCTAATTTATTTGAAGTCTTAGAAATTGATAGATATAATAAAATAGGTCCTGACTAGAGAACGGACGCAATTTCCATAAAACGCAATCGGCAATTGGAATTGTGTATAACGTCGCTCAGTAAATCCCGGTGTAATTCAATGAAGTATTTGTTTGACTTACTCGGACACCTGGTCTCGCCGCGATAACAATGGACAAACCAGCTATTGTATTCGGAGAATATAGTGTTTTTTAAAGTATTTTCATGAGCGTAGATAGAAGCGGGGTTTTTATAATGTATTTTATTTATTAGTTTATATTTCGTAAGATAAATAAAGTGCTGTGAGTAAGTTTCTTGTTTTCATAGTTTTAACTGTTAATTACATCGTAATTTTTGTGATAGATCCTGTTTAATATCGTTTGATTGAATCTATTTCTACCAATTATTTCGACGTAAGTATGCATTGAATTTCGTTCAGTTTCAATAACTTACGCACACATTTTTAGTTTTCATTTATTTAGATCTAGAGCATTGTTTAAGTTACTCTTTCAGACATCATATGGAAGAATGTCGAGAACGGCATTCTAAAACAATGGCGAGTTGGATTGACGGTCATACTGATTGTATGTCCATTGTCAGTGATTCCGAAATTTATTACAAAATCCGTAAAATATCGTCAAAAATTCGTCACTTAGGATCGCAAACACATCTGAACTCTGTAAAACTTTTATGGCGGCTAATATTCCATTAAATAAACTTAGCAATCCCACTTTAAAAATAGTTCTTCAAAAATATACTGGTCGAAATGTTCCTGATGAATCAACTTTACGCAATGATGAATCAACTTTTCTTGGTGCTATACGAGAGCAGTAGAACGCATTAGAAGCCATCTTTTAAATCAATACATATGGATAAGCGCCGACGAAACGGTGGATATGTTAGGACGCTGTGTGGTAAATGTTGTAGCTGGTGTACTACATCCAACTATTCCCTATAACTCATATGTAATAGCAACAAGTGTTATAAATAGAGTTGATGCGGAAACAGTTGCTGAAACCATTAAGGCGAATATTCAAAAATGCTTCATTCGGATGCCACGTACAAAGAAAAAATACTTTTATTTGTCAGTGATAGTGCTGCGTATATGTTAAAAACAGGCAGACTATTGAAGAAAACATATCCTAATACGCTGCATATTACTTGTGTAGCACATGCTCTCCACAGAATCTGTCAATATATCAGAGACACTTTTCCGAAAGTTGATAAACTTGTATCAGCTTTTAAAAAAGTTTTCAGAAAAGCACCATTGAGAGTAGCTCTTTTCAGCGAAAAATTTCCATCTCTGTCACTGCCTCCCACTCCAGTAATAACTAGATGGGGAACATGGCTGGAAGCTACTAGTTATTATGCTGAGAATTTCGATAGTCTAAAACATTTCGTAACACTGCTAAAGGAGGATGCTAGAAGTATTGGTGAGTGCAAGGAGCTCACACAAATCCCAAATTTAAAAAATCAGTTGTACTTTCTTCACGAACACTTTGGGAAATTGCCAAAACTAATCACTTATTTTGAAAATCGAAATCTCAAATTAAATGACGGATTAACCACATTAGATGTGGCTGTTAATAATTTGAAAAGTATTCCAAGTGACTTCGGATGTGGCCTTCGGCAAAAGTTTGAAGCAATTCTTAATAGCAATCCAGATTTAATTACATTGCAGCAATTATGTATGGAGACAATTCCACAAAATCTAACGGCTAAATATGAAGAAATAAAAGAATATTTCCAGTATGCACCTATAACCAGTTGCGATGTAGAAAGGACGTTTTCTATTTATAAGGATGTACTTAATTCAAAGAGAACAAAATTGACAGAAGAAAACCTTGAGAAACTATTGTTAGTCAATATTAATACTCCTTTACTCAACTTGAACGACAAAATGAACAAATAAAAATGTTCCAATTATAGAAATAAAATTAAAAACTTTAAAAATACAACTTTTCAACAAATACATATGTATTTCGTAATTTTATAGATCACCACCCGTTTGTTTTCCAGTTATATAAATAAAATTAAAAACTTTATAAATACAACTTTTCAACAAATAAATATGTATTTCGTAATTTTATAAATCACCACCCGTTCGTTTTCCAATTATATAAATAAAATTAAATATTTTAGAAATACAGCCTTTCGCCAGTACTGCACTGAGTGGTAAGCGTGTCCGTTCTCTAGTCATGACATTCAGCGAACAAACTGAACTAAATAATTTCCCTATATTGGCTTTCTAAATTGGTAATAACATCCCCACATTTAATAACTCCACACTTTTGTAAGAATAGATATATAACGCTGTATATAATTTTATAAATATTATTTAGTTATAATCACCTGATAAAGCTAAAGTTTGGCGAAACAATATTGTAGTGTGTATATGTACAATAAATTAGTTTGAAACAAATTTTACTTATTATTGAATTTTAATATGGAGATTAAAAAAGTAACATCCCGTACAAATGAATCGTTTATGAATGGTGCATGAAGAATATACTGGGAAAAGATTCAACTCAGTATTATGTCCGATCCGAAATTTCCATCACAATCTACGAGTACTAGAAGTAACTGCACCAGGATACCAGATACTATGCAATGGAATTCAGCCGAACAAATTGATAACCTTATTGCGTGGAAACTATTAATAGGTACAGTGTTTATATTACAAGTATATCCGAAGAGGAAGTTATAGTGCGTTTTCAGTAGTCTGAAGTCAGTTTTTTGAGTGGAGTCAATAAGGTGCCTATTTGAATTGTTAAATATAAATATTGTGCTCAAGTCTTCGTTGTACCACTTCATTACTTGTTTAATCTTATTTTCAATAGCTCCATGTTTCCGGATATATGGAAAACTTCCTGTATTGAAACAAGATGATCTCGCAGATACAACAAATTATAGACCAATTTCGGTTTTATACAATTTATAAACAAAGCCCAGTAGATGTAATTTAATACACACCTCCAAAAGACTTTCGATATGACAATTATATTCTTGTTGTGAAACTAACCATTAACCTATCACCTGCACTAGTTAAATTCTTTGGATATTATTTGTTCATGCCTCGCATAGAAACAGAATTTTCAGTAAAGTAAAAAAATATATAAAACTTTACAGAAGTGTATGGAAAGGCATCGGATTAGGTGTTATATGTACTAATGTTAAAGTATTTCTTGTATAAATTCAATTCATTTTAAATGACAAAACTTTTCTATCATCCTATATAAGAAACTACTTAAATGTAAAAGTATATTTACTTGTAATTGTATTTCGAACGCTAAAATTTGCCAATTTTCCGTATTCCGATCCATTAATTCAGGAATCCATTTGACACCACCGATTAATTTTATAATTCCAGCAAGTTCGCAGTCTCTACTACAAACAGTGAATTTTTCGTAAGTTGGAATTCTTGAAGTAGGTGTTTTGTGAGATGTCGTAGCGACTTTGCTTCTGGAAACAAATTTTCTTGTCGATATCTCGTTCATTAATAAAGTAGGCGTTGTCGATATTTTCATATCCACGTCGTTTCTAAAATAAATAATAATTAAGCAACGATTTTATTATTATTCTACTATAAAAGATAAAGAAAGTTTGAATTTATTTAAATTCAAATCAAATTATAAGAAATAAGTTAAGTAATTTACAAAGCTTCAGTAGTTTAATTTAACTTATTTTATGAATTTAGAAAAAATAAATTATGTGATGACTATTCATAACTCAACTGAGTAATATAACATACTCGGCTCAAAAAGAAAGTGGTCTATATTTTATAAAGAAAATACTAGTGCCGACATTTTATATCACATAGTGATACTGTTCAGCATTAATCCAAACCTATCATGTAACGTAAGATTCACTAAAAAAAAACAGTATTGCAACACTGGAAATAATAAACAAAACGTATTTTTAGGATGTTGAGTCATACCCAAGTACATGAATGATTTTCACGGTTTAAGCGATGTCGTAGGTCCGTAGAAAAAGATTCCAATCCAAGCAGACCAAAAATAAGCACTCATAATGAAAATGTGGAGCATGTTGTTTCTAACCGATGAATAATATGCAAAATAGCTCAATATTTGCATGGGAAGTATTTACACGATTGTACTTGAAAAGCTAAGCAACAAATTTGGGAGCGAAAGTGATACCATACTTTTAAACAGAGGACCAAAAAGAGCGCGAATGCCACGCGAAATTTTGTAAAATTTTCAAATAGCAGTCTTGACTTTGAAACAAATTTATCATAAGTGATTATGATTTCGATAAACTTGGATACCGTAGTAGTAAACCGCTAACTTATCGTGCTGGAAGTTCAGGAATTGAGTCCAAAACTTGCTGTTCCAGAAGTTTTTCGTAGTTTTCCATCTCGTTTAAGGCGAATGCCGATATTAAAATATTTTAAACCGTTTCAGCGTAATAATTACTCATGTCCTGCCAATGTCTACTGTAATTCACGTTAAGGTTTTGGGAAATGCGAAGACATGAATTATTATTATTGTTATTTTTTATTATTTTCAATAGCACTCCACCACTAAATGACGGTACTAAAGGATAGTAAGGGCTTGCACAGACCGATCAAAACGAGAGTATCTACATAATTTTCTAATTAACCACATTCTCTGACGCGTGTGGTATTATCTATTAGGAATTAGTAGCCTCTGATGTGTTAGTCAATACGGCGTATTTAGTGTCTGTGTATTTTTGATAGAAACATCTGTCCGTTAGATCAATATACTCGAGAGATTTAGCTCTAGCCGACATTTTCTATTCCCAAAACTAAAATTTCGCCTAAGGGAACACCTTTTTATGATTTCGAAGCGGCCTAAATGCGAGTGACAATGTTCTTAAAATCGACTCCTGCACACAATTTTTTACAGACCTTCCATGGATTTATTAACATAGCCATGTTGAAAACTAAATAATTTTTTTTCAAGCACTTTTTTAATTAGTCGTTTTTTTAACCGACTATGTATTTTAAAGAGTGTTTAATTTCGAATCGCATGTGCTAAAGATAGTTATTTTAATAATAATTATAATTAATAATAAGTATATGTATTAATAGATTTTCTTGTTTCTGTCTACTGAATTCTCAACAGTGTATATAATATACCAAAAAATAACATATAGATGTGTAAGCACGTCAAGCGTATACACATTAATATAAATATGTTTAAAAACATATTTGCATTAATGGCTCGCGGACGCCTTCCGCGGAGGTTGAGCTACCCATCAGGCGCGTCACTAGGTGGCGAATATGTGGACGGTCAGGTCTCTCTTGGGGACTTAAATAACGGCAATCATTAGCGGGATGAGTAGGCCTAAAAACCTTCTAATCCTTAGCGAGAGCTGTCACCGTAGACTAGCTTTCCCAAGCTATACAGTATGGCAACGTGCTCAGAGTTAAACGGTCTCTGGGGTATATGTGCTCTCGAACGTTCCCCTGGGGGTTCCAGGCAGCACCCCCTTGTATTTACGCCTTGTGCTCATAATGGAAGCTCTGCGAGAATTGACTTGATATTTCTTCCGTACTCGCGCGAACAAGATGAAACGAGAAAGTAAAATCAAATTCAAAAGATGGAGCCTGAAGAGGTTCCAAAACCTGAGGAGTCTACTAGACTCCTTTAGTAATGGAGACTGAGAGAACTCCAGAAACAAAAGCTTTGGATAAAGTAACTAAGCGCACGTGAATTTTATATTCTATTTTTATTTCTAAAGAGCTAAAGAACCATTTTAATTAGTCTACTAGTTTTTACATCTAAAAGAAGCATACTAACCTATTATTCCACATCTTAATTAAAGTCAATGGTCTTTTAGATATGTATCCATTATAAGGTCCAGCTGATTTATAACCTGATGGTGTAAATTTTGCTAGCTGTGGTGTACTTCTTCGGTGACTTACTGATGTTACAGTTTCTGGAGTATGATCCGTGAAATCTATTTTGCTTTCCGTGACAACTTGAATGTTTTCGGATTTCTTTTGGTTTTCTTTAACAATAATAATTATAATTTACAAAATTTGAAACAAAGACAAAATCGCAAAGAAGTAGCGACTTGAAACAGAAAAATAATAATTATAAAATAATTAAATAGATTATATTTGCATGAGCCTGATATAAAAATTTAGAGTAACGAGGGTATATCAAAATATAACAAGACTGGTGCTGTAACTTCTTTCACAACTAGAATTTTATAACACAAAGAATAGAATATGAAACCTCTATCTCTAATGTACGGGCATTGATTTAACTTTTTTTACATTTTTTTTTTACTTTATTACAAATTAATTGCTGAATTGCCAGTATTTTCCGTACCCATCGATAAAATTAGAGTGGAGCAAAAGATATGCGATAGTTTATCACGATATAGAGTATTTGAGTGGCATAAGAAATTCAAGGACTGTTATGAATCAGTGGAAGATGAACCTCGACGCGGGCGACCACCAACTGCACGGACTGATTCGAAAATTGCAGAAATTAACAACTTGATCCAAAATGACCAATGGATTGGTATATATCGAATTTCTGACATTATTAATTTGTTTTATGGTTCCACTGAAAAAATTATTCATGAAGATTTAGGATACCGAAAGGTCGCAGCAAAATGGATTCCAAAAGTAATGACCGATGAACAAAAAGCCAATCGAGTGACAATTTGTCGGCAATGGAAAAGACAACTGCAACATAATACACAGTTTTTAAACAATGTGGTTAGATGTGACAAGAGTTGGTTTTATCATTACGACCCTGAATTAAAATCTCAAAGTATGCAATGGGAGTATAAAAGCAGTCCAAGACAGCAAAGAGCGAAAACTGTTAAAAGCGCCGGTAAAGTGATGCACTTACTTTTTTTGATGATTTATGATCACATTGTACCTAGAGAACATACAATAACTGGAGAGTACTATTCCAATATACCTCGAAGAACCCTAAAGGCAAAATTAAAGAAAAATCGACTGCTTTATCAAGACAACGTTTGGTTTCTGCATCACGACAGTGCTCTAGCCGGCGATCAGCGATTTGTCAACGAACACTTGAAGAATTGGTGGTGGAAATTATGGTTTACCCTACCACTCACCTGGCCTTGCTCCATGTGACTTCCATTTGTTTCCTAAAGGCAAAAAATAATTTAGAGTAGAACTTAAAGCTCAACAACTGGGTGGGGATGGGTATACTAAATAGACTCTCAAAAATGGTTTGTCAGATATTTATGACTAGCAGACAAAATGATGGGACAAATGTATTGGACAGAATAGAGAGTACTTTGAAGGATAGTTGAAGTTTTCTAAATAAATGTTTAATTTTTATACTACAGCACCAGTTTCGTTATTTTCTGATATTTCCTCGTACAAGTCTGGAGTTACAAGATAAACCTTTTGTTCTTTGAGGAAATTTATATAGTATGTACAATAATTCTAGAGCAATTTCTTTGAAGGTCTCCCTTGAGAACGCAACATGTATAGGCAAGGACTAATGCCCTATGTAAATTGGAAGTAAATATTGTATCAGTTCTTATAGGAGCAACACCGTATGTCAATACGGTGAATGCTAAACGATTACAAGTTATATTATGTCGTTGTCATCTCAAGGGGCCAAACATGGGTATTGCTGCGCCCAGCTTCTCTCTACAAGTACCAGTCTTTTCTATATACTTGGTCAAAATGTTATAAATCGACAAAAATGGTGGGCAGTGCCTCAAGTCAAGGAAGGTTACGCAAAATCACATTTAAGCAGGACAAAGCAATGTTCAGTCTCTTTCAAAGAAAACAAGACTTAACATTACGTTAAAAGGTGACAAATCTATCCAGTAAAAACAAATATAAGCATAATGACAAATAGCGATTATTTGAAGAGGGTGTCACATACCGGAGATGACTCGAGCATGATAATATTGTACGAGATTGATCACATGGTTTATTCGCGGATGAGTCATGTTGTCATACATGGGTGCTTAAAATAAATTCTTATCCTTAAGTGGTCACCCTGGCGCCGATCGAACGCACCGTAAAAGACAATATTAAAGTACAGGTTTGGAAATGTTTCAATGTGCGTTCTGCATTGCCCAGAATTTAAAAAGGCATGCTACCATTAATACGCAAATGGACCAGTGGTTAAATGCGCAATTAGACATTACGTGAAGGTATTGATCCAAAGTACCTCATTTGATTTAGCACTACATGGAAAATGAAAAAAATAATGTGACGATGAATTGACTGACTCTTTCAGTCGCCGGATCCAGTCGCGAATACTTGACCAATTGTGAAGCAGAAACTGCGCAGCAAACATTTCGCCCTAAACAATTATCACGGTACATACGTCCCATATGGCGATCATTGTGGAAAAACTTCGCTGAAACCTAAATAGATAGATGAAGCCCGTACTGGTCTAATGTTTAGGCCACTAGACTATAGATGTGATGGACAATGTTCAAAACGTGGTACAACCAATAATATCTATGGCACTTTGTCGGTCCTAGTTCGACACAGGGTGAGTACCTGGAAGTAACTCTGACGTAAGAATAGGTGGTCGGTTCGTAGTGCTGGGCAAGTTATCATCCTAGAATACCCTACAAGGTCGCACTCCTATGAATTATCAAGACCTGTTACGGAGAACTATTATTATATACGAGGTATACTGCTAAAATTCGCGGAATCAAGTACTCCTTGAATTGCCAGCATTCCACAATTATCATATTCGTAAAATTTTAAACCTATAATTCAGTTGACAGTTCGATTTAAAACCGAACAGTTTTGTCTCAATAGAATTTAACAAGTAATAATTGTGTAAAAAATGGAAATTTTGAATCGTGATTTTCGAGTGATAATTGTTTACGATTTTCGATACGGTTTGACACCAAAGCAATGTGTGGAAAAACTTAGTTCGGTATTTGGGAAAGAAGCACCATCCAAAACTATGGTTTACTAATGGTTTGCAGAATTCAAGCGTGGAAGACCAAAGTTTGGTGACGATCTTCGTGAAGGGCGTCCATGCACCTCTGTTATTGCGAAAAATATCGATGCTGTGCGTAAAATAATTTTATCAGATCGACATATGACATACAGTGCAATAAAGGCGTCCTTAGGCATTGCGGCGAAACAAATACATACGATTTTGCATGTCAGGAAGCTTTCCAGTCGTTGGATCCCTCAAAATTTAAAAGACGAGCAAAAACAGGCATATGTCAAGTGGTGCAAGGAAATGTTAAAAAAATTTGATTGTGGTCGTTCAGATTCTGTATATAACATTGTAACAGGTGACGAATTCTGGATATATTCATATGAACCCCTAACTAAGCAGCAATCGACTGTATGGGTGTTTCAAAATTAACCTAAACCAACGAAGCGTTTCGAAAAGACTGGTTGCTTGTTTCTTTGGAAAACGGGTCATGTTGCAACTGTTGCATTAGATGATCGACGAACAGTTAATGCTGATTGGTATACGTCAATTTGTTTGGCAGAAGTTACTGATTAATTCAGAAAAAACAACATAAACCGACAAATTATTGTACCTCGTGACAATACAAGCGCTCACACAGCACAACAAACTGTCGAATTTTTGACCAACAGGAACATCGAATTAATGACTCATTGCCGATATTCGCCAGATTTAGCGCCTAACGACGTTTTCTTATTCCGAAACACCAAAAATAAAATGCGCGAAAAGCTGTTTTCATCGCCTGAAGAGGCTGTTGAAGAATTTAAATCACTGGCTTTGGAGATACCTCGCTCAAAATGGAAAAAAGTGTTCTGAAGATTGGTTTTATAGGATGCAAAACTGTATGCATCTTGGCGGGGAGTATTTTGAGAAACAGTAAAGCGATTTACATAGCGTAATTTGTTTTATTTCACAATTTTCCGCGAATTTTGGCAATGACCCTCGTATATTGCGCTTATCAATATAGTACTATCTAATAACTTATCTCCATCCCTCCATTAGCTGCATAATCTCAAGCTCACTGGAGTTATGAGGCTTCTAACTAAAGAACAATCTAAGCCGTTTTTAAGCGATCTAAATAAACGATAATTGAATAGCGCCTGATAGGGAGAGTTCGATTAATGCACCAACCAAAAATGTATTGAAGAATTGGTATTAGAAGAGCGGTGTCTGATTGTGAGAAAATTATCAGTAATGTCTAACATTTCCAAAGTAAGTATTCGTCGAATATAGTAGTTAGGACTTCATTCTACTTTATTATGCCGAAGCGATGTTGAATGCACACGCTTGTTTATAAACATGTGTGGAAACTACTCAAATTGATTTTGGCACAGAACATAAAGAAGCGACACTATTCTCGACACCTTTGATCTTTTAGAGATTTCGGTGATCTTTCTCCATCTTTTTGTAGGTAGGTACTTTTAAGCGCCAAGTTTAAATGTTATTGATACATAGTGGAATATTGTAATGGTCAAAAATACGAAATCATAGTATTAGTGAAATTTAAGTATTGGTTATTTTTTAAATTAATAAAGTGGAATACATAAAAAGTTTAAATAATTCTTTACAAATACAAAGAAGCGTATAACATTTAATGATATGCAGTAAGTATTTAATTCGAAAAAACACTAAAAAAGAATATATATGCAATAATGATTAAAATGTACCACAAAAGTAGGATATAAAACGATTAAATACTCTAAATTTTCAAATACAAACTCAGATAATTGTAATTCTCGCACAATATCAATGTTATAATGCTTATATTCGTTATAAATACACGCATTAACAGGACGTCATACAAAATGCCTGTCAACAGGTTGAGATTTGTGATTGAGAGAAATACCTACAAAAATATGGCTGATTTCGCACATGCGTTTAAAATTTTGTTTAACGCGGGAAGAGAGAGTGTCGCTTCTCTATGTTCTGTGATTTTGGAGTCCATTCTGTATTATAATCCTCTGTCCAAAATTGAGTCGGGGAAGAGGCGGCAACCAGACAAATTCGCCTCATAAAAGCAAAAGTAGTTCAATCAACGAGAAAGATTATGGTCACAATATTTTGGGATTGTAAGAGCATTTTATTTATTGGCTTTAAAGTTCCGTATACAACTATGAACAGCTCATGTTATGCTTGTTTGTTGTATGAATTGAGAGACAATATTTCGTGGGAAACATGGAGAAAAACTGTCAATTATTGCATGACAAGGCATACTGTTGCGATTTCACAGACTGCATTTTGTAAATATGGCTTTCAAGGAATTGAACATTTGCCATATAGTCCTGATTTGGCTCATAATGACTAATATTTCTTTTGCTATTTAAAGATCTTTTCATGACAATATTGAATTGCAAGCAGCCGTAATGCAAGACTTGTTATTTTATGCAGGTATTCATTAATCGTTGTAATAAATACAATGAAATTGGTGGACATTCTATTGAGAAATAAAAATTATGAAATTTTCAAAACTTTATTTTTTGTATGACAGGCCCAGAACAGATGGCGCTTACTTCGGAGTATATTATATATACTTCTAAATATATTACATATTATATAGCCAATATCAAAATATTGAGAAATTATAGCAAAAATAGAAATAAAGCTAATATATCAGAATAATTGAAACATACATGAGAAGGTAAACCACACCAGTTTTGTATAATACAAAGGTATTTTTAATAATATAAAATATTATTAAAAATCTAGTGTGAAGAACACAAATGCAGGTTCACTATTAATATTTTTTGTGAACGTGTCCGAATATATCCTATCCCCAGAGACGTAGATACGTATTTCACCTTTCTACAGGCTCATCGGTACGCCCCTGCTGGAGAAAGGATATTCCCAGACACATTCACAAAAAAGAACCACATCGCCCTATCACCGTAATTATCCAGACCGGGCGCAGAAGTAAATTCGGCGCTGCCTGTTGTCAGACAGCCGAAGTACCTCGCATACCGTCCACATAATCAATGTGAAGTAACGACGCCCTTCCAAAGGTAGCACAGCCAATCTCTCTAGAAATCTCTCTGGGGATAGGATATATTCGGACACGTTCACAAAAAATATTAATAGTGAACCTGCATTTGTGTTCTTCACACCAGATTTTTAATAATATTTTATATTATTAAAAATACCTTTGTATAAAGCTAATAGTTAAAATCTTCACTTTTTTTTTAATACGTAATCGTAAAACGACGACAATTGCTTCGCCAGCGCAGTGGCTTCTTCAGGTACTAACAGCTAAAGAGCACGTTACAAACTCTCAGAAAATTAAAATATTCATTTCTAATATTAATATACAATCCAGGGAGAAAAACAGAAACACTTAAGTTCAAATAGATACAAAATAGATATGGGAATCAATTATGCCAACTGTTCAAGAATATCATGTATGAATAAAAGCAGCAAGTCGCACTAAAGAACAGAAGAATATTCCTACTTAGATTCTGAAAAAGGCAGTATTTGTACATACTGCCGAAGCGTAATTATAGAATAAATTTTGTTTTAATGATCAGATCACTACTCCTAAGAAACACTTTTAACATTTTTTAGTTCGTATATATACAGAGTGAGTCATAACGGACAATTAGAAATTTACCGGCGTATACGAGACATCCTGTTACGTGTTCGTAACGCTCAACGCATCGTAACGTTTATTTTGTATTAAATTAGCATTCTCTTTATTATATTTTGCTCCATTTCCGGCGAACCTACCTGTATATGTATCGATCGTCGTTTATTTGTATCATATATTCGGTTTCTTTCAAGTATTTCTTTTTTCTCGTACTCCGGTTCTTGTTTTTGGAAGTACGATACTCTCTCCTAGTACACAGACGTAAATTATTGCCGATCTTGGGCAGTTGTCACGAGTCCTCAATCGCTGGTGTCTATGAATATGGCTTAAGTGAAATTTTATTAAGAATTACGGCACCATGCTGGATTTAATTCATAAACAATACCATTAATCTCTGAGCGATATATCTTTAAGAGGATTTAAGTGATTTTTGAGAGAACACGTTGACAACCAACTAATACTATCTTGCAATTCCATGGAAAGTCTCGTTTCGGTACGTATTTGAGTTACTCTTCATGTTCTTTTGTTTATTTTGTTGTTTAATTTCTTAATTTATGTGGTTCTACCTAGGGTCGAACAATACCACCCCGTACTGTCCCGTTTGTGACGCTTCATCTAGAGAAACGCATCAGAAGTCGCCGGACCCATACAGATAAGCCTATCTAACTGTTAATTATCAAACCGATATTTTTTTTTATTTGTTCCTTTGCCGCACATTTATTCTTAATTAGCTTTCGGTCAGCATTAATATTCGCACAGGTGTTTCCGTATGAAATAACCTGTTTCGTTCGACTAGTTTTTCTTTCTCTCCTTTTTTTGTTTTTGGATCGCTACACGAAGAGTTTAATGTATATATTTTTATTTACGTATTTTTATTTGAACAATTTTTTTATGCGTTGCATATATTTAAAACTTACGAGGGTAATTTTGAGAGAATTTACTCATTAAACAAAATTTCTTAATTAAGGTAGATTTAGTTAGCGGATTATTGTATTCAAGTTAATTTGTGAACTGATAAAAGAAAAGAATACGTATTTACTTTTTTTACAGGGCGAAATAACCATTTTAAACTCACTGTTCCAGTGTTTCTTTTTTTTTTTAATTGTTACTGATAAGGCCATCTGCCACCTTATAAATGTTAAAATTATAATTGTATCTTATAAAAATTCTCTCTTTATACTATATAATCTCTTATTTAATTATTATATTAGTCATATCAATAAATAGGGTATCTTTGTAGCCACGAAGTTTGTTTTTTCTTTTTCTTGTTCTGAAAATTGAATCTGTCAACATCATTTTTCCGAATTTGCGACGTCCAGCGGCATAAAATTCGGTGGCGCCCTTGACCACCTATTTAGTATTTCATTGTTCTTGCCTCTGGGCCTTCCCAACCCCCTTGGCTGAGGCAGCCTCAGAAGCCGGGTGAGCCGTTGAACGTTGGCAGAAACGGGAGGGTGGGCAGTTTCAGTCTCCCGAGACCGGGTCTGCTCCGTTTGTTTTCTTCTTTTGTTGTACCTGGTATATTTTCTAATAGGTTTATAAGCTCGACGTTCAGCGTCGTAGCAATCCTTTGGAGTAAAAAATTTCCTATGAACCTGTCCTAATGCGTATAGTTAAGGAACTACAGGAAGTGATTGTTGAGCTTTATTACAAGCACGAGCTTTATGAATGAGCCAGTTAGAAACTCTCAGTTTGTAACGTGCTTTTTAGCTGTAAGTACCTGAAGCCACTGTGCTGGCGAAACAATTGTCGTCGTTTTACGTATTAAGAAAGTGAGAAGTTCAAGAAGATTTTAACTATTGATTTTATTTCTATTTTATGGATTATGGATCTTTATCAAGTTAAAGCATAATCAATTCAATTATTCAAATTTATAACAACTGATAACTTACCTGTAGGTTTATATTCTGGAGTAGGTTCTTTCGTACATTTTCCATAGAAATGCACTACTGTATTAGATTGTGAAAAGGATTTAATTCTTTCCATTTTAGATCTTAGCTGTTTTAAATTGCTTTTAACTATTCTTGAAGTAGTGCCGGTCTTTCCTATATCATTTACTTCATTTCTAATTATAGATGTATAGTCTTGTCTCTTTTTTGATACTAGAAATTTAGAACTTAGTGGTTTCGTGATGGATTTAATTACTTCAACATCTTGTGTATTCTGCTTGTAATCTTCTTTATTAACAGGCTCTTCCAGTAGAAGTTCAAGATCGAAAAAATTTCTTCTAGATTTAGGAAAAGTAATATTTAAAGCTGGGATGGTAAAACTATTTTTTTCAATTGGTCCGATTAAGTCCTCCTTTATTATTGTCGGCGACAGGGTTATTTTCGGTATATTTGTACATTCCAAAGTATTGTTTGTATTGCATAAAATGTTATTATTATTGTCAAAATTTGATGGAATTTTTATTTTGTCGATGATTTGAAGTTTTTGGTTAATATTGTCCCTTGTATTTTTCCCTAGAAGCAAATAAAACATAAACATAAGACATAAAAATACCTAATATTTGAAATTAATATTTTAAAAATATAAACATGAATGTTATAAAAATTATTTAGTGCCGGTCGTACAATGATAGCTTAAACATGAGCTTAACAAAACCAAGCTTAATATTTAAGCGAGGCTTAATCAGAAATGCGTTGTAAAAATATGGTTTAAGCAGAATTTAAGTAAACCACACACTTCGAAAGTTGGCAACGCAGATAGTAGTGATTTCTGTGCAAAATTTCAGTCCGATGTTGGTAATTGGCTGTTGTTAAGGAACCAGTTTGCCAATCAGTGGAAACCGCAATGAAACTGCGACTTATAAATGGCACAAATATTTAAAATATTCTATATAAATATATAAAATTAAAAAAATTTAATGCTCCCTTAGAATTTTCTTATACATTATCTACCTCATAAAGTTAACATCAAGATACTAAATTTACATGCAAAAAAATTGCAAGCGAAATTATTTCTTGTAAATGATGGTATCCTAATCCATGATCATGATCACCTTTATAAAATAGTGCAATATATTTGTCTTTTTTAACAGCACAGTAGCTTTTATTTTAAATAAAAGGAAAATCAAATTGTTCAATATTTATTTTCATACACTATTAATAATATATAGGTATACATATAACAACACAAACATAATATAAATAATAATATTAAAATATAAATCTTATAGCAGTCTATTAATCTTTATATAAATTCTATTAATGATTCCAATCATTAATTAAGGTATGTCAAATAGCATTGTTATTATTAAATATACTCCCTTACCTTATAGGGACAATATCAACGTTTCCAAAATATATGGCTAGTTAGCCGGTGGCTTGGTCGTTCTCTATATAACTATATAACTAAATAATAAATTTTTGAATATATAATGTCAGTGAATTTTTTTCTTCAAAATACATAAATAGGTCATGTCACTCGCTTAACTCTCTTATGGCCAGTTGCACCGAAGCATTTAACTAGAGTTTAGGATTAACAGCTTGTTAAGATCTTCTTTTGATTTGCAAGGAACGTAGTTTATCAAATTCTTGGCATTTGTTTTCCGCGATTGCAAGTTAATTTTAGAAATGTAATTCGAAGACGAAGATGACATAGATATTCTTGAAATAGATTTTGAATTTTCCAGGACTATATGCACTCGAAATAATTATTTCGAGTTACTGGATGATTATACTTTTTTTCGACGATTTCGGTTATATAAAGAAACTGATAGCATCTTCTCTCATTAATCGAACAAGAATTACAATATTCAAAGGATGTGCAAATACTTATTTGTTTTGCATGTTATAATTGCTTTAAATAAGAAAGTATATAACATATATTTTTATAGAAATAATAGCATCTCCCCAATAAATCAGTTACTAACATGCTTACAATTTTTTGAAAGTGGAGGACACCTTAATTCAGTGGCAGACTTTGTTGGTATGGATACTTCAACAAACCGGTGTCATATTACACTTCAGCCACAACAAAGCTTAACCCGTTTAAAGATAATAAGCACAGGCAACACCAGAGAACGGAGATAACACGGAGATCTTTGACGTAGGTTAAGTAAGTCCTGAAAATCACAAGTGATATTAGCAATATTAAAATAATACAGAAAATCCCTAACAAGCTTCTTAAAACCGATAGTTACTTAACTATCCTCTAATTTGCAACGGAGCAATGACATTATATTTAACTAGAGTTATTATTTAATCTCAGGTTATTAAATCCAAGATTAAAGTCATGGTCGGTATAACTGGCCCTTAAGTTTTTGTTAAGCCCGGAACGTCGGGGGTTTAGCTAAACCAGAGAAATATTCGAGCATAAACTCTAAACCTTGTATGTACACACACAATTCTCACTAAATTTACACTAACTACCGCTAGAAGTTAAGCCGTTCCTAAACTCGAATTGTACAACCAGCCCTTAACGTACTTAAGTTTTATAAATCCACGTTTTATTTATTAATTAAAATATTCAGAAATAATAAATTTCAATGAGAGGGAAATATTTTGGGTTCGTGTAACACTGATGTTATTGGGATAGGTGAAACTGTACAAGCTGAGCGTACATTTGAAGACAATTTCTTAAAACGTTATGCTCGGTGTGTGAGATATTTCCAAACACTCCTTCTTCTTCTTCCGACGTTAGGTCATGAGCTGTATTTTTACTGGTGTTTAGTCTCCCTGTTCTTGATGACCAGCTGCCTCGCCATTTATTCAGGATGGTCTGGATCCTTCTGGTTTTCCTTCGCGTGCGCGTTTGACTATTCTTTAGTTACATAATCCTTACTATGTCTTGTATTTGATATTGCTCTCTTATATTTTAGCATCTTTGTTTTCCCTACTATGGTCCTTAAAGTTTTCATTTCCGATGTTTTCAATAATTGCTTGTTTTATTGTTATCGGTTCTGGTTTCTATGGCGTATGTAGGGCGTATGTCAGTATTGGGCGAATGCAACTCTTATATATTCGTATTTTACATTCTGTTGTTTAGGTCTCCATATGATATTCCTTAGTGCCACTGAAACGGTCGCGCGCATTTTTTACTTGATTTTGTACTTCTTTATGGATATTGTGATAGTTTGTAATTACTGCGCCCAGGTGGTTAAATGACATTCTTTGTTCGCTGATATTTACATTTATTTCTAGTTTACATCTTACTAGTTCTATAGATGCCGTGAGATATTTCTGTAATAACTAGAGTAGAACACCTGCTTCTACAATTATACATATTCAATGTAAAACTTATTTATCGAAACACGTCCTCATTATTGCTGCATATTTCGCATTCTAGTTTGGTTTAATAACTAGGTTAGCATAACATTAAGTAAGTATGTAGGTTATTAAGTAAGTAAGTAAGTAGATATGATATATATATATATATATATATATATATATATATATATATATATATATACTGAAGGCAGAGGAGAACTAGTCAGTTTTGTATATCTAATCTAATCGTTATTGTACATGTGAACATCGTAACATGTAATGTTATTGTTATATATTTATTAAATGTTAATTTATATTGCTTCCCAGTATATTATTTATTTTACCAATAAAACCGGCCTCTATGAGTCTGCCTCGGAAATGAAGCTATAACGAGGTTCAGGGGACGTCACATAGCGATCCTGCCAGTCGCTAGCTGGACCGACATCACATTTCGTTTTCTCGACCGAAATGGTCATGTTATATTCTTCAGCCATGTCATTGAATTTATGTAGGATTCTTTCTAGGTTCTAGGGTTTCTTCGCTATTAGCTATAAAGACCGCATGATCGGCCTAACAGACAATGTTGAAGTTATAATTGTCAAGTTTGTATCCTTCCATTAACTTTATACTTTCCACGATCTCATTCATAACTAAGTTAAATAGAACTAGACTTAAACTATTTCCCTGTCTGATTCCCATGTTCACTGAGATATTTTCCGTTAATTGACCTTCCGTTCTTATTTTTGTACCGCTGTTCGTGTTTAGCTCTTCTATCAGTATAATGATTTTTCTCTTTTAGTGTATCAGCCTCATCTGATAATTTTATTTTAGCGAAAGCTTACACAAAACAACCATAAGCTAGAAGGGTGAAGTAACTAAAAATAATCATTTTTATTTTTCCAACAGATTTTGCATGTATATATTAATTAGAGATATTAAAAGTAACCCAAAATAAACGATAATAAAATCCCAAAATCTTATAAATGATGTCAAAAAATACATATTTTATTCTTTTTTTTGCATCATTTATAACATTTTTCGGGACTTCTTTTGGGATCTGGAATCCACAACTTTTATCAGCTCGACACCTTCTTGTGACCATTCTTATTTGGTTTTTAGTTCGATCAGTACCTTATTTTTGATCACTCTATCTCTTGATAAAATTTCTGTAGATGATTATTGTTTTTTTTCTCCAAATCTTATATACATCCTTCTTCGATTTTTTGGTATATTTTTATTGTGACGGGGTTAGGTTATGCATTTAAATTTGTGTTTTGGATATAGGTATCTATTGTTCTTTCTGTAAAGAGAACTATATTTAATGAGGGCTTTGTTTTTTGCTATGCTAGTTTAAATTTAATATGTACTGTTATTTTGATATTACATCATCAAATAATAGGTTTTCTTTTGTTACATCGTACACATTTTAGTTGGTATTTTAAAACTATATTTCGTAGCTAAAAACCTTGATTTTGTAAAAGATATCTCCTATATTTTTGTTTATTTACATTGCTTTTTGATTCTCTGAAATATGTTAATTACTTGAAGGTTTCGCTATTTTGTGGCTTTTACCTAGATATTGTATTGTCCTCGTACAAGGCTTTTACAGCTAGTTATAAATTATCTACATTACATTAGTCATCGTATAAGGTTATGCCATTTTTGTTTACATATCTGACAGCTACATTTACATATACGCTCGTGTATGTGTGCGTAATTTCTTAAGAATAATAGAAGTGTAATTTAAAACATGTTCTTGATTGTGTCTTTCACTGTAACAGCTAATTAGTTTAACTTTATAGATTCTGTCTTTCAATTCTCTTTCCCTTCTCTTTAAAAGCATATTTTTATCAAAAGAAATTGTACCTATATTCAAGCTGGTTGTATTTTATTTGGTAATAGTAAAGTGGCTGTAATTAATTATTTTTCTTCATTAATTATCTTTCATTATTAGATAGCTTTATTGTAATATAGTGGAATATATTTCTGCTGTGCATTTCATCCTCTTGTATATCGGCTCAATCTGTCGGTTGTTTGAGAACTACGAATTTGGAAATATAATCCAGGGTTGTTTGCTTCTGGATACGCTCAAAAACACATTCTCACTGCGACTTCTGTGCGAGCAGTATTCTATTTGAGAGCACCGACGACGACATTCGTCAAGTGAAGCCGGAAGCAATGGCCGGGAAAACGAGAACAATAACCAACCTGATGTTAAACCCCAAAATCGTGGACCAATGTACACCCAAAATACGTGAAGATTTACAGGACATAGTCGACCAAATCAGCAATGAAGAACATATCCAGGACCTATTACTAAAATCACCGCACGTATTCATGGTTAACTAAGAAGAACCGACGATTGTAATTAAGATAATAGACAATTCCACCGAAGAACAAGAAAAAGAAAACCCCCCCGAAAAATCGAAGAAGAGCCAACCAGAACAGAAAAACGAAAACAACGCATTCAGACACCCGAAAAAAACAGCAAAAAGACAGAAAACTGACCACACAACCACTCCAATCGAAACAAAAAATTCCTGCGACGCCCTCGAAACCAACACCGAGGAAGAAAAGATGGAACAAGACGCAACTGAATTCACTCCACAACCGTCAACTTCAGACAGCACACCCAGTGTAAGTGACAAAACAAACACCACAAAACACAAACACTGAAACACGCAAAACACACAAAATCGCACCAATCATAATCACAGAGAAAGACAAAAGGGCACATATACAACAAACACTTAAGACACACAACATTAACACCGTACAAAACAAATTTGTGAAACCTGGTATACACATCGAACCTAAAACTGACGACGACTACCGCACACTCAAACACGTACTCAACACGTACAATTTTACACGTTTCAATTACGAAGCGAAAAGACACTAAAGGTAGTTATCACTGACACAGACATTACAGACGACCTGACTGACAAAGGCTACCCGACACTAAAAATCAAACGAATGAACGGAAAACACGGCAAACCTGCGCCACTTGTACTAATTGAACTGACGAGACAATACAAATCAATCTATAACATACACGACTGCTGCGGACTTACGATTAAAATCGAACCTCTTAACACACGGACAGACATAATACAATGCCACAAATGCCAGACTTTTGGACACCAACAAAGAAACTGCAACGTACACAAATGCATGAAATGCAGAGACTCACACTCAACACACCTATGCACAAAACCAAAAGCAACGACACCAAAGTGTTCTAACTGCGGTGGTCCTCACTTACCAACATTCCCTAACTGTCCTAACAACCCTGTAAACAAAACCACACCCAAATACATACAAGCACCACCCCCAACAACAAACCCTTGAACACAAAAACGAAACAACACAACACCTAACACAAATGACAAACTAGCACTTGCCATAGGCAATATGCTAATAACATTACACTCTACAAATGCAACAACACAACAGATACAATACTTCGTAACGCAAACAGAGAAAATAATCACACTTTACAACAACAAACAGTAAATACACACATGACCTAAACGCGAAAAAGCGACAAACACACAGACTACACACACGCAACACAGGACCATACAAAAACACACAACAACACACGATTATTTATTAATCAGACACAAACACGTCACAACCCTGGGAAATACTAAACAATGGAGTGGAAATTGAGGCAATTTTGACCACGAAACAAAATTAAAAAACTCATGAAAGCTTCTGGATATCTCTTCTTCCTTGGCCGTGACCGAAGTAACAGGTGTTGCTGGAGACGTTTTGTCGACATAGTTAATTTTTATCATTGTATCAAAGCATCTTTGTTGACTGCAGAATTTTCCTTATATTTATTATTGGACTACAGAATTTGGGTTGTTGGAAAACCCGTATTGTCGTTTACGCCTAGCGGATATTTAAACTTGTCGACCAAGTGCTCTAATTTAGTTTTTCACTTAAGAATCAAGAACGTATTCTCCTATTGATGGTAAGTTTTTTCCCTTTGGTATCATCTTAATTAGTATTGAATATCTAGTATTGAATACACTGGTCTGCAGAAAAAAATTATTTTTTTCTCCTCATTGTTTTCATGCATGATTACATCATATTTGGTGCTCTTACCTCGGAATTTAACATGCAAAAAAATACAGCACATAGATTTTAAATATAGTGTCCATTTAATTAAAAAACGATATTATTTTAGTAACAACAATTACAAAAAAGTGAAAAAAGACTACGGCGAATCGACCAACAAAAATCAGCAAGCATTGCTGCTGACCATTTTCCATTGTAGCGTCTTTCAATATGCATAATATCCTGATGAAACCTTTCACAATGCTCATCTGATACGGCACCGAGATTTTCCGGAAAGAAATCTAAATGCGAGTCCAAAAAATGAATTTTGAGTGACATATTGCATCCTAAAGCTTTATAAGCAGAAAGAAGCTCTCGAATGATTTGTCGGTAGTTGTCAGCTTTTGTATTCCTAGAAAATTATGACACACTTTTACAAAAGCCACCCAAGCTTTTTTGCAGCTTTGCTCAACTTCGAATTGAAAACTTCATCCCTCATAAGCTATCGTATTTGCGGACCTACAAAAATCCTTTCTTTCAATTTCGCGTCACTGATTCGAGGAAATTTTGTTTTGAGATATTGAAAGCCTGCACCATCCTTGTTCATAGCTTTCACTAAGTTTTTCATGAGCCCCAGCTTTATATGAAGTGGTGGCAAAAAAAATTTGTCACTTGGCACTAGAGGTTCTTGAGATACATTTTTAAGTCCAGGTGTCAAGCTTTTTCTTTGCGGCCAAGTTTTAACTTTGTAATGTTTGTCTCTTGCGCGACTGTCCCACTCACATAAAAAACAGGAAAACTTGGTGTATCCTCCTTGCAATCCAGTAAGTATAGCGACAACTTTTAAGTGAGCACAAATATTCCATAGGTATTGAGAATATTTTATTTTTTCAAGTAATACCTCCAGATTTGCATAATTTTCTTTCATGTATGTTGCATGCGCTAGAGGCACTGATGGGTATTTATTTCCATTGTGAAGTAAAACGGCTTTCAAACTAATCTTCGACGCATCAATAAAAAGTCTCCATTTGTCAGAATTTTCTGGGAAACTCAGTTCTTTAAGAAGCCCTGCAGCATCATTACAATATACTAAATCATTTTCTTTGGAAAAGTAACTCGTAAAATCTTCTTGCCTTGTGCGAAAATATGAGACTCTTGTACTTTTATCCAACAAATTCCACTGTTTCAATCTTGATCCGAGTAATTGAGCCTTAGATTTTGATAGCCCCAAGTCTCTAACGAGATCATTTAAATCAGGTTGTTTAAGAAAATAAGGTTCTTTTGATGGGCTTAAGATCCTGATGAAGCGTATGATGATGAAGATGTACAGGAAGAAATAGAACTCGATTGAGGCTGTAGACCAGAAGTACTTTTATTTTCCATCTTCTCTCTATTTTTTGTAGGTACTGGAGGTGAACTGCCTTCACCACGAGGAAGTGGTCTCTTTGCAGATGCGATGTTTGGATATACAATCTTGTTTTTATTTTTTTTCGAGAATCCTCGTGTTGATGTCATGCAGAAAAAACAGTCATTTTCATGATTCTGAGGTTCACTCCAAAGCATTGGCATCGTAAACGGCATAGATTTGTGACTTCCTTCAAGCCAACCTCTCAACGTTCTTGAACAACTGTTACAGCAAATTTTTGGGAACAAAAATAAAGCTGATAAGCTTTTTTAACAAGATCTGTTATCGCATTTGGCTGTGTTTTTAGAGTAAACTCACCACAAATGTAGCAAAAACAGTCGGTAGAATTCTTACAAGCGCGCGGCATTTTATAACCTAAAATTGAATGGAATTTTTTTAAAAAATAATTTTAAATTTCTATTATATATTTATTATCTATGTTCATAAAAAAAATGATAACCTACACATAAAATACTTAAAATATATGTATAACATGAATTTTGTGCAAAACTTACCAAAGTATTTGATATAGAACGTAAACAATTAAAAGACAAGTTTTCAACTAACTGTTGTAAAGACACAGTGTATACTGCGCAGGCGCATATGTACTACCATAGAAATCACTTTCGGGACTTTCCTTCTTTCTCTTAAAACTAGCAAAAACCTATTTCGTATGTATATACATTGTTTATAATGTTAACGCATATAACGAATTAAAAAAAAAGGGAATTTATGATATTTTGGAAAAAAAATCATATCGAAAAAACTAAACGTGATAGAAAAAATTGGCCATAGGGAACAGATTCAGAGCATCGAAATCTTCATATTTATGACATAATTTTATGAAGGAGGATTTTGTTGCAGACCAGTGATATATCTATCTAAAATTGTTACATTATTGTTTCTATCTTCATTCTGTTGAAGCGTAGAAGGTTAAATCAAACCCCGTGTATTTCTTCGTAAGGAGGGTGGATCTTTCACTGTTATATGTATACCGTATTGATTTCTAGTTGGAGAAAACCCATGTGTAAGAATCTAATTTGAAAGGTAGATATTTTTACTCTGGGGAGTAGTAAACTGGACTTGCCGAAGGAGATATCTACTTGGAATGGCAAGTTTGAAGACAGGTTTTGTCTGTAGGTAGGATTGCAACATTTTCGTTCTATCAGGAATTATAGACACCCGAACTCAACTCTTTACGTGTATATTTAATTATCAAAATTTTATATCATAACCTATATATGATCAAATTTTATAATTATAATCAAGTCCATTGATAACCCCTTATTTTGCTGTACACAGGATAATAGAACTTCATATTGGATTAGGGTTATATCCAAATTTTTGTTAATTAATAGCTATCGACCACAAATTTCAAAATTTCATTGTACCATTCAGACCATAATGGCGATAATTCAATTTTTATATTTTATAATGTTCACTATTTTTTATAAGACTTTAAACTGTAATTTCTCTTGATATTTTTTTAATAGTCTAGTAGCATATATACTGAACGTGTAAAAATGTTAGGTAAAATTTCCAGATCTGGGGTGAATTACATTTTTTTATATATCTAGATTAAGGAATTTTAATATTAAGACCAATTACTTAATCACTACATTTTTGGTGTCTTGCAGTATAATTAAAATTCATCTGCTTTTTGTAATTGTAATTTGATTCAGTTTAAACTCACGTAATTTATTAACTTATGTATACTTTTAAACAAATTGCTCACTTGTAAATTACTTTGAGTATTAATGATGGTAAGTGGTAAGTTGATAGAGTTTAAGCTAAGTTGAAAATGGGCGCGTAATAGTATATGTAAGAGTTTATGAATAATTTCGTAATTTAGCCATGACTAAGAGCAGGCATTAGTTTCTTCACAAACTATACGTCATAGCAGCTAAAGCAGAACTAACTAATTTATCACAATTTCAGTAATGTCAGAGTGTGACTCGTAATCAATTTTATTAATTTTTATTAATATTTTATTAATATCTAAAATTATACAAAGGTATTTTTAATAATATAAAATATTATTAAAAAATCTTGTGTGAAGAACACAAATGCAGGTTCACTATTAATATTTTCTGTGAACGTGTCCGAATATATCCTATCCCCAGAGACGTAGATACGTATTTCGCTTTTCTACAAGCTCATCGGTACGCCCCTGCTGGAGAAAGGATATTTCCAGACACATTCACAGAAAAGAACCACCTCGCCCTATCACCGTAATTATCCAGACCGAGCGCAGAAGTAAATTCGGCGCTACCTGTTGTCAGACAGCCGAAGTACCTCGCATACCGTCCACATAATTACTTCGGCTGTCTG
The DNA here is from genome assembly GCA_935421215.2 of Melolontha melolontha. Taxonomy (NCBI): domain Eukaryota; kingdom Metazoa; phylum Arthropoda; class Insecta; order Coleoptera; family Scarabaeidae; genus Melolontha; species Melolontha melolontha. Next base: position 8,487,502 of record OW285240.1, on the reverse strand, counting down.
ACAACAGGTAGCGCCGAATTTACTTCTGCGTTCGGTCTGGATAATTACGGTGATAGGGCGAGGTGGTTCTTTTCTGTGAATGTGTCTGGAAATATCCTTTCTCCAGCAGGGGCGTACCGATGAGCTTGTAGAAAAGCGAAATACGTATCTACGTCTCTGGGGATAGGATATATTCGGACACGTTCACAGAAAATATTAATAGTGAACCTGCATTTGTGTTCTTCACACCAGATTTTTTAATAATATTTTATATTATTAAAAATACCTTTGTATTATACAAAACTGGTGGGGTTTACCTACTCATGTATGTTTCAATTATTCTGATATCTAAAATTATATTAAATTATAATTTTTTTATTGCTTACCTGTGTGAATTTCTTTATTATTTTCCATGTTATAACCTGCTTTGATATTTTTCAATGCAATAGTCCGCTTTGACGGAAAATTCTTTTTGTTGTAAAACGGTGGTGGCAAATCCCCTGGACTATCTAGTGTCACCTGTCCAAGAAACATCTCAGTTTGAGGTGGATTATAATCGTGAGTGCGAACTTGATGAAAATTCTCATGAAGAATGGAAACATTATTGCTTTCAGAAGTGTTTTCTTTCTGTAATTGATTTCGCTTCGATTAAATAATTTCCTTTTACATGGATATTTTTATCGTTGATTGAATCTGCCGACACATGCTGGAAATCCATAGAAGTAAAACATTTTTTACTAATTTCCAGTATAAATTACAATATATTATATATACTATATATTCACAGTGACGTGTTCTGCTACGATGTAGCTTATTCACATATCTGAAGAAGCTACATCATAGCGAAACATGTCACTGTGATTAGGTATATAGTTTATATAATATATTATAATTTATACTGGAAATTAGTAAAAAGTGTTTCACTTCAATCCCATCTACCAGATATTTTTATCTGTAAATTTACTTCAAATTCAGGTATTTGTTGATTGTTAGCCCTTACATATTGAAAAATGTGTTCTGTTAAAGATTCCTGATGTAATTGAGGATGTACCATTCCTTGCATGGAATTGTAGTCCAGCTCTGTAAAAAAAAAAAACATATTTTAGCAAATAGCGTTCAATTAATGATTAATATAACAATAATTCGAAACATACTTGAGTAGACAAAAACCTCACCAATTTTGTATAATACAAACGTATTTTTAATCATATAAAATATTATTAAAAATCTGGTGTGAAGAACACAATATGTACAAGTTTAGTATTAATATTTTTGTGAAGGTATCCTTCTCCAGAGACGCAGATACGTATTTCATCTTACAGATTCGTTAGTACGCCGCGGCCGGAGAAGGATACATTCACAAACGAAGAACTTCGCTATCTCACAGAAATTATTAAGACCGAGCGTAGAAGAACATTCAGCGTTGCATATTAACAGTGTTGTTTTTCTACGCAGCGCTAAATATTCTTCTACGAAGTTGTTCTTTTGTGAATATATCCTTCTTCAGCCTGAGCGCACTGACGAATCTGTAGAAAGATGAAATATGTATCCGCGTCTTTGGAGAAGGATAGCTTCACGAAAATATTAATAATGAACTTGTATTGTGTTCTTCACACCAGATTTTTAATAATATTTTATATTATTAAAAATACTTTTGAATTATACAAAATTGGTGAGGGTTTTGCCTACTCAAGTATATTCCGAATTATTCTACTATATACACATGTGGTTGATCCGTAAAGAGTAGTAAAAACATGATAATACAGTTTCGAGAGATACGGCGGTGCCATCTGATCGAAACACTTTGTTAGTTCTACAGTTGTTATGTGGACAGGGCTAGTTGTTTCGGCCGTTTGTTAATATGCAGCGCTGAATGTTCTCCTACGCTCAGTCTTAATAATTTCTGTGAGATAGCGAAGTTGTACTTTTGTGAATGTATCCTTCGCCAGCAGTGGCGTACTGACGAATCTGTAGAAAGATGAAGTACGTATCTTCGTCTCTGGAAAAGGATACCTTCACAAAAATATTAATAACGAACTTGTATTGTGTTCTTCACACCAGATTTTTAATAATATTTTATATTATTAATAATACTTTTATATTATAACTAGCTGACCCGGCAAACGTTGTTTTGCCTTCAAATTTTATTTATATTTAAATAGCTGACCCGGCAGACTTCGTCATATATCATGAAGATGGCGTAGTAAAATCACTCCCTACAAAATGTATGGGAAAATGAATTTTCTTGATAATTTTTTTTTTCGCTATAATTCGGGAATTTTCTTGGGTATTATTCTTGTTTGGCCGAAGACCAATCCGAATTTGTGCGAATCTTCGAAATCGGTCCAGACGTTCTTGAGTTATAAGCGTAGTAAAATCACTCCCTACAAAATGTATAGGAAAATGAATTTTCTTGATATTTTTTTTTTCGGGATAATTCGGGAATTTTCTTAGGTATTCTTCTTCTTTGGCCGGAGACCAGTCCGACCAGTTCGAATTGGTGCGAATCTTCGAAATTGGTCCAGGCGTTCTTGAGTTATAAGCGTAGTAAAATCACTCCCTACAAAATGTATGGGAAAATGAATTTTCTTGATAATTTTTTTTTCCGCGATAATTCGGGAATTTTCTTGGGTATTATTCTTGTTTGGGAGGAGACCAATCCGAATTTGTGCGAATCTTCGAAATCGGTCCTGGCGTTCTTGAGTTATAAGCGTAGTAAAATCACTCCCTACAAAATATATGGGAAAATGAATTTTCTTGATAATTTTTTTTTCCGGGATAATTCGGGAATTTTCTTGGGTATTATTCTTGTTTGTCCGGAGACCAGTCCGAATTGGTGCGAATCTTCGAAATCGGTCCAGGCGTTCTTGAGTTATAAGCGTAGTAAAATCACTCCCTACAAAATGTATGGGAAGATGAATTTTCTTGATAATTTTTTTTCCGGGATAATTCGGGAATTTTCTTGGGTATTATTCTTGTTTGTCCGGAGACCAGTCCGAATCTTCGAAATCGGTCCAGGCGTTCTTGAGTTATAAGCGTAGTAAAATCACTCCCTACAAAATGTATGGGAAGATGAATTTTCTTGATAATTTTTTTTTTCGGGATAATTCGGGAATTTTCTTGGGTATTATTCTTGTTTGGCCGGAGACCAATCCGAATTGGTGAGAATCTTCGAAATCGGTCCAGGCGTTCTTGAGTTATAAACATAGTAAAATCACTCCCTACAAAATATATGGGAAAATGAATTTTCTTGATAATTTTTTTTTTCGGGGTAATTCGGGAATTTTCTTGGGTATTCTTCTTGTTTGGCCGGAGACCAGTCCGAATTGGTGCGAATCTTCGAAATCGGTCCAGGCGTTCTTGAGTTATAAGCGTAGTAACTAACGCCACTCTCTTTTATATATATAGATGATTAATAACATAGATCTACAACAAAAAACTGTACAGCGGTTTTATAGCTTTTTATAGATTCTTACTCACTAAAATCGGGAAAAATACTCGAAAAATTCCATCTCCTCAAGTTTTCTTACAAAATTAGTGTTTGTAGTTTCATTTAGACTGAAATGACCGTTTAGCGAAAAGTAAGGAATTTCACTGGCTGGGTAGAGCATGTTTATACATGTTTGCCAGGGTATTAGAAATGAGTTTAAACCAGCGTATTGTCAGATTTGATTATGTATCAACATGATAAATAATTTCGGGATCTTTGTTTCTCTATAAGCCACACTCAATTTACATTTTGCTTTCAAACGTGTTTTTAGTTATACATAGCTCCAAGAAATTAACGCTAGAATGCTAGAAAATCCTTTATAAAACTATAGTATATGACTAGATAGTGAATTATATTCGATTCTTTGATTATTCACAACTTTTACTAAGTAAACTTTGTTTAGTCTTTTAATAAATTAGCCTTCACAAATTAATGCATAGCAAAAAGCAATGAGAAACTAAATATTTCCAAAATATTAATTAACATTTTTAATGAAATGGCATCAGTATCCAGTATTTCCACCTCTCCTTCTAATGATGGCTTTACATCGACGATTCATACTCAAAATAAGCGAGCTTATGTCATTCTGCTCCAGACCTTAATCTAAGCATGTTCCTTGGATTGAAGTCTGGACTTCTTGCTCGCCAATCGATGGTGTCGATTCCTACCTCCTCAAGATAATTTTGAACTACGCGAGCACTGTGGGATCGTTCATTGTCTTGCATTAATAAAAAAGTTGGTCCGACATAAGGCGCGAATGACACAACATTGTCTTGAAGGATGTTAGTTATGTACCGATCAGCATTAATACTTCCATCGTTTAACACTACTAAGTCCGTACGAGCTGCCAAAGAAATGCCTCCCCACACCATTACGGAACTTCCATCAAATAATGTGGTATTCAGGATGTTGTATTGAGCATAAGGTTCATTTGGTTGTCTATACACACGAACACGTCTATCACAGTTATAAATACAACATTTGGATTCGTCTGTAAAGAGAACTTGTTGCCAGTCATCCTGCAGCCAATTAACAAGATTCCTCGGGCTGGCACACGACATACCAAATTAGCTTCTTTTAGACGTTTACGAACTGTTTCTATGCTAATTCAAGTACCATGTGCACCCCGTAGTTGAGATTGCAGACACCTTTAAAAATCTGGTGTTCCCCACACCTGATTTTTAATAATATTTCAATATTATTAAAAAAGGCTAAAATATGTTTTAAATCGTTTTTGTTAAATTATATGTATTAAGTCAAACAGCTCTTGTGAAAATGTATTAATAATTAAATGTTTAAAAATTTTGAAACATTGAGAAATTCGTATAGTTGTCTGTTTCTAGTTCAGGCATTACTAAAGAAACTAATTTTTAAATGTTTTGTACCATTACACAATCATTACTTACATTATTACTATCTAGATACAGATTTCCCCTCACGAGCTAATTGCATTGTATAAGTTAGGAATGGAAATTCGTGCCCATTTCTTTGAAGTTTATGCTCTTAGTAAGTTAATTATTTCCATACTGAATAGTAAATGAAATAACGTAAACGACATTAATAAATTAAGTCACTACCTGAATGTTCTCTTTGGATGTAAATTCAATGAAATTCAATTCGAGTTAATAATAATAGTAATAATAACTTTACTGCCCATTATAGGACGGAGGTAATGTATAAAGAAAGATAATTAACCGACTTTATAGTATGATAAAGTCAGAACATATACGACAAAAAAATTAAATAATTTACCAATTCCTGATTTATAATAATTAAAAACATAAATATAGCAATAACAAAATTAACAAAATGAAAACACTTTTGTCAATATCAAACAAAACATAGATTAAATTCCAGTAAAATTAAAAAAGTAAAAAGTTATTCTTCCTCTAGGTCTTAGAGTCTAAGATATTTACCCTTTAAGATCTTCTTCTTTCATCTTTCTTCGATAAAATGTTCTTAGGGAAGAAAGCTGAAAGATTGATTCTAGTACTTGAGACATTAAAAATATCAAAGTTTAATTAAATAAGAGACACAATTGTGTGATTCTAACCAATATTTTATTATTATAATTACAAGTGTCTCACAATTTTATTGTCAACTTGTTTATTATGTGGTGAAACAGTTGTTACTACAAAAAAATATTTTTGAAAATCATATAATTGTGTTTCTTACGCAATTTTATAACGGATTTTTATTAAGGAAAGGCCGCATTAGTTAATTATGTAAAGGTTTCTTGTATTACCCCAGGTAAATGAAAGCTGATCTCAAAACCTAAGCCAAAAAAAATCAATTTCATTATTCAAAAAGTTATAACAAAAACTTGGCACAAGACAGTTCGCGTCAAATTCAGGAAATTATTGCAAGCTCGGATAATCAGTACCACGATATGAATAAACTCCCCTAGCCGGCATTTTGTCAAGTCGGCCCGAGATTAGGAAGGTAGACATTTCACCAGTCAACACGGCCAAACTTTTGTGGACTATAGGATTAATGGAATATACTCGTAAAGAGTGCGTCTGCAATTGCCGAAGTAATTACCTGCGTGATCCCCAGTCGAGTTCATATCGCAAAATTGAGGCATTTTATAAAAGAATATAAAAATAAGGACTCTATTAATATAAATTATTTAAAGTTATATTCTGGTGTATAATTTTTAGATGTAAACGAAATCCTGAATTTTTTTAATAATGAATTATATTTTTTATTACCTCCAGGAATTGAATATATTGAATGTCGAATCTATTTATTTCAATATTTCTGTAAATGTTACAACTTTTCCTCCAATAATATGGGCTTCAAAGTCAATTTTTTATATAGGACAACAAACAGCTACGAATCTTTCCATTTAAGGCGAAAAATTGTAGTAACCAATTTTTATATCCAGACAGGAGACAAAATTGTGTAAATGAGTACTTCAAAAAACATTTCCTGGTTTACTGCTTTTACAACTAACAACCTGCTTCGTGTAATGAATGCATATTTAGGTTTAGTTCAGTTGGTAGAAAAATTAAAATATCTGTTTATTTTTAAGTGAATCAATAAATTTATGTATTAAAAGTATTTTTTAATTTGCATATTTTCTACATTTTTGTGCATATTTTGACTAAATGATTTGCATATTTATCCGCATATTTTTGGGTTTTCAATTGTTTATACATTTTTAATAAATAAATTTATTAACGAAACATGTGCACAATATATTACACGCAATTAAAGTTTGTAACATAAATTATAATTTACACTAAAAGTACATAAAATTATTGATAACGTTGAACTTGCTGACAGTTATTGGTGTCGTATTTACAGATTACGTCTGCTATTAACCTCAAAAGAACTGTATCTTTTACTTGATAACTCATAGCCGGCACGTCATTGTCTAGAAGACTATTTCTTTCGTATTCGTTTTCTGTATTTTTCCCATCAAACATTAAAAAGTCACCATCATGAGGGCCTGGATTTTGGCTTTCCATATCATGTCCTGAACGACCGAATCTGATAAAGTCTGAATTTCCTCTGCGAAATCTCAAGAAAAGGCTGTTATTAAGACTTGTTAATTTGTATTGGTTATCACTTGGCCGTCCGAAACGTAAGAAGTTGGAATTGCCTCTGCCGAATCTTATATGTTTATTACCTTGCAATGGTTCTCTTCTTTCCCTGTCCATATCCTTATTTTCTAATTGCTCTTGTTCCATACCTGCACAAAGTTTTCCCAAAGGATATTTTAAAGAGATAAAATCAGTTTTCATATTTCACCTTACAAGATAGTGAAAGAAATTTTGAAAATCATAGTGAGAAGATATAAAACATGGAATTAATGGGTTAAATATTTATATAACATTTATATAAGCAATTAGTTCATTAATAAAGTTTTTTGATATCGAAATTAATTATTGTCACAAAGTTGTTTGAAATATGTTTTGCTAATTTCAATAATAAAATCCTCCAGATGTCACAGATCTTACAAAATTATAAGGATTAGGAAAAACGCGAACGATTGTACTAAATCTTACATTGCGTTTTGCGTTGAATCTTTCGATAATTCTATTAGTTTTAATTTTCATTATTTCAGTTGGATTTGTCAAAAAAAGAACATCCCTAATATAGATAATAATTTTCTCCAAAAGTTATTAAACTTAGAAATATTTAAGCAACGAGAAAAAAGTTATGGAATAATTGAATCCAATCGGCTTTTACTTGAAAAAGATAAATAATTTAAAATAGAAATATTTCTTTTTTAAAAATTATCGAACTTAAAATCAAAGAGGTTATCGATTTTAATAGAACTAGTACAAAACTGAGTTAATGCTGTCATAAATTTTAATAGAATAGAATAGAATAGAAATTGTTTTAAAAGTTTAGAGAATTTTTGTTATACTAAAATAATAAATATACTGTTTGATAGACCTTCCCGTACTTTCATGTAAGTGATGGACTTTTGATAAGTCTCAGTAAAGAGGTACTCTCCAATACTGTCAATTATACGTTTCCCTGTTTCGGTTACTTAGCAATAACAGCTCAGAAAGCTACTTTCGAGGCAATCGACAAAAAATATAAAATGAGAAAGTACAAAATTAAATAAAATCGTTACGCCAGAATGACTCTTTATGACTGAAATATCCTGACAAAGTTTCACACTCAAAATAAATGCATATTCAAGAGTAAAATGGAACAGAAAATCTAGCATAAATACCTATATCTGCTGAATGTGGGACTTCACTTCTGCCATGTCGAATAACTAATTGTCGCCAAATTGATGGAAGGGGTTTATTTTTAACAGCACCGTCTTTAGGGTTTAGAGAATTTTCATTATGTGATTGATAAACAGAATTTTCTACGAATGTTACATTAACAATTGTAAAGAACAAATTGAATAGCAATATTGCTATATAATGTATCATATCTAATATTTTCGTTAAAAAGCTCTAAAAACCGTATACAATAGATAGAGTATTTTACAGTTCAGTCTCTAAATGTCTTGTGCTACTATTTTAAAACCAAGATGAGTTGGTATATATATTCTAAAATCTAGTGCCTCCAGCTCATGTATCGATAAAGCTCAATGGCTTAATTGGCTTAATTATTCCACATTATAATTACTTAAATTTATGTATAAGCTTATTAATACATAATTTCATAGGCATATATCTTAAACTAATAATTAATATTGGAATTATTATTTTACAGGTTGGTACGAGAACGTTTAGTCAAGCTTCTTGGGGCAGTAATTCTCTTTAATATGTCTTTGCAATTAAAAACGAAAAATCGATGCAGTATTTAACGATTCATACAGCCGCGATAAATTATAATATTCAGATCTATAGCATAGTTTAACAAAATTCTTCTTTTAGATTTGATAATTCATCACAATTTATGTAATGTTGTTATAAAAATTTATAGTATTAAAAAAATGAAGTGATTACTTTGTATTCATTTTAAATTACTTACTTAATACCTCAGTTGTTATCCACGCGTTTGAATTACACTTATATGTCACTGTTAAAGATGCTCCCCGAAAACACCGCGGATTTCTAGATTTTCGTATCACTATAAATTTCTGTTTGGCTGTTTCAGATATGTAGCAAGTTACCAAGACCATAATACGCTCCTTTTGCTTTTTACCGCCCCATGTAATTTATTTGAAAAACCAATTTATAATCCGGTGTGGTTCTAAAATATAATACTATTTCGTCTGAATTATAAATATTATCTAGTTTAAAATCTCTTAGAAGCTCTGGTAAGGAAGTTTTGATCCAGTTTTCTGCGGCTGAGCTATCAGCATGTTTTATTTCTTCGTGAAGTTTCTTATATACAATACAGTTTCTTTCTTTCCAACGACTTAACCACGCGTTTGTGAGCTTAAAGGTTTCGTGCTTTTTCCATTGTTGATGGACGAATTTTGTGTTCGTACATTTGTAAACCGTTGCAAAAGAGCACTCTCCACTGCAAAGTCTTTTTCATCCCGTATTCTTTTGCGCTTAAGATTTACTACATTACTGGCAGTGTCTTCTATAATTTTCTACTGACTTAGTAGCAGTTTGCTTAGTGTATATTGTGTAATTCCCAATTTGATCCCAGCACAACCAAGGAACCAGAAGCAGACAGTTATCGCAACTGAACCAGAAGCAGAAACAGACAGTTATCGCAGACCTGAAGATGGCAAATGTGATTTTGCCGAAACGTCGTCCAGAAACCAGCACCCGTCTTTACGAAGACCAAACAGTGGAAACACGGAAGAAAACCCGGAATCCAGTTAAAACCCGTATATATATATATATATATATATATATATATATATATAAGGTAAACTTAATAAGTCGGCGATTAAAGGTCTGGTTTAGTACTTCAAAGTATATATATTTAAAACAACCCCACATGTTTCGGCAATTATGCCTTTATCAAGGACACAAAATATAAATAAATAAATAAAATTTATATTTCACATCCTTGACAAAGGCATCATTGCCGAAACATGAAGGGTTGTCCCAAATATATATCCCTGAAGCAAACCAGACCTTTAATCGCCAACCGATTGAATTCACCATATCATACAAAGGTCACGAAAATATTATATATATATATATATATATATATATATATATATATATTGTTACGTATAGAAAATCACTTTGCGTTATGCTGTTAAATTCTTTTTCCTTTTCTCTTATTCTAGGCTCTTCAAGTCATTGTGATCCGCTTATTTTTCAATTGTTACAAATTACTTTGTTTTATATTTTTAGTTTACTAATTATCATGGCGTTTAAGCTTTTCTAAAGTTAAATAATTCCTAATTCTAATTTCGGGTTCGATTATTTTGACCGACCCTATATTTTCTGTTATATAATTCTAGTTCCGATATTGTTGAAGTTGCTATATCTGACGCAGTACACTTCTTTAAACATTCTTTTTGCCGCGTTAATCATTCTGACAGTGTTTTCCGATTTCCTCGAGTCATGTATCTCCGTTACTTTGATTTATTTTGTGGGAATTCGCTTTTAGAATTGTAAGATCTTCTTGTCGCAGTGTCTTTAATTTTGGAACTACTGTTTCAGTTTATTAATTATTAACGTTTTCGTTAGAGCGCCCTCTGTTCGAAATTTTGTTTCCCTCAGTTACAGAATTCTACTTTGAATGTATAATTACCTTGATTTTGATATTTGCCGTTTGCTAAAATTTAATTATTTTTCAATGTGGGCTCGTTTGAACGCTTTAGGCGTACGTTAATTGTTGGGAGATTTTGAGCTTCGTTTTCTCTCATTTATATTCCCGAATTTTCCGATGACGTATGTCGGCCATTGTGAGGAACACGCGGGTTTTCTGTCATTACTTCTTCCCAAGTCATCGCCACGATAACGTGTCTTTTTTTGATTCGAAGAAGCTTGTTAGGCGGTAAGAGATATTTTTAATATATTGAGTATTACTTATTTCAAATTTCTCTTCTTAGGATTTTGTCGGGTTATCCGATTATTTGTGGAATGTTTCTGGAGTTCATATTTGTTCAGCCGGAATGGCGTAATTGATCTTTTGAACACATTCCGTTAAGACAATGATTCCACGTGGTGACCGAAGGCCATCTGGAACCAGGCTTCCTGTACGGTGATTGAAAACCCTTATATTCCGTTGATTTGATGAACTTTCCAGGAAGACAGGCTCCGGGGAAACGTTTCATCGAAGTCTTGGAGTCAGCTAAGTGTGCTTTAAATTTTTCGCTGTCTTTAAGGAGACATCTTTTGTTGAAGACAATTTAAAACTAAACTTCTTTTATCATCAATTGTGCGATAGTGTAAATTTTGGTATTTATATTGTTAATTAACTACGGAGAGGGGCTTCTCCTTTCTCCATATTCTTACTTTTGTGATCCTTTCACTAGATTAATCAGTTTAAGGGCTTCACCCCCTAAATTAATTTAGTTTGGTAATTTTTTTTATTTAGATTAACCTCATTTACTATTATTAATAATATCATGAATAACTTATAATTCTGGCAACCATTTTATTGAGCAATTTATTAACCTTGAGGCTCATACCTTGAGTGGAGCTTCTGTCTAATTAGAGAGCACGTCGAATATTAAATCAGTGATTTCGCTATATTTATGTAAACATCTTGTACAGGACCATAGTAAGAATTCTCACTTCCGTTCTCTTGAAGTATCTAATCTTTGTAAATTTGACGTTTAGATTTATATTAAATTTAATTATAACCTGTTATACAGGGGGTTGCTTTCACATGTAGTATACCTGTGCTTGTTTTGCTTTCGAGCACATTTGATCTGTTAGAATCTTAAGCGTTACCTTTGTTAGAAAATTTATATATTTACCTCAATTTTGCTGTAATTTTTATATACACGGTGTCAAATATTTAATGGACATTTAAATTTTGTTCACGTCATTTTATATTCTTACGCTTTCCTGTCATTACATTTAGAGAGGCTTAACCTCGATCGTAAGTTAATAATTTTCTTTTGATGGCTTAACCTGTTTTGTATACTTTTGAATACTTACATATTTAATCAGCTATACCGAGTTAGAGAAACGTACACCTGTTGGATCTTGTGAATTAATTTTATATCGTTGATAACTCCCGATTGTTTACTTTTGGTTATATTGTTAGTCTGTATATCGTTTGTTGAAATCTTGTTGATTGATTAAAGTTATTTGTAATTTGGATTTTGTGTTTGATTTCTTACTCAGCGTGTGTTAGAGAGATCACAGTTACACGTTTTGGCAGCAACAAGGAGTGGGGGAATACTTCTCTCTTTTGCGACTGAGGCCATCTAGCTCCACCCGCAGCCGTGTATACGGGGTGCGCCTGCCGTGACTTTATGCGGTGGTGCCTTTTCTTTTCCAACGAGCGATCTTTGATCCCACACGCTCTCCATCTTACGAGCTAGTCGGTAGGGGCATTTCGTTGGAGCGACCACCTTCAGGTGGGTCAGTCCGAAAGAGAGGGGTATTCGCTGAACATCAAGCGTCAGCCTTGTTGTTAGCGTGCGCTACTATTTAAGATCGCGTAGGTAGCAATATATATATATATATATACATATAAGGCAAACTTAATAAGTCGGCGATTAAAGGTCCGGTCCATTACTTCAAAGTATATACACCCAAAACAACCCTACATGTTTCGGCAATGATGTCAAGGACACAAAAAATATAAATGACAGAATATAAATGTCAAATAATTGAGTTGCTATGGTTTAAATTATTCATACATTCCAATAATAATAATAAATCATGCCTTAGTATTCCAAAAAATAGATAGCAAGGTATAAACATATGTGTTGTTCGCTGCTAGAAGCTTGTGTCTCTTTCTGGGTATGAATTTGTGTGTTGGTTGCTGCTGGCAGCTTGCGTCTCTCTCTGGGTGTGTGGTTTTGTATTTGTGTGAGCGCGTAAGTATAGGGTTTAATATGTTGGTGCGCTCGTGCGTGTGTTTAGTGACCGGTCGCGTCACTACTGTATATATATATATATATATATATATATAGTAAGTTAAATTTGTTGGCGATTTAAGGTCTGGTTTTACTTCAAAATATATATATTTAAAACAATCCTACATGTTTCGGCAAATGATGCCATTTTCAAGGAATATAAAATATAAATGACAGTATATTAATGTCATACATTTGTAGTTGCTATGGATAAAATTATTCAAAGATACATTCCAATTGAATAATAATAAATCATGCCTTAGTATTCTCAAATAGATAGACAACAACTGGAATGTATCTTTGAAAAATTTTATCCATAGCAACTACAAATGTATTACATTAATATACTGTCATTTATATTTTATATTCCTTGAAAAAGGCATCATTTGGGATTGTTTTAAATATATATATTTTAAAGTAAAACCAGACCTTAAATCGCCAACAAATTGAATTTACCGTAACATACAAAGGTCACGAAATAATTATCTATATATACAGGCTGATTCAAATTAAGTGCGCACAATTGCTATCTCTGTTATTATTGATTCTAGAAAGTAGGTTAAATTAGCAAAGTATTAGTGTTTTTAACATTGATTAGCATGCAGCTCATGAAAAAAAATTGAATAACGCATTTTCGAGAAATTTTGAAATTTATACTTTTTTTTAAATGGAACAGCCTGTATATTTTTTAAAATTCTGAATGATAATGTTCTTTGCAATAAAAAGTTTCAATACACTATTGTCCTAAAACGAATAATAAAGTAGTTATAGCAGTTTCTATTTCCTTCTAAATGACGTCATTGCTCCGCTAACTTTTGACAAAACAGATACATATTTTGTGTTTAATGTTTATTTTAACATATTACAGCTTACAAAATTAAATTAAAAAGAAGAAAGTACATGTATAATTTATAAATACTGCTCAAAGGTGTCACCTTCCTGCTAAATACATTTTCGTGCCCGCTTCAGTACACTCTGGGTGGCTCTTAAGATTGTCCTTCTATCTAATTGATGAAAAACTTCCCCTGACCTTGTCTTGCAATTCGCGCACGTTGTTGTATCACGTTTTGTACGCCTCATTTTTTAAGTATCCCCAAAAAAAAAGTATAAAGGTGAGAGGTTAGTCACAATTGAACTTTCTGGTTCCAGGACATTTAACTCGACCGTCGAACACTTTCACCGTTCCCATCGCCAGATCAAATGTATTGCTCCTTTGCTTCATATGGTACAAAACCTTCACAGATTCTACCCTGATTCCTTACTACTACTCCACATGTGTCTGTGAATTGTCATTTGTTAGGTATTTGTTTTGTACTTAAATTGTATTTTTTATTTTTATTTTTTACTATTATTTTTTAACAGTGCATTATATATGTAATTATATTATGGTACACTGTATGTATTTATTTAGGTTATATTTTGTCCTGTAATTGGAATATTTCTGTTGGATAATGAAGAATATTATAATATGAATTTTATTAATTAGGCAAGGTGTATCTTTGAATTCAAAGACCGAGTCAAAATAATTCATGAATAAATTCCATTTTTTTTAATATTATTGGAAATAGAATCGCCATAAAAAATATTTCTATGGACAGACCTTGCTGTACGCTTATTAGATGTAAACAACCAAAAAGTTTTAAAATTATTGTTGTGTAAATTACATTCGATAATTACATACCACGTACCTACATATATCTATCATAATCCACCTTAATCAATTTCTTAACAAATTTTATCAAATAATGTGTTAAATAGCGCCCTCTATGTGTGTGCATTTTTTGCCATCGAGCTCCCAGGGTATACTGCGAGGAGGTAAACCACACGTACACCCACTAACAGAAATAAAACTGAGAAGAAAAAAAAAATAACAAAAAGAAGAAAAAAAAATAAGAAAATTTTAACATTGCCATTTAATTATAAAAATTAAACCTTTTCACTAAAAAGGCAGGTGAAAAAGTAACCATAAAAGGCAAACTAATAAATTAATAAACTAGTATCTAACTTAGAACTACAAATCAAGAAATAATAATGGCTGCTATAAGAATTGGTGGGATCTAAAGGTGTCACTTTGACAGCTATATCTAAAATTGAATGTGTTAAATGTTTATATCAGAGCCTGCAACTGCAGTAAATAAACAAATTAAGTTTTAAAAGAAAACGCAATTCTAAATCAAAAAAACGGTTCCAAGATCGATTTATACGAACTATTTGTAACAGCTTCTTAAAACAATAAAAAGGAACTGTTTTAAAATGTAAATATGGAATATTAAATAAAATAATATAAAAAAAATAACGAGAAAGCCAAATAAAATTTATAAGGAGTTCTAATAAGGAGTATCAGCCAATAAAGTACAAGCTAAGATGTGGTTCTCCCAAACTAACAATAGGGTAACTACTGAATCGTGTGAGCGTAGGTATATCGCACAACTGACACTTTTGCTTATATTTCTATTAAGCGAGTAAATTTTGCAATAATGCATATGCATTTTAACGGACACCTTGCTACGACCTGAAAGTCGCGCTTAAAAAAAAAGAAAAATTCTTTATACACCCCGGAGCAGACCCGGTCTTGGGCGACTGAAACCGCCCCCTGCCCGTTCTTGCCAACGTCCAACGGCCCACCCGGCTTCTGAGGCTGCCTCAGCCCAGGGGTGGGGAGACCCAGAGGTATGTTAATCAACCTAAAAAACGATGGTTAAGGGCGCCACCGAATTTATGCCGCTGGACGTGGCAAACTCGGAAACAATGGTAATAATATAATAAAAAGAAAAGGCAAGTAGCGTTGGGCAGAAGGCCGGTTCCCCGCCCGAGATCCGCTCCACTCTCGAGGATCGAGAAACGAGAAAGAAAATGCGTTGATTCCAACCAAGCAAATGCTATTTATTATCAGACTCGGTATATGAAATGCAAATTTTTCAAATCTTGAAATGGTGAACTTATATGATTAAGTCAAAAAAAAAATTAGGAACAATGTGTAATGTAATTAAAATAAATAGATATATTGAATTTACTACAATATGCGGCTGATGGCCTTAGTTCGCTCTAAAAAAAAAAACAATACGTATTCCTTTCTTTTTTTTTTGTTGGTTCACTATGTATTTTACAATTTCAACAATTCATTGAAATAAATCAATCTTAATCTAGGAAGTTTTTAATTTAAGTAAAGTAAGTAAAGTAAGTTGGCAAAAATATGTAATGCTTAAAACTAAAGTAATCAAATAATATACATGAATAAAAGCAAGTTAATATTGAAGATTTACATTTGTTAGTGAAGCGAATGAAAAAAAGTATTAAGAAAAGACGCAAAAAAAAACCGGTCAAGCGACACAGGTTAATTTGTTTGAAAACACCTGGGAATTATTAAAACTGTCTACAAGTTAATTGCAATAATTATAAAAATAAGAAACTGAGAATGACGAAAAAAGAACGAGAGCTTATCTGTCGGGTTGGACGGCTACTGTGTCCCTTCTCCCTTCAAGGAAAGCGTCACGTGCGGGAAAATCAGGTGGTTTTTTGTTTTTCCTCGCCCGTCGGTTACACCATCTAAATAAAGGAATAAAACAACGAAATAAGCGAAAGGAAAAAAAAGGAAACCCAGATACATACCGAAGGAAGCGTCGATGGCGATGTAAATTGATTAGGTGCTGTTTAACGTGCTATTATTTTTCCCTCATCACTTAAGATCCTCAAATTGAGATATCGCATTAGCGATTAATTTCGATATTAATATCAACCAAATCCCTCACGGGCCGTAATTATACCAAATTACATTAAGGCTACATTGATAAATATCGGTGATGAGGAAGAACGTAACCACGTTTTAAGATCGGCAACTAACGACGGAGTGTAGAGAGCGAGTTTCGTACTTTTCCTTTGAAAAAAGCAAGTACTGAGGTACGAGAAAAAAAGAAAAAACTTGAAAGAAATCAAATATATTGACAAATAACGAATAACGATACCTAATCAGGTAGGTTCGTTGGAAATGGAGCAAAATATACTAAAGACATAATTAATTTTATTACAAAATAACGCGATGTAGCGGTGAGCGTTAGGGACACGTAACAACCTTCCTACATTACTTTACAGCCTGGTACATAGGTACTTTTCAATATATTTTTTCTTTAAAGTTGTAAATAGAAACAATTATACATATATTGTGATAAATTTATTAACGAAACATATTGTTATATATTACACGTAATTAAATTATGTAACTTAAATTGCAATTTGCATTAGTGTTACATATAACAAATGAACTAAAAGCACTACAAATTATTGATAACGTTCAACTTGCTGGCAGTTATTATTGTCATATTTACAAATTACGTCTGCTAATAACCTCAAAAGAACCGCGTCTTTTACTTGATAACTCATAGTCGACTCGTCAGTGTCTGGAAGATTATTTCTTTCGTACTCATTTTCTGCATTTCTCCCGTCAAACATTAAAAAGTCACTATCACGTACTCCTGGATTTTGGCTTTCCACATCTTGTCCTGAACGTCCGAATCTGATAAAGTCTGAATTTCCTCTGCGAAATCTCAAGAAAAGGCTGTTATTATGACTACCTAATTTATATTGGTTATCACTTGGCCGACCGAAACGTAAGAAGTTGGAATCGCCTCTGCCAAATCTTATATGTTTATCACCTCGTAATGGTTCTCTTCTGTCTCTGTCCATATCTCTATTTTCTAATTGCGCTTGTTCCATACCTGCAAAGTTTTCCCAAAGGATATTTTAGAGAGAAAGATAGTGAAATAAATTTTAAAAATTATAGTGTGAAGATATAAAAGATGGAATTAATGGGATTTAAGTTTAAGGCAAATATTGTGAAATTATTTAAATATTTATATGACATTAGTATAAGAAATTTTCATTAATAAACTTTTTTGATATCGAAATTAATTATTGTCACAAAGTCGTTTGAAATATCTTTCGTTAAATTCAATAATAAAATCCACCAGATGTCGCAGATTTTACAAAATTATATGGATTAGGAAAAATCGTATACGCGAACGATTGTACTAAACCTTGCATTGCGTTTTGTGTTGAATCTTTCGATAATTCTATTAGTATTGATTTTCACTATCTCAGTAGGATCGTCAAAAGAAATGAATATCCCTAATATAGATAATAATTTTCTCCAAAAGTTATTAAACTTAGAAATATTTAAACAACGAAACAAAATTGATCGAATAATTGAATGAAATCGGCCCTTACTTGAAGAAAATTCATAATTTAATATAGAAATATATTTTTTTAAAGTTATCGAACTTAAAATTAAAGAGCTCATTGATTTTAATAGAACTAATACAAAACTAAGTTGGTGCTGTCATAAATTTTAATAGAATTGACTAAGAGAAATTGAAAAATGTTTTAATATTTGAGAGAATTTTTGTTACACTAAAATAATAAATATGCTATTTGGTAGACCTTTGCGTACTGTTAACCCCTTCAGACCCACGTTGCCACCGGTGGCAATAAGCTTACTATGCATTGTGATCCCAGGTTGCCATATGTGGCAACAAATATTATACTTTTGCTATAAGCCTGGGATCATTTTGTACACGTTGTTTTATGTTTGGGATATCGTCATATTGAAAAATTATTGGTGGGGATGGAAGTTTTGATTGGTTAACTCAAGGTCAAGCTTATAGATTCACTTGTTCGCGTCATGTGTGCGTCATTATATTGCATCTAAAGAGTACGGCTGCAGTTATAATTTGTTTTCTTTGTAAAAATGAGTGATTTAATTGATAATGTAGTGTAAATTGTAGTGGATCCATTCTCTGTAATTTTACCCTTATTTTCATATCATCATGTGCTTATTTTTATTTTTACTTTAGGATGCAAGAGCGTCAGCGTTGGTGCCGGTTTCCCGTTTGTTTGAAGGTGTTCATCCTGCTGTTGAACTGGAAGACATGAAACATCCCGAGAATTGCTTCATAGCATTCATATCCGAAAAAATTGTCCAATGTCTTTGTGAATGGACAAATGAACGGGCAGGAAGGTACCTAGTAGAAAATGGTACCCAGAAAGTGTACGACATTATGTGGAAAGATGTAACGGTTCCTGAAATGTACACTTTTTTGGCATTGCATTTATACATGGGACTAATTCGCTACCCTACAATCCACGATTATTGGAAACGTGATTTTTTATTTCCAGGGCCAAATATATTTTGTGCCAAAGTCAGAGTGTGCAGAGTAGAAATCGATTTTTCTCAATATTGAAATTCATCAGATTCAGTAATCCGGGAGCCTTCATTCCAGGTAAACCTAATACCCGTTTGGGTATGTTTTTTGCGTATGTAAAAGAAAATTGTATGAATCTTATTGATCCTGGAGAAATAGTTGCAATTGATGAATGTTTGCTTTTGTATAAAGGTCGAATCCATTTCAAACAATATATAAAAACGAAGCGTTTCCGTTTCGGAATGAAGCTGTTTTGCGCATGCCCCAGCAGTCCACATTTACGGGAGTACACTTACAATTTTGCTATGTACTTCGGAAAAGACATGTACAACGTCGATCACATTCAGGGATCCGAAGTTTTGTCTCTATCTGAAAGAATTGTGGTGTTCCTGTTTCAAAATTTATTAGATCAAGGCAGAGAAATAATAATTGATAATTGGTACACATCTTTGAGGCTAGCAGAGTTTCTACTCACAAAAAACACCTATGTGACTGGAACCATTCGCGCGAATAGAGGTGTACCCAAAGAACTGACAGAAGTCCCTCTAGAAATTTTTCAAACATGCTTTGTCAGAAAAGATGATGTTTTGATTACTAGATATAAGGATAAGAGAGATGTGTATCTACTGACCACTAAACTTGAGGCCGGATATACAGAAAAAACTCGTTATCGGCCCTCCACATCAAGTACAATATTTATTCAAAAGCCAACTGCTATAGAACATTATAATCTAAATATGGGAGGAATAGATACGACTGATCAAGACATTGAACCATATGATTGCACCAGGAAAAGTTACACCTGGTTTAAAAAAATTGGTTTTCATGTAATCCAACGCATGGTGTTGAATGCGAGAGTGTTGTACACAAATGCCGAAGAAAAGGAGAAGAGTGTGTTGGAGTTTACAAAAATTTTGATTGATGGTCTCTTGACTAAATATTCATCTGGATATACAAGAATCAAAGAAGAATACAAACCAGGTGGAAGCAGTTCCACCAATGTCAAGTCAGCCAAAAATAAACACCAGTTTGCGTCCTTCCACAAGGAATTAGGGAAACGCCGCAAAAGGGGAACTTGTCAAATATGTTACCAAACTGATAAAAAGAGAGTATACACAAGCAACTTATGCACAAGTTGCCTAAATGCTCCCGTCTATTTGTGTTGTAAAGCCCATTTCGATCAGTTTCATGACTATTGAAATGAAATAGTATCTACCTATATTGTATTTTCTGGTCCCATAATAAATGTTTCTTCACACATCTCTGCTACTGTCTTTATTATGTCTTCGGTTTTGATCATGTTTTTTCCCTAATTATTCAGAAGTAAGCTATATTTGTAAAAACTAATCATGCATCGTTATATTTAGCAAAGCAAAAAGTTTTTGTTTATTGCCTTAAAATGACCCAGGTAGCGCCGCCTATGGAATATTTTTCAATGTCTTTTTTGTAAAATAACTATTTAGGCATAGTGTAATAATTTTCAATGCAAAAACTTCAACGAAACGGAAGACCATTTTTTAACCAAATCTGGTATAATATCGTCGAGTTGCATAATCGGCCTGGGCGCGAAGGGGTTAAGTGATGGCCATCTGATAAGTCTCAATAAAGAGGTACTCTCCAATACTGTCAATTTCTCTGTTTCGGCTACTTAGCAATAACAGCTCAGAAAACTACTTTCGAGGTAATCGACAAAAAATATTGAATATTGAATGAGAAAGTACAAAATTAAATAAAATCGTTACGACAGCAATTACTCTTTGTGAATGAAATATCCTTACGAGGTTTCACACTCAAATGAAACATATTCAAAAGTGAAAAGGAATAGAAAATCTAGCATAAATACCTATTTCTGCTGAGTGTGGAATTTCACTTCTGCCATGTCGAATAACTAATTGTCGCCAAATTGATGGAAGGGGCTTATTCTTAACAGCACCGTCTTTAGGATTTGGAGAATTTTCTTTATGTGACTGATAAACAGAATTTTCTACAAATGTTACATTAACCATTGTAAAGAACAAATGGAATAGCAATATTGCTACATAATGTATCATATTTAATATTTTTCTTAGAATGCTCTAATATAATCGTATACAATAGAGAGTATTTTACAGTTCAATCACCAAATGTCTTGTGCTACTATTTTAAAACCAAGAGGAGTTGGTATATATACTCTAAAATCTATTGCCTTCACCCCATGTATCGGTAAAGCTCATTGGCTGCTTAATTATTCCACATTATAATTACTTAAATTTATGTATAAGCTTATTAATACATAATTTGATAGGCATATATCTTAAACTAATAATTAATATCGAATTATTATTTTGCAGAGTCTTGCGAGAACGTTTAATCAATATTCTTCAGGGAGTAATTCTCATTAATATGTCTTTGCAATTAAAAACACAAGATCGATGCAGTATTTAACGATTCACACAAACCCTATAAATTATAATAATATTCAGATCTATAATTCAACTAAATTATTCTCTTCGGTTTGATAATTTATGGCATGATGTTATAAAAATTTATTATATTAAAAAATGGAACGATTGCTCTGTATTCACTTTAAATTACTATCTTATTATTTTTCCCATGTGCGACTATTCGTTAGGTTACACCGCCAAATCTCAATTTTGATTTAAATATTATTATTAGCCGCATAATAATTACCAAGGAACTAGCGAGCAACGTTCCCTAATCTAGAGACACCAATTTGAATGAAAATTCGCCGTCAAATAGCACTAATATGACAATGTATGAAACCGTTTTCAATTGGTGTGATAAAAGCTTTGTAGTTATTGTATTTGATTTTATTTCTTTCTAGTTAATTTCCACACTTTTTTTCGTGAAAATTCATATCTGTCTTCAGGATATCGTACATTAACAAGCTCCAATACGAGCGAAAGGCGTCTGTACGTTGCGTTGATGGACGTGGTTTTTCACAAACTTTTAATTATTTTAACAACCAGGAAAGCCGAAGTCGTTTTACATATTGGTACAAAGTTAATTTGTCGAATTGTAGTAATTAACGCATCACATAAGATGACATTTGCATGTAAGAATGAGATTTAATATTCATTAATTCTATCTGCATTAAGTTCAGAAACTTATTCCAACGTTTCGTTATTAACGCTATGCCTTCGAAAAAAATATTTTGGTTGTTCCGCAAAATACGACCCCACAGCGTTTTTCACGCCGTCAATCGATAAAAATGGGCGCCTTCTTAAGTGTTTTTTCAGTTTTTGAAAGAGATAATATTCTCAGGAAGCGAGGTCGGGACTGTAGGGTAGATTTTGTAATTCCTCAAAGCCGCATTTATTGATTATTGCTTATGCACCCTGCAGCTGTCCTGCGAAAGCAGAATTTTCTGAGCAAAATTGTGCAGTCTTTTTTTTTCGCGTATAGCCGTGCCCAAGTGCTTAATTATGTCCTTGTAGACATTTCCCGTTATTGTAGTCCCTTTCGGCACACACTCAATTAAGATAATCCCATCCGCGTCCCAGAAAACTGCGGCCATCACTTTTTCCGCAGAAAATTGCTTTTTTTGCTTTTATGAACCCATTACATGGAACCTTGTTTCGTGGGAGGGTCCCAATGGTGTACCCTAGTTTCATCCCCCGTTACGATTCTATTTAAAAGTCTTCAGTTTGAGATAAAACAGTCAAATTCTTTTCACAAATTTTTCGTCTACACAATTTTTGTTCGGAATTGAGTAGCTTGGGAATCATCGTCCCAAATCTTCGTGTAGAATTTCAAAAACATTCGTCTCTGATATTCATATTTCTTTAATAATAACTGAAACTTATACTAGGCAGTCAGTCAACACCAAATCTTCAACTTTGTTGATATCTTCAGTTAGTGCTTCCAGAGGTCTTCCACACTTTAGGTCATCATGAATAGATTCTATGGCCTATTTGAACTACTTACACTTGGAAATAGAACTGCCTATTTTCTTCATATACTGCCACCATTCTCTCATGAATATTCTTCGGGCTACTGCCTTCCTTTGATAAAAATTTCATGACGTTTCCGTGTTCAACTTTCAAATCACTCATTTTCTCTTCTTTAAACGAATGTAAAAGTAATAAATGTTAAGCGATTCGAACAAAACTTAGAGATGACACTATAAAATGTCACAGAAACTTGATGTAAGAAAAACGTCACGATAGCATATTGTTTTTATAGCTAGGTAGATAACATAAAAAAACTCCCCTCATAGAATAGAGATTTAAGATTAAGAGATTTAATAATTTAACTTGTAATGTATTACGGCGATTAGAAAACTATTTCAAAAAAATTATGGCCATTAATTTCCATACGAGAAAAGTCTAGCCAATTTTAATTTTGACAACATAATTGTATACTGCCGCTCTAATTAATGTTTCCCTATTTCTGGCAAACATAAATTACAACCTAATTATTTTCATCTATGTCGTATCTTCCTCCAGTGAAACATAAATAAATATCAAACAACGAGTACTTATAGCCCCTAGTGTAAGACAGTCCACGAAACGAATACGAGTAGAGTTGCTTATCTAGTGATTCAAAATAATAACTATTAATTGTTGAAAGTCACGCTTATATAAATATCATTCTAAATTTCTGTAGAGATGAGAAGGTTTATCATAACATTTATAATTCATTTAGGATTTATTGCAGTTGTGCTTTGTTCCAACGAAAATTCGATATATCAGCAATCCAGAGTAAATAAAAATTCTAAACTTAACGGCGCTAGTAGAATAGCAACACATAACGATTGGAGAAAATTAACGCAACGATTTCGTAAACGAACTGATATATCAGAATTAATAGATACAATTGTGGATATTAAAAACATGATAATTGATGACATCGATAAAGGAACGAATGAATCCAAAGAAAACGATGATTACAATTATACAAAATATAATGACAGTCATAATATACGTTTTCGTAATAGAAATAATTTAATACCTCCAAATATTCGAAAGATATTTTCGGAAAAACGCAACAAAAGTAATTTCGTAAGTTATGCAAAAAAGAATAATGAAGATGGAAATTCCAACGGTTTAGGTGAAGAAGATGCCGATGAAAGTAAAAATTTGCTCCTAAGAAATGGTTTATTATTAAAATTAATAACAAGAATTATTTGCAAAGTCGATAATAGTAATTGTCAAGATCTGGATTTCTAACTCTAACTCACAAGAACGTTCAATTTGTTCTTGGTTGCCATTATGTTAAGTCATCGGTTTATTTGTACCAGATGGTTGCATATGTCTAGCAGATAACAAATGGAATATGTTAACGTTAATTATATTTATATATATATATATATATATATATATATATATATATATATATATATATATATGTATCTATTTATATACATACTTTGTCAATAAATTAATGAATGAAAAACGCAACGAAGAGTTTTATTATTACATAATTTTATGGTATTATAAAGTGTATTATTATAGTCTGTTTTCTGCAATTTAGAAAACACTACGGGCTCTTATGGGACTATTTATCTCTTTCTAGTTATAAAATTAACATATATTTGCTGGTGTGTAATGTCGAATTCTGTTAAATAATTTGAATATTGTCAAATTATCTGCATCATTCACCATCTTGTTTCTTGTTGTGATAAATCATTATTTGTTTTGTTTATCTGTTTGTCTTTATCTTTTTGTATTTTATTCTACATGTCTTTGATTCTTGTAAAAACAATAGTCTTCAACTATTTAGAGACTATTAGAGACTATTATCCTCTTTAAAAGATTATGTATGTTTTTTAAGAGAAATGTGGATATTATTTAAAAAAAAGGAGATCAGGGTAGGTTTTTTGAAGAGTACACACTTGAAAATATCGTAGTGTGATTTGGTGGCACAATCTTAAGGTTATCTTCATACCACTGCATACTTAATCCTACAAATATGGCATTGGCTGAAATTACACTGGTCAACAAATTTAAACTTTTATGAAGTAACATTGATGAAAATAGATCTATGTAAAGTAGTTTATAGTTCTAAATTAGAAATTGATACGCTGGTCGGACAAACAAGAAGTCGACATATTTTCTTATTTAATGTAAACATGCAAAACATTTTAAATGTAAGCAAGAATATTTTACTAAGATCATCATAAAATACATAAATATTGCATGAAGATATCGTACAACGACAAAATATTTCACTTTTATCTCTTATGTTCAGTATAATCATCTCTTTTTTAAAACCAGCAATAGTCGCCCAACATAGATGATTCCAGCGTCTCTGATATCGTGTTTCTATTATCCTGATAGCCTGCTGAAATCTCTCTCCTTGTTTGTCACTTACTGTACCCAAATTCATCGGAAAAAATTCAAATGCGAGTGCACACAATGAATTTTTAAGGACATGCGACATCCTACTAGTTTAGGCTTTAAGAGTCATCTATGAGGGTTTCATGCATATTGTCTTCTTATCCATAAATCCCCTCATTACACTTACAAAACAGCTCCAAGTTGCTAATTCCTTTTCATTTATTTTTTCTTGAGGTGCGATATGCTTTATTTTAATTTTCCACCACTTAACTACGGAAATATTTCTTTGAGGTAGTTGAACCATTACCTTCTTTGAACATAGCCTCTGTATTGTCACGTATAAAAGTAAAGCTAAATAAATAATACGAGAACTGGCCCTGATATCTTACTAAATACAGTAGCATTCCAGGGACTTACATTTGGTGTGGAAAATTACAAACCAACGATCCAGACCTTTGCTAGCGTCAGTGAAGATGGCGTGCGCTGTCTTACGAAATACTGTGACAGAATAACCAGCTCTTAAATGGTAAAAAGGAAGCCACCGTATATCTTATATTTGGTTGGTTTGTAAATAGTATTCTACGCTAGACGGAGATCGTGGAAAATATTATAATAATAAGACGGTTTATGGAGGAAGCCACTAACGTCACTTCCAAAGAGAACTCAAACATAAATAAACTTACTACTAAATTTATTAGTAGAGAATCGGACCGAGCATACAACGTGAAAAACAAAAAGTATATGCGAAAAATATATGACGGAAACCTAAGCCTAAAATCCTTTAATTAAATTACATACAAAAAAATAACATTTATTAATCTTAAACTCAAAACAATTACATACCCTGTATATCTTCTACACAAATGAACTGTCTGTATTTAATCTTTAACTAAGCGATCCCTGTATATATTAATGAACCAAATATGGTAGCAATTTAATTTACAAAAAAAATGAAATTTGTATATTCAAAAATTAATTACATATGGCCTAGTCTATTAGGCGAAAATATTAACAAGAACAAAGTGAAAGAACATCTGAGATCTCATCTGTTTTACAAACAGGTTAACATAACAGCAATTGCGTCTCTGCAAAAATAATTAAAATTAAATTAACTATTCTTCCTTATATTACTTGCAGAAAAGGATCGATAATTAAAAGTATTACGTAAAACTGAACGTACATCAAAATTTTTAAAGTACAAGCAATGTAAAATATTTCTTACAAAATGATACAATTAATAGCGTTCTACAATTAGAAGTGAAAACTATATATAATATTTATGTAAACGATCAGCAAACGGAATTTAAATAAAAATAGAATAACTAATTAATTATTCAACAAATTAAGAAAACTAGAGCAATAAAATAAATCCAGTTAATAAAAGCAAAGTAAAGCTTCGGTCGTTATATCGAAGCTAAGTATTTACAACTACAAAATGGCCGCTGCGTAAAGCAGCTTCTTAATTCTTGATGCAATAATTAACAAGTGATTTAATGAAGTAAGATTTTCCGGGGCACAATCCACAAAACGCACACTTATCTTTTCGTCGGGGAGGTGCTAGTGGAACGAAAGGCGTCTGCCCGGTGAAATTAGAAAAACACGTGGTCAATGTGCAGGGGTAGATTAATCTGCAATGAATTGCTCCCCAATTTATTAGGTCTGTCTTATACACCCAAGAGGGTTTCTTGGGGTTTGTTTCAGTTTGTCGTGTAATTAACCAACAAAAGCTGATACTTTAATTAGGCGATTATATCGAAATCAATCAACCTGATAGGTGATTAATTTTCAAAAGTTACTACCAACAAACAATTAAACTCGCATTAAAAGACTTCGTCTATTCGACATGTGCAATTTGAGATATTCATCCAACAAAAGTGAAAGTCACTGAGTACTTTAACACTACCTCCTCCAAAAATTCCAATACGCACCTTTAACACCGTGAACAGTGAAATATGATACTAACAAAGAGCATACAAATGTATACGGGGGCTGATGAATAAATATTGTAACACCCTTTTAAGTTTGGACTAATGAAAAATTTTGTTATCAAAGTTTTTCATTAGTCAGTGGATACCGCTCGTGGTAATTTTATCTAATTATGTAAAGTTAACAAATAATTTCAATAATTCCATAATACAAGGAACAAACAAGTACTTGAAAATGTATTTTACACACCATATCTCCAATAAAATTTAAGAATTTTCCCAAAAATATATATTTAGCAAGTTTCAGCATGTAACGGTACCACAAATCATTGATGGGTTTAAGTTATTAGCAAAGTAGTAGTGGGAAAGGATCCTGGAACTTAAAAAAACACTAAATGAACAAACGTACATGAATATTATATTAATTATAATAATAGATATCAAGTTCTCTCCAGTCAAGAAAATGGTGACAAGGAGACAGAAAAATAGAAGGAATTATCAAAGTTAAGAAAACCACCTCCAGCACTTATAGACAGCATTGAAAATTTTATAAGTTGAAAAATTTCAAACAAATCTGACAGATATGCTGTGTTTTATACTCGTTTAAAGAAAACTGTTTTCGTTGTTGTGTAATACGGGCAAAAAGGAATTCCGGGTGTTAACTAAATGCATTGCAAATTAATTAATTGCATTACGAATTACTGCCTCATTCACCGTATTCGCCAGCTTCCAGTGATTTCTTTTTATTTTCGAATTTTAAAAAATGGTTCGGTGGAAAGAGATTTCGGGAAAATGAGGAGATGACATCCGAGACAAATGCATATTTTCGCTGGGTATGTAGACTTGCGAGGGGATTATGTCGAAGTAATAAAACATATTTTATCTAAAATAAGTATTTCATTGAATAGTCTCCCGTCAAACCACCCTCGTATATACTAAGGAACGTATTTCTTTAATGCGCTCATTATAGGCATCATTCTGTGGCACGAGTTTTCTAAAGAACGAGTGCGACAAAAGGCCTTATGAAACAAGTTTTTTATACTATTCTTTCTTTTTTGCATTTTCAACATTAATAAATTGAAATTATTTAATTCGAAAGTTCAGAGATTTATTTTTACATAAAGTAGGCAGTTGGTCACATTGATACTTAACATTTTCAAATTTAAATATTGCTATCCGCGAAATATATTTCTTAATTTTTGTTAAACATTACTTGATATTTTCTTTCAAAATATAAAGATAAGTGACATAGAAACTAATATATCTTGTACTCCACCCCAGTTACGTAAAGCAGCCGAGAAAATAATTAAAAATTTATTACCAGAAGAACCGCTTAAATTCTTAAAATCAAATGACATTTATTCCTGTGTTCGAACAATGCCAACATTGAAAAATAACAAAAGTGTTTTGGGTATCATAATGAGTTCATTACGAACGCAAAATAGAACAAGTTTATTAAAAACTTTTTTATCTCGTTATATATTAAAACACAAGTTTCATAAGGCGCCATTTGGTTGTCAGTTTAAAAAACGAGCCGCGATAGCGGCGAGCTATCGCAGGCAGTTAAAAATAAAGTGATATAAAATCCAAAAATAAAGGATCACAAGAAAGGAAGAAAAATATTTAAGAGAATACAACACTATTGTATTTATTCAAGATAGGATTGAAGAAAGGAGAACATGTAGGACACAAATTTTATTAAAAGAGATTAAATAAAACTGAGATATTTGAAAGGTGACGTTTTTGAAGTCATTTCAACAAAGTGTCAAAAGCCAAGTAACAGGAACATTATTAAAATAACAGGTTATATAGTTTATAAGAAGTAATGTTAAATAACTAAACGGACAAACAAAAAATGTAGTCAATTCACTAGTTTTACAACAAAATTTCTTCTCTCCCTTTCCTTTCATTCCACATAGCCACAGCAACGCAAAGCAGGGTATTGAATTAAATGATGTGTTTTCTCGGCGAACCTATGTTCACTACAATACTTTTATTTACTTTCCCATTAATTTCATATCAGATTGAGCCTCAGCAAAGCATACCTGGGTTTAGCTAGTATGAAACAATTTTCATTATATTTTGAAATTAGTATATTATGCAACAAGCACAAAATGATGCACATTTTGTAGGAGTTTCAAAGTTTGCAACACGAGCCGAAGGCGAGTGTTGCAATTGAAACGAGTGCAAAATTGCTATTTTGTGCGCGTTGCATACTATACTTTTTCTACGACAACGACAATTATAAAAATAGATACAAATAAATATGAAAATATTTTATTTATTGCTTTGGATCCATGAAAATACGAAATTACCTATTCATTACCAGAGCCTGGACAGTGCCCAACCATTTAAGAAGAAGAACTATGAAATAACTTCCTACTTACGTATTTTATTTATTGTTAAAGTTAAATATGCAATTATTGAAAATCATTTTTGGAGAACTTGTGGAATGCTGGATACTAAAATTTTCTTGATATTGACAATTTTCTATTGTCGAAGTAGATGGCATTTCACGATTTCCTATTCCTGAAGTCGATGGTATATTTGAAATGCTCTGTATTGCATTTACAATTTTATTAGCTGTGTCAAATTTATTTTTCTCCGATTTATCGATATATCCCTCGGCGACTGTCGTGGACTTCCAGCCACCATGAGCCACCGTGACGCTTCAAACTAGTTATGTCACCACCAGCATCAACAAGAATTGTTGCTGAAGATCGACGAAAGCAGTGTCCGGTGTATAATTCGTAGTTTGGCAAATTTAAATATTTAGCAATCTCTTTTCCCATGCCTCCAAGCTTATTCACGCCTATTCTTTGGACGGTACATTTTCCGTTTTGATAATTAATGAAGAACTATGTACCATTTACATTTGAAGGGCGGAGGTTTGCATATTTTTTGTAAATTTCATAATAAGGACAGTTACAGTAAAACTTCGTATAGTTTTGTTTTTAGTGTCTGGTATAGTTATTAAAACAGCTGAACCCAAATCATTGAAATTAGTAATTTTCATTTGATGTAATTCATGTCTTCTACATGCACCCATTATGCCCATAATTAATGCGACCTAAAATATAGATTAAATATATATTTCATTATATGGCTATATAAAACTTACTTTTGTCGCTAAATAGATCTCATCTGGGGCTTCTTTAATAAATTTATTGATGTCATTTGATGTAAAGATCTTCGACTTTTTGGGTTTGTAGCCGTCGGACTGTCGCTTAAGAAATGCTTTCAGTTTTAAGTATTTTGCAATATCTATATTATTATGAATACTGAGAGTCGTTCGAAGCATTGAGTATTGTGTCCATAATGTGGAACTTTTGAAGTTTTTTGCCAAGTCGCCAAAATACGCCATTAAGACGTTCTCGGAAAACGATTTGGCGTTCCGATCTCCTTTCCACTCCAAAAATAGGTTATAAGTCCGTTTGTACATTTTCTTCGATGTTTCCGGCAATAAATTTAGTGTTGTTAAATTTGCTGCTTCTGTTATACTTGGAGGTGTTAATTCCAAGTCACTATCACTATCACTTTCCATATTAATTATCTGGTTTCTTTGAAATAACTACGAAATTATTTGTAATGCACAAACTGTAACAAACTGATGACGTTTGTCGTTCGGCGTTATATTCTCTAAGCCACCTTACTTTTTTGTTATCAAAAACAGCAGACCGAACACGAAATATTTCAAATTGCATTTGTTGTCTAGCAACTTGCCTAGCAACCGATGCAAAATGAAATTCAGTACAAATGTAGCTTCTTATGATTCAATTTACACTCTTGATATGAACATTTTTCGATGTTGTCGTAGAAAATAGTTATTTATGGATATAATATTGCTCCGAGGTCGAAGTTAATTCAGCCAAAGGACCTCTGGCTAGAGGGATGAATGTCGACCGAGGGCAATATAATTGCAATAACGCCAGTGGTTCATACAAGGTTTTATTTTTCACGAAGAATATTTCTTAAGCGGAAAATTGAAATTACTTTGGAAAAGTACCGAGATTTCTGTCAACTGTGATGTCGTCGACAGTCTTACATGACTCCTTGAATCAACGATTTAACCTTAATTTTATTTTAAATGACAGTTGTTGACTCACAAGTTTTCAAGTTGTCAATGTTTAGATACCCTTAACCCATTAGTGCATAGAGATAGGAAATCAAATAAAATCCAAGTAAATTTTTAATCATATATTAAATTATGCAAATAAGCACTTATAATATATACAATGGAAAAAATATATCCAAATTTTAGAGTTACACCCCATCCGATATATCGGATTGTATGGGATATTTTTACTTTTTATTAAAATGTATGATAGTTTCGAAAACATTGTTTTGGATGCAAACCAATATTGCATTTACTGCATATAAACTTAGCTTTACCCCCACAAAACCTGCACAATTTTTCTGTCGTTACATATTCGGGCCAGTGGTTTCTACCATCGTATCGTTGATCTGATAATAGCGCAGGGAGAGCTCTACGTCTGTTGGAAGATGTGCCGTAAGTCGACAAAAGAGTTGTTGCAAGAGATCTTCTAAGATTTAGTACATTTGAGAATTCCTTATTATCTGTATTTACTTTTCTCATTAGCAACCATGCATTTGTCACGGAAGCATCTAATAAGTAGCAAAAGATTGGCCACCACCATTTCTTTTGTCGCATTCTGGTTCGGTAAACAGCTATCAGTTGATACATTTTGTCAACTCCTCCCATAAAAGCATTATAATCTGCGAAAACTTTGGGTTGATCGACTAGAATCTTACCTTTCCTTTGTTTTGACCAGCGCGTACATTTTGTGTCTTCAAGATTAGTAAAATTAGTAACGCATGTTACAACTTTATTGTCGTTCCAACGTACGAGACAAATTTTATTGTTATCCGAAATTCTATAGTCATAAGCACCACGTGTTTTCTTTTCCATGTCTTTATCCGATTTTAGAGGGCAACGAGCAGTTCTCCTATTTTGAATAGTTCCTGTCGCGCAATAGCCCTGGTCACTAAGATGCAAAAGAAGAGGAACACAAGAAAAATAATTATCAAAATATATTTTGAATCCATTATTTGCAGGAATCTGTGCAGATTCTATAAGAGAAACCACTACGTCACCTCCTATCCCAAACTTTTTTTCGACATCTGATTTGCCTGTATAAATTTCAAACGCAATCATATATCCCGTGCTAGAACAGATTGCCCAGTTCTTGAACCCAAATCTTATTGGCTTTCCCCGAATGAATTGCTTTGCATAGTGACGTCCATAATACGGAATCATGGATTCATCAACACAAAGATGTTCTTCTAATCCACCATGATACAAAAAATTCTTATTTAGTTGAGATATAAGAGGCCCAAGTTTATAGAGACGATCATTACTGTCGACAGCATCATTATTATTGAAATGTATATGACGTAAAATTTGTTCAAACCGATTCAGTCTTATGCTATTTTGAAGTATTTTCGCAACATCTTCACATCCTGACCAAAAAAGTCTTTTATTTGGGTATTTTGCATAACCCGATAATAGCATCGCACCTAGAATAACATATAATTCATCTAAAGTCATATTGAGGTTAGTGTTTTTCTGAGACGCATATAAATTAGATTCATATAGTGTATGATTTAGAAGTTCATCAGAAAAAAATAATTTTAGGAATGCCAGTGGTGTTTGAGCTGCTTTGGCTACATCCGAAATGGGTTTCTCGATGCACGTTTTATTTATGGTAAAACACGGTTTAGCCTTTGTCCAAGATAATTGGCGCGATAGGTTCGTTTTAGCTGTACTTCTAGCTGATGCTTGATTGTTCAAGTTCGGACGAACGTATTTACATAGAGGCTCTTCGTCACTTGTATCGAAATCATCATCTTCAGTTAGATTGTTTCTAGTGTCAACTGCATTCCTGCTATGTACAATAACTTCACACTGAGTTTGTAGCATCTTGGGCCCCAGGTGATTGACGTTACCTTCGTGGTCATCATCACTACCGTCACTATCACAATCAGTATCTTCTCCATCCTGGGGAGGTAATACGTACATGTCTATTGAATCGTAGAAATCGTCCTTTTCTACCTCATCTAATAGCTCAGCCAGTGATAATCTGCAATTTTATATTGAAACATATTTGTCATTTGAATGCATATAATCCGTTATATCGGATGAGCAAAAATAAAATTGTGTAGATTTGACTGAATACTACATGTTTCAGAGATTATCTAGTACACAATATCAATAATGCCTAGTGAACAAATAGAAAGAGTGATAATTGAATTTTATTTCGTTTTCATAGAAATTACGATTATTTTACTTACCCCTTACCACAAGCACTGTAGAGTGAAGGATCCATGTTACACAAATACACAAAACTAAAACATAAACTTAGTTGTTGGCAGGGCTTTTGCAATTTTATTATAAGAAAGTAGGTTGTACAAAACTAACAACAAAATCTTAAATGTTGAGGTTATGTATTATATTGTATACAAGTGTCAAATGTATGCATCCGATATATCGGATGATATGCACTAATGGGTTAATTTTAATAAAGAATGCTAAAGTTTTGCTTCTTTCTTTAGACTTTCTTAAAAATTTAAATTATTAGTTCTGTAAAATGTATACCCTTCTCAGGCGTTATTTATACTCACAAAACATTAAAAACTGTGAATAAATTAGCCGGCG
This sequence comes from Melolontha melolontha, assembly GCA_935421215.2. Lineage (NCBI taxonomy): Eukaryota > Metazoa > Arthropoda > Insecta > Coleoptera > Scarabaeidae > Melolontha > Melolontha melolontha. The sequence goes on along the minus strand of OW285240.1, from coordinate 8,453,527 downwards.
TTATGGGCCATATCGCCTGGTTATAACGCCCATGGGCGATAGACCGTGTTTATGGTAACCGTATCCAAGGTGAAATTAACAAATAATACTTAAATGAAAAATAAAAGCTTTTAATAAACTCGTATTAATCAAGTATATCCTGACGACTGAGGTATTTGATAAGTATTTTGCATTATTTAAGGAATTATTGTACAATACATGTGTTGATTCCAACAAATTCGTTCAACTCGAGGCCAGACGCTGAACTGCGGTTTACAGACTTTTTGTTTCTTTAAGAACTATATAAATCGTAACAATTTATTAAAAAAAACCTTCATTCAAATACGAGTTCTTTTTTCATTGTCACTATTCAGTTTTTGTCAAAATGACCCTCCACAAATCCAGAAAAACATCTCCGGCTTTTTTCCAATTGCGCTTCCTCCGTAAATAGAGCAAATAGTTAGCGGTGTCAAATAGATTCGCATGCAACTGCTCTGTTGAAATCGAACAAAGAATATGTTAAAAATTCTAGCGTTTCTTTACTTAATGTTCCATTTTTTTATCTTCAATTAATACAATATTTGCGCAAATTCAAAAAATATTCGCTTAAACAATAACACCACGCTAAAATTACTTTAACATACGCTAAATATTTTTTTCAACGCACTGTCATCCTGGAAACCAAAAACGATACCAACTTATACATGAACCTGATATGTATAATTAGTTTAATGTCTCCTATAAGTACTAATCCAATTTTAGAACTCTGTATATGTGCGAATAACTTTTTGCATTTATCATACATGTTCTAACTTTGAACTACTTCAATTTGATTTAATAACAAGTTTGGCTCGATTTATCATGACTAATTTTAAGTGAAAATCCAACTTTCAAATTAATGTCTTCAGTGCATATCGAATTACACAATATGATTTTGGTATCGAATTTCATTTTTGATAGCACGCCTAAATTGACAGTTAATTATGAAACATAGCAACTACAGCTTTCCTAATTCGGTATAAATAAATACTCCAGCTCTGAATATATCCAAATATTAAGTAGCGCTTTTACGCTAAACACTTTCTAGAATATAATCACAGTTCGCAGCTGTCCTCTAATAATTTCCAATTTCATTTACAAAATGAAAATTGTTACATTAATGTTATTGTTTCACCTAACTTTTATTACAGATATATTTTGCGAAACAGAATATTCTATTAGTCAACGTCTAAAACCGAGCAAAAATTCAAAATCTATGAATATTCAAAGAATGATAACAAAAAACGGGTGGAAGAAATTGATGCATCGATTTCGTAAACGAACGGATCTTTCAAATATACTGAATATAATAGATGAATATTCGAATTTGATAACAGAAGGTTTCAAGCACTTAGCAGATGAAAGGGCCTGGCAAAACGTATTGATTCGATTTGGTAAACGTAATGGTGAATTACCTTCCAACGATCATGAAAATGTACTATTTGGAGAAACAATCAAAGGTAACGTGGAACAATTTGACAATCATCATAGAGGTAATTTTTCATACACTGACACTGACACGATCCTTTTGTAATATGTTTTTTTTTTAATTTATTTTAAGATAATTGCTTAGAATCTCCCAGTAATGAAATTTTTAAGGTAAAACGTAGTAACAGTAACTTTCTGAGGTTTAGGATGAAAAATACTGAGGACAGTAATACAGATAGGAATGATGATGCAGTAAAGAATGGTGTCGAAATTGAGGATTTTGAAACAATCGAAAATGGAGATGAGAATGACGTCGATAAGAACAAACTTTTAAGAGTATATAGGATTTTAGTTTCACTACTATTAAAGGAAGTTTTATGTGAATTTGATCAAGTTGAATAATAGTCAAACATATTACCAATATTACGTAACATGATCACAATATTATAGATTGAAGTAGTATATTAAACAACGAGCATATAATTGTGGCTATTATTCACCAGGGTTGCGTCACGAGCGAAGCAAATGGCGCAAATCATTTGTGTGAATAACAGTCATTATATGCTAGTTGAATACTATACATTGTCCGCGACTGTTAAGTATTTTTTCTATTTTGCGTTCGAAATGAACTCATTATGAAACCCAAAACAGTATCGAAATGAGCTTCATTTCGATACGCTTTTTTTTCATTTTTCAATGTTGGCGTTGTTCGAACACAGAAATAAATATCATTGGTGTCATTTGATTTTAAGAATTTTAGTACATTTGACAGATATGATATATTTACATACTCTACACAAACAACGTATATTGTATACAATTGACAACAAGATATATTAGTTTCTATGTCACTCATGTTTATATTTTTAAATAAAATATTAAGTAATGTTAACGAAAATTAATAAATAATATGTAATATAATACACTTGGCGGATAGCAAGATTTAAATTTGAAAATGTCAAGTATCAATGTGACCAACTGCATGCTTTATATAAAAATAAATCACTTAACTTTCAAATTAAATAATTCCAATTTATTAATGTAACAAACGCAAAATAGAAAAAATAGTATAAAAAACTCGTTTCATAAGGCCTTTTGCCGCACTCGCTCTTTAACTGATCTCGTGCGGCAAAATGATGCCTTATGAAACTTGTTTTTTAATATACTATTTTGTCATACCTGTCTGTTATTTTGATTTATCCGTACTGTCTCCATGTCTGTTATGTTATCGATAACAGCCTAGGCCGTTATAATAAATGGAAGTTATACAAGTATTAATAATAAATTCTTGTACAAATATTAATAATATATCTTGTTACAGTGTTCCATATCTGTAACAAGAGTAACTTTTGATTAATGAAAAGTTGCTGGACATGACAGACACAAACCTAGAAATGCCAATGTTCCCATATAATTTGAAGCAGATCTTTAATTTGGGAGTTTTTGTCTATAAACTATTTGGCGAAAAATTTTCTCTCAATTTTGACGCGAAGCAGATCAAATTATCGTCGTTGACCACCTAAACACCTCTCTATTTACGCCATGTTATAAAATCTTCATATTAAATTCAATCTTGAAACATTCGCTTCATCACGAATATCTTCGGAAATTTCACAAACCACGACACTTTCACGCGACATATTGAAAAATCATTATTTCTTTATAACCGTTACTATAGAAATAAATTAAGACTGCCTGATTAGTTTCTAGAATTTACATTATTAATTTTTTTAATTAACCAGTTTTTATATATGATGAAAAATAGTGAGCAACGTTCGGCCGATATATGAGTAAAACAGTCTCGGATAATATTTATCAACCTCCTTCGCCTCGGCTTTCAAACTATCATCCTCGAGTGTTATACGCTTACTATCGGCCTAATACCATTATATACTATATGAAAATATTTTTGCATTCAAAATTTGACATCTTAATTTGAGTAATTAGTTTGGCCTTTATACACAGCCATAGCTTACTAACAAAATGGGTAAAAAATTGTAATCCATCATGGTTGCAACATCGAAGTTTGACAGACCAGTGAATTACGATCACAGTATTCACTAGTGATTAATGGATAACATAATTCTTGAGGAAACACATGCATTATGAATATTTTATTCAATAGTCGTGGACAAATAAATATAAATGATTGACATAAAGTTCTAGCAAACTTAAATGCGTATTATACAATGAGAGCGAAATTAATTAACTCTTGAAAACCGGAATTTTTTTCTGTTGAAAATCCATGTGAAATTGAATAATTATGATGAGAAAATTATATAATCGGTATGAAAAATTAAAGTTAGGCCTGAAAACAACAAAAAACTACTGTTACCATATGGTAACGTTAGGACATCCTCTTCTGACATAAAATTTATTGAATTATTATGAAATATTTAGTATGTCCTTGTATGGAATATAACATTACAGTCTATATACATCCCGATTTCACATTTATTACACACGTACATTGTACGTACTACAGAAGTACAACCTTCTCCTGCACAGTGGCGTTTCTTCTTCCCAAGAACACTTCTGAGCAGATGATTCTGTCCATCATATCGAACAAGATCATCTACTCGGTTACAAGAAACAATGTGTTTGGAAATTGAAGGTCTGCCAGCTGACTTGGATTCCATACCATATTTATGCACATAAAATGTGGCCTTCATTATCTGCATATACCATTTCAAGAGCTTCATGCAATGTCAAACCTTCTCTGCAACAAAATTTCATTTATAACACTGATCTCACGACCAAGTCCTACTGTTACCATATGGTAACGGTCAACTTTTAGCCTGATACAAAACCAGCCATAACCATAAAATAAAATATATAGCTACACTCAATAATGTACACTATCAATAATCTCACAATTAAAAAAATTATATAATCAGTTGTAGAAAGAAAAAAGAGCTACTTACGTAAAGCGGATATCCCTATTTTGGCTTCAAAAAATAACACTAGAATTTGAAACAAAATGGTAAAAAGAACCGGGTAACTAAGCTTTCAGCAGATACACTGACCTTTAATAGAATGTTTTCAATGTACAATTCATGCGCCATATGTTTGCTAATAGCTCAGTTATAACTTATTACCACGGCAGAATACCATCAGACCACTGTTACCAAATTGTAACACTAGACCTTTAAGGGTTAAGGGCATTTGGCATACCTGACTTAGATACGTTTTAGTTGCTAACTTCAAAGTTGTTGTAAATGAAGATATTTCGTGGCATATTTAGGGATGTACATAAACCAGAGTTGCCAAATGCCCTCAATCAATTTCGTTCTCATTGTTTTACATTACATTGCAAGTACCGATACTATTGTCCAATACTGCAGACAAAACGCTTTCTTTTAGTAAAAATAAGAAGGTTGTCTATTTTGTTATAAATATATATGTATATAAGTGGAATGAATATATACGTACGTCAACTAAAAATTTCTTAATGAAACTGCTTGCAAAATTGATTTTTAGTAGTTAGCACTCCTTTTGATTTTTTTTTCAAATGTTTTAATTTATTTCTTTTCAATATTCAGTAGGATTTCATAATTACAAACTAAATACTTAGTTTATAAAATAAGATATTTAATGTACTTCAATTCAGATTTAGTACCGCTGAGATTATGCATTCAATAATTTACTAACGTCGATATGAAACATAGATGCCATAAAAAATTGAAGTTCATTAAGTCCTAATTTTTTTTGTAAAAAATTTAGTGATGAAGTACATTGATATGAAAAAGAATGATTAATTTTAATGGTTAAGAAAAGGAATTTTTTTTCCTAATTAAACTTGAATAAGTTATTTTCTTTGGGGAGAACACGGCAGTGATAAAAATAATATGTAAATAATAACGTATGAATATAAAATACTATATATTAGGAGAAATTTCTTATTTTCTTGGCCGTAATTATAATATGTGAAAAACTTGTGTGTAGCAGCCAGGTTATTAAAACAATATTTAATTTATGTTGACGTTTCGGTACTATACCTTCTGTAAAGGTGGTAAGTTGACGGCGGAGACGTGAACGATACCCCACCAGTACACTAGATAAGAGAGAATGGAGGCCCTAGGCGTGTCCGTGCCAAGTCTGATCAGATACGTCTACGATGGATACGATAGTAATACGAGATATATCCAATACGTATGTGTATACCACACCTACTTCTGACCTATCCCTATTGCTTATCCAATCAAATATTACACTATACATTGAATAAACATATCGGGGAAGTAAGGTTGGCGGAGACGCGTCTTGCGCAGCAGCGGCGTTAACTTACCACGTTTACAGACGATATTTAAAACTGTAATATTTATTGGAAATGTTAAAAAATTATAAAATACAATGTTAAACTAAAACTACTTACATTAAAATTGTGCTGTTAATATGTAATGTATTTGTTTTTGGTTACCATTTCTAAATAAAACTAAATTACGTGTATCTTTTGCGGGTTTAGACATTTTTTATCGGGTATATGTTTATTATCGTTTTGATATGTCACGTCAGATCGATAATAAACACGTCAAAATAATGTATATACATATATATTGTAATGATTGTCCACATTATGTGGAGTTAATATTTATATAAAATTATTTATTTTAAATTTATATCTCAGTCCTCTGTTCGGGGTTCGGGGAAAATCATTGAGGCAGTTAGTCTTTATAGAAATACATATATTAATAAAAAAATTAACATTAAAAAAATAAAAACAAGTACTTTTTTTGTTTTTATCTAACATAAATAAATTTGCCTATGGGTACTTCATGCCGTAAATACCTTTTTTATATTTTTAATTTAAATAAAATTTATAATGCAAGATAGTCTACCTACAATGCTACAATGCTTATAACAGTTAAATCTGTAATATGTACCATATTTACATGTATATGTTACCGTGAAAGACCGAAAGTAGTGGTTGTCGACATACACCGGTTAATTTCGACAGACACCAGATGAATAGGTGAAAGACCGAACAATTATTAGTTATATTATAAATTCGGTCCTTCACCAGTGTATGTCGACAAACACATATAAGCTTCGGTCAATGTCAGAAACGACAGGACATTTATTATAATATAAGTTTATTATTCATATTATTCAGGTCACTGCAAACCATTCATTCTGGAATTTCCAGCTATATTTAATTTACCCTTCACAGGTATTTGTAATTTCTTGCATCTATTCAAATTCACAATAGGCTTATTAAGAAACGAATATTTAGTTCTTAGTTTTGTTCCATTTATTACCGTAGTTCATTACAATAGCTCTAGGATTTCCCAAATTCAGAGGGTTGTAAACTGTTTATATATTCTTTTAAATTCAAATTCATAGATCAGTTCCAAATGATCAATCGGTAAAGACAGTTCTCACAGAGACTTATCTAATAGACAACCCGTGGCAGGTGAAACATCATCAACAGGTATTATAATTTGTGCTCGATGGCTACTGCAGTAAATAGTGATCAATTTCTTGAAAAGTTAAATACCCTAATAAGAAATAAACGAGAAGACAATTGTTTTTATTTTTCTCAAGAAAGGTACTCTAAAATCGTTTCTGAAGTAATTTCTGCTAAAAGTAAGTGCAGTACCCCTTTGGACTACAGACGTTTAAAACGTTTTGACATTTTAAAAGTTAGTGACGAACAAAAGTTAATTGTGCCATTAAAACCAGGAGAAACGAATATCCAGTATTATGTTACAAACGAAGAGTTGTTTAATATACTTTCCGAAACTCACATACGAACAGGCTATGGAGGAAGAACACGAATGCTAAAAGAATTGCAAGTTAAATACAAAAATATTACTTATGAAGTCATAATGCTCTATTTAAATTTATGTCAACAATGTCAAATGAAACACAGTGCTCCTAAAAAAGGTATTGTTGTAAAACCAATGGTGAGTTCCGAATTAAACTCTAGATGCCAAGTCGATTTGAAAGACTTGCAATCACACAGCGATGGCGATTACAAATTTATAATGGTTTACCAAGACCACTTAACCAAGTTTGTACAGCTACGAGCGTTAAAAACCAAGAGAGCAGAAGAAGTAGCATATCACCTTCTTCAATTTTTTTTAATATTTGGTGCTCCCGCTATATTGCATTCGGATAATGGCAGAGAGTTCAGTAACCAAGTCATATCTGAACTCTGCTCTATGTGGAAAGATGTTAAGATAGTGCACGGAAAGCCTCGTCACAGCCAAACACAAGGCTCAGTCGAAAGAGCCAATCAAGACATACAGAATATGTTAACTGCGTGGATGCATGATAATGATTCAAATAAATGGTCAGAAGGGTTGTCGTTTGTCCAATTCGCAAAAAACACAACTTACTATGAAGGAATACGCCAGAGTCCATATGAAGCTCTGTTTGGCGTTAAACCAAAAAGAGGCATAGCGTCGTCATCTCTCCCCAACGAGCAAATTACAAACATTGAAACCGAGGAACAGCTAGAAGCTTACGTTAATACTTGTGAAGAAAATTTGGTTAGTGACCATATTGATGACCATGTTTTAGATGTAAGTGATATGGATGACCAAAATACCATTGGAGCCAATCCACCTTCATCTGCCACCAACAGGTCTTCATCTGAAGTGCCGACTGATCCACAACCCAGCACGTCTTCAACTCAAACACTGACTGATCTGCAACCGATTACGTCTTCATCTCAAGTGCTGACTAGGCAGCACGAGCTAATCAATTCAAAAAGAGTAGCAGCAAAAGAGAATCCACTACTCCAAGCAACAAAAATGTTGCGAGCCTCAAAGAAAAAGTTTCCTGCGGCCCAAATTGGTGATACCGTAGGAATTAAAGTCCCTGACGTCGATCGAGGTCGTACAGATCCCCGAAATGTGTTAGCCATTGTTGTTGGGATAGAGAATACAGACTTCTATAAATTAGCGAACAAAAATGGCACCTTCAAGCAGCTTTTCACTCGCAATCAATTCGCAATTTGCAAAGAAAAGTTAATTTCCATGGATGAGATTTCAGGTCAAGAAATTTCGGTAAGAGAAGCAGCTTCTGCTAATTCAAAAAGTGGAGGGCAAGGCTATACACGCTGTAACTGCAAAAAGAAGTGTTCCACGGCTAAATGTAGCTGTAAAAACAATAGGCTTTTGTGTAATTCGAAGTGTCATGGTAGCTTAAGTTGTTGCAATAAATAAGGTTGCCATACATTTACTTTGTTTTTTTTAATTTCATTTCAAGAAATAAAATGCATTTTATTTGTTATATTAATATTATGTTTGTTGTGTTTGTTTTAAGTTCAACAATTTCTTTATGTTCATTTGAAAACTTCTTCCATGTTTTAATCAAAATAAATAATAACCTATAGAGTTTTATTTTCTTTTCTTTTTATAAACAAATTCTTTTAAACATACACCATGATTTAAAAAGGTATATAACCCCTTACCACAATTATTAGTCGTATCCTAAATACGTATTTCGACAACTAAGTTGTCATCATCAGTAGGTAAAAACTACTAATTAAAAGTCACACATGGGGCACAGTAAAGTAAAATAAACGCTTCCGCACAACTACTACTACTACTACTACTTGTGCGGAAGCGTTTATTTTACTTTACTGTGCCCCATGTGTGACTTTTAATTAGTAGTTTTTACCTACTGATGATGACAACTTAGTTGTCGAAATACGTATTTAGGATACGACTAATAATTGTGGTAAGGGGTTATATACCTTTTTAAATTATTATTTAACCACAGTCTCCATTGAAAGAATACACCATGAGTCCATGATGAATGTTGACATTCGTCGGTGTAAGTTAGAAATAATGATATTTGATGAATATATCGGACATACGCCAACTAACTTGGTGAATGTTGACATTCACCGGTATGTCTCGACTATCACCGGTTTTCGGACTTTCACGGTAACATATATAATCCCTCAAAATCCATTTATTTAAATTGAAATTAAAATATACTGTTGGTGATTAACTAAGAAAAAATCGTAATTTAAGAACATAAATCGAAACCTGTATATTTTACTAATTGAAACTAGGAATATTTCCAACATTTATTTTATCATGAATTTGGTGAATATTTAACCCTCCAGCTGACGGGTTTAAAAATCATACCGTTTGCCGGGCTGAGTCTCTCAGACTCTAACTTTAACCCATCCCCTTATAACACACTAATATGTTGAATTTTTTTGTATTCTACTGTTAACTCGATCTATTTTCTACTGCAGAAAGTAAAAATAGTTGCGAAGAAAAACATTAACTTGAGAGTTACCGTTTATTAGAAAAAGTCTTATGTTTAACGTAGTTTTCAGAAAAAAATAGTAAATAAAAAAATTGGAAAAGACAACAACAAAGAAAGTTGCTTAAATGTAAAGTAAATTGTTCAAAAACACCAAAAAAATAGACATTATATATATATATATATATATATATATATATCCTTGGTGTTCTTGAAATAAAGAGACAACATATGATAAATGGAAAGATGCAATTATGTAGAATATAAATCCAAAATATTTTGACTTAATTACGGCGCGAACCCCGAAATTCAAAGCACCCCAAACATTTTATTACGCGACACCTATGAATTCAAAATACTCAGAATATGTGTAAATAATAAATACCTTATACACACATACGCTCTAGCGTATGTGTACATACATTACAGCTGGATAATATGGAAATAACAAAACTCTTATTTTTGTTATTGTCGGTCAATTTTAAGATATCGTCTCTGATACTTTTTATAGTCGTACAGTGGCGTGACAACAATTTTTTCAGTATCTGTCATTTTTTTGTCGCTTATGAGAGGGAATTTTGGAAAAATATTTTGGATATATATTCTATATAATTACATCTTTCCATTTTTCATACGTTGCCTTTTTATTTCAAGGACACCCTGTATAACGTTAATGAACAAAATATAGCTAAACATCGCTAAACAAAATTCTCTGCGCAGTCGACGCAGCATGGTCTTGTATGTACCAAACAGATGCAGGCACCGCAAAAAAACAGCGTTGATTTTCGGCCCTTGCAGTATTTGCACACAAATGTTTGGGGTTTCTCCGGACCTGGAAGTCCCGAGAATTGAGTCGCTAATAGGTTTACTTTCCGTGGTAGATTGGCATGTTAGGTCGTATTTTCATGTTTTATAGCACTATTGCCATGCCCAAGTTCTTCAAAAACAGCCGTCTGCTTTTTGAAAATTCTCCATCTGTATAACCACCAGTGCCATCGCCTTGTGTTTCGAGCAACATTGTAAGATGTAATCATCCTGTTGACTACATCAATACCACTCTTTGTGGTGTTATAGAATATTATCATCTCTGGTATTTTATATTCGCCAGATGTTTCATCTATTTTATCGTCATAGTGCATTGACGATACAAGTAATTAATTTATTCGATTTTTGGGGTTATTGTCATATCGTCATGGAGTGAGAAAAATGAATACTTTGCAGGTCTATTTTTGACACTTTTAATTTCTTTCGGCAGTATTGAACCAACTACTGGTAGACGATGTTCAATCTACTAATGGCTTCGGCACTAGTGAACCATCGATCCTTGGTAACATTCCGTCCTGATCCCTAAATGTGGTTGATCATTCTAAGAATGACAACTGCTGCAGAATTTTCTACTTGAAAGGGCCCTGAAGGTTGCATTCCGGCATAAATCTTCAAATGCATAGCGCAGAAGGTTCGTGTAGCTACCGCAGAATTCACTTTGATTCCGTATTTGCTCGGTTTATTTGGAATGTAGACCATAAAGCCAAATCTTCTGCGAAATGCTAATAGCATTTCGTCATGTCTGACATATTCACCCACACTAATGTTTTTTACACATTTCATTAAATTTTTCAAATATGTTTCTTATGGCAACGAGTTTATCTGGGTCCCTTCTCTTATATCGGTATTGTCAAAAATTTATACACTACATCAAGAACATATATATTCGTTGAAACATGCCAGCAGGAAATATTTGCAGCCCTTGGCCTTCCGCGGGCCAAAATTCGTATAATTTTTTACGTCCTTCATGTTGAGAACCGGCTAAATACAATAAGCCGATAAACGCTTTCATTTTTGTTTTATTAGTAGGTGTAACATCATATTTACTCTTGTACTTTACTGATATTTTTTGTATAAACATATTAGTATTTACTATATCATTTCCATAATTTCTTTAAAAAAAAGCATCCAACACTGAAGTGGCGTATTGGCATTTCTTGCTTCTCGGCTGATCGGTATTATATTTTGCTGTCTTGTACGAACGCGTTGAGGGGGAGCATGCTCTTTCCACTTAGTACATGTTCATTAATTATGTCTTGGGCATCGTCATTTTCTGACTCAGATTCGTCACTAACGTGAATTTCTAAAATTCAAGTTTTCCTGGTCGATGGATTCGGAGGTTTGGTCCCATAATTTTGCCAGTCCGTTCGCCAGATTTATCGCCAAACGACTTTTTTCTTTGGGGATACCTTGAATCTTAAATTTATAATAATGTAATTTTCGCCAACATTGAAGATTTAAAAGCAAAAAAAAAAATTTTTTTACACACTCTTTGCAGGAATTTCATAATTGAATAGAATGTGAAGGTGGACACTTTGAACATTTATTAAAAAGAATTATAAACAAAAACAACCTTTTTTTCAATTTATCATAAAATTAATTTTAGTATTGTTTGTGTAAGTTAAATGTTAAATAAGATATTTTCACACTTTGTTAACACTGTCAACTAAAATGCCTTATTACGAGAAGTGATGATACTCGCAATGTTGGTTGCATAACGTTAGGTATATTCATGTGTTACGTTCAGTGATAGAAAAGCTCACGGTATATTCCTGAAGGAAATATTATGTCTTCTAAAAAATTCTTAAAGCTTTGATTTTCAATTTTTTTAATTTTCAATAAGTTAGCGGGCTCTAAAACTTTTTCTTTTAAAATATCGTCCACTTATTGAAATGCGTAATTAGAAATATTAGAAAGTAAGAAGTCACATATTAAAGAACCCAGAAAATGAAGTGTGAATTAAAAGTAATGAAATAACAGGTTCTACTTAATTTAGTTGTTTTGTTACATATTAACTTGAAGAACTGTTTTTCTATTCACTTTTTACAACAGAATCTCTATTTACATATTTTATTTTGTGCTATAGTGTATTTTAATATTAATTCTTTACTGTTGGTTCTAATTCAGTTTAATACAAGACTTAGAGTTTTTGGCCTTGCCTTTTGATTTTTAAAAAGAACAAATTTGGTTAAAACTCTTTATTTTGAATGTTTAACGTTCTACAGCTTATTACCGAATGAATTATAAAATGCATCTTAATACTAATTACAAAACAACTGTCTTATCTGAATTCTTAAAACTACTAGGTTGCAGTTCTCACGTTGCATCCTTCTGCAGGTGTCCTGGCATCGTAACTCCTGGTGGCCTAGAAGGAAACATCACCTAGGTGCGAAAGCGGCAAGTGATGTTGCCGGTTTTCTTCTTGCGGGTGGTCAACTTGTGTCGCGGTAGCGGCGGACTTCTTTTTCTTTCACAGGTACTTGATACCTAAGATAGTAGGCCATACAAGGGCAGTTATAATGATAAACGTAACTCCGATCGACAACGGGTTATTGTGAAATTCGACGCTGTTAATTTTCTTTACTTCGCCATGGAGATTTCTTAAATTTGTATAAATGTTCGAAAGATATTGTGTATCCACTTCGTGAATCTTCCCGTAATTATTTTCTTTTTCTATGTGGATGGTGATATTGTAGTCGTCGCCTAGATTTGGTATTTTTGAAAACTTCACGTCCCGCAGTGACTCTTGAATTTATAAAATCGTCTGGTCGATTTTAATCATACATTCTTCTGTTATCGCTACCGTATATGTACCATGCATTTCTTCTACTTCCTGTTCTTTCTGGCATATTTTCTTTATTAAAGTTTCTTTCGGTGTTACTACTAACCATTGATTATTTATTAATTTAGTGATTTGTATTTCTTCCATTTTCTTTACAATCTGTTCACAACGTTCGTATTTGTTGGTGTACGTTAAGAGCTGGACTTCGCCCGGTGACGATGTCGTTATTATGTGTGCCTCGCCATGATCACAGATGTATTCCGTCGCTTTTAATTCAATGCATTGATTTTTGTTAAACATATATTTTTGTTCATTTATTGCCAGATATTAGGATGTGGGTTGAATTGATTTAAAATAAGATTCGTTTTACATGTAAAGGGTATACGTAATAATAATTAAACGGTTCCGGTTCCACTAGAGGAACTAATATTAAGTAAACAATTGTTTGTACTATTATATAGGCTTTTACTTTAAGAATTTTACTTAAATGGTGAATTTCGTTCTTTATAGGTTCTATAGACAGCTTACGTATATCAAATTGATTTTTAAGTTCAGTTATTTCATGCAATAGTTCCTCCGGTTCAATTATTGAAGGGTGATATGTTTGCAGCTTTGTAAATGTAAGCGCTGTGATCAAAGTATCTAAAACATCGTTTATAGCTTCCGTTAAAAAGATTAATTGATTGAAAATAGCATATATGTGTGATTGTAATTCATTTCTCATTAAACGGTACCTTGTTTCACTAATTTATTTTTGTGCTTTTTCTATTCTAGTTTGTAACAATACTTGGTTATCTTGAATAGATTTAACTGTTTTATTGAAGGTATTTATGGTATCTAATGTTAATGTAATTTGTTGTTCTAATACGGTTTCGAATTTATTTTGTGAGTCAATTATTTTACCGATAGCTTGATCGTATCTCTGCGCATCTTCATTATCTAAATTCCCTGTGATTGCTTTTATTATGCCGCCCGCTATATTAATTGCACCTCTCTTAGATCTACTACTGGGAATTAATTGTTTAATTTTCTTACTTACTAATTCTAAGTTATAATACAAAATCTTATTATAATTTTCTACTTCAAACACGTAATATTCGGATTGAGCTGACGTGTTTTCCGTAAGTTTTGTCCAATTTCTACACTTACTTTCTAATGCCTTAGCTTCTATCAACAAATAATCTAACTTATGCGTATTGACGAATTTCCAATACGTTACAGTATTCCATGTTATTGCAAATTTTAGGGGTAATAGTCCTGTTGTATCCTGGATTTTCGTTATTCTGACGTCTCCGCACGATCCTGTGATCCAGAGGAATCTGCAACAACGCCATATTTTAGGTTTCTAACGTGAACTCTTCGTTCTCGTTTGTTTTTATCAATTATTAGGGCTGTTCCGTTTTTAAATATTTTCTTTACTTCATACGGTCCTGTGAATCTAGGTGTTACCTTACTTTTATATCCCACTGCCCGTTTTACATAAACTTGCTGTCCTGCTTCTAGCGGTCGTGTTTTCAGCTTTGTATTACGTTTTTCTATGATTTTAGTTATCTTGAACTTCTTGGCCTAATTTTTCGTGTAAAAGTTTTAATCTGTTTACATGCCGTGTTAAATGATTATTGTAAAATGTTCGATCGTAGTACAAGTCAAATGGATCGTGTACTTTCGTGTGTCCTAGTGTTAATTCGGTGGGTGTCAATCCCGTAGTCGAATGTCGAATGTATAGTATTATTATAAGCAATTATTGCTAATTTCATCAACTTATTTATTTCTTCAGCAGGTTGATTCTCTCGTAATAATCGAAGATGTTCTGATATTGTAGAATGAACTCGTTCTATATTACTGTTTGAATTCGGGTTGTACGGTGTTGTAATGTGCGTTCGTACTTTATGTTTCTCGAGGAGCTCTGTCACCTGGTCATTACAATTTCTTCAGGTACTCCGTAAAGTGAGAAGTACGTTATAATGGCTTCAGCAAGCTCTACTGCGTTCTTAGTTCTTATTGGTATCGCCTGGGCGAATTTCGTGGACGCGTCAATGCATGTTAAATACGTATTACCACCTGCGACGAAGGTGTCCATATTTATCTTCTGGAATGGTTGATCGACTTTCTCGGTTATATTAAGTTCTGGATGTTGTGCATGTTTGTCATATTTGTTTCTATTACAATACTCGCATTTCTTTATATAAACAGCTACTTTGTCTTTCATATTTAACCAATAAAATCTTCGTTGACGTTGTTTAATTGCCTCATTTATCCCGCGGTGATTCGTTTTACTTTCGTGATAGGTTTTAATTATCTCCACCTGACGTTCTTCGTCTTCAATCACCTGTAGTTTCAATAAACATCTGTATAACTTAGGGCCATTATTATTAAAGTGTTGTATATACACGTTGCAAAAATCTTTATAAATTTGTCCAAGTACAAATAATGTTTTCCTAAGTCCATATATTCTCTCATAAACTGTAATATTTTCTCCGCGCTATTTTCTCTCGGTACTTGAACTTGATAGATTTTCTTACCTTGATTCTGACTAAAATCTACTTTTACGTCGTTTAACCTTTCAGTGGTCGCGTGAACTTTTTGTACGTCAGTGGTCGCACACGGTCTCAGAGACCAGTTTACAAATTTCAAAAACTAACTAAAATTTTCAAATAATTCCTGTAGCAATTCAAACTTAGATACATAACTAACAGATTCCAACTAATATCAATATATTTATTAAACGTAACATTCAGTCTTCAATGTACAGAAATAAAATAACAAAATTTTGACTCGCTATATCTTATAGTACATATAAACAAAAAAAATCTAATTAAATCTTAACTAATTGCAGATTTGTTTTCTAAAGACATAAGGTAACTTATTTTTTCAGGCAAAAATCGTCGGCTTCATCGAACTAAACACCACGCAGAGTACAAAGAAGTATAAAAATATTAGCGACTATTTTCATAATACTCAGAACAGACACCAAGTATATGCTCAAGACACATAAATTTTCCGCACTGTTTACAAGAGTATCTGGTTTTTCTATTTTTTTTCCATCCACAATAACTACACCTTCCCACTGTACCTGGAGGTGGCAAATTCTGTTGTTCTTCAACGTCTAAATGGCATATTTCTCGAAGTCTTAGTTTTATTGTCTTTGGCAGACTAGTGAGCATAGCACGATTTTTTTGGTGGGGATAGAGTAATGACGATGACAGGGCGACTAGAAATTCTCTTCTGGTACATGTTGAGTTTGAATTGTTTGTACTAGAAATTACGAATGTATTAATTCCTGCAACATTTAGCATGCTCTAAAAGATGACCATGGGCCACCTTCTTGTCCCTCGAGCAACATTATATTGAGCAAATAGTTTGTCCACTAGATCAACTCCCCCTTTTGTTTCATTGTATGTGTGAATTATTTCAGGTTTCCCTGTTACTCGATTTATATCGTCTCCTTTATGCATAGTAGAAAACAACAAAACATTTTGGTTTTTCTTTGGAATGTACGATACTAATGTACCGCCACACCCAAATCCAAACATGCTTGACTCTATTGGACGCCCATTCTGTTGTCTAAACAAATCTGGAATCTCCTTTTTATTTTTTCTCATAGTTCCTATAAAAGTGAGTCCATTATCTTTAAGACTAAGTGCCAGAGGAACACTAGAAAACCAGTTGTCAGTGGTTACATTCCTATTAGTTCTAAAAATGTGCTGACAAAGCCTTTCAACCACTGACTTTGCACTTGTATCCAATTTATATGGACCATCTGGTTGCTGGCCCACATAAACCTCCATATGACTTGTATAGAACATTTTCGCATCCGATATTGCAAATATTTTTACTCCGTATTTATTCGGCTTGCTTGGTATATATTGTCTAAAGCGACATTGCCCTCTAAAAGCTTCCAATTTTTCATCAATTGTGACGTAATCAGAATGGCTATAACATTTTTTTAAGTTTTCATTGAAATGATCAAACAAATCTCTTATGGGAGCTAGTTTATCTTGTGTGACCCTTTCTTGACGAGTAGTAATATCATCAAACCGAATAAAACGAAGTAGTGTCCGAAACCTTCTTAGACTCATTGTGAGACGAAATGTTTCTATACCAGTTCCATCCGTCTTCCACAGATCTTCAGTATTTAAATGGTTAGCTTTTCTTACTCCTGCTAGATATAAGAGGCCTAGCAATGCATTTATTTCATCAATATTTGTTGGATGCAAGTCTCTGCTACGACTGTAATTATTATTTTCATTCTGTATCTTAATATTGGTAAAATTCACGATTTTACTGAGAATTTCCCTATCAAAAAAGCATTCCCAAATTTCGGTGAGAGTTTTTCCTTTGACATAGTCTTGAGCTCCAGGCAAATGAATAGTTAAATTTTCTTTTCTTGTTCTGACATTTTTGGGTGGACAGTGTTTGCTCCATTTCGTTTTCTTATCTCGTCCTACAAAATATGGTCCTTTTACATCCATTTCCTCAGCTATGTCTTCATTAAACTCTTGTTCTGTATCGCTATCGTCAGGTCTTTCTTCGATATTGTCCTCTTCTCCTGTTTATTCTTCGTCATCGTATTCTTCTCCACTACTCACCTCTTCAAATAGTCTCAATAACCTTGCTTGTTCTTTCTCATAGTCCATGTCTATATATAAATTAATTAAAGCAATGATACAGTAATAATAGATACACACTTACCCGAAAATACACAATTTTTACACTAAGAAACTTAAAACCTTACAGATTTTATTACATCAGTGGTCGCACCCGGTCTGACACACCGTTTTGACGGTTATAACAGTTATTTTAACACTGCGCATAATAAAAACTGTTGTAACGTATAAATTTAAATCTCTGGGAAAGGTACACAAACGGAAATTGACGAGCTTAGCCGATTATTTGAAATATCACACAGAAAGTATTGCACCGGTCTCCTAGACCGTGCGTGACCACTGAAAGGTTAAATACGTGTATTTAAAATGATACTGCGAGTTCTTACTGTCTATCGCTTCGTCCATCTAAGGTATCGATACCACTGGTTCGTCATTTTCGTTTGAATTGGCTGTTTCAATTAACCCTTCGTTTTCTGCTTCCGGTGCTGTATCTGTTTCTTCGTTTTCTACTTCCGGTGCTGTATCTGTTTCTTCGTTTTCTCCGATAACATCGTCAATCGCTTGTTGCGGAATTTCGAATATATTTCTTGTATGTCTTGGAGTAATTCTTCCGTGTTGTCTCCTACGTTATTAACTATTGATTCTGTCTCTAGTGCGATCAATTTCACTCTCGACAAAGCATCAGCATTCGTGTTATACTTGCCTTTTTTATATACTAAATCGAAATTAAATTCATCTAATTTGATTTTCCACCTACCTAACTTTAAGTTAGGTTCTTTTAATGAACTAAGTCACACTAGCGGTCTGTGATCGGTGTAAATGGTGAAACGACGGCCATATAAATAAGGTCTGAAGTATTTGGTGGCCCAGACAATTGCCAATAACTCCTTTTCAATTGTAGAGTATCGTTTATCCGTCTCACTTAACGTCCTGGATGCATAACACACAGTTTGTCACTTCCAAGTTGACCTTGTGATAAAACCGCGCCTAACGCTATGTTAGAAGCGTCCGTACTTAATACGAATTGCTTATTAAAATCCGGGTATTGTAAAATCGGTTTGTTCATCAATATACTCCTGCACGTCTCAAACGCTTTTCGTTATTCTTCTACGATTTCGATTTTAGCTCCCTTTTTCAAACACTTAGTTAGCGGTTTTGTCAATTTCGCGAAATCTTTAATGAATTTCCTGTAATAGCCGATTAACCCTAAAAATGATTTAATTTCTGTAACTGTTTTAGGTAAAGGATATTTTTTAATAGCCTCTATTTTGTCCGGATTAGGTAAAACTCCATTCTTCGTAATTACATGTCCCAAGTATGCGACTTCCTTTTTTATAAATTCGCACTTATCTAACTTTACTTTTTAATTTATATCCCTTAATCGTTCGAATACCTTTTCTAGTTTATCCAGGTGTTCTTATAAACTTGTTGAATATATTATTATGTCATCCAGATATACGTGACGCACTTCTTCTTGTAAACCTCGTCATCATGCGTTGGAACGTTGCGGGTGTGTTTTTTAACCCGAAAGGCATCCGCTTGAATTCATAGTGACCTTGTTCGGTCGAAAAGGCCGTTTCTTGTACGACTTTTGAATCCATTTCTGTCTGGCGATAACCAGATGCTAGGTCTAATGTTGTAAAATATTGTGACCTTCCTAATTTATCTAGTATATCAGTTATATTCGGGATCGGATATTTATCGTCTATGGTTTGATCGTTTAATCTCCGATTATCAATAACCATCCGATATTTTACCTGTCCTGACGCATCTAGCTTCTTAGGTACAATACTAACCGGAGCTGACCAAGGGCTACTGCTCTCCTGGATCACGTCCTGTCCTAATAAATTTGAAACTTGCTTTTTAATTTCCTCTTTTTGGTCTGGAGTCTTTCTATATATGGTCTCATGTATATTGGTGTTTCGTCGCTCATATTTATTTTATGTTTTACGCTATTTGTAAATGTTAAAGGTAACCTTTCGTCGTAACATGTGTCTTTATATTTAACGCAAAGATGTTTAATGGCGTTCATTTCTTCTTCGTTTAGATGTTGTAATCGAAGTTTATTTGTTACATTTTCGAACTGCATTTTCTCGATTTGTCCGACATTATATGGAATTTGTTCCTGTACATAATCTACGGTGTGATAGATTTCTGCAACAATTGGTTCCTCTATTTCGATTTCTATAGAGTTGTTGCTAAAATTTGTAATTTCCGTGATTGCGTAAAAATCTCTTGCGTCCGTTAGCGATGTTGGAATTTCAACGCCGGGTGATGGTTCTTGATGGTTTATAATTATATTTGCGTGATTTTTTGTTACCGGTAGTTTTACTATTTTACGTTCACGTGGACCTAAACTTACCCTGCTGCTTTCCCAATAAATTTTAATATTACCGTGTTTAGTTGTCAATACACCGTTAGGTACATCGATAACCGTACCAGTTGTTTCATTAAATTGACGCCTATTAATCCATCATAGTTCTCGGAAAAATTAAATGCATGAAATTTAAATTGTTCCTTAGGCTCTTTAAAGGTTTTCAAATATGGGAATTCTATTATATAATCGTGTTTAGTGGTCGCATGAGCCGTTTGAATAGTAAATGGTTCATACTGTGATGACTCATCCTACAACACGCATCATATTAGTCTCGTGTTATCTAGATTATTCTCCATACATCGGGAACATATGAACGACGATATATAAGCCGCGTCGAAGAAGGGATGGACATTCGATTCAATACCCAAGTCTCGCGAAGTAAACATAAATAGAGTTACATAAATACAAAATACATAAATGTACTTATTGTTGTTAATAGTTAGTTTTATATTGTTATACGTTTTAATATTAATATAGTGTGTGTGTCTAAAGTTATTGTTAGTTTTATTTAAGAACCCGAAACGACAAACATTACAGTGGTATTCAGGTGTGGACTAATTAATAAATAATAAACTAAGTAGACAATTAAGTGTTAAATTAAGTATTCGATTAAATAAATATACAGTGCGGAAAGACGTTATTTTAAATATCGTGATGGCCAACAGAAGGAAACTCACGGAATTAAAAGTGTCCGAGTTAAAACGAGAATTAGAAGAGAGGGATGAGGATACAACTGGCAAAAAGTCGATCCTCCAGCAACGGCTTCGCAATGTGTTGATCCAAGAAGGCGAGGATCCAGAGAATTATGTCTTTCTAGGCGGAGATGCTGACGTGAATTCGCTGTTGATGAAAATGGAACAAATGGAACAGAAGAATCTGGATAGTGCGAAAAATATGGAACAACGATTAATAGAGAATGCGCAAATTCAAATGCAACAAATGGAGCTGAAGAACCTGGAAACTTCTGGAAATTTAGAAAAAACTCTAGAACAAATGGAACAGAAGAATCTGGATAGTGCGAAAAATATGGAACAGCGTCTAATAGATTCGAAAACTCAAATGCAACAAATGGAGCAGAAGAACCTGGAAACTTCTGGAAACTTAGCAAAAACTCTAGAACAAATGGAACAAGGAAACCTAGAAACCGCAAGAATCCTCGAGAAAAATCTGGAAAAGAAATTACTAGAAAATTCTGGAAACTTCGAAAAAAGTCTGGAACAAGTGGAGAAAGTTCTAGAACAGTGATTAGCGGAAAAATCAGAAGCGTTAAAAGAAGAGGTTTTCATAGCTGTAGAAGAGAAAATTGGAGAACATTCTAGACTTTTAGAGGCAATAATGATTGAGATGAAATTACTCGCTACCACGGGTCATTCTAATCTCAAGCAGGTCAACGAAGAAGTCATACCGCGGCCTATCAAAATAAAAGAACTTGTGCCTATTTCAAAGACCAGAATCAAGCCACCAACCTTTGATGGAAAGACGTCATGGGCAACTTACCTGACGCAATTCGAAGCGGCCGCAGAAGCAAACGCATGGTCTTCTGCCGAGAAGGCGACTGATTTAGTCATAGCATTGAGGGGTGATGCTAGTGATATTTTGCAGACATTGCCTCCTGAGGAACGTAAAGATTATTCTCAACTCACTAAACGCTTGGAGATGAGATATGGCCGCATATCCGATGGCGCCAGATAATTTCATGGAACACCTAGCGGTCCAGACGTTCATAGATGGTCTCCGGGATATTGATACGCAGCAAGCATTAAGGTTGGCAAGACCGAAAACCTTGATCGATGCTTTGGCGCACGCACTTGAGTTTGAGACTGCTAAACAAGCCTCTCGGAATAATGCTCGTGGCTGTTCTGTCGACGAACAGGAAAATGAGGAGTTCAAGGAGCAGGGGGTTAGTCAAGTCCTAAATCAGATCAAATCAAATAAAAGTGCGCGGCCATGCGGGAATTGTAGAAGAAATGGTCATATCCAGAATAAATGTGATAAAAGGACCAAGAAAGAATCTGCTGAGAATCCGAAAGTCCCAAGGACTGCCCAAATCGCATCCTTGCAAAATCAAACCAATGGCCTATATGTGGATGCTATTATGGAAAGAAGAACCTATGCTTGCTTGCTAGATACTGGATCGACGAAAACCATTGTACGACCCGATTTAATATCCAGGAATAAAGAATTACTTTCTAGCAAATGGAGACTAAGGACAGCTACTGGAGAAGCAGCTTCTGTGGAAGGTGAAGTAGATGTCAATTTTGTCATAGGACCAACATCAATCCGACATCGTGTTCTCGTAGCCAACATAGAAGAACAGATAATCTTGGGATTAGACATCATGAACACCTACGGCTTCCAGTTAAACATGAAAGAAGGCACTTTAAAAATAAATAATGAGGAATTGTTTCTTCATGGGAAAGATTGTGGGAATGTACAAGTAATTACTTCAGAGAATGTTGTTCTGGATGCAAGAAGTGAGACATTTTTGACGGCGTGTTTGGAAGGTGATTATTTGGACAGAAATGTTACAATGTTGGAACCAAAGGCTGATGATGACGAGGTGGGTCGAGGAATAGTAGTTGCCAAAATGCTGGTTAAGGCTCAGAAGACTGTACCGATAAGGCTAATGAATGTGAACCATTACCCTGTTTCATTGAAGAAGGGTACTATTTTGGGGTGGTGTTCACCAGTGTCGGCCGTCGTTCATCATATAGAGGCGAAGAAGAATGGATTCGTGCAGGTTTCTGAGAAATTGTCCAAGATAATCGACTCCGCCTATCAAGGATTGAGCAAGAAGGAACAAAGTCAAGTTAAGGACCTAATCAAACATTATGAAGACGTCTTTGAAACTGAAACTGGTACGAAAGGCAGAACAAATATTGTAATGCACAAAATAAATACCGGCGATGCAAGTCCAATTCGACAAGGACCAAGAAGGTTACCACTGGCAAAACGTGAGGAAGCCAAGCAAATTATACAAGATATGGAAGGCCAATGAGTAATTGAACCATCGAATAGTCCATGGGCTTCACCAGTGGTCCTTGTCAGGAAGAAGGATGGATCTACCAGATTCTGTGTGGACTATCGTCGTTTAAATAGTGTGACCAAAAAGGACAGCTATCCTCTCCCAAGAATAGACGATACGCTAGACACCTTGGCAGGAGCAAAATGGTTCTCCACTCTCCACTTAAAGAGCGGTTATTGGCAAGTGGGAATGGATCCCAAAGACAAAAAGAAGACCGCCTTCAGTTTAGGTACAGGTCTCTGGCAATTTACAGTCATGCCATTTGGACTGTGTAACGCCCCAGCTACTTTTGAGCGACTCATGGACACTGTACTGAGGGGACTGTCTTGGAACACCTGCCTGGTATATCTCGATGATGTAATTGTGGTAGGGAAGACCTTTGAAGATCACATGAAAAATTTAGAAGTAGTATTCCAGAGGTTGCGAGATGACAACCTGAGATTAAGTCCAAAGAAGTGTCACCTTTTCCGCAAGGAGGTAAATTACCTTGGACATGTGGTTTCCGGAAAAGGAATTGCTGTGGATCCAGAAAAAGTAAAAGCTGTGGAAAAATGCCCGGTACCCAAAGACAAACATCAGCTAAGAAGCTTTTTGGGATTATGCACATATTATCGACGCTACGTTCCTGGATTCTCCAACATTGCAAAACCACTTACTCGCCTAACAGAAAATCGAGCATTCATTTGGAACAACGAATGCCAAGCGGCCTTTGAGTTGTTAAAAGGTACGTTGATCAGTGCACCTGTTTTAAACTATGCACTGCCATCTGGGAGGTTTGTTTTGGATACGGATGCCAGTAACGTCGGGATTGGTGGCGTGCTCTCTCAAATCCAAGATGGACAAGAAAGGGTCATTGGATACTTCAGCAAGACCCTGTCCAAACCAGATAGGAACTACTGCGTAACCAGGAGAGAACTATTGGCAGTAGTTAAGACCATTGAGCACTTTTACAAGTACCTGTATGGGCAGAAGTTCCTGATCCGCACTGATCATGCCTCCTTAAAGTGGCTCTTGCAATTTAAGAATCCAGAGGGTCAAGTAGCTAGATGGATTGAGAGGCTACAGGAGTATGACTTTGTCATTGAACACAGAGCAGGCCTCAAACATCAAAATGCAGATGCCCTTTCCAGAAGGCCCTGTCCAGAAGACTGTCGATATTGCAACAGAATCGAAGACAAATCGGCCAACGCTCTTCGAACCACCGTTGTTGATGACCAATTGCAACCTGACAATTTGCGCGCAGATCAAGAAGCTGATCCGGATCTTGCAGCCCTCAGGGCTTGGAAAAGAAATGGGCAAAGACCTACCTGGCAAGAAATTGCTCCCCATTCACGAGAATTGAAGTCATACTGGGCACAATGGTATTCCTTAACCATGGATGACGATCTCCTGAGGCGTGAGGTCGAAAATCACGATGAAAGTGAGCGCAAGATGCAAATGGTGGTTCCCAAGAAAAGAATACCAGAGGTATTGCCAGAACTCCATAATGGTGCTTCTGGGGGACATTTTGGAGTCCATAAAACACTGGAGGAGGTGCGCCAGAGATTTTACTGGGTGAATTGTTCACGAGATGTGAAAGAATGGTGCCGAAAGTGTGCAAATTGCGCCGGAAGCAATGGTCCCTAGAGGCGTCGACGTGCACCCATGCGGCAATACAATGTAGGAAGCCCATTTGAAAGGATCGCCATAGACGCCGCCGGTCCTTTTCCAGAAAGCAGCAAAGGAAATAAATACATAATAGTGGTCATGGATTACTTTACCAAATGGGTTGAAGCATATGCTCTACCAAATCAAGAAGCTGGAACTGTAGCAGACGTGATTGTGAAGGAGTTCGTCAGCCGTTTTGGTGTACCCTTGGAACTTCATTCCGATTAAGGGCGAAATTTTGAGTCCAGTCTATTCGAAAAGATGTGTGGACTTTTGGGCATACGGAAGACGAGAACAACTCCCTTGCATCCACAATCAGATGGGATGGTAGAGCGAATGAACAAGACCATGATCAGACACTTATCCAAAGTGGTCTCCGAACACCAGAGAGATTGGGACGAACATTTACCATTATTTCTAATGGCGTATCGGGCCTCCGTTCAAGAGACAACAGGCCAATCACCAGCCAACGTGCTATTCGGGAGGGAACTCCGATTGCCCTGTGATTTAAAGTTTGGGAGCAAGCCTGGTGATGATCTTGCCGGAGAAGATTATGTCAGCACGCTCAGACGACGACTAGATAATATCCATGAACAAGTCAGACATAATATCCAAGATGCTAGGACAGAATGAAAGAGAGCTATGACATCAACGCCGAGAAGAGTGGTTACCATGAAGGCGATCGGGTTTGGTTATATAATCCACAACGTCGACGGGGCCTATCTCCAAAACTTCAAAAGAATTGGGAGGGGCCATACGAGGTGTTGAAGCGGATCAACGATGTAATATACCGCAGCAGGCGAACACCTCACACTAAGCCAAGAGTCGTACATTTTAATCGATTAGCCCCATACTCTGGAGACAATGACGAAACCGTTGACTTGCGCCGATTGGATAGCCAATACCATGAACTAACCTTCGAAGACTTTATGCAAGAGTATTCTGGTTCGAGAAAAGCTCGATTTGGGGTAACCATCGAGAAACAGCGGAATTTGTTCACGGTGCCGCCAGACTACGCGCTTGCTCATTGCGTAGCACGAGATCTGCGAATGGCCAAAGGAATTGCCAGGGAATTTAAAGAGAGATTTGGCAGAATCGAAAAATTAAGGCAGCAAGGACCAGCAATTGGGAAGAGTCTCCAAATACTAAATGAAGAACAGCACATATTTTATTTGGTCACGAAAGAACTGTCAAACCTGAAGCCAACCTATCGTGCCTTATGGGAGACCCTGGCCCACTTACGCGAACAAATGTTGCAGCAAGACATTCTGAAATTAGCAGTTCCAAAATTGGGTTGTGGATTGGACCGCCTGGACTGGAGAATTGTAAGGAGCATGTTGGAAGTAATCTTCCGACATACTGGTATGGAAATTCTGGTATGCAGTTACCGGCTTGAATATTCCTGTCCATCCAGGCAAGATAAGACCGTGGACTGTTATTTCGATATGACGTCACAATGTAACAAAGGCCCTACCTGTCGATTTCGCCATCGGTTGAGGAACCAAAACTTAACATGTTTCGGGACGAAACTTCATTCTTAAGAAGAGGGCAATGTGATGACTCATCCTACAACACGCGTCATATTAGTCTCGTGTTATCTAGATTATTCTCCATACATTGGGAACATATGAACGACGATATATAAGCCGCGTCGAAGAAGGGATGGACATTCGATTCAATACCCAAGTCTCGCGAAGTAAACATAAATATAGTTACATAAATATAAAATACATAAATGTACTTATTGTTGTTAATAGTTAGTTTTATATTGTTATACGTTTTAATATTAATATAGTGTGTGTGTCTAAAGTTATTGTTAGTTTTATTTAATAACCCGAAAAGACAAACATTACAATACACTACATAATCAATAAAATATTTATCGACTTTGTTCGTAATTACCATGGATCTTGAAGAACCCGTATCTACTAAGAATTTTGCGCTAATTTCAGGTAATATAATATGTGGTAATTTCGAACAAGTATTTGTGTTTAATTTAATACGTTCGATCGGTTCTTCTTCTATCCATCCGTGTTGCTCGCGGAGGCCGGTATAGCAAAATTTTCATCTTCGATTCCGCAATCCTCTCGCTCCGTGTCTTGGTGATCTTCGCCATAATATTTATATTCCTCAGTTGCGTGTAAAGTTCATCCTGTATTTCACCTTGATAGATCGTCGCGTTCTCTTCTTCTGTGTGATGATATAATTGAGTCGAAGTCGACGGTCCGTTTATTCGTGACATTTGACTTCCTAGTTCCATCGGTGTTTGTTTACCTTGTCCTCTCTGTTGTAGCTGTCCAGGGGTCTTAGCAAACTTAAAGAATGGTGGTTTCGCTATTTGAGACATCGGGGGTCTCCATTGTCCTTGTGCCCATTACGGATGATTTTGAAATTGTGGACGATTCGTGATATTGATGATCGATATGTTACAGGTTGTTGTTGCATCGGGGGTTGATATGTTACAGGTTGTTGTTGTATCGGTGCACGATATTGATAAATTGTTGTTGGTTTGTGGTATATAACGGGTTGAATGTACTACATATTGATTAGGTTTATTCATACATAAAAATTTTGATTTAATGGTACCTGCTGTTTCATAGCATGAAATTCGTTTCTATTTATGCTATTAGGTTGTTTAATTTTCCTCTTCCAAAACATGTGACATCGCGATTTCTATGTTAGTGGGATTCCTAAATCTTAGTCGGTGCCCTATATCACCGTATTGCGCTATACCTCTAAGAAAAGTTTGTAAAACAGTATCGTTATGTAATTCTGTTTTAACTTGTCGTCTATTCGCGTCTTCTTCAGTTAATTTTACTTTAGTAAGAATCAAATTTAATATATTTTTGCATCTAACCCCAAAAATTATATGCCGTTTCTCCCGTTTCAGGTCGCATTTGCATCAAATCTTGCACTAAACAATGTTCTGATCTTTGATCCCAGAAATTTAATAGTAACAATTCTTTTAATTGATTTCCCGTCGTTATTACTTCTCGACTACCAACTAATTAAAGTGCCCTACCAACTAATTTAGATTGAAACACTCTCAACAAAAATCCATTTATAGGATCTGCTGCATTTTCCATGTTACCAAATGTGGTTGCTAAATATTCGCAAGCTCCCACGTACATTGACAAAGTATTCGCGTCACCCTCATACATAGTAATTAAATCAATGTGGTTTTTAGTAATAACTTGCGCCATTGCGTTATTATTTGTTCTTATATCGTTTAAACTTACAGAATTTAATTTCTCTTTTAGCTCGTCTATATCACTATCTTGTCTAACTAAACTATTTTCTACACTTTCAATTGATAATTCGTCTTCCGAACTACTCATTCAATATATAAAAAAAATTAAATTTGTTAATCGCGTAAAAATTAAATAAACAAAAGGAAATCTGGCGATAAATGTACATAAAATAAATGTAAAATAGACTTACAGTAAAATTGCGGTACAATACATTTGCGTTTTTCTTTTGATGATTTTCGTTTCTTTGGCCCTTAATTCTAGTTGCCTCAATTTTATATGGCTCTGATCGATGATAGATCGTAGATTCGGTGTGCTGCGTCGTTTTCTTTGTCACTGTAATGCCGAAAAAGTTTATTCCGCAGTCACGTGAATTTTCACTTCGAAGGTTTTCTGTATAAATCGTTGAAACGAACCGAAAACCGAAGATATTGATTCTATTTTCGTTACAAATTTATCCTACTGACTGCGCCACTTAAAGTTTTTGGCCTTGCCTTTTGATTTTTAAAAAGAACAAATTTGGTTAAAACTCTTTATTTTGAACGTTTAACGTTCTACAGCTTATTACCGAATGAATTATAAAATGCATCTTAATACTAATTGCAAAACAACTGTCTTGTCTTAATTCTTAAAACTACTCGGTTGCAGTTCTCACGTTGCATCCTTCTGCAGGTGTCCTGGCATTGTAACTCAAGCAATGCATTTATAACATATACAAAAATATTTTTGGGTATACATATCATAAAAATAAATTTTCTTAACAATCAGTAGATTCATTTAGTCAATAAATCCTTTTATGAATATACATTTTGTATCGTACAGAAAACACTTTACGAAGATTTATGAGTATGTTATTTGCCACGGGTTGCGGCAAAATATTGTCCAGTAACTAGAGATAAAGTCTTATAAACTTTAGTATTTCGTACGAAATATGCTGTCCGCTTCCAATATCTAGAGTGTCCACTAAGTAGAAGAAAACATTAATATTATATTAATGCAATACATTTTGTGAATTCAGGAGTGTCCACTAAATAAAGGTGTCCTTTAACTAGAGGTATCCGTTAGGGGAGGTTACACTGTATATAGTTTATGACAGAAAAGTGAAAGGAGGAACAAGTTTTCCAATATAATTGAATTCGAAATGACATTTTTTTCCTAAATATTTCTACCTCTACGAACTTCTTCAAGAAAGAAATTTTTTTCATATGTCTATAAAACTTGAAAAAATAAAGTTAAATGTGATACTGAACATATTTTCTTAGTAATCATTTTTTTTTACTAAATTGAATGAAACATGGTGTAATTATTTCTTCATTACTGAAAGATACATGCTTTTCGCAAATAATTGTTCATATACTTGAATTGACATAATTTGATATTATCTAAAATTGTTATCGAATATCAGATCTCGGTGTCACGTGTTCGTGGTCATGTCATTAAGAAAATTAATGGCCATATATCTTGTCAATTAGGCCCTAAAACATCAAACGCACGTACCCACTACTAATTAAATATGATTAAATTTTGCACATTACTCAGTTAATTACATGCTATGATATATAGCTTAATTGTTCTTGTTTTAAAATTAATATCTCTAAATTGAGTATTTAGCTGCTATATAAGTACAATATCCTTCAGAATCAACCCAGTACCACATGCAACACTATTAAAGAGTTTCAACACGTTTTCATACTTGAAATTGGTAAAGAAATTATAGCGAAAAACGTAACGAATATATAATTTTCGTCTTCATGGCCAACTATGTATTATCGACAGTAATAGCTGTAATAGAATGGTACAGAAATTAATGTAATGTAAGTTATTTTTTCTTATTATAACTTTATTATTAGTAACAAAGTTAAATTATGTTTGATTAAAGAATATTTTTGAAGAACAATTATATCAAATATAACATTACATCAAATTCTTTAATATGTAAAGAATAAATACATATTTACTTAGGCTGTTGTCTATCGTAGTAATTTTGGACACCATATTAATATTTACGTACTATGAGAGATGCTCTAAAAATTTTACCGGACAAAAACAAAGGTGTTTACGTCAGTTGACAGTCTACTTTTTTCATAGTTTCCAGTAACAATTTTGCAGAATTCAAATTAAAACATTATCCATCGGTCTGGATAATTTCGGTGATGTGGTGATGTGGTTCTTTTTGTGAATGTGTCTGAGAATATCCTTTCTCCAGCAAGGGCGTACCGACGAGCCTGTAGAAAGGCGAAATACGTATCTACGTCTCTGGGGAGGGATATGTTCGGACACGTTCACAAAAAATATTAATAGTGAACCTGTATTTGTGTTCTTCACACCAGATTTTTAATAATATTTTATATTATTAAAAATACCTTTGTATTATAAGATAGTTCCCCAGGTTCGTAACATTGCATTAGGTAAATGCGTTGTTCGAGAGTCAACATTTTTAATACAAAAAAACTATGAAGAACAAGTAAATTACAAATTACTTGGGTATGCAATCAACTTAGAACAAATACTTCGAAGTTTTGGCGTTTATCTAAGATAATGACAGATAACTGTTTGCTTTACCACGACGTGATTATTCGTTCATATAATACAAAAAAAAAACCCGGACTTAATGAAAGTGAGCTGATAATTCTAAAAATTTTCATAACGCGATAACTTTTCATTCTGAGCAACTTTTCTAAGTTACACTTTGGCCTAATGTGAACGGAAAAGGTACTTTACTTGAAATGACATTAATTTTTGTTCAACTGTAAAGGCCTACCTGATTAAAAAAATCGAAAGTAAACTAGAAATAAGTTTCAGACCAAGCAAGGTGGAATCCAAAATTACGAAATTCCAATTCTCGAAAATTTTTGGAACTATTGTGAACTCAATCTGGGGACACGCTATATGTATATATAGTAGATTAGATTAGTTGGCGATTTAAAGTCTGTTTTACTTTGATATATATATATATATATATATATATATATATATATTTCGTGACCTTGATATGATATGGTAAACTCAATCAGTCGGCGATTAAAGGTCTGGTTTATTACTTCAAAGTATATATATTTAAAATAACCCTACATGTTTCGGCAATTATGCCTTTAATCGCCGACTGATTGAGTTTACTATATATATATATATATATATATATATATATATATATTGAAATAAGACGGAGGATCCCTTATTTGTTTGTACTTACTAAGAACAATGTGAGCGTTAAAACTATAAAATGAATGACATAAGTTAAACTTAGAAGATTTGAATTTGAAAATTGGGCGCCAAGTTTTAACGTACTTAGTTGATCCAACGCTATCTGTTAAATACCCCACTAGTTGCGGTAGAGCTAGAGTACTTATGTTTTTATTTATATGTCAGGGCTCAAAGTCGGTTGTTTGTATATCCCGTAAGTACAATGTCAATGGTATATTAATTAAACACAAACTCAACATTCAAACAATTCAAATAGAAGATCGAATCTAAATCAAAGTAATAAAAATTTATTAGAACAAAAATAGATAACTGTAACAATTATTACGTGCGAATAAGAAAACTGTACATAAACTAGTATTATCTGAACTATACGGTAAAAAACGGAATTATGCAATTGTGCACATGTGTTACTAACTGTAGTTAAGGTTATGTATTATACAACAGTGCAAATAGATATTAAAAGCTACTTAAAATTAGACACACAAAAGGTAAGTTATATATATATAAGTTTTATAAAAGATTAAGAATGAATGAATGATTATATATATTTAAATAGATGTTTAGAAATGTAGAAATTCATGTATTATATTTTGATGCAAACAATGTTTGATATTGTGTTGTGATATAAATTTAATATTAACTTTTAAATGATGTTTTAGGTTTTATGGGAAATAACTGGGAAGGAACCTGGTATTTTTCCTGTGTCTAGGCTCTGGTATATTTTCTGGGCTCGCAATTGTAGGAATAGATCAGAGTTCGTCTGCTCCTATGGAAGTCCCTGCGTCGGTAGCGATTCAATGCTGGAGTTGTCGGTACGATGTAGTTCCAGTTCCGAAAAGATGCTTCGTTCGATATTTATTATATTCGACGTGATGCTGGTCCAATTATTCTCTCAAAAGTTCGGCCTGATTTCAAGGTATTAAATGTATACTGATTTCGTAGGATATACTTGATTTTTAAATAGTAATTTTAATTAAACTTTTTGTGATAGAGAAAATGCGGCCATTCGTTGTAAAATTTTAGTATCAGACGCTTTCTTCGGCTTTTGTTTTCCATAGCTTGTATTAAATATCGGCAAAAGCCTCTAAATTTATGCTTTATTTGCATCTAATATAATATGAACTTTCATAATATTATAATTTTAACATAATAGAAAAATTAATTAAATAATTTACAAAAGTTTATAATGTGGTTTTCAATGTTAGATTAGTTTAAAAATGCACCGTAAAAATCGCATTCGCGGGGTTCGAGACAATTTTAAATTAGTGGGCGTGGTTAACTCGCTTCGATATAAATCTTGATGTGGATAAATTAAATACCTGTAATTTTACGCGTATGATTTGAATTTGAAATGGAAAAATATAAATATAAAAAGTAAGTTTAAAAATCAATATAAGTTAATTATCAATTTTAAAGTTATCGTCGTATTAATTTATACACATCTCGAAACTAATTTCACAAATTACGTCCACCAATTCAATATTTATACAGGGGTTTATTATATGTTGTAATCTGTGTTTCTTATTGTAGTGCTGGAATAAGTGTGCTGGTTGAACCATAACATTATCCCCGTGAAAAGGAATAGCGAAAGTATTGAAGATATTACTTTTCCCTGTTAAGAAAAATGAAATAAGAACATCAACTTGTAAACTTCCCTCATCATGTGTCAAAAAAAATATATAAAAATAACAAATTAATCTACGTATATAAAAATTATTAATTATATGTATTTCTTATTTCCAATGTACGTATAGTAACAAACTTCGAATATTATTAATTCCTTGTTGTAAGCATTTAAATCGTCCTTTTTCTCTTTAATTAAATTTGTTTCTTTTGTCATAGTACTTTGTGTAATAGTTTTATGTTAATTTTATTCTCCTTTGTCTATTATGGTGTTCAATATTGGTGGCATTGCCTAAATTATAAGTTTTCTTTCTTCTTTTTCAATGTTAAGTGTTCTACATATTTTATAGTTCAGTTTGTATAATATTTTAATGAGATTTCTTTTTGTTTGGCTTGTATAATGTTAGTTTTAATTTTTAAATTATATCAATATTTTTTATTTATTTGTATATTTATATAGAATAATCATTTTAATATTTGCTTTTATACTTTTATTAATTATAAATATGTTTCTTTGTATTGATATTGTTTGTTCGAGCTGTAACATACCCATTAGACTGTCTTAAGATCATATCGACTTGTATATAGAATATAAGCATTATTTATTCTTATAAGAAATCTTGTAGCATGGAGATATGGTATCTGCCTTTTATGTAGCCCGTTTCTTCTTCCATGAGTTCATAAGTGTTGTTGCCTAGTATACGTCTTATAATATATGGACCTTGGTAAGGTTTTAATAATTTACCCATTATTTCGTTTTTTAAGTTAGATATCCTCAAATTTTTAACAATTACTTTGTCTTCAATGTTATAGGTTTTGTACTTCTTATTGACTGTGTTCCTTTTACTTTCCCATTTTGTTTTCTTAGCAATAAGTTTTTCTCTCACCTCAAGTAAGCGTTCATTTATATTGAGGTCCTCTGAACCTGTCCATGGTCTTTGTGGCTGTTGTCCAGTGAAAATCGTTATCGGACAATGATGATGGACTGTACTGGGTGTATTATTAATGGTAAACTCGATTTGAGGAAGGTATTTTGCCCATCTATTGTGGTTTTCGTGCAATAATATTCGTAGATATTTTAGAGTTTCTCTTACGTATCGTTCGGTTGGGTTACCCTGTGGATATCGTATGGATGTATAATATGTTCGGATGTCATGTGAGTTTAAAAAGTCTTTGTATCTGTCGTTTGTGAAATACGTCGCGTGGTCAGATAATATAGCTAAAGATTTGCCATATTGTGTAAAATATTCAACTGAATATTTTACACTTTTAGTTAATGCTTGTAAAACAGTGTTCGTGTTGCACTTTTGAGTGGGTATGAGTTTTATAAATTTAAAAAATATGTCGCAAATCACTAGGATGTTTTTGTATCCTTTGGTACTAGGTATTAAATTGGATAAAAAGTCTATAGATACAAGTTCAAGCTTATCGTAAGTTATGATATTGTGGCTGATGTTAGTGTTTGTAAAATTTTTGTCATTTGCTAGTTCACATGTACGACA
The DNA here is from genome assembly GCA_935421215.2 of Melolontha melolontha. NCBI lineage: Eukaryota > Metazoa > Arthropoda > Insecta > Coleoptera > Scarabaeidae > Melolontha > Melolontha melolontha. The sequence continues at coordinate 8,419,012 of OW285240.1, read as the reverse complement.
ATGTTTTATAACGCTTTTTATGATCCTTTCGTCATTAATGCAATAGAAAGCCTCCCTGAATAGTAACCAACATTTCCTGGCTCCTATGTGAGTGTATGTTTGATGTATATAATTTGTTATCTCCCTAGTATGACATTAATTAGTTACGTATACAGTGTTTTTACCTATCAGTTTGGTTATTAAATCGTCCTTGATTGACATGCCTTTGAATGTTCCTACATTTCTCAAGTGATGGTGTATCTCGTTAAATTCTGGACCTGATTGTATGTGTAATAATTTATTTCTGGAAAATATACCTTGTCTTTGTAGTTGAACTAGATTTATACAAATGTTCTGTCTTTTAGTATCCCCGTCCTGTCTTGTCAGAGCATCAGCTGTTATCATCTCCTTACCTGGTTTGTAGACTATGTTGAATTCATACTGTTGTATGAGTAAAGTCCATCAATATATTCTGCTAATATTCAATTTGCAATTCATGATATTAATCAATGCTTTGTGATCCGTCTCGAGAGTAAATGATTTACCGATAAGATAATATCTAAGTTTGGTTAAAGCAAAAACGATGGCTAACATTTCTTTCTCGGAAATCGTATATCTGATCTCACAAGCTGTAAGGGTTCTTGAGATAAAATATATAGGTATTTCAATGTTGTCATTTATTTGTATGAGTTCAGCTGCGATAGTTTGGTGGGATGCATCTGTTCGAACAATGAATGGTAATGAAAAATCTGGGTGATGTAATTTTAAGTTGTCAACAAAATTTTCTTTTAAATGTATAAAACAGTTTTCGCACTCAGGCGTCCAAGTCCACTTCTTACCTTTCTTAAGAAGCTCTAATAACGGCATCGTTTTCTCGCTGTAATTGGAAATAAACTTGCGATAATAATTTAACACCCCTAAGAAACTTCTTAAGGTTTTTAAGTTCCTAGGTCTTGTATAGTTTTTAATTTCATCTAGGCGTGTAGGGTCTAATAAAATGTTTTTCTGATTTATAACATAACCAAGATAGTTTATTTCTTGTCTGAAAAATTGACATTTTGCTAGGTTCAGTTTCATACCTTGTGATGTTAATATACTTAGGATCGTATTTAGGTGTTCCAGGTGTTGTTCTATGCTTTCTGAAAATATTATGTCATCCAAATAATGTAAGGCAAAGTCGTCGTATCTGTCTAATATTTGGTGTAGAAATCTGATAAGGGCGGCTGGTGAAGTTTTCAAACCAAACGGAGATACTCTAAATTGGTAGACGATGCCATTTACTATGAAACCACAGTACTTTTTTGATTCGGGTTCTAAATTAATTAACCAAAATGCGTTTTTGAGATCTAACTTGCTATATATTTTCTTGTTTCCACACTTAGTTAATAAAACATCTATATTTTGAGGCATTTCGAACTCGGGTTTAATTCTTTTATTAAGCGCTCTCGCATCTAAACAAATCCGCAGTGATAAGTCTTTCTTCTGGACGATGACTATGGGGTTAATAAAATATGTGTTGGACCTTTCTATGATTCCTTTTTGTTCCAATCGTTCTAATTCATGACTAACTCTCTGTTGGTAATTATATGGGATAGGGTAATTTTTACTAAACAATGGTTCTTCATTATCAATATTAATTGGGTGTTGATAACCTTTTGCGAATACAATGGCGTTATTAATCAAAGTTATGTTTTTATGTAAAGTTGCTATTAAATCCGGTATGACTGTAGGATAGGGTATATTTGATTCATAAATTAATTCATTAATATCTTCAAGATTGTTAATTGTCTTTATTGTTTGTTTCTCAATTCTAATTTCCACTTCATCTCCTCCCTCGTGACTATTACTCGTTCCTTGCAAATAGTCCATTTTCTTCATTCCAATATTATTATTAATTATATTATTTATATTTCCTTCTGTTTCTCTATCAATATTCCACTCCTTTTCTCTGCTATAGCACGGCGCATTTTCTAATAATATATTATTAATTTCTCTCGTCAATACATCTCTTTTATATACATTATATCTTATTATCTCTTCTTCTGATAATTGTTTCTTAATTATTACTTTATTATTCTTTATGTTAATTATACCCTGATCAAAATCTAATATCATCTTTAATTCTTTAATGTTGTCAATGCCTATTATGCAGTCATATTGTAATTTATCGATTATATAACAATGTAATAAATATGTGGATTCTTCAATATACATCTCCGCACATAACTGTTTTGTAACGGTCCCCATCTTCTTACCATTGGCTGCAACTATGTCTGTCCCTTTAATTTTTACTAATTTGTTTTCATATCCCCGTAAGAGTTTAGCTTTTTCTGCTCGTAATAAGGTGATTTCAGCCCCTGTATCGATTAAAGAATTCATATTTATGTTGTCAAATTTTAATTCAATAATGGGTAGAGTGTATATTTTGGATATGGGATCTCCTGCGTCTTCTATAAAAATGAATTCTTCTGGCGGTTGGTATAAAGAAATATTTTGGATCTTATGTGGTATGTTACAGTCGATTGGTATTAATTTTGTTGATTGGACGGGCCTGGTTTCGGGTCTGCATATAGATCGACTGGCGAGATCGACGTTTTTTTTTTTACATCTTCCATATTTGAACGTATGGGAGAAGCAGATCTATTACGTCTGTAATAATTGTTTAGTTGACCTCGACCTCGACTACGATTGCTAATGTTGTTGTATTCTCGTTCTGGACGTTGGAAAGTTTGTGTCTGATTGTTATTATAGTTGTTTCTATTGTAGTCATTATTGCGATTGTTGTTGTCATGGTATGTATTACTCGTGTGTCTTGTGAGTTGAAAATTGAGATTTGGCCTATTTTGTGTATTATACTGGTTATTTCTGTCATTGTTTGTATTGAAATTGCCACTGTTATTATTATAATTGCGGTTGTTGTTATTAAAATTATTATTATTATATGATCTAGTTGGATTTTGATATCTATTGTTATTAAAATTGTTTTGTCTTGGAGATGGTAGATTTGTATGACTGTTATTGGCATTATTTTGCGGGTAATTACGATTATTTTGGGAACGATAATTCCATTGTTGTTGGTGATTTTTTTCCGAGAAATCATCCAATCGTCGTAATATTGCTATGAGGGAATCCATATCTGTTACAGTATGACAGATTATAGCCTGCGTGTCGGTATAGATAAAATGGTTTAGCAACTGCCGGGCGATCATAGATTCCTCCATGCCATTTATGTGCTTGCATTGGTTAAAGATTCGAGAAGCATACGTTTCTCTAGATATTTGACCTAGTCTGTATTTACCTGTAAGTAATCGTATCTTTGCCCTGTTTTGCTGTGTCTCATCCCAATAGTTTCGAGTAAACAGAGTGACAAATTGTTTGAGTGTGAGGCAGTGGTCCTCAATCCGTTGAAACCATTCCTGGGCACTGTTCCGAAGGGTTGCACGAATTACCTCCAACTTCTGGTTTTCCTTAGTTATGTCTTCCAAATACCGTAGTATGCAATTGAGATACGACATAGGATGAACTCTAGTGATATCCCCGTCAAATTGTAGTAAATTATCTATCTTAAGTGAAGGACTGTTGGCATTAATATAATTTATAGGTATCGAGTAATTTTTTATTTTATTCTCCAGTTGTTTCATATTTGTTTGAGTAATGGTGTAATTTTCTTGGTTAGTTGTCATTATTATATCTAAGTTTTGTTTAACATTGTTTATTTCCTTGTTGTAATTATCTTTGCATAAATCTATTTGCGAATTGATATTATGGTTGAGAGTTATTTTTAGTTGTTCAGTGTTGTCTTCGTTAATTTTGTTTAAGTTGGTTATTTTAGTGTTTAATAAATCGTTATTTTCCGCGATCATTTTATTTATATTCTGCTGTATTTCTAAAGTATTTGTTTTTATTTTCTGTTGGGTTATATCAAAAATTTCGTTTGAAGTGGCATCCAGTTGTTTTGCCCATTGTAAATTTTGAAGAGCGACGGTTTCGTCGAGTTTAATCAGGTATTTTAATTCATTTTCTTCCATAGCTTTTTGTGCTATGGAAATTTCAGCTATTTTTCCTTCTAGATCTATTTTAAAGGCACTTAATTTGTTGTCAATGTTTGCATTATTAAGCTCAAATTTCTCGTTAATTATTTGTATGTTTGTTTCTAATTTGGTAGTTAAATTATTGCTTAGGTCATTTAATTCTTGTTTTATATTATTTAAGTCAGCCTTATTCGTGTCTAGTTTGTTATTCATATTATTTAAATCGGCATTATTTGTGTCTAATTTGTTAGTTAAGTCAATATTATCCTGTTTACGATCAAGATCACTCGATTCTAATTTGTTATTCATATTATTTAAGTCAGCATTGTTTGTGTCTAGTTTGTTATTCATGTTATTCATGTCTGTTTTCATGTTATTCATTTGTGCCATTATTGTGCTTAACATACTCATTACCTGGTTTTCTTCAGGTGTACTTACTGTTTCGGCACTTGAAGTCTGGGCGATTGCAGTATCTCCCTGATCGGTCCTATCTTCCTCAACATTGTCTTTAGGTACCTTTGTACGATGTCTAGTATCCATTTTTGTATTAATTTAATTGTTTAAATAAGTGAAAATTATTTATATATATTTGGAAAATTGATAAAAATTTGAATAATAGAATGCAAAGAAATGTTAATTTAGATAACTCTCAAAATAATAATTATGCACACTCAAATGAATCTAATATTTTAGGCAAAAATAATAATAAGTACCCACAAGTTGATTTTCTCTTTCACTGACCTTAAATTCTTGTTTATCCCTCATAAAGTTGTGGATCCCTCGTGAAATGTGGTATTAGCTTTACAATAGGAAAGTCAGATACACAAAACGGTACACAGCAATATAGTAAGATGTTTAACATGCACAAATTCCTACTACAGCTTTCTTATTCTTTTACCAGTTATTTGATTGTTTAAATTGTTTGAGTTTTTAATGGCTTTAATTTGAATTACGGGATAATACTTCGCTTCCACGTTCGGGCGACAAATGAAATAAGACGGAGGATCCCTTATTTTTTTGTACTTACTAAGAACAATGTGAGCGTTAAAACTATAAAATGAATGATATAAGTTAAACTTAGAAGATTTGAATTTGAAAATTGGGCGCCAAGTTTTAACGTACTTAGTTGATCCAACGCTATCTGTTAAATACCCCACTAGTTGCGGTAGAGCTAGAGTACTTATGTTTTTATTTATATCTCAGGGCTCAAAGTCGGTTGTTTGTATATCCCGTAAGTACAATGTCAATGGTATATTAATTAAACACAAACTCAACATTCAAACAATTCAAATAAAAGATCGAATCTAAATCAAAGTAATAAAAATTTATTAGAACAAAAATAGATAACTGTAACAATTATTACGTGCGAATAAGAAAACTGTACATAAACTAGTATTATCTGAACTATACGGTAAAAAACGGAATTATGCAATTGTGCACATGTGTTACTAACTATAGTTAAGGTTATGTATTATACAACAGTGCAAATAGATATTAAAAGCTACTTAAAATTAGACACACAAAAGGTAAGTTATATATATATATATATATAATATATATATAAGTTTTATAAAATATTAAGAATGAATGAATGATTATATATATTTAAATAGATGTTTAGAAATGTAGAAATTCATGTATTATATTTTGATGCAAACAATGTTTGATATTGTGTTGTGATATAAATTTAATATTAACTTTTAAATGATGTTTTAGGTTTTATGGGAAATAACTGGGAAGGAACCTGGTATTTTTCCTGTGTCTAGGCTCTGGTATATTTTCTGGGCTCGCAATTGTAGGAATAGATCAGAGTTCGTCTGCTCCTATGGAAGTCCCTGCGTCGGTAGCGGTTCAATGCTGGAGTTGTCGGTACGATATAGTTCCAGTTCCGAAAAGATGCTTCGTTCGATATTTATTATATTCGACGTGATGCTGGTCCAATTATTCTCTCAAAAGTTCGGCCTGATTTCAAGGTATTAAATGTATACTGATTTCGTAGGATATACTTGATTTTTAAATAGTTATTTTAATTAAACTTTTTGTGATAGAGAAAATGCGGCCATTCGTTGTAAAATTTTAGTATCAGACGCTTTCTTCGGCTTTTGTTTTCCATAGCCTGTATTGAATATCGGCAAAAGCCTCTAAATTTATGCTTTATTTGCATCTAATATAATATGAACTTTCATAATATTATAATTTTAACATAATAGAAAAATTAATTAAATAATTTACAAAAGTTTATAATGTGGTTTTCAATGTTAGATTAGTTTAAAAATGCACCGTAAAAATCGCATTCGCGGGGTTCGAGACAATTTTAAATTAGTGGGCGTGGTTAACTCGCTTCGATATAAATCTTGATGTGGATAAATTAAATACCTGTAATTTTACGCGTATGATTTTAATTTGAAATGGAAAAATATAAATATAAAAAGTAAGTTTAAAAATCAAAATAAGTTAATTATCAATTTTAAAGTTATCGTCGTATTAATTTATACACATTTCGAAACTAATTTCACAAATTACGTCCACCAATTCAATATTTATACAGGGGTTTATTATATGTTGTAATCTGTGTTTCTTATTGTAGTGCTGGAATAAGTGTGCTGGTTGAACCATAACAATATATATATATATATATATATATATATATATATATATATATATATATATATATTGATATATGAGACGCACCCTACCTGCGGTGAGAGAATGAAATGTTAATGAAATAAAAGTGTAAGATAAAAATTATGTATTTGAAAAGATTAGTTGGGCGCCTTAATTTATAAAATCTCACCTCAGACTGCGCTATCTTTATCTCAAATAGCCAACTAGTCGGAAAGCAAGAAACTATATAAAAAAACAACTTTACTAAATGTGGGTGATCTCAGGCTTGTCGTGAATTTTAGGTTGTTGCTTCCATAAATGAATAATATTAATTTTGACGCTTAATAAAATAACTCCTACAAACAAATATAAACAAATAAAAGATTAATGTAAATTAAAAATATGATATTTATTAAATTAAAGGAAACTGTAAAAATATAACGTATTACAAATGTGATATTACCGAAACTGTATATACGCATAAACAACAAGGTGTTACTAATGTGAAAAGAGGTTATGTGTGTTAGACTAATAAATAATATGAATATAAATGTGAATAACCTTATTACAATAATGGTGAGTACCCTTTTATTGCTATATCTAAGTTTTAAATAGCTTGTTTAATTAAATATAAAAATCAGGACAGGACGTGATAGATCAGGTAAATAATTCGAGAATATTGTTAAATAAAAGTTTAAAGAATTTAATTTTTGGAAAAATAGATAAATATTATCTGAAAACCTGTTATAATAATGATCCTGATGTATGTTTGTAGATCGTAAGTATGAATTGGGAAGATTCTCGGCGATCCGAAAATGTTCGGGTGCAGTACAAAACGATGGCGGCGTGGGTGGCTGTTTACGAAGACGCTATCGAAGATTTTCTTCGGACTTCGTCTCCGGTGCCTAATTACTCCCTGCGCTCGTTTCTGGCTGTAGGATTTCAGGTATCGTTGCAGATGTACGTTAGACTATTATGTTAATGTTCGGCGATGGATTCTTGAATATTTTTCTTTTGATTTTCTATCGTTTTCGGTGGAACTACGTCTGTAACGCTATCTATTGATATCAAAAGTCTCGATGATTTACCCTTTTAACAATTTTATATAAAAAGAATTTGATTAATTTTGATTATCTAACTGATTTTAAAAATTATATAATAAATTACCAAGTTAGGTTAAGATAGATTTGAATGATACAAATCGCATACTGCGCATGATAAATGTAAACATAGCGAGATGTCAATTTGTAGGCGTGTCTTACTAGCGTCGATATAATACAAAGATGCATATGGATTTGAATATGTTTTTCGCGCTAATATTTGAAAATTTGAATATGATATAATAAAAGTAAATAATGAAAGGAAAATAAACATAGCAATTTTAAGAATGAAATGCTCGTTATAAAAATACATATGCACTTCGATACTACTAAGACTTAATAATATTAATTATATAACCATTATATTATAACCCTTTTTCACTTTGTATGTCTTATTCTTCCTATTTTAGATGCAGCACTATATGAATAACTTGCATCACTACAATATATAAGTGTCCCGTATCGTTATGTTCAAATTTTAGAAGTGTAAAGTAGACTTCATTTCAAGTAATGTTATCCTAAAATAAATAAACACGTGTCGTAGTGCATACAGTAATTCATTCAGATCTATAAAAAAGAGTGCTGGAAATTGATTTATGATAAAGAAGGTTCTTACTTATTTCGTAAGTGCTGAACCATGAACATGATACAATAAACAAATGTTCAGATGGCTGTTAACGTTGCATTTTTTAATAAAGGATTACATTACGTTTCAGTTCATACAACAGCTTATTAGTGAGTGGACACGTTTTCTTTATTCAAAATGTCTTACCGATTTTCTTCTCAAGAGTATGCAGACATGCATTTTGTGTATGGCTACTGTAACAGCAGTGCACGTCAAGCAGTTATTGAATACCGACATCGGTTTCCCGATAGGCGCATTCCTCATTACAGAACGTACCTGGAAGTACACAGACAATTTCGGGAATGCGGTCTGAGTGATTATCTTTTCGACCGAGAAGTAAATTTGCCAGCAGACTTAGAGGAAGAAGCAGTAGCTATTGTTACAAGGCATCCAACTCTCAGTGTACGTCGAATCGCTAGACAACTAGGAGTGTCACGCATGACAGTTTGGCGAATTTTAAAACGTGTGGGCTTATATCCATATCACTATCGCAGGGGACACGGTTTGCTTGAGACAGAACACTATGCTCGTCTAGTTTATTCTACCTGGATATTAAGACAGTCACGGCTTCATTTTAATTTCTGCAGAACAGTACTTTGGACAGATGAATCTACGTTCACGAGAAGTGGTGTTACAAGTTTGAAAAACCTGCATAGGTGGTCATCAGAAAATCCCAAAGCTATACGCCCATCTAAATTTCAACATGATTTTTCTATTAACGTATGGGCGGCCCTAATCGATGACTTGTTGATTGGTCCTGTCGTTCTTTCTGGGAGGTTAAATGCGGACAATTACCTAATACAATAAACCAATTTCAATTTCTTATTGATGAACTGCCAGGTCTTTTAGAGGATGTCCCACTGAATGTTCGACGAGACATGTGGTTTCACATGGTGGGGCGCTACCACATTTCGGAATTTCTGTCCGAAATTGGGTTAACGTCAATTTTCCAAGATGCATTGGTCGCCGTGGTCATGTTGCATGGCCACCCAGATCACCCGATCTTAATCCCTTCGACATGAAAAATTTAGTCTACGCGCAAGTTTCGAATACAAGAGAAGACTTGTTGGATCGTATTCACCTGGCCGCCGAGCAAATCCGCCAAAACAAGTATGAAATTCGGATAAGTACTTCTTCTGTTGGCTTACGAGCACAAGCCTGCATTCAACAAGGAGGTGGACATTTCGAAAATATTATTAATTGAACTTTTTTAAATAAAATCAGTTTTTATTGACTTTGGGATTACATTTTTTTTCATGATCTGCCAATCACATTCATAGATCTGTAACTTTGAAACAAATAAAAATGGATATACAAGTTTTGCGTTTTTGTTACTGGAAATGAAGTCTACTTTACACTCCTAAAATTACAACAAACATAACGAAACGGGACACTTGTATATATATATGTATATGGTAAATTCAATTTGTTGGCGATATAAGGTCTGATTTTACTTCAAAATGTATATATTTAAAACAATCTTACATGTTTCGGCATATGATGCCTTTTTCAATGAAATTTGAAAAATAAATGTCAGTATATTAATGTCATACAATATATTTGTAGTTGTCATGGATAAAATTATTCAATGATACATTCAAGATCAATAATAATAAATCATGCCTAAACAGTTAGAGAACAAAAACGGGGGAATGGCAAGCCATGAGTTATTATTATCTCTGCGCTCGTGGAGCGGCTTAAGATTTTAAGCTGTCGGCATTTGCCTTAAACGAGAAGAAAAACCACGAAAACCTACTCGGACAGCCAGTCAGCAATCTAGATGCCGAACTGCTAGCATGATAAGCAAATGTACAGATATTTAAATAACATATGATATATATTTATATAACAGCAATATATATTATGATGGTAAATTGCAGATCGTTACATAATTAAGTAACTGCTTAGATTTTTTATATCACTTCTGTTGTTAATTGATTGTTTTCCTGTTTAATATTAAAAATTTCTTTAATTTCCCTTTTCATTATGTGTTGTTCTTTATCGATTATCTGTGTGTTTTCAAAATCGAAATGCTGATCGCGTTATAGTTTGTGTGTAAATAAAGCAGTTTTTTGTTTTAGAGTATTTGTTTTTATATAAATATTGCTTAGTTTGGCCTATGTAGTAACTATCGCAATCGCGACATGGTATTTTATAGATGATTTTTCTATTTTGCGTTTTGAAAATAGATGTAAGATTGTTTTAAATATATACATTTTGAAGTAAAACCAGACCTTAATCCGCCAACTAATTGAATCTACCATAACATACTAAATTCAAGAAATAAGTATCTTTATATATATATATATATATATATATATATATATATATATTATTTTTAACAAAGTAACTCGGGTGTGAGGTTAATTTGGCTCCGTCAGATTTCCGTCTTTTTTGACCTCTAACAAACGACCTTTGACAAATCCCTTTAATTACGATGTAGCACTTCAAAATTGGCTTGATGAATTCAATTCCAAAACACCGGATTTCTTCAGGCGTCGAAAAATTGAGAAATCGTTGGAAGGCGTAAAGGCGTAAATAAAGGAAAATAATATATTCTTGATTAGTTAGTGTATTTTGCTTGCTAAAAAATTAATAAATTTTAAGTTCAATAAAAACGCTATGAACTTTTGCATAAACCCAATATATTAAATCCAGGCCCGATCGGTAAGAATCATTTAATTGAGTAATATCGATAAAACCTTATCGGAAATCATAATACGTATACAGTTTCATATAATCAATTTCCTCCTTGTCAAACTTTAAATCGAAATCCTGTCCGAATAATACAATTTTGATAGGTGGTATCAGCAAATTTCTATTAGTAATTAGTTTTGCGGTTTTTCGTGTAGTGATAATACATTGAAAATTATATATTGATGATTTAGGTACTAATTTTGATGTTAGTCCATTTTTTCTTTGAAGACACAATGTTTATTTTGCTAAGTTTATCAGTGCTTGTATGTAGAGTCGTCGGTCAACACAGTAAGAGAATATATTTATTACTATAAAAATCACACATTTTGTAGCACAAAAAAATCAGGAATAAAATGAACTCTTATCATTGGTCATCATCATCATGCCGTAGTAATTTTCAGATATTCACTTACACTATAATTGAACTTAATAATCGTTTAGGATATTATCTAGAACTCGTTGGTCTAAATTTTCAACATCTAGTAAATGAAAATATTAAAACGGTTTTATTAGTAACGTATTATCAAAAAGTCTGGATCGATTGATTTTTATGGATTTTTCTGGATCGCTATTGCCGTGGAATTTATGAGATATCTATGAAATTATTTATTAAATAACACACCTTATATATAATATAAAGTGTGTTATCTAAGTTTAATAGCATACTAGAGTAATTGAAATCTTGGTGAAAATGGTAATTGGGTTTATTTGCCTCGTCTATGTTTTAATGAGTTCCATGAGAGATTTCTCAACTTCGCCATAATCGAACAAGATTTTTTTCAGCAACTTCAACGAACTGTGGACAAATTTGAAGAAGCTGGTAATATCAGCGACAGTGTTCGATCTGGAAGAAGACGAGTTAGAAATTATGATGTTATTAATCAGGTTAGACAACACATGCAGGAAGAACCTGCCTTATCCTTGCGTAGATTGAAACAAGAAACCAATTTAAGTTATGGGACGTGTCAAACCATTGTTAAACATGACTTGAACTATAGGGGCTGCTAGACGTAAAATGGACTGAGTTGGTTTAGAGTATTTCTTTTCTTCATTAGTTAAAGTTCTACCATCTGAATCTTTTCCGAAATACAGATAGCCGTTATAATAATAATTATTTCTAGCATCGGTAAGTGCCATTAATTTCAAGCCGTACTTTGCCGGTTTGTTCGGCATATACATTCGAAACGAACATCTTCCTCTAAAACTTATCAACATCTCATCTATCGTAGTATATGCACCCAAACTATATATTTGTTGACAATTTTTTACAAATTCGTCAAATAGGTGAGATATTGGTGCACCTGGATCAGCCTTGCGTCTCTCTTTTCGATCATTTGAGTTATCAAATCGTAAAGTGGACAGCAGTATAGCAAACCTATTCTTACTCATAACAATTCGAAATATATCGCGACCTGATCCATCAGCAGCAAACAACACATTGATGTCTTCATGATTCGATTTGAAAATTGCTGTGAAAAACAGCAGACCTATAAATGCCTTCAACTCAACCATGTCTAAGCTTTTAAGCTCACTCCTACTAGAGTTATTATATTTCAATTTGTCTTTTTCGATTCGTTGATTTGTCCATTGTACAATGTCTGCAAGTATTTCGTCGCTAAAGAGGTAATTCCATATGTCAAGCGGTGCTTTTGTGTTTTCTTGACGCACTGGTTGTCGTAACCCTGGCAACTGCAAAATGATGTTATGTTGCTGTGTTCTTGTTCTCATAACAAAAGGTTCAGATCACCATTTATACCTGTTAGATTAAATAGTATTATCAATGAAACCCAAGCAATAGATGTACTCATTTTTACCTATTTTTTCCATAGTAACTTTTTTTAAAACGATCATCATCATGTGACAAGTTATCTTCTATCAATTCATCATGCATTTCGTCATTCGTATCTGATCCGTTTCCATCGGCTTGCTCTGAAGCACTAGTGTGTTCACTTTCAGTTTCATGATCTTCTGTGTCTATATCACTCTCACACTCGTCATACCAAGCTAGCACTGTGTTTTCGAAATCAGGATCGCATGGCCGCACAGATTTTGAATTTCCAAGATTAGAACTCATTTTTGTGTACAAAAAATACTGTATTTCATAGGTAGCATACAATCACACACACTGTACGTCGGTCTAATAGACCGCTATCAAACTTTGTAGATTTATAACGTTACAACTAGTCGAATAAAACTGTACAATTGACAACAGACTGTGCATGCGTTAATATAAAGGTACTAACGGGTCCATTTATTAGAACATAAATAAACATTAAGAACTAGGAATCTGTAAGTACGTAGCGGTCTGGTAGAACAAAGGTCGGTAGTTAAGGGTTAAAATACCATTATTACAAATGTAATTTACAGCATAAAATTGGGGTTATGTTTTGTATTTTCTTCCATCAATTGATCTAGTGTGGGTTATCTGCAAAATGTGTTAATTAAAAAAAAGGCTGGATATTGTCTTCCAAATTTACCAGTGCTTCAATTTGTAATTCTGCACGGGCTTCAACGTTAATTAAATCATTTCCCTTTTGTTGCTGGGTTTGTTAACAAAATTTACATGGCCCTTAGATATTTTTACACGGACATGGTATCTATGTATGTGTGTGCGTTTATATGCGTATCAAAATGGCGAGTGGGTATATTTTGCCAGTAATTGTGTTATTTTTATTAAAGGGCTATCCTTTGGATGCTGTTTTATTATAAAATTTATTTATTTAAATTACTAGAATTTTCTCAGGTCGTAATTTATTATTTATTTGGGATTTCGTTATTGTGTCCGAATAGACCAACATCTTTTGAATACTTAATTTGATTATAGCACAATTTGTTAATTGGAAATTTGTCCATTATTAACGATATCTAATTAGAGTTTTCAGTGGGTTAGACAAGTGGTTATTTTAGCTTTCAATTAATTTTTTAGATTATAATTAATAATGTTATAATTAAAATCTTATTTCATGTATATTTTTCGATGAGATTTGCCTCTCTCGGTGAATTAATTTACGAATTACGTACGAAAATGTTCCATGGTCTGACTAGTAGAATTTTAGATAAAACATGGTATATGTTCGCAATAGCGGATTATAATTCTTCTGGTTAATGTGAGACAACGAGGAAGTTTTTCCTGGAGTTGTTTTGTCGTGGATGTCCACGGATTTGAAAAAATATAATTTTTCAACCACATGGATGGAGTCTCTATTTTGTATCATCTAATTTACTGTTCGAGGTGAGTACACGAGAGTCTTGTGTAAAGGCATTGTTTCCCTAATTACTGTGTTCTGTTCCTCATTTTTTTCTCCTTTTTATTTTTAACAGTGAAGTTAGCCAGGGCTATAGATAATAAGAAAGGATTTTCTGCAGGACGTAATCAGAATTCTGTGCAAATTGAGTCATCCCGTTCGAAATGTCCGTACGATATTCAATTAATATCGTACTGTACCGTACTGTATCGTAGTTCTGCTTGTTGAGTAGATAAATTAACCATCGGAAAATCTAAGATTAAATGTACAGAATGTCCAAAAATTAAGATAACATAAAAATGCTTCAACAGAAGAGTATCATTTATTGCATGTTTTGTAGTTTAAGTACAAAATTTCAATTAATTAAAGTCAACAAAAATTACTCTACAAGGCCACCTCCAACTTCCACACAACTCCCTTTTAATAAATTCACCATAGACTTTGCGTATGGTTTGTGGTATATTTATCTCATTCACTGCATCCTGTATTCGTTCTTTTAGTATTTCCCGATAATGTGGCAGGTCATTTCCGTAAACTTTTTGCTTTAATGTACCCCACAAAAAAAAATCAAGTGGTGTCAGGTCAGGTGATCTAGCAGGAAAATTTATTGGTCCAAATCTACCCATACATCTGTCTCCGAACTGATCTGTCAACAACTGCCGTACCAAAAGCGTCGCATGAGCAGGGCATCCGTCTTGTTGCCAGAAAATGTTACGTCGAATTTCTAGCGGTAAATTATGTAGAAATGGTAATAGATAAGTTTCTAAAAGACGCACATAAACGTGTTGATTCAAGTTCTCGTCAATAAAATATGGTCCAACGATTCGATCGTAAAAAATTCCGCACCAAACATTTACTTTTTTATAACGTTGACTTCGTTTTTGAATGACGTAGTTTGGATTATGAAAAGCCCAATAGCGACTGTTTTGTGATGAAACGTGACCATTGGTGCAGAAGGTTGCTTCATCAGTAAAAAATATCATTCTATGAAAACGTGTATCTACGAGGTATTTCTCACCAACCCATAAACAAAAATCCAATCGCTTCTCTTCATCTCCATTTTCAAGTATATGGCGGAACTGTGGTTTAAACGGTCGAACTTTGTTTTCTTTATAAATTCTCTGCAAATGAGATTTACTAATATTCAGTCTTTGTGATCGTTTCCGTAAGGATAATGTTGGTGTTTCTATCACTGAATCTACTGCCAAAAGTGTAGCCGTATCGTCTTCATTGTATTTTTTCTTGGGTTTCTTAACATTTACTACAGATCCAGTTAAATCAAATTTCTGCACAAGTTTGCGCAGTGCTTCGCGCGATACTGCCGTGTTTGGGAATTTTTCGCGAAACATGTCTATAGCGTATCGATAAAATACGTTTCCAATTCCATAACATTTAATCAAATAAATACGTTCTCTGATAGTTAACATTTTGCAAATCCAACGGATAATAACTGACAAATCTACAATTAATGACGTTTTACAGTACAATATTGTTATACGTTACAACAACCTTTGATCGCCAAAATTAAAGAACTTTTTCTATTGAAGCATTTTCATGTTATCTTAATTTGTGAACATTCTGTACATTTAATCTTAGATTTTCCGATGGTTAATTTATCTACTCAACAAACAGAACTTTTTATAAAGAATGACTTTTTGTCGTAAAATCAATAATCAAAATTATTTTCCTCTTGTCAACTCCATCCGGGGCCACATGGTATATACTGAAGACGACAATTAATTTAATTTCACGTCTCACAAGGAAATAGTCGTGTGTAAAATTTTGTATACAAAATTGATATAATTTTGATTAATTATTTTTTTTTTCTGTATTCAAATACTTAATTGTTAAGTACATATTTTTTGTCTAAGTCAGACAATTGAAGTCATAGTTTTAGGCTGTTCAATCACTTCATGATTACCTTAAAGGCTTGTTAAATTTGGTAATTGTCATTTACTTATTACAATTTTTTATATATCATTTAGAAGCATTCAATATGATGATTTAAATTTCAGAATGTCATAAACATAATTATAGATTTATTTCCTTTTTTATTTTCTTTGTTAAAAGAAGTTAACATTAATTATTTAATTTATTTTCTGGTTACGTAATACTAATTTCTGCATATACTGTGTGGAAAAATAATTGTCGAATTAATTTGTGTAATAAATTTTTTTAGTGAAATTAGTGAGCAATTAATTTTGTAATATGATTTATATTTTCTGCATATACAGTGTGGACAAATCTTTATATAGATTTATTTTGTACAATTTTTCGTAATTTGGAATTTACGCTATTAAATATTTAATACGGTATTATATACGATAATTGTTGCATATACAGTATGTACCAGTCTCGACGTGAGATTTATCCAAGATCTTAGATATTTGTGCAATTTTAGATTAAGATTCTTTATTTAATTTAGGTGCTCATCATTATTTGGTCAAATCATTTCAATACGCTGCCCTTATTATTTTCTTTATATTATAATTCTTATTACTTACTTTAAGAATGTATCTAAAATGTCTGATTTTATGTGCGTATATTTTAATTTCACATATTATTCAAATTATTGTCTACACTTTATTTCATTTAATTCTTTTACTCATGACCAGGCATTGCTTATTTTGTTGAGAATTCATGTCACTCTATTAACGTAATTATCTCATTGGTCGATATTATATAAGTTTTTCTTTATTCCATTCATAAAATTTTGCTGTTTTACATTTATTATTTCATTGTTGCGCGTAAGCAAAGTTGGCGTTACACGTATTGTGACATTCTGGTGTACCATTTATTTCTTTTGTTTGTTGTTGATGGGGGTATTATTAAATCCTCTATTGTTGTTTTACATTTGTTGATTTATTGGTATAAATATAACAATACACGTAGATACCTATGATTTAGTCAATTTACCATCGGCAGTGTCTATGTTCATTGTAACGGCTAAAGAATATAAACATGGTGGCCCCTACATAAAAAATAAGGTCTTTCCCTACAGCTCGCCTCTAAAACTGAGTTGGTTTCTTTAGTCTAAGATCTCCGGGCTCTTATTGGGGGCAAGTTGATAAATCCTAAGTAGGTATTGCGGTAAGTACGTATGCGTAAAACTATTGCTCGTGGGGGCATATAGCACCATGTTTCGTTACAAGTAAGAAATCGGCGCAAAATATCTATTGTGTTGCGTTTAAAAATTTCTAAATTATTCATCAATGTTTAACAGTGGACACGGCTTTGTTTCGTTGTCAGTAAACGCGGCACCCATCTTGCTGAAAGCTTTCTCATATCAGATTCTTCGTGCAACATATAAAGCACCCGTTCCTTTGAAACGCCTTCTGCTATTGGACTTTATCCACCATTTCTGTACTTACACCCGTTCTTGTTCGTCCACTGTTCGATCATCTTATAAGCCCCTCCTGCCACTCTTAAATTCATTTCCGCATTTTCTGACAGTTATATCATCATGAACTTCTTTAAAAGAGGACATGTCTTTCTTTGAAATGATTCATTTACAGGTTAAAATTAAAACAATTGCGTAACATGCTTTGTCACAAATTTATCAAACACTGTCAGTAAACTGACGAGGCATCGGTTGTCAAAATGTGATGTGTATTTTTTTTTATTTCACGGCTTACTCTAGACCATTGATTCCCAGGACGTGGACCCCTGGGGGTCCACAGGAGTCTTGACGGGGGTCTACGTTGGCGTGACAAAAAAATCGGGGTTCACAATTCGTAAGCGGGGATCCACGAAAATTTATCTGGTTTCGATAGTGAAGAACTAAAATGTTGGCTTGACTTCACCTATCAATGTAGGCAGATAATATTTTAAGAAGCTCAGCGACTGTTACTTGTAAAAACTTGACTGATAAAATAGGTAAAGATTTGAAATATTTTCAAACATTGAAGGAAAAATATGAAAAGAGACCCACCGTGCACAGTATGTTCGCTTCAACGTCGGAAAGTAACGATATGGCTTGCGGCATCTTACGATATCTCATTACTTATAGCGGAATCTGGAAAATCGCACACCATTGGAGAACAGTTAATTTTACTCGCTGTTGAAGAGGTTTTAAAAACTGTTCTGCACAAATCTCCATTTGACATACTCAAAAGAATTCCTTTGAGTAACAACACTGTGCAAAGACGTATTGACGAAATGAGCTCTGATATTGAAATTTTCTTGTGTAATTATCTGCAAACAACTCATTTTTCTATTCAACTGGACGAGTCAACTCCATCTGGTAATGAAGCATTATTATTGGCATATGTTCGATTTGTTATGGACGAAGAAATTCATGAAGAGCCACTATTCGCGAAAACTTTGGAGACGGACACTAAAGGTGTATCAATATTTAATGTCCTGAGTGATTTTTTTAAGAAAAAATCGATTCCATTCACAAACGTTATTTCGGTGGCAACAAATGGAGCTCCTGCCATGGCCGGGCGATGTCGTGGGTTTATAAGCCATCTTAAAAGAATTATAGCAGAGGTAACTGCAATTCACTGTGTCATCCACCGACAACACCTAGTAGCGAAAAATTTGAGTGCTAAATTGCACCAATCGCTTCAATTTGTGATTAATGCAGTTAACAAAATAAGAAACAATGCATTGAATACGCGTTTATTTGCACAATTGTGCGATGAAAATGATAAAGACTTCCAACGATTGCTCTTACATACTGAAGTACGCTGGTTGTCGAAAGGTGCATGTTTAACAAGATTTTTATCACTTTTTGAATAAGTTTTAGAGTTTCTGGAAAGTAAAGATCCAGATTTTAAAGAAAACCTGATCAATTTGAAAGCAGACATCGCGTATTTGACAGATTTGTTCAAAAAATTTAATGATATTAACTTACAATTACAAGGGGACAGCCTCAATTTAATAAAAACAAAGGGTGTAATTTCAGCTTTTCTTGGAAAATTGAAATTTATGAAGCAAAATATTAGCCGGCGCGAATGTTCCCAGTTTTCAAACTTGTCACAGGTAGAATGCCTTGATGAGGATATTCACACATACGTTCAACATTTAATTGCCCTGCATGATGACTTTAAAATCAGATTTGAAGATATTCTAACGATGGAAATACCACCATGGATCATAAATCCACTTGATGAAACGGAAGTGGAGAATGTGATATTACAAGAGGAGCTACTCGAGCTTAGCACTAATGAGGAACTGAAGGTGAAATTTAAAAGAGGGTATCAAACATTTTGGCTGCAGGCAGAAATACCCGAAAAAGCTTTTGATAGCGTTTCCCTCGTCATATCTTGTCGAGAAAAGTTTTAGTGTTGTTACAAACCTTTTAACAAAAAAAAGGAGCAGATTGAATATCACAGAACGGGGAGATTTGCGGTTATTCCTAACAAAACTGAAGCCAAATATTGATAATTTGCTGTCAATCCATCAAGTACATCCCTCCCACTACAATTATGACTATTTTGTGATTGTCATTGTAGAAGTTACGTTACGTTATTAATATTTAATTTTAATTATATTACGACTGTTATCATATTACAATGTAATATGATAACAATAATAATTAATAGTGTAATAATTACATATTTGAATAAATACAACACAAGGAAATATACTATTTTTCTTTTTATTTTTACCACTCCGAGTTTTCTAAATAAAATATGTGAGAATTGATTAGTTTCTTGTACTGTGAGTAGATGTCAAAGGAGTAAAGTTGGATGGAATCACTTTTTTGATTGGCTAACTTTACTTTTTTGACATCCACTCACAACACAATCAATTAATTAATTAACCAATAACTCAGCCGAAACGCAAATTTCCATAGTTAGATCTAATCTTCACATTTTTTGTCGAGTTTTGGGAATATGGTAGAAATGTAGCTGCAGGGGGTCCACCGGAACCAGCAAAACTTTCAAAGTGGTCTATGAGAAAATAAAGTTTGGGAGCCTCTGCTCTAGACGATCGCGCGAATAAGTCAACCCGCCCTCGTATATATAGGTAAATTCTTTTATGTTAATTACTGTTTCTCATATGAACATATTTTATTTTGTATTTTTTGTCCTCTTGGACAATAAAGAATTTTTCTAATCCCGTTTTAAATTGTATTATTCATACGCGAAGTGTAACAATACTTTTGATTATTTAAAATTCACGATAGTTAATTTTTCGGAAAATCCACAAAATTTACCACATTCCCATACTATATTTTACTGATAAATTATAATATAGGAAGTTTACTTCGTAATTTACTAAAAATTAGGATAATCGAAGTAAACACACGCCTATTTTTTTAAAATAAAGCAGATACTCTACATACCAAAAGACTATGAATTCCTTTTTTGTTCAAGAATATCGATATATTTTTAACGTATTCACCTTCAGTAATTTAAATTAAATACTTTATTGGAATCCCGCTGATGCGGGATGTCGGCTCTTGGAACCAAATGTTTGCGATGAATCAGGTTTCTCGGGGTGATGCTTCAACCCCTGTTACTATAATCACGACCCCGATGTTGCTTCACTGTACAGTTTGTAAGGCTGTACACACTTTACTTTTTAAATCTTCGGTGACTGATTGTTAAATGACTAACTGTACTTTCATCTAAATATATTTATTTACACTATATAAAGGGAGATAACATTTTAGTATTAGTAACGATGGAGCAGTGGGCACTAGAACATCGCGTTTGCATACGATACGTTTATCTGAAACGGGGGTCAGTGATCACTAAAGGCTTTTTCGCAGTCACTTTAATATTGCTAGAGGAGGCGGTGTTCCATCTCGCAACACCATAAGAACACCTTAAGATAGATCAATAATTTGAGAGCAACTGGCAATGTATTGAAAAACTGTCACGAGGTCCACAAGAAACTCTAAGAACCCCAGAAAACATGGAGCGAGTGAGAGAAAAGGTCGTCAGAAGTCCTTCACGGCCCGCCCGAAAACATGCAATTGAATTGGACATAAATCCGGAATCGCTTAGAAATATCTTGGATAAGGATTTACAATTCCAGCCCTACAAATTGCATATTGTTCGGCAATTAAAGGAAATAGATTTTGAAACTCGCGAGGATTTCGCTACGAGAATGCTAGTTATTTTGGAGGATAATTTAGATCTGCAGCTTCCAATGAGCGACGAAGTTCATATTCATTTAGATGGAGAGGTTAATAAACAAAACTTTAGGTACCGGTTAGGTACCTACTTGCATTATTTGACCCTATTTCTTTGAAGAAGCCGGTCGTACCGTCACCATTAATTCTAACCGCTACGTTTAGATGATCCTAATTTTTTTGGAGCCCGAACTAAGCAGAAGACGGATAAATCCAAGGAATGTGTGGTTTCAGCAAGATGGTGCCACGACACATACTGCCAACGCATCATTGAATATTATCCGTAACATATTGCCAGGAAAGCTCATTTCAAGTTTTGAAGATGCGCCGTGGCCTCTAAGGTCCATAGACCTGTTAATTTGTGATTTTTTTTCTGTGGGGGTATTTGAAGAGTCGTGTATATGCTCACAAGCCTCGTAATTTAGTCGACTATTGATCGAGTGATGTTGAATCGTGTCACGAAGGATTTCTTGAAGAGAGTCGAAACACGCATCCAACGCGATGGACATCATCTTGATGACATTATTTTCCATACTTGATACGCATCGTAAACGGCGTTGTGTAAGCTTCATTTTAATGTTAATCAAACCGTATTATATTGAAAATTACTCGCGTAATATTTATTTAAAAATCGTCCTGTTCCCAGTTGTCACCCTGATTTATTTTGGATATACGACTTATATTAACATAAAACTGCTGTTGAGACTGATATCTTTTGTTAAAATAGGGTTGTTATGTTGATGTTTGCTTGTTCTGATGTTACGAGTGAGACTGTTGTGTTAAGACTGTGTTACTTGTTATGATGTTACGAATGAGACTGTTGTGTTAAGACGTAAGTAAGAATATACCACTACTCCTATAAACTATTACATAATTTAAATACGCGAATTGGTTGTACAGCGTATTGTTTGACGTCATAATGGATAATTTTCTGCTATTAATTCGTCGAAATTATGCCTACGGGCAACAATACCCGAGGTTTACTACGATATCTTAACTAATCTTAACTAATAAATAATAGAATTTAATTACTAATTACTAAGTATTGGTGTGGTTTTGGACTGTCACTTGTTAAAGTAATAAAATTTATTATAGATATTTAGGGTACGTGATCTTAAGGATCAATATACAGATTAAACCCGTTTTTCGCCATAACCCAAGATAGTAAAACAAGCGGACTAATATATAAAGCAATAAATACATTTGTAAATGTAAAGATGCCGATTACTAATAACCCTAGGTAATAAAACAGCGGTCTAATCTATAAAGCAGTAAATTCGCAAATGATCATTAAATATTTATAAAATTTGAAATGTTATGTTTGAATTCTATATCCCATATTTATTTATATTTAACTAAAGTTTGAAAATAAAATATTACAAAAGGATATTAATCGCTATGAATATAGTAAATTATATATACCAACAACATACTTTTGTTTTAGTAAAAGATCAGCCAACATCAATTATAAATGGAGATTTAACAACTATTGAAGATCATCCATATTATGTTTATATTAGAAAAAATAATGAGTTGCATTGTGGAGGCGCGATCATTCATTCTAGCGTAATTTTGACAGCTGCTCATTGCTTGAAAGTTGACGAAGATTTGGAAGATGTGGAAGACTTGAAAGTTTATACAGGTATGACACTTCAAACCGATATTAACAACAGAAACTTATATAACGTGAAGGACATACTGCTACATCCACGTTACAATGGTGCATCATCTTACGACGTCGGTTTAATTAAATTAGAGACTAATATCAAAATGAGTGCAACAGCCCAAATTATAAATTTGGCTACTACAAAACCATCTATTGGCCAAAGTGCTGTAGTTGTAGGGTTTGGTAATGTGGAGTGCACTAATGGTTTTCTTTGGTGGGCTTGTACAAATACTCCTTCTGAACAACTGAGATCGGCTGTTGTAAATATAACGAAAATTGAAAATAATGGAGTAATACATACTGAAGGAATTAATCAAAATACTTGTTATGTAAGTATATATTTATGGTTTTCATATTTGATAGAAAATAAAACAATATTGCAATTGACTTAATAGTATATATTACACAAAGCAATATGTACTTCTGTGTTATGCTTTAATATAAATACCAGATATGAAAAGTAAATTAATTTTTACATCCATAGTGTCCATCTTCCCCAATTATTGTGTAATTGTACCCAAACATTAATTATTCTAACAGTTAGGATTAGGCATGTTTAAATTAATTTTGACAATTCAATATTACTGTGTCTTCCTTGTAAAATATGCTGTAGAATTTAACATATTTTTTTAAGGGTGTTTGCGCGTTAACTTTAACAAAAGATTTGAAATGGGCGTTGCGCTGACATCGAAAGTTGTTCTATGAAAGTGTGTCTGCAACGTCATATTAACTATACAACCAAAGGTAAAGAGAGAGGTGAAGCTTTTAATAAAAAAAAAATAGTAAGAACCATAAACAAACTACAAAGTACACATCATGCTTCGTATTGCTAAAAAGCTATCAGAAAGAAAAGCGCCTTAAAATCTAAACTTTTGAGACTTTTTAAGCTTAAGCTTCGTAAACGATTCAGTTTTTATTTATTGAATAAAAACGTTTTTATTCCTTGCAAATCTTCATAAATTCAATTAAACAAATTTTTTCAGCCCATCACTTTCACAATGCTAATACCTTTCTAATAACTACAAACACTATCCTACAAGCACAGCATTGGTATGCATATGATTTTTATAGATTTTCAACGAGAATATGACTCAATAAAGAGGGATAAATTATATTATGCCTTGAGCGAAATGAGAGTAGCAAATAAACTGGTCAGGTTAATAAAAATGACAACAGAGGAGACCAATAACAAAGTTCGAGTTAACGGTCTGAAATCACAACCTTTCAAAACAAGATACGGGGTTAGATAAGGATAGATAGGATAAGGAGAGCCATTATCTACTGCATTATTTAACTTAGTCTTGGAGAAAGTTATCAGACGCAGTGGGGTAAATTATTCTGGGACGATAATAAATAAGATTCATCAATGTGTAGGATATGCGGACGACATCGTCATATTGGCGCAAAAACACAGAAAGAGGTGCAGAAAGTATTTAAAACATTGGAAGCAGCAGCAGGAGAAGTAGGATTACAAATAAATTAGGAAAAGACGAAGCGAGCTATCTATGCGAGGGTCGGGGAGCGACCATGTAACACAGAGAGACTTGAAAATAGATCTAGAAGGAGGAAAGAGAAGTAACATCGAAAGAGTGGAAGGATTTATCTATCTAAGGGCGTGGCTGATTGACAATGGTAATAGCGCCGACTAAATCGGAGCGAGAATAGTGAAAGAAGAAGATGTGCTGAGTCATTAAGCAAGCTATTAGGATAGAAAAATATATAAAAAAAAGCGAAAATACGTTTGTATAAGACGATTCTACGACCAACAGTAGCGTATGCGTGTGAATCGTGATTTATGAACAGCGCAGAGAGTGAAAAACTGGAAGCCTTGGAAAGGAAGATGCTGAGGGGGATTTTAGGTGGAAAAAAGACGGAAGATGGGTCGGAAAGACGAAATAACATCGAGTTACTGCAGCTGCACCAAGAACTAAAAATAACGAATTTTGTAAATGCCCAGCGGATAAGGTGGCTGGAACACATCGAGAGAGAGAGAGAGAGAGAGAATATACAGGACTGGAGGAAGAAAGCCCGAAGACGAGAGGAATGGAGAGGAATTTCTAAGTAATTGGCCTAATGGCTAGTTAACGCTATATACCGATCGTTTTGAGTTGTAAGATATTAAAAGCGGAGAGGAGGTCAAGGGAAGTACGTCCCCACCAATATTGTAGAGCACACCGCTTATTCAGATAACGACGAATGCTGTGTGCATATCATGCGCGTATTCATTTCTATTAGCTAGAAGCTGGGTAGCAGTTTAGCGAAGGTTTGAGAAGGTGCATTATGCGTCGTGTTGTGCTTGAAGACATTTCACAAACTATGATAATATGCAATGTAAAAACGTTTAATTTTAACAGTAGATTAACATAAGGCAACTTATTTTTTAAAACATCAAATTAAGTGGAAAAACTTCTCTAAATTAAAATGAAATAAAACTACGTACCATTTAAAACATAAAATTTATTTCGAGCTGAATATTATTATACGAAAAACTTAAATAAGACTTCTAAAAATTAAATAACAGGGCGTACTCTTTAAAATATAAATTAAACTCATTCTGAAAATATCTAAACAAATTAAAACTATAATAATAAATAATTTTATAAATTATAATTTATTAAATTAAGTGTTCGAATGCTTTCCCTTCTTGCATTAAACAGTAACCCATTCTATCGTAAAATTCTCTTCGAACGTTAGACAACAAACCGGGAGTAATATTTTGGCAAACCTCAATAATTTTTTGTCGTAATTCTGGCAAAGTTGTAGCTCGGTTATGACTATAATTTTTATTTTTAATATAACCCCAAAGGAAAAAGTCAAGAGGAGCCAAATCAGGGGATCTTGCAGGCCATCGAATGGTGCCCACTTTCGAAATTAATTTATTTGGGAATACATTTTGGAGATATTGCCGAACATCCCTATGCTCATGTGCAGGACACCCGTCATGTTGGAACCATACATTATTGATATTGTCTGAGACTTCTTCAAGACCTGGTATAACATGTTCTTGTAGCAGATTCAAATACCGTTGTCCATTCAAATTGCCGTTAATAAAAAATGGTCCTATAATGTCATTATTGTAAATACCCACCCAGATGTTTAATTTCTGTGGATATTGCGTACGAGTTTGAAGTACTCTGTGCTCATTGTCTCGAGACCAATATTGGCAAATACTTGGATTTTGTGCGCCATGAATAGTAAACGAGGACTCGTCCGTAAAACATATGTTTTCAATAAAATTATTTATCTCAATATTTTTATCGATTATAGTTTGACAGAACTCCATTCTACGAAAATAATCATCCTCAAAAATCTCTTGGTGGTTTTGATATTTATATGACCGATATTTGTTTTTTTTCAAAACCGCGTACGCAGTTGATTTACTAATATCTAATTCTTCGGCAATATCACGAAGAGATTTATTTTTATTTTCTTCCACAGAAGCACAAATTGCTACCTCCGTATCCTCATCACGTGGCGGGTTATTACGTCTGCATCGATAGCAGTTAACGACACATCCGTAGGTTTTAAATTTGTTAATAACGCGGGATATAGTTGATATCGATGGCACAGGTCTGTTAGGAAAGGACAAAGGGAATAAGTTTCTAATCTCTTCATACGTGTTCCCTTGAAAATTCCAACTTATAATTTCAATTTTCTCATTTACTAAAAATAAATCCATTATGGACGTAGCGGCCTGTCCTTGTTATACACACTTCGATCCGATTGCTGTGAACTACTGACTGCAACTAACTGCGTATTGTGTCGCCTACTTGCGCTACTAGACCGTGGTATCTAGACTCATAGGTACGCGTCCCCACTTCTTTGCGAATTTTCATACCCCTTACCTCTTCCCGGCTTTATTTATCCTATTTGTCAAAACGATCGGTATATATATATATATATATATATATATATATATATATATGAAGCGTTGTTCTTCGGGATATTTCGCCGCGTATGGATGATTTAGTCCACAGAAGGACAACTTTCTTCCTGACGTTTCGGTGATATCACTTTCACCTTTTTCTAGAGGATCTTCTTGTTGCGATGGTAACTTCAAGAGTGCGTCGATTTCCTGTGCCGCTCGTATTATATGGTCCCGAGGTTGTGGGGACGCGTGTCTGGCTCCTTATGATTGGTCCGTTGGTTATACTGTCGCTTTCGACTATTGGTCGATCGGTTTGCGTTCGGTCCGTGTAAGTATAAGTGGCCTGTCGCAAGTTATTATCATTACGTTGCTTGTCTGTAATCTGTCTATTGAACAAGGCTGGCTTCCATGTGTCAGGCAAACGCTATTCTGACGTCACGTTTGTTCATACAGTTTTGCCGTTTCTCAATTTCTATAGCCTCTCTTATTATCCTGTACCTCGTACTGCGGGCTATAGTTTTTGTACTGTCGAAGTGGATGGTGTGTCCTGTATGAAATACATGCTTAGCTAGGGATGATGTTTCTTTTTTAGCTACAGCATTTCTGTGCTCTTCCCTCCGTACGCTGGTTTTTCGGTTAGTATGTCCTATATATGTTTGGTCGCATTCATAGCACGGGATTTCATAGACACCTTGGTTTTCTAGTTCTATTTTGTTCTTTGTACTAGGCAAAATGTCTCTTATTTTCCTGTCTGTCGTGTAAATGGTGTCTATATCGTGTCGGCGTAGTATTCTGTCTATTTTCTCAGCCATACCCTTCACGTAAGGGAGAAATGCTGTCCGTGTAGATCTTTCTTTCTTTTTGGTTGGTTCTTGTTCATTCGTGTCGCTCTGTTAATGGTATGTTGTGGTAACAATGGTAATATGTTTTTTATTGTTCCCATTTCTTCCTTTCGATGTTTATGTTCTGCGTCTGACAGAGTTTGAGATCTGTGGATTAATATATATATATCTATATATATGGTAAATTCAATTTGTTGGCGATTTAAGGTCAACAAATTGAATTTACCATAACATACAAATGTCACGAAATAATTATCTTTATATATATATATATATATATATATATATATATATATATATATATATATATATATATGGTAAATCTAATCAGTAGGCGATTAAAGGTCTGTATATTACTTCAAAATATATGTATTTAAGAAACTCTACATGTTTCGGCGGTACGCCTTTATCAAGAGGATACAAAATATAAAAATATATATATTTTGTATCCTCTTGATAAAGGCGTACCGCCGAAACATGTAGAGTTTTTTAAATACATATATTTTGAAGTAATATACAGACCTTTAATCGCCTACTGATTAGATTTACCATATCATACCAAGGTCACGAAGTTATTATATATATATATACAGGGTCCGGCAACGAAGCGGGGACGGAAGATTACACGCGTATTTGAAAGTTAGTCGAATATTTAGTCATCGGCTATCCTTCCTTACCATCAAGCGCACGTTTTAAAAATATTTTGTTTTATACAGGGTGTTCCAGATGGAAATGCCAGACTAAAGTTGCATTTTTTTAAATGGAACACCCTGTATATTAATAGATAAAATGATCCGCGCTTGAAAGCTGGTTACACTGATATAATGTTGTATGGGTCTAACGTTGATAGTTTAGGTGTAAATAATTATTTTACTTGCTAAATTGATACATTTCAGTAGGCTATTCTGCATAAGGAAAATCAAAAGATCCGAAACCAATAGAATAGAATATTTTCTACTAGTATGCACTTTCGTTGCTACGTGAAATAATTTCTGCAACTGCTCGCGTTATACAGGCTGTTCACAATTTCGCAAAATCTAAGAAATCTCGTAATTTTTAAATGGAACAGCCTGTATATTTTTAGCTCATTGAAAAGCCCTTTTACTACGCTTTCTATTGATACCTCATTTGGTGCACCTAGGGTGGATCATTTTCTAATTATTTCTTTTTAGAGTTGAATTAATGAAAAATGCTTGTATTTTTAGTACCTAGCTAATTTGCGCTTTTAAAACTTCTGTAAGATCAGATATTCAACAAATTATCCATAAATGGTCTATAACAAGTAGAAACCCCATTAAGTACGAGAAACAGTTGATTTTCACTCAGCGGTGAAAAAAAACATTAAATTAATATAAAGTAATATAGTATTTTCAATAGATTCACTGCTGATCAAGTTATCTGGTGTCAGTTTTAAGCTTGTATACTTAATAACCAAGTTGTCAAAAATTTCGTTCTATCTTACACACTATTTCGTTCAATCTTTAAAAGAAATTGCTATAATGATTAATTTTAGTATTCAAGAAATGGTGAATATGATATTTATTCTTGGGGAGTGTACAAGAAATTGTCTCCTAGCAAGTAGAGTATATGCAGAGAGATTTCCAAACCTTGAAAGAAAGCCAAGACCGGAAGCATTTGAAAGGTTATTAGAGAGATTTACAGAAACTGGTAGTGTAACCTACAAGAAGAGAGAAATAAATAAGCCGGTAGTCAATGAAAAAAGCGAATTGGCCGTATTATTAACAATACAGGAAAATCTACATATAAGTATAGACGGTATTTCAAAGGTAACCGCTATTGAAGATAGGAGCGCACGAAGAATTTTAAGAAGTCATAGGTATCATCCGTACCATATGGAATTAAATCAGGAATTGCATGGTGATGCTTTCATTAAAAGAACAGACTTTTGTGGTTGGTTGTTAAATAAAATGCGCGAAATGCCAAATATTTTAACAAAGATTTTGTTTAGCGATGAGGCTACTTTCAAAAGTAATGGGGCTGTAAATAAACATAACATGCATTATTATGCAACAGAAAACCCGCATTGGATACGTCATGTAGACAATCAGAATAGATGGTCTCTTAACGTCTGGCGAGGTATACTTGGTCCATATATCATTGGGCCGTACTTTTTCGATGGAACCGTTACAGCGATACGTATTTGGCATTTTTGCAGAACGAACTGCCTAATTTACTTGAGCATGTGGATGCTGACACCCAACAAATTTTCTGGTTGCAACACGATGGTGCACCTGCTCATTACAGCCTTAACGTAAGGGAGTTTCTAGGGCGATGAAAGGAAGACAAATGGATAGGTCGAGGTGGTCCAATCGTTTGGCCTCCACGAAGTCCAGATCTTACTGTCTTGGACTTCTACTTTTGGGGATATGTCAAGGCTCTAGTTTATGTGGAAGTTCCTACAACAAGGGAAAATATGATGGAACGCATAAGAGAGGCATTTAGAAATGTTCGCCAAGAAACATTACAGCATGTTCAACAGAATTTCACCAGGCCGCTTCATTTATGTATTGAGAGACATGGAAGGACATTTGAATGTTTTCTTTGATTTATTTGCATTTACTATTTACATTTACTTTATTTTTATTTACTGTGCTACGACTTTTGTTAATTAAATTTGATGTTGTGGTTAATAATTAGTATTTATTTAAAATAGTGCAAACTTTTAATACTACTCGTAGTTGATTCTTTCCTACATGATTTCGATTTATGTTAAGCTAATTAGGTATGTATTGTTTCGTATTAGGTATTCGTAAAATAGTTGGTTTTACAAAATTCTTTAAAATACAAATTAATTAGTGCAAATTTTTTATAAAAATAGTACCAGATAACTTAATCGGCAGTGAATCTATTGAAAATGCTATATTACTTTATATTAATTTAATGTTTGCTTTCACCGCTGAGTGAAAATCAACTGTTTCTCGTACTTAATGGGGTTTCTTCTTGTTATAGACCATTTATGGAAAATTTGTTGAATATCCGATCTTACAGAAGGTTTAAAAGCGCAAATTAGCTTCTAAAAATACAAGCATTTTTCATTAATTCAAATCTAAAAAGAAATAATTAGCAAATGATCCATCCTAGGTGCATCAAATGAGGTCTCAATAGAAAGCGTAGTGAAAGGGCTTTTCAATGAGCTAAAAATATACAGGGTGTTCCATTTAAAAATTACGAGATTTCTTAGATTTTGCGAAATTGTGAACACCCTGTATAACGCGAGCAGTTGCAGAATTTATTTCACGTAGCAACGAAAGTGCATACTAGTGGAAAATATTCTATTCTATTGGTTTCGGATATTTTGATTTTCCTTATGCAGAATAGCCTACTGAAATGTATCAATTTATCAAGTAAAATAATTATTTATACAGAAACTATCAACTTTAGACCCATGCAATATTATATCGATATAACCAGCTTTCAAGCGCGGATCATTTTATCTATTAATATACAGGGTGTTCCATTTAAAAAAATGCAACTTTAGTCTGGCATTTCCATCTGGAACACCCTGTATAAAACAAAATATTTTTAAAACGTGCGCTTGATGGTACGGAAGGATATCCGATGACTAAATATTTGATTAACTTTCAAATACGCGTGTAATCTTCCGTCCCCGCTTCGTTGCCGGACCCTGTATATATACAGTGTGGTCATAAAGTTTGGAACCAAGCTTATAACCGCATTATTTTACATTTTTAGGAAAAACGCTCGGACAGGTAAATTTTCTTTTTTAAAACGCCATCTTTTTACATACAATTTTTTTCTATGACGTCATTGGTTTTCGAGTGATGACGTTATCAACACTTTCTTTAAATGGCAACCATATTATTTTTTTCTCGTTTTTGGTAGATCTTTATATCCACCAAATAGTGATATAAAACAATTGGTATGTTGCATCACAATTTTTTTGAAAAAATGATATAAATTTAGAAAAAAATACGAAAATTTTATTTTTGTACAAAATTAAAATTAAATTAAAAAAAGTACATCTGAACTTAAATTTATTGTAACAGTTAACGTAAATTTTCAAAATGGACCCCACCAACCAATTGAAACTGTCCCAGCCGAGTGTAAACACTTCGTATACTCGCCTTAATTATGTCCGGTGATATTTGTGTAAGTTCTATGCGAATTCGTTCTTCTAAATCTTCTAAATTGTTCGGTTTGTTAAAATACACTTTCGATTTCAAATAACCCCACAAAAAAAAGTCTAACGGAGTCAGGTCAGGAGAACGAGGTGGCCATTCTATGGCGCCTCTCCGTCCAATCTATTTATTGGGAAATATTTCGTCAAGATAGTGGCGAACCTCTACACCATAATGGGGAGGCGCCCCATCTTGTTGAAACCAAATATTTAAGCGTGGTTCGATTTATCAGAGCCTATTTAGTTTAAAAAGCCAAATATATGTTTCATATCTGTTGATTCGTTTAATTTCCCACCTACAAAGGAAATCCCCACATAACCTATAAAATTTATAATTATGTTTACGATAAAAATAGTTAATCCATTGTTTGTACTGAATAATTTGTTATCTAGTTAAATATTCAATTCATATAGATAAGATTGTTTTTAATATATAAACAAGAGATATAAACAACTAACATACCTTTTTTGCCAAATAAGAATTCTCATTACCCTTGAGATACTTAGAGAGCTCATGTTCATTATTTCTTCTAATTATATTAAACATCAGCAATTTTTTTTTTTACAAAATATTATTTTGGTTGTCCAGGCTATGATCGTTAACTTCGAACGTTTACAATCCATAATTGATCCTGCGCAGACATATATGTACTAATGCGTATGTAAAATCGAATTTAAATTCATTTTACTTCCTCAAGTTTAACATTTTACCTCTTTTTAGTAGACGTTTGACTCAAATATTAGTATATTTTAGTTTCCAACGTGGAGCGAATTATTATTATATTTTGGCACTCCAACGTTTGGCTCAAATATTATTATAATATACACGTATATATAATACCTTTATAATAATAGAAAAAATATTCATAAAGATCTAATACGACCAGCTTTCAATGGGCTCATTAGAGCTTTTTGTACTCGTATTGGCAGGTAGTAAATTTTATGAAGGCTCATTTAAAAGCGGTGCATTTTAAAACAGAAAAATCTTAAATGGAGTGTACACATATATAACATTAAACTTTGTCTCTTATTTAGTCTTCGTTTGATTTTCGATGTGAGTAGTTAAGAAAGTTTTTTCAATGACGAAAATATCAAGTGAAATGCGCCGCGGTTGCAAAATTTCTCCTGACAAGTTTTGTTATATTTGTGGAGAATTTATGCTGAAATCACAAGCCAGACCATTTTCTGAAAATGTGAGAAAAGCATATTTCATGTATTTCGGCGTTTCAATCAGAGATCAAAGGAAGCAGTGAGTTCCCTGTTTGTGATGTCACCTTTAGCGTGTCATTATTGCAGTGGATGAAAGGGAAGAGAAAAATTATGCCTTTTGCAGTTCCAATGCTATGGTGAGAACTCACCAATCATTTTAACGATTGCTATTTTTGCATGACAAAGACTGAAGGTTAATCCAAAAAAGGTAAGCGCAAGATCGAATATCCGAATTTGTCTTCTGCAATAAGACCTGTCCCTCATAATTCAGACTTACAGTACCGATTGCGCCTTTAAATTGGCAAGACATTGTTTTGGGAGATAATTGAGCTAGTAACGCATCATCAGGCAACTCCGAAGAACAGTATACCGACCCCAGTTTTACTCCAGGGCCCAGTTCCGGCGAGTCACAGTTCATTGTCCAAAGTGAATTAAATAATTTAGTACGAGATTTGGGGTTTTCAAAGCAACAGTCAGAACTTCTTGCTTCCCGTCTTAAGGAGTGGAACTTACTAGCCAAAGAACCAAAAATACGACTTTTAGGAAAATAAATGCCACGTTATCTGCATTTTACAACATGGAAAATTCGTTATATGCGTGTACTGATATCGATGGTTTAATTAAAAAACTCAACATCGAGCATTCTCCCTGTGAGTGAAATATTGTTTAAAAAGCTGTGTTATATAATGCAAATTTAAATATATATACCACTTGCCCATTCAGTAACCATGAAGGAAAGCTATGAAAATATGCGCATCCTTTTAGATGCAACAAACTACAATCGATAGAAATGACAGATATATGGGGATTTACAAGTTATAGCAATTTTACTAGGACTTCAGGGAGGATTTACAAAATATTGTTATTTTCTTTGTTTGTGGAACAACATTATGCAGCTAAAATTTGGGTAGAAAGTAGGACCACAAATAATAAAATTTAATTTTATAGAAAACTTACCGCGCAAGAACGCGAGAATATTTGTAAGGGGTTTTTAGGCAACAATATGCATGCTAACTACGAAATCCTAGTTAATGAACTTTTAGATTCCTACAAATAGCTTGGTTCCCGAATGGCATTAAAAATTCACTTTCTCCGTTCCCATTTATCATTTTTTCCTAATAATTTAGGTGCTGTCAGCGACGAGCAGGGTGAATGATTCCATCAAGATATAAGGACAATGGAAATTCGGTACCAAGAACATTAGGATCCAGCCATGATGGGTGATTACTGTTGGTTTTTAAAGAGAGAAGATGTGACCACCCATAAAAGGAAAAATAGAATTAGTGCGTTCCAAATAAATATTTGTGATATTTGCTTTTTTCTTAGATGTTAAATTAATATAAATTATAAATATAGTCGATATACAGGGTCAAAAACTTTTATCATTTTTTCAATACATATTACATCGTACCATTCTACATGTGGTTTGTCTAATGTAACAAGAAAACCTTGCTAAAACGTGTTACAACTTATTCTTGCCCATTTTCGTATTTAGATAGGTTCATTGTACTACAATATAAGATTCAGTTTTATGTTCAAAAAAAAAAAAATTTGTCGGCCAGTTTTATTAGAGAGGTTCATTGGAGTAACTTTATATACATTATATATATATATATATATATATATATATATATATATATTGTAGTGGTTCAACCAGCACCCGTATTCCAGCTCTACAATAGGAAATACAGATTATCTACACATAGAAAAACACCTGTATAAATATTAAATTGGAGGACGTAATTTGTGAAATTAGTATCGAAATGTAAATAAATTAATATGACGATAACTTTAAAATTTATAATTTACTTATTTTGTTTTTTAACTTACTTTTTATATTTAAATTTTTCAATTTCATAATTCAAATTATTCGCGCGAAATTACAGGTATTTAATTTTCCTACATCAGATTTATATCGATGCTAGTTAACCACGCCCACTAATTTAAAATTATCATGAACCCCGCGAAAGCGATCTTAACGGTACAATTTATAACTAATTTTATATTGAAAACTACATTTTAGGTATTTGTAAATTATTTAACTAATTTTCCGATCACATTAAGACTAAAACATTATGCAAATTCATATTTTAATTGATGCAAGTAAAGCGAAAACTTCGAGGCTTTTGTCGATAATTTAAATAGGCTGTGGAATAAAAAAGCCGAAGAACGGCGTCTGATATAAAATTTTTACAACAAATGGCCGTATTTTATTAACTTCGTGAAATTTTAATTATTTAGAATATTATAAATAAAAATATCATACCAAATTTTCGATCAATCGATAAACAAATAATTGGCCCAACTTTTGATATATAAATTTGAAGAATACCACGACGTAAACAAGAATAATCGAGCGAAGCATCTTTTTGAAATTGGGATACCGTCGATCCGAGAACCCAAAGCCGTTGAACACATCCAACGCCGCCAGAAATATTGGAGCAAGCCGTACTCTACATCTATCCCGATCACAGCGTTTCCAGATCAGATCCTAGAACATCGGAAACAGGTTCACATCCTACGTTTATTCCACATATATTACCTAAAAGTCAACAAATGCTTAAATAAAATTCACTATAAACAACTTAATATTCATATTAAATTTCGGAATTATATATTATTATAAAACATCAATTAAAACGTGCAATTTCAACATACATATTGCCTAAGATAAAACAATACTTACCTATATTATGTTTAATTTAAGAACCATTAAATATTTGTTTATATAATTTTCGTATAACCTAACTTTATCACCTATGAACACATGTGCAACATATTATTTCTTTTTATTGTCACCTAGCACGAAATATTCTTTTTATAATACAGTTTCCTTATTTCTTTAATTCAATTGTAGTTTTCTTATTTATTTCAATAAATTTTAATTTATTTTATTAATTCAATCTTTTATTTGTGTTGTGTAATTGTTGAGTTTGAGCTTAATTAATACACTAATTACATTGTACCTACGGATAATACACCAAACCGACGAAGATCCTAGAGATTTTAATTAATTTATGTACTCAAGCTCTACCGCAGTTAGTTGGTTATTTTACAAGATCACAGATAGCGTTGAACAAACTAAGAACCATATAAACTTATGGCGCCCAATTTTTGAATTTTAAATCATAAAGATTAACTTATATTAATTATTTTTCTAAGTTTATATTCTCATTGTTCTTAGTTTTACCAGCAACACAGCGTTATATCAATATATATATACAGACTGTCCCGTAAAAAACGCCAACATTCATAATTCCGTTATTTATTGTCCAGTTTTATTTAAACAAAAAGTAAATTTAATAGCATCAAAAACACTATAAGATAGCAGTGTTTTATTTGTTTTCAATTGTTTTCATTAATGTCAAACGACAGTCAAGTTTTTTATTTTAAATGGCAACATATATATTTTTGGCTATATTCGCATTGGATTTTTTTTTCTGAATTCAACGATGTATAACATGTTTATTTTTGATAAACGTTTATTGCAAAAAAAAAAACTTTATAAATTTCATCTTTGTTTTCCATTATTTATAAATATTCGAATGTGTCATGAAACAATTGAAATGTAAGTATTATAAATATTATTATAAGAAACAAAACACTTTACAATAAATGTTGAAATTGCCCGCCACCTTGTTCAACACATATCGCACATCTCCTAATTACTCCAAAGGTCGCATTTAAAAGACAAGCGGCAGGTACTTCTTGACAAGTGTTAATAATTCTTTGTCTTAAAATGTCAACATTTTCTGGAGTTGTTAAATAAACTCGATCTTGTAGATAAGCCCACAACCAAAAATCGAGGGGCATAAGATCCGGTGAACGCGCAGGCCACTCGATAGGACCGGATGTTCCTATCCACCTATTTCCAAATTGGGTGTTCAACAAATCAGTATTTACTCTGGCGTTGTGCGCGGGAGCCCCATCTTGTTGAAAAAATATTCTATTTAAATTTGCCAAAGGTAATTCATCTAAAAAGTTTTGGAGATTTTCGTGTAATAAAGTGTAGTATTTTTCTTGATTTAAGCAACCATCTATGAAAAATGGCCCAATTAATTAATCACCTAAAATGCCACACCAAACATTTACGTTGAAACGTCTTTGAAAATTATTTTCAATTACAAATCTCGGATTGTCTGCACTCCACTGTCGATGTATGTTTCTATTAAAAATACCGTTGTTGCTAAAAGTGTATTCATCAGACCAAATTATCCTTGTGTAAAAATTCGAGTCTTGTTCTAATGCATTTAAATAAAAACGACAAAACTGGATTCTTCGGCCAGGATCATTTTGTTCTAATGCATGAACTTTTCGAGCTATGTACGGTTTAAATTTGTGTTTTCTTAAAATACCATAAACTGTAGTTTTTGATACCCCAATATTATGTGCAATTTCGCGAATCGAAGTTCGTGAATTTTACTGTACTGCAAGAAGAACATCTAATTCCTTATCTTCGGAGAATTTCCGTTTTTGTGTTTTTGGTTTGGTAAATGATCCATAATTTCTTAAATTCTTTTCAATTCTCTGAAATATTTTCGAACCTGGAACTTCTCTGTCCGGAAAACGAGCACTGTACCGACGAACTGCTTGCAGGCGATTTTTATTACATTCAAAGAACACTTGTAACATGTCCGTTAATTCATTGTTATTCATTTTTAACGAAAATACGCTTTTTGTTGCGGCAAAACGTTCAAACAGGATAATACAGAAAACTTAATAAAGTCAAACTGACACTTAAGGCACATTGACATAATGCTAGTGGACTGGGCCAAGTCTACTTTAATGAAAGATGAAATTTATAAAGTTTTTTTTTTATTTTTTATTATTAGGAGATGTGCGATATGTGTTAAACAAGGTGGCGGACAATTTCAACATTTATTGTAAAGTGTTTTGTTTCTTATAATAATATTTATAATACTTACATTTCAAATGTTTCATGACACATTCGAATATTTATAAATAATGGAAGACAAAGATGAAATTTATAAAGTTTTTTTTTTTGCAATAAACGTTTATCAAAAATAAACATGTTATACATCGTTGAATTCAGAAAAAAAAATACAATCCGAATATAGCCAAAAATATATATGTTGCCATTTAAAATAAAAAACTTGACTGTCGTTTGACATTAATGAAAACAATTGAAAACAAATAAAACACTGCCATCTTATAGTGTTTTTGATGCTATTAAATTTACTTTTTGTTTAAATAAAACCGGACAATAAATAACGGAATTATGAATGTTGGCGTTTTTTACGGGACAGTCTGTATATATATATATATATATATATATATATATATATATATATATATAGGAGTCCTTGAAATAAAGGGATAATGTACGATAAATGGAAAGATGTAATTATATAGAATATAAATTCAAAATATCGTGTCAATTACAACGCGAACTCAAAAATCTCACAAAATAAAAACCCGCTGAAAATTGTATTACGCGACGGCTATGAATTCAAAATATTCAGAATGTGTATAAATAATAAATACCTCGCACACACATACGCTACAGCGAATGTTTACATAAGTAACAGCTGTCGATGTTATAAAAACTATAACGTTGTATGCTAATGTCAATAACCTCAATTAAACTTAGCTATTTATACATTCATGTGAATTATTAAAAATTTAAAAATTTGTATCACGTGGATGTTTTTTTTTGCGAGAAGTAACAAATATAAAATATTAATAATAATATAAAAAAGACCGCCTTTGCAGACAAACTCTGCAATTTTTATGTTT
This sequence comes from Melolontha melolontha, assembly GCA_935421215.2. Classification (NCBI taxonomy): domain Eukaryota; kingdom Metazoa; phylum Arthropoda; class Insecta; order Coleoptera; family Scarabaeidae; genus Melolontha; species Melolontha melolontha. The sequence goes on along the minus strand of OW285240.1, from coordinate 8,380,140 downwards.
ATAAAAACCCTAGAAGATAACATTATGTATAAGTTAGATAAATTGCTACGAAAGTAGGCTGTTAAAAAATTTATTGTGAATTTTTAAAGACGATGTATTCAAAGAATATATAAAAATGTGTGCTCTACGAGTATTTAACGCCCTGTTTGGTAACAATCTATCTTTAATTGAACACGTAAATGTAATCGTATCGAACGTACCGTAACGTTGGTATCGACAACTGAACGATACTTAAAGCGAGACTAACAATAATAAAACTACTTTTTTTTTGTTATCGTCGGTAAACTTTAAGATATCGTCTCTAATACTTTTTATAATATAGTCGATGGCACAGTGGCGTGACAAATTTTTTTAAATATCTTTGTAATTTTTTTCTCACTTATGAGTAGGAATTTTGGAAAAATGTTTTGGATTCATATTCTATATAATTACATCTTCTTTATTTTGCCATTCGTTGCCGGTGGACATTAAGCTCACCTCACTCGCGGAATGTTGCGCCGATGGGATGTTACTCGAATGAACCACCCTTTTAATTATCTTTTAATATTGAATACAATTCCTTCAATTTGCTATTTAGTTAACTTCTTCGATATCTTCATTTCTTAGAAACAAAATGGCTCTTAAGCGTCTCCACCTTAAGATATGGTATAGGATTCAAAAACAGTTTTGCGTATATTATTATCCTTAAGGCAATCTGTATCTAACGCACGAGGTTCATTATAGTTACTAAATGTCAGAATTATTCTCGGGTAGTTTATTTAATATATTTAAATTTTAATATTTATAGTTGTCGAATCGCTTTTTTCAAACAACTACTAGCCTCGTTAAGATGTTGCAATGTAAGTAAATATTTTACTTTGACTTCTTTTAAATTTAGAGTAAAAAAGTTTTCCTTTAGAGACTGTGATTAAACAGAACTTTAAAAGGCATACAGCCCTTTACCACAATTAATACTCGTATCCTAAATACGTATTTCAACAACTAAGTTGTCATCCTCACTAGATAAAATTCATAATCACAGTGTTGAACATGTGGCACAGTAAAGCTTGCATAGTGTTTTGCGATTCGTTGTCAATCGCAAAACACTATGCAAGGCGTTCCTATACACTTAATTCTACCTACTTGGGATGGCAACTTAGTTGTCGAAATACGTATTTAGAATATGAGTATTAATTGTGGTAAGGGGTTTTATACCATTTTTAAATTTAAACGACTCAAAAAAGCAACCCCGGTCCACTTTAATGCACAAGTGCGTGCAGTATTCAAAATGCGCTAAATTTAATTCTAAATTTTGTTGTATAGATTCGTACAACATCAACAACAACAACGAACTCGTAACGTTCATTATACTGCTACTTAAAAAGTTGCCGATTTATAGTTGGACTTATAGTTTGAGTGGCATATTTATAATACGAGTACGTATGAAAATATTCAATAATTTTTATTACAATAGAAAAATATATGTCAATTCTATTGAAACTTGAACTTGTAATTACATAATTTACGTTAATTAACTAATTTCAAAATTCCTTTTCTTTTTGTTAGCAGATTATAAGGAAAGCTATCATATATTTTAAAAAATAGTCATGTACGAGGGGCATTCGTAAAGTAAGTTCCGTTCGGTTATTAAAGAAAACACGAATCTCTTCATAGCTCTGCCGCCTGTGAAGTAAACCATGCTGTAACACTGTGCTGTAGTTCATCAGCGTTCTCAAGCCGTTAGCTCCGAAGCCATTTCTTCATGTTAGGGAAGAGATGGTAGTCGCTAGGACCCAAATAAGGGCTGTAGTGAGGACGCTCAAACACTTAAATCTGTCTAGTAGGACTACTGTGCGAGTGGCGGTATACGGAAAGGCGTTGTCATGAGGGAAAGCGATCCCCTAACTTAATAATCTATGTCGTTTGTCCTGAATAGCTCTACTGAGCTTCTTCAAAGTTTCACAGTAGATTGCAACGTTTATTGTGGTCCGTCGTTCCATAAAGTCTGTAATAAGGACATCTTTCTTGTCCCAAAAGACCATGACTTTCCTCACAGAAAAGGTTTGACGGAACTTTAAATGTTTCCTCACCGATTTTCACGAATTTTTTCCTCGACATTACTCACAAGTTCGTTCGTCACAACTGTTGCCCTTCCACTCCATTCTTCATCATGGACATTAGTACGTCTTTCTCGAAAGATACGGCGCCATCTTCTAACCATACTGTCACTAATGACAGTTTCATCATAAACAGGACAAAGTTCACGATGAACCTCAGTAGCCTCACAGAAATCGGATAACAGCACGCAATTCATATTCGGTGAGATTTTCAATTGCAGCAGCCATTTTAAAAGATCAAAATAGCGCGAAAAATGTACGATCGATTACGTCACTAGCACTGCCAGACTCACACTGAACCAGACGACACCGCAGCGCTACGATCGCGCTGATATCCCTACTCCTCTGCTCACGAGGCGGAAACGGAAACGTATATGAGCAGAACTAACAAGAAACATACGAGAGGTCTATGGAATTATTACTATATTTTTTTTGCTGTAGCTTACATAAAACAGATTAATAAATAATTAATACGTGCACGTAAACACATGTACATGTGAGGATTCTTTTATGTACTATTCTTTTTGATCGTGTGTTCAAAAGATTGCCTTTTGAATTGGTTTTTACTAGTTAACAGGGCCTTGAGGCATTTTTTTTTAATTTGAACTTGAGATTAAACTTAAATCAATATGCCAATGTCCTGCAGACACTATTTTAAATTTTATCAGTTAAGTATCGAATAATGTTGAATTAGACGTAGCGATATCAGAAATTTTATGTAAGAACTCCAGAAAGCTATAGGTGGATAACCAATTTCTAGCTTATGTGTACGTTATACATAATCATATATTCTTTCATTAAACAGAATCTTGAAAATTTACTCAACTTAACTGAATATTGCTTGCTTAACTTGGAGTTACAAAATTTGTCACAATGAATTATCTAATTTTAAGTTTTGTCTTCAGGTACGTTGGGTTCGACTTTTTCTTAGAATAAATACGGAGCAATTTATATACAAACTTAATATGGGCAAACTTTCAAGTTTTGTTATCACTCCTTAAAACGCTTTACTGAACCACCCGAATAGTTCTTATACGTACTTATACTTACTTACTTACTTATACTTCTACGTACTTAACTACAAAGTTTTACTCAAATCGGTATCTCGGGATTGGAGGGGTTTCCTCGTGAACCAACCAATATTAAAAAATATTATTGCTATACCCACCTGTTAACAATCTTCCTATATTTCGTATTTTTCTTATAACATTCGTTCTTATGCGTACCAGTTCGTACCAGGATGAAATTTAAAACAATAAAATAAATACAATTAGATGTTTCAAGAGCGGCATTATTTACTGTAACAGTCTATTTTCTTTTGACTTTTTCAGGGTGATTCGGGTGGGCCTGTAGTTTACGATAACGAAGTTATTGGAGTCATCAGTTCGGGAGAAAATAATGAATGCACTGGCTACGATACCCAAGCATCTGTTGCACGCTACTACAAGTGGATAACACGAAATATGGAAAACTTTTGAATTTAAATCACGCTTTTTTAGTGGTAATCTAAATGTTTTTTCATTCAATTGTGTGTATTGCTAGAAGTATTGTCATTCATATAATGTTTACATATTTCCAAAATATATGCATATAATACAAAAGCCTTTAAGCCTTTTAAAGAAATATAAAAACTTAAACAGATATAGATAAAATTGAATGAATTTTATATACTGAATACTACAATCTAATTTAATTAACTTTTCTCTATCGATTTTAAATCTTTAATTATACTCCTTTAATAGTAACTGGAACATTTAAACAGTTTGATCAATTTCAAAGTGAAAAAAATCAGCAAATTATAAATGTACCTTAACTGAGAAACTGCTATTTTCATCTACATTTTAATCTATCCTTTTTTTGTAAAAACTTGCAAAAATCACTTCCATGAATTCATAACACGTGCCTTGATAATTTATCCTTCTTTAAGAGCTCGTAAAGCCGGCGCCAGGCCACGGGCGTGCAAAGAGGCGGGCGATATTTCAGTAATATCGACTAAAGGAATAAAAACATTTGTTACGCCCGTATCTAAGAGGAAAGAAGCTTAACAATCGCGTACAGAATATCAGACTGCAGTCATTACAATTCGTTCTATACGCTGCATATTAAAAAAAACTGTAAAAGACTTCAATTGTATACTGGTATAGCCATTAAAAGCGTGAAATTAGTCACTTTACGAAAGTTCTAAATTTAGGCAATCTAAGTGCCAAGGTTTGTAACTGATACCGGATTAGCAGTGCTTCGTCGTGGCTTGTGATTCTACTTACACTAATTTGTATGTTATATGTGTACTGTATGCATTATATCTAGCAGCTGAAACTACTCGCCATTGAACTAATAGTAAAGACTAAAGCAGTATTTCTCAAATGTCCGAAACGAATACGACAATTTCATTAACAGTGCCCCAATATCCCAAAATCCCCAGAGGCAGTTTTCATCTGATAGGAAACGTACTTAAAAGCTGCGTTCTATTATTTTCAACATTTCCATTCACTGCATACCTTGATATTACAACTTACAACTTGATATAAAAGAAACTGCTGTCATTAAAGCATGTTAATTGAAATTTTAAGGGTGTCAAGTTGAAATTCATTTATTAACTATTTTCAATACCAAATAATAACTAATGCAATCGCAGCAGTCTTAATTACCGTTAGTTGAAACATTACAAATAGTAGATAACATACCAAGAGTGCTATAAACCTTAAGTGACGAGAAAAGTGCCTATATCAGAGTCAAATGCAATAGTGTATATGCATATTATAACATTTATCACATGTTTTATCATTTGTCATTATTTGTGTGTACTATTTTTAGTTAAAAATAAAGCTCTAATTTTTATCACCCTGTATTAATAAATGCATCCGAACATTTTTATGCGCACGCAATCTTATCTCAGTTGTATGATGTGTTTGGAAACGTAATGAAAAAATATACTTTTCGGCATCCGTTGAGTCTAAATTTCCCATAATTTATTTAATAATATTTCCTAGTGTATTGATTATTCCTTTTTCGTTTTTCTATTATTTAATTTTTGTCGTGTAGGGTTTATTTGAAATTTAATGCCTTCTTTTTGTATTCACATTTCATTAAGGAAAGTTATATTTAGTCCATATTCTATTGTTTTATGTAATTTATTATAGTGTTTGTTTATTATAACATGTCCATCTTTCTTTTCTTTCATAATATGTAGTGTAGAGTATAAATATTAGATGTTTTGTTTCGAGTGATGTGTTTCATAAATATTCAAGTATATAAATAGCTGCTTCTTCTCTTGTGAGGTTACGATTTTCATTAATTTTCTTGTAATTTTTTTATTTAATTGTTCCTACAAATTTAACATTATTTCTTTACATAACATTGTCAGTTCTATGATGTGTTAGGAAACGGAATGAAAAAGTTTATGCTTCTCTTAAAGATGTCTATATTAATATACTTATCCTCTCTCATATGTTATTAACAATTGAAGTGTTTGTATCTTTCTTATTAATATTTCATAAAAATTATAAGTACGAAAGTAAATTGATTTGTTTTGTATTTTTTTAAATGTAATACATAATTAAATGTAACACAATTCTGTTATATTATTTTTTAAATTTGAATATAATAACTTGAAAACGAAACAATTAAAAAACATTATTTTGTTTAATTCCTAGTATTTCATAATTATAAATAAGCAAAATTAATAGTATAATTTACCAAAAAAAAAAATAATCTTGACAGGGTTGATTATAATATATGTAACACGGTAAATATTCCATCAGAGCTTTTCTTTTCTTCTTGGGAATTATGCTCCATTTTTGATTCAGTGATTCAGGTTTTACCTTTGTTTGTAGAATGGTAAGTAGTATACATCGGATTTATGATTTGCTTATTCCGTCTAATTTTCCAGAATTAATATCAATTTGTCTTATAGCTCGATTAACCTTGTCTTAATACTTTCTCATTATTATATTTGACTTTTCTTAATGTTTAATGTCATTTTATAAATATCTCTATTACTTTCAAGTTTTTCTAATTCCTTTATGTATCTTTTGATTCTCTTGCGTAATATTTCTCGAGAAAATCGATGTATTTTCCGTTTACGTAGATTACATATTACTGTTAGATTACACATTAATGGTTATAAGTAAAGCTGGGTATTATATGCACACAAAAACTGAATTATATGCGCATATATATTTCCAAAATTCGATGAAAATATGCAGAACTTTTATTAAAATATGCAAAAGTATGTAAGATTTAGGTAATAGTTATACAACTAAATTATTGTTAAAATATTAAATAATGTCAATATCAATTTAGAGATAGCACAAGTATGTACTATATCAATATTTTCTTCGAAATTTTACAAAATACATGAATAATAAAAATAAACAGTAAGCTAAACAACGTAACTCTTATAGGATTGTTTCAGCCTTTACTTGATTAAATTCCATTATAACTATTATCGGGATAAAATAAAACAAATGTTAATGAATTTCACTTTTTACTTTACACCCTAACGATCGTTTTGCTCCAACCTGAGCTTCATCAGACATATAACTAACTTAGCAAGTTAGTTATACACATAGGACCAGCTCTCAACGAGCCATACCCGGCAATAAGTGGCAACAGCGAATCCCCTCTACGCGCTGTAGCTTACATTACCATACATTGCAGAGTTATGAATTTAGTAAGACTTAAACCGCGCAAGGATATAGTCGTTTGCATATTCGTTCTGTATACGTAATTTGCCCATTTGTTTCAGAGATAATAAGGTCGTTATATCTCCAAGTTATTATTATTGTATTCTTAGCTGCTACGGAAAAGTAATTTTAAGTAATAAAAAAACAATAACGTTTTCTAAAAGATAAAAGTAAAAAAATCAATAATAATAATCAATGCTCTCGATCATCGGACTTATGTATGCGCACGCAGAGTGGCATCGTACATACGTTGCCACATCGCATTACGTTCCATAGGTATATTGTTGCGTATGGCCCGTAGCGGGTTGGACCTATCGGTATGTCTTTAGCAAGTTCGTTATATGTCTGATGAAGCTCAGGTTGGAGCGAAACGATCGTTGGGGTGTAAAGTAAAAAGTGAAATTCCTTAAAATTTGTTTTATTTTATCCCGATAATAGTAATGTAACTCTTTGTATTTATATTTGCCTTTGTATAGTATTGTAAACATTTACAATTAAATGCTTTTCTAAAATCTCAACTGAAAATGATCTTTTGCGACCCGTTAATAATAGCTTCTATGCTGAAAAGCTTCGCTCAACGTCAACTGATGCAATTGGCGCATTCCTATATTTGCAAATAATTAATGGGCCCATCTCAATAGTTTCATCGTAGTTTCCTTGCAACACACTGGATATTCTACTAAGCTGATTAAAGCCCTCGTTTTTCTCTCTGTGTTAATTTAATTTTGAACTGCTTTCCTATGATACCTATGAACCCTCAGCACTGTTTTAATAAATACTTTTTTTGGCAAATTGATCAATAAATTAATATCTGGAAATGTGTAACCTATTCTGCGTATTCTAAGTAATTCTGCTACTCCGTTAATAGTATTGGCCAAATATGTTACGTGCATCAGATTTAGGTAATAAATCTTCAAATTCTGTGCTGACTGCACTATCGCTTCGAAATCTTGTTATCGTTAAGTTATTCGTTTTCTCGAATTCTTCTGTATGAATTAAAAAGGATTGGCCGGTGCAATTTTATTCAAAATGCCAATCAATAAGTTGGCAATCTAGCGTCCACAACTGTATGTTGTCCCATCGACTACGCAATAAATATAATTTTCGCCTATTGTTTCCTTAATTTTCATCATAGTTTCCTCAAGAAATACGTTTTCTTGTGATTAAGCGACTAGAAACTGATAGTTTCGTATACTTCTCTAAAAAATGTTTAAACGTTGAGAATCTTTGCACTTAAGAAGGCGTTACACAAGTCATAATGGAAACTATTCTGTTCTAAATTTTTACTTGTTGAAGTAAACGATTGATTCAGAATAGCTTGTGGTGCATTTTTAAATCTTATGATATTTCTTTTATGCAAATCCAACATGCTACGTTAATTGAAATTGGTATTGAAATATGAAATATGAAATTAAATGTAATCAAATATAAATATAAATATATAAATAAAATATATATATACAGCCCATAGTGAACTTGGAACGTCAAATTGTTAAATTGACCTTAAACGACACATGCACTAAAATGTAAATTGAGGTTTTAGTGACTGTCAGAAATATACTCCAGAGATTAGAGTTATTAGACTTGCCCTGTCACTATCACTCTTTCGAAACATTTGGAGAACAAGGAAAACATATTAAAGTCCATATAGAAAGGTTAACATGTCATCACTTTAAGTGATTAAGTGGGAGTCGATTACAATATTCAGAGGTGCGTCTGGAACTCAGAATATACCAACTGTGTCTTAGAAATACTGACTTACGAACTTGATTAATTTAAGTGAGATATTAGTTCTGTATTCGTTAACAAGTTAATATGCGATGACGGACAAAACGATATTGGCTGAGGAAATAATCAATGAAGTTTAAAGGCAAGTTTTCGAGAATATTCAATACATTTTGAATGGTGGAAATGAAGATATGATTCGCTATATACACCGTTATCTTTACAAAAAAAAAAACGTACCCCCATCATCTAGAGAAAATTTGAAAATTTTTACCTCTAGATTATCGCCCGTGTTATGAAAATTATAATATAGTCTTACAAGTTTTTGGTGGGTGATGTATACCCGTAACGGCTTCGCTAACTTAACGGTCATGCGTTCCTAGCGTTGAAGATGGGCTGGATGTTTCCGGGCTACTCCGGATATTACCGATTAGAATCTCGGCCAAATTGCCTGTGCTTCATTGTTTGTCGCCATGTGGTCTTCGTGTGAGTATCAAACGATATTCAATGTACACCGAAATAGGTGGTTTATATGGCGACAGGCATTACTTGTTCGACATCAATAATTAATTTTATTGGTTTGGCGCTGTTGTCTAAACCGTATGTGTAGTGTGCCCTCGAACACCAGTAGGTGAGATATTTTCGCGTTAAATTTCCTTGTGATATTTTTGTTTCTCAATGTTCATGTCTCCCTACTTCTAATACATACATAATTACCATCTGTAAGATTTTTATGGCTGGTTTTATAATTAATTGGATGTTGAGATTTGCCACTCGAGATTAGAACTAACAGAATTTAAGAATCTAACGAAGAAGTGCAATAGACCACGTGGACCGGAAATTCATCGAGGACAACGGGTGAAACGGAAACGACTCCATTTCAGCCGGCTAACCACGCACAATATTAGCAAGTAGTAAGCTAGCTCTGCACTAATTAATTACGCCGTTCGAATGGTTAAGTATTACTTAAAAATTTGGATTTGTGCTATGAAGAAAATCGGCGACTTGAAAATATTAAGAATCATAAATTTATTCTTTCTTTTGTCTTAGTCATTCAGTAATTTGTTTGTTCGTATGTTATATGTATTAAGATAATTTTCATTAGCTTATACTTTCTTTTGTCTAGAACATTTATTAACTTCTTTATTCGAAGGCTACAGAAATATAGGTCACATTAAATTACTTTTTTTTTATTGTCCTGGCACATATTAATTTCTTTGATCATTTGAAACTTTAGTACTGTTAATATGATTTGTAATTAATTTTATGTATTTAATATTTGCATGGAAGAATTTGGATTATATAGTAATATGTCGACACAATTGAATTAAGAATTATGTACATAAGAATGTATTTCTTTTTTTTTATCATTAGAGTTTGAAGAAAAGTAGAAAGAACTTTACGTGCATTAGGATTAATTTCGTTTTGTGAACGCGTACTTGGGATCCCAGGTAAACGTACAACGCTTCTTTCTTTTTTTTGCAACTATAATTTATATACAGCCTGTGATATACAGGCCGTACCAGAGTTGTGATCTCCTTATTCTTTAGGCATTTTGAATTACTAATTATAGAGTGTAGTAATCGGACATAATAGTTCTCGTGTGTACGTTAGCGCAAGTACGTTCTCCACGCGACGTTTAACCCCTAAGGCAAATAGCCCTTAAATTGCGGTGGCGCCCTCTTTAATTTTTAGTTAGTTTATCAGCATTTCGTTAAGAATCGCACGACCATCTTCACTAAGTTTTAGGCTGTTAGCACTGGCTGGCTGTCTTGTCAATTTAAGATAATCCCGCCCATGCAAGGTAAGTCCAAAGGGGGTTGTCGGGTTGCGCAATATTTTAATCTAGATTATGGTCCACCACCAACTGATCGAGTTGTTGTAGTTATAAAAACAAATAACTTTTGAATCGTATTACAGATTCTGTTAATTATGGTCAAAATGTGTGGGCTAAAACAAATAACTCATCGATAAGAAAAAATAATGTAGGTATTATAATATTTAACCGCTTTGCTTCTATAATCTTTAATATATATGGTAACTTCTAAGTAAAAAGAAATAATTTAAAATCGTTTATTTATTTCTATTCATAAAATAAGCTTTCCATCGCGGGGTGTGACGTATGGGTAACCCCACTGCTATTTATATTATATCCAACATAAAATATATACAAATCAGTATTGGCTTAGCTTTCATGTATGGTGCTCCAGTAATTCATAACCCCTCAGTTTTAATTTAGGTTTTTTGTATAATATTCATATAATTTTAAATGAATAACCTCCTTTTGTTCGCGTGTTCCTGCAATTTTTCAGGTAATATAATAATTTTTCAGATCATAAATGATTATATGATTGATTATAAATACGATATACATACACATGAACTTTACCTTCAAAATTTGCATATATTCTAATTTCATTATGAAAAATGACGGACGGGTGAACTTTAGTAAAACATGAATGAACTTATTCGAAATACGATACATGTGTTAGTATAAATTTAAATCACAGGTTCTACTTTCACGCTAACGATGATACTGCATTTTTTCAATGAACTTTATTAATGTTATAACATTTATTATAATAAATTGTATTCTGACACACGACCCTTACTATTTACCTATTCCCAGATAATAATTTAATATTTAATAATATTATATGATATATTCCGTTTAAACTACTTGCTTCTATTTCAAACATTGTTGAACTGATGAACAACTATATGAAAAAGAAACAACAACAATAAACAACAACATGAACAACAACTTCGAAACACTTGTATATCAATGGTAAAAAAAAATTGGAACAGCCTGTATATCGATGGGTAAAGAATCCGGAACAGCCTGTATATTGATGGAGAAGATTTCGAGAAAGCCTGATTATTTAATAAATTTTAATTTGCGTGCTGCCGCTGGAGCCATCTACCTAAGCTCGGTATCCACGTTCTGAACTAAAAAGTGGAGGGCATAATTTCTCGCTTCCCGGGCCGCGTGACCTCGAGAGGTCCAGAACCCGTGAATACTATCTACAAATTATCTTTAAACTAGTTCACATTAGCTTGTGCGTCAATTGTTTAAAAATTCGCCGACATGTAATCGTAATTTGTAAAGAGCAGCTCAACAATACCCAAATTTAAGGGTTTTGTAGGTCTCAAATAAATTGATAATTATTAATTTTTATCTAACGAAAACTAAGTTGGAGAGCAAAGTAAAATTAAAATTCGAAATCTCTGACTCATTTTACGTCATAAAACATTGAGGCCACTAACTAGGCCACACACAACGTCAACATTTTTTAGCGGTATTTTCTGAATATTGCTAATAGCTCAGCTTCTAGTAGAGATTCTTAAAAGCGAAAAAAAATGCCATCTACAGCACACAACATAGATGGCTTTCACAAATTTTCAACCATTTATTTAAAATACCCAGGATTTTTCATGCGTGAACTTTACCCTCCAAATTAGGGTGCGCACTAAACGATATTAAACACAATGTAACCATAAATAAAATAGATTGTCATTGTCACATACGCCATCTGATAAACTGTTTGCTAAATAGACTTACCAATCTATTATATCATGGATTATATTTAGATGGGTACAAGTCGCTTGAAGCTTAAAAATCGATAGAAATACATACAGGGTTATTCAATTGTTCCGGAATAGTTAAATATTTTTGAAACCATAGAAATTTTCAAAAAAATTTTCAAACAAAAGTTTTTCGTTTTGAGCACGCTATTGTAAGAACATATTTCTAATCTACATGTTGTTCGTGTTATCAATGGAAACTGTATTCAATTTGATTTTATTAAATGGAATACCGTGTATATTTTTACATAGCTGAAATCCTCGTAAGTTTTTGAAGTGCTTTTGTGTATACAATTATGTCTCTATTTCGCTCCATTCTTGAGATATTTTCTATTATTTGTAATTTTTCCCAAGCGTATGTGTTCTAGTTAGCTATGAATGATATACCTGACATTTACATTTAGACAGTAGCTCAATTTTATGTCAGAATTCTCGGTTGATAATTTCTAAGTAGAACTTTTTCTACCACCTTAAGGTAACTAAAGTATTAAAATAATAAATTGTACAAAATGAAAGTGCAATTTTTATCTAGAATGAATCAACTGACGGAATACGAGCGGTTGACTTTATTAATGATTATTAGAATTGGTGATAGAAGGAGGACGTTTAGAGATGCAAGAAATTTTTCACTAGCCTAACTGATGAAACCTGATAGTAGATGGCAGAAACACGTGTCTTAGGAAAATACGAGATGTATGACCATGTGTACAGTTACAGACGTGTATATTGCATATCTGTTTCATTTGTAGTTTCAACATGTACGAGTATTTCTTTCATAAATTACACAGGCCTGCATTTTTCAACTCTTTGAATGTTGATTTAAAAATGTTAACTGTTTTCTAGTAATTGGGTAGCGCTGATTTCAAATCTGCTTTTATTTTTTTTGTATCACGTAAGGTTATTTTTCAAACCAGTAAAATCAAAAAAAAATAGAAAAAACACGATTTATTTAATTTATAAGCTAGTTTTATATTATATTTAAAAAAATACAAAAATATACACATAGAAACTATTAGAAATAGTTATTTATTCTTTATGCTTCTTAAAAAAACGTTTTCGTTTTTCAGAAAAGCTTCGTTTGGTTGTTTTTCTGTCATATTCAGCTAAAGGAAGATCTGAAGGTAGTTTCTTGGGCAAGCAAATTTTTTGTTTCAACCTAAACCCCAGTACTTCAGAAAGATCTTTTGAAAGTCCCAAATCTCTTACTAAATCATTCAGTTCGGCTTGTGAAAATAGCTGAGGTTGGTTTTGACCTGAGGTTGATGGTTCAAAATCACTATCCATCTGTATGGAGCCGGAAGTTGAAGAGGTTTCAATATCTTCTTGTAGTACTTTGGGGGTATAGGTACATGATCACTGTGAGGAACTGGTCTGATAGCTGATTTAATATTGTTTGGGTACAAAATATGTTTCAAAGTTTTTCTATTATGCCCCTTAATATCACAAAGACAAAAGTAGCAATCTTCATGATTAAATTCCGGTTCTCTCCAAGCCATCGGTATTCCAAAAGGAAGGCTTTTTCTATTCCCTTTGGTCCAATGTCTTAAACCTTCTTCACATACCTTACAAACAACGTGCAGTGCCCAATCTTCATCTTGATCTCCTAATTTTATTTTGAAATAAGCATAATATGCATTTTTCACAAATTCACCAATTGGCCTCTTAAACTTTTTCAAGACGAAATATCCACAAATATAACAGAAATCATCTGGTTTGTTTTTGCAACACCGGCTAGACATATTTTTAAGCAATGTTTATTTATCAAATACCACGCACAAGACTAAAGACAAATTAATTTTACTTGTTTACTGATCGACACTCAGAGCTATAATGAAGTAAATGACATTAAAATATACATTTTATTTGGAGTGATAAACTTGAAATCCTTCTTCGCAGTACTAATAAAGTGAAAGCATAATAAATAGGATTTAGCAGGTAAAAATTCCCTGAAATCTTGTCCAAAATTAATACATGTAATAAAAGATTTACATCAGGTAATGAGAGCCTATTTAACAAATTTCTTTAAAACCACAACAGAAAATCATTTTTGGGATAATACCTAGAATTTGAAGTAGTACATTCATTTTAAAATTTATTAAAACGCCTATTATAAGTTTTTTTTTTATTTTTTTTATTTTTTTTTGTGCAAAAAAATTCTGTGGGTGGTAGAGATAAACTGTATTTTAACTAGTTATTGCTATATAAAAACTGAGCTTAACAAACAAAAATCACGTCATCACAAATTTTATGCAGGCCTGTGTTATCAATCAGTAATCATTTATTAATCTTGTAGATTTATAATTTAAAATTCTTTGAAAAAGGCATATTTTCCGAAATATGTAAGATTATTTTAAATATATACATATTAAAATAAAACAAACCTTAAATCGCCGACTAATTTAATCTACTATAACATACAAAAGTCAAGAAATAATTATCTATATATACGCTCATGATCAAAGTATTGCATATTTTTAATGTTTGGTGCTACGTGAAAAGTTTTGTTTATTTGTGACTATTTCTTGTCACAACATTTACACAATACAATATGTACTTTTTTAAATAATAAAAACGTAGAAAAACATATTACAAATAAACAACTGGCTCCCCGGTTGCCATTGTTATATTGTAATATTTTGTTTATTGGGTTGCTTCGGAGATAATCTTAGGTTATTGCTCTCTTAAGCATACTCAGACTACGTTGACATAAACGTCTACTTAGTACTGTCACTAAAATTGTACATACTCCTAACTACAGCGAGCCGATAGCTGCTTAAGTTATGTGGGTTTGAAGCAAATTGAAATATCGGCTTGCATATACACTAATTCACTGTTTGACGTATTCGAAAACGATATAGGGAAACCGGTAGATTCAGCAGACATCCTGTACAAGGCCGACCGAGATGCACAAGTGCAAGACAAAATCGTTTACTACAGCCCACACCTCCAAGAAATCGTACTGCAACGGCGTCTGAGTTTAGTGGACATCTTGCGGAAGCTACTGGAATGAATGTAAGTAAATTTACGCTATCGAGAAGGCTAAAGGAATATGGTTTAAAAGTAAAACGACCAGCAAAAGTTCTTCCACGGCACAGAACAGAAAGACGAAACTTGGTTTAAGAACATTTACCATAGACTGCCGAGCAACGGAGTAACGTGCTCTTTTGTGACGAAACATGGATTCTATTGTATCATCCAGATGGGCGTAACTTAATGTACAGATGAAGAAATGACCGTTTTGCACCATGTACTTTGATGAAAAATGTTGCTTTAGGAGGAGGCTCAGTGATGTGTTGGGCAGGTATAAGCTCAGAAGGACGTACTGAGCTTGTGGAGGTCACTCAAAGAATGACAGGCGGTACTTGGAACATGTATTTCAAGATCATGTTTATCCATACGCCGACTTTATTGGGTTTTATAGGTACAGATTGATCCATAATAACGCACGTCTGCACATTGCTGATATAGTACAACCGTATTTTACTGATGTTGAAATTGAGAGTGATCTGGCTTGCAGAGTGCGGATTGTAATCCAATAGAGCAAAAATTAAGAAACGAAATCCGCCTCCAAGAAGTCTACAAAACCTACGAGTAGTATCTGAGAAAGAATGGCAACAAATATCACAAGAGTATCTAAGAAATTTGATTTTTGGAATGAGAAGGCGTATTCAAGTTATATTAGATGCTAGAGGAAACAATACGCGATATTAAATCCAACTTAGAAAAGAGCCAACTAATAACTAACTGTTGCATTTATTTAAGGAACTTGTCTAAGTTTATTAATTTCTAATAAAAACACTTGCTTCTCAACTTTAGTTTCTGTTGTTACATAAAATTAAATAAATGTCGTTGATATTATGTTTTCTTAACAAAAAATGAAGAAATAAGGAACGGGTAATAAATTATTTAACATATTCAAAATATGCAATACTTTTGCTCATGAACGTATAAATATGACATTACATTATTTAAAATTTCTTCGATAAAGACACTAGTATCGAAACATGTAAGATTGTTTCAAATATATACATATCAAAGTGAACCAGACCTTATATCGCCGACTAATTTAATCTACTATATAATATAATATATATATATATATATATAATTGAAACGAAATTGTCGACCGTGATATATTATAAATAATTAATTTAAATTCGGGTAAGCGATCAATTAAGAAAAAAAAAAGCTCAGCATGCAAAGGAAACGTCCCACACGATAGACTTCAGCAATACCAAATTATTGGCGAAAATAGAACATATGAAAACCAGAATAATCAGGGAAGCTATCGAAATTGCGAAACGTCCGAACAATTTGAATTCGCGAGATGATACCCAGAGGCTACCAACAGCATGGAAACCAGTATTAAGCAAAGAAGTTCTCAACAACAAACAAAAACACCAACACCGCAACCCAGCCAGTACACTCCAGCTACAGGCCCAATGACACGGAGCCGCGCACACACTCAACCAAGTAACCAACCAGAACGCTAATCGGGTATATAATCACCATTCTAAACTCGACTACGTCAATTTACGAGTAACCAGAAGCAGACAGTTATCGCAGAACTGAAGATGGCAAATGTGATTTTTCCGAAACGTCGTCCAGAAACCAGTCCTGACTAGCAAAAGAAAAGTCGTAATTTACGTCGCTCCGAAATAAACCCAAAATAAGGGAGTTTCGAGTGCATTTTAATTGTGAATTAAGTGTAGAAATAATAAACAAGTGTACTCCATAGCTAATGAAATAGGTGAGTGCAAAATATATTATACATATAAAACGAACGAACAATAACAACAAATTGTAACACTGAGAGGCGGGTGACCTTCTAGAAGTTGATTCGGAGATCTCGCCTAGCGCGGTGTGACAAGAGTAGCGGGGGAGTAGTAAGCAAACAAAGAGCAGGCCCGGATTAAGGAAGTAAAGGAAAATATGAGTACTGGAGAAGATTCATTAACAGATGAGGGGAAAAGGAAGAAGAGCACTGGAAACTTACCAGAAGTATTTGCGAAGAGCCGCAAACTTACACGTACACCAACTAAAAAGAAGGAAGATGATGACAAATTAGAGATAATTATGAACATGATAAGGGAAATGAGAGGGGAAATGAAGGCAGAGCTACAGGAAATAAAAGACGAACAGAAGAGTTACAAGGAGGAGTTGAAGAGGTTTAAGTCAGAGAATGAAATGATGGCAAGAGAAAATAAGAAATTGAAAGAAGAAATAAAAGCAATTAATAACAAGATCAATAATATGGATAGAGAAAATAGAAGGAAAAATGTAGTAATACAGGGAATGCCCATTGCGAAGAATGATCAAATAGCACTTATAGAAGAAATGAAAACATTTATTAATAATAACCTAGAAATAGATATAAAGATTAAAGAAGCTAGGAAGATAGGTGATAAAACATGTCTACTACAGTTGGATAGTTTGAATGATAAACAAATGATCATGTTGAATAAAAGTAAACTTAATAAAATTAGAGAACCGAGAATATATATAAATGATGATATGTCTAAAGAAGAGAGAAATATACAGAAGGTAATTAGAGATAGGGCCAAAGAAGAAACAAAAGCCGGTAAACGAACAAAGATTGGATATCAGAAGTTAATAATTAATGGGGAAAAGTGGAATTGGAATAACGAGGAAGAAAAGCTCACAAAAGAATTAAAAATATCAAATAATCCAAAAAACCAATAGAAAGGATAAGAATGGATATGGAACCGGTAACGACAAAGGCTACGAAATTGGATAATCTATGTGGAGGAGACAAGGAGGTACTGACAAATGTTATGAAAGAACATAAGAATGGGAGAGAGTTATGGTTCCTGGGTACATGGAATATACGAAGTATACAAGGGAAAGAAATCGAAATAATAGATGAATTTGAAAAGAATGAACTCGCAATATTAGTAATTACCGAAACAAAGAAAAAGGAAAAAGGAGAAATGTTATTAAAAAATGGCCACATGTTAATATATAGCGGTGTGGAAAAAAATCAGAGAGCAAAGGCGGGAGTGGCTTGTATAATACATAAAAGACTAACTAACCGAATAAAAACATGGGAAGCTATTAACGAAAGATTATTGAAAATAGAAATAGGAGACAGCAGGACCGAAATAAGAACAATAATATCGGTATACGGACCAGATGAAAATGAAACACTTGAGAAAAAAGATAGATTTTGGGAGCAACTCACAGAGACTACAGAAAACTCAAGGGGCGCTATATACGTGTGTGGTGATTTCAATGGTCGAGTGGGGAAACGGGATCATATATATAGGACAATGCTAGGGAAACATGGAGAAGAAACTAGAAATAATAACGGTATAAGATTGCTAGATTACTGCCAATTGAATAATTTGATTATTACTAATTCGTTTTACCAACATAAGAATATCCACAAATACACGAGAGTACAACAGAGTAGAAACGAAAAATCAATAATTGATTACATATTAGTGCAAAAAGAGAGAAGACAGGAAGTGATGGATGTTAGAGTCAGGAGAGGAGCTGAGATATACAGTGATCATTATTTATTAACAGCTAAAATAAAAGGAAATACAAGCAATGAAGAACGAAAAAGAAAGACATATACAAAATCGGAACATACATCAATAAGAACATACAAGCTAAGAGAAAAGGATATAGCTTTGACATATAGAAATATTACCGAACAAAAGATGCAAGAAGAATATGATAATATAGAGACGACAAAGTTAAATGAAGCCTGGAACATCTTCAAAAATATTACGATTGAATCAGCTATTGATGTATGCGGCACCTTCAACAGGAAAAGTCTAAATAAACAAACAGCATGGTGGAATGATGAGATAAAGGAAGAAGTTAAACAGAAAAAACTGCAATGGAAGATATATCTGAATGACAGTACACCCACTCAATACGAGAAATATAAGCACCAAAGGAAACTAGTTAAGACACTAGTTATAAAGGCGAAAGAGAAAGCATGGACGGACTTCGGAAACAAACTTGAAATTAACAGCAAAGATAACCAAAAGTTGTTCTATAAAGCATTAAAGACATTGAGAACAGAAAAAGGCGCAGACCAAATACATATAAAAGATGCAAATAATGTAATTTTAACTAACGAATTAGATATTATGAGCAGATGGAGAGAGTATTTCCAAGATCTACTAGGTGGTAATACTATAATAACGCCCAGTATAGTAAGGAAAAAACAAGTAAATGAAGACAACAACGAAATAATAATAATGGAGGAATTGGAAGTAGTAATAAAAATGCTGAAGAATGGGAAATCGCCAGGTGAAGATAAGATTACATCAGAAATGATAAAAAACCTCGGGGAAACAGGAAGAAGATGCCTACTGGAAATAATCAACAAAGCATGGATAAAGGAAGAGATTCTGGATGAATGGTCAATAGCACTATTAATACCAATATATAAAAAAGGTGATTGCAAAAACTGTAACAACTACAGAGGAATTACTCTACTTAATACTATTACTAAAATCTTAGAACAAATCATAAATAACAAACTTAAAATAGTAGTAGAACCACACCTTGCAGAACCGCAAAGTGGGTTTAGACCCGGAAGGAGTGCCCAGGATCATATATTTACAATAAAGCAGATACTCGAGAAAAGAAGACTCCAAACAAAGAAGACATATTTAGGATTTAGACTTAGAGAAAGCGTTCGACCGAGTACCAAGAACAAAAATCTGGGAAAGCCTAGAGAATAGAGGTATAAGTAGAAAAATTATAAATCTAATACAAGGCATCTATGAAAACCACGTAAACTTCGTTATAAAAAATAACATGAAATCTGAGGGGTTCAAAACGGAAGAGGGACTGAGACAGGGAGGAGGACTAAGCCCGATGCTCTTTAACATATTTATGGATGATATTATTAGAGAATGTGATAACTATACCCAAAAAATGTGGGTTGGCTATAGGGACCTCCGTAGAGTAGAAATTGATATTGGAGCATTCGCAGATGACATAGTAATAATCGCAGAAAATACACAACAACTTAAACATAATCTGGAGGTTTGGAACGAAGTGTTACAACGAAACCAAATGAAAATAAATATAAATAAAACCAAAGTAATGGCAATCGGAGAAGAACAACTTGATATTACAGTAGGCAATGCAAAAATAGAACAAGTTAAGGAGTTCCGATATCTGGGGGCCATACTAGACGAGTCAGGACAGCAGGATGCAGAGATCAACGATAGAATAGGAAAAACAATAAGATTATACCATGCACTAAATAAAAACTTCATTAGCAAAACAGAAATCTCAGTTAAAACTAAAATACAAGTCTTTAAAACGTTGTACCGACCAGTCCTAACGTACGGATGTGAATCCTGGATACTCTCGAATAAGCACAGAAGTAAAATCCAAGCAACGGAGATGAAATATCTAAGAAGAGTCAAAGGAATAACCAGGAGAGATAGAATAAGAAATACACTAGTAAGAGAAGGACTGGATATCCCATCTATATTTACGTTTATAGAAAAGAGACAATTGAGTTGGTGGGGACATGTCCAAAGAATGCAAAATACAAGACTGGCTAAGCAAGTATACGAGGCAAGAATACAGGAAAGAAAGAAAAGGGGAAGGCCAAGAAAAACCTGGAATGATACAATAAGCAGTATATTGAAAGACAAGAATAAATCCTGGAAAGAAGCAAAAGGAATGGCGAAAGATAGAAAAATATGGAAGAAATTCGTACATGGCGAAGAATAACAGCTTACCCGACACCTTACGGTAAAAGGGTTATCAGATTATATATATATATATATATATATATATATATATATATATATATATATATATATATATATACATAATATATATAATATATATAATATATATATATATATATTAAAAATAATAGACTTTATTGGTTTAGCGACCTTTTATTGAATTTTGTTGTTTTATTCTACGACGTTTCGACTTTTATTATTATTCGGTCTTTTTCAAGTAACTAGAAACAAGAATTAATACAATGAAAACATGAGAACTGTGTTTGCTTTTGTGAGATTTAATTAACAATTAAAATTAACCTTAGATTAAAGACTGAATTACCAATTAGATTAACATTCATTCATTGTTTATTTCTGTAATTTTCTTTCTTTCTGTAATTGTAGTTTAATTCAAATTTTCAATTCATTTATACAGATTTAACCACTTTAATTTTCCTCACTCATTATTAATCTAAGTTTAAATTTTAACTTTAATTGTTAATATAATTGGTAATTCAGTCTTTAATCCAATTTTAATTCTAATGGTTAATTTAATTGTTAATTCAGTCTCACAAAAGCAAACACAGCTCTCACGTTTTCATAGTAGTAATTCTTGTTTCTAGTTACCTTACTGTATTGTATTTTAATTAAAATCTTCAATTCATTTATACAGATGTAATCACTTTAATTGTCCTTACTCATTATTAATCTAATTTTAAATTTTAACTTTAATTGTTAATCTAATTGGTAATTCAGTCTTTAATCTAAGTTTAATTTTAATTGTTAATTTATTTGTTAATTCAATCTCACAAAAGCAAACACAGTTCTCATGTTTTCATTGTATTAATTCTTGTTTCTAGTTACTTTAAAAAGACCGAATAATAATAAAAGTCGAAACGTCGTAGAATAAAACAACAAAATTCAATAAAAGGTCGCTAAACCAATAAAGTCTATTATTTTTAATATTAAGACACGGCCAATAAAATAAATAAGAAAAATTAAATTCTTATAAACACTAAATATATATATATATATATATATATATATATATATATATATATATATATATATTGTTATAACGCGATCCCTCGTACTAAAATATAACTCGTTGAGACGCCAAATGTAATAACATGCCTCCCTTAAAAAGTAATGTAAAATAAAATAAATACTCTCAAAGATATGCCTAAGTATGTAAACATTAAATATGTTAATAATCTTTGAGTAAGAGCACTCTTTAATCCCGGGTCTTACGTCGGTTCTAAGACAACAGACAGTATAGCAAGCATACATAAAATTTAAAAAAATAATTATAAATCAATAAATATATTTCCAAAAACAATTATTAATTTTTACAAGATTACAAAATACACTAGAAAAATCACCTCAATAGATATGCATAAAAGAGTATTGAGTTGCTCTTTTAACCCCTTAACTAATAATATTAATTGTTGCCTATACTATGTTTCTTATATTTATTAAAATCGAGTTTCGTAAACAAATGGAAGTTATACTACAAATAATTATAATAACAATGACATTATTCGCATAGGGGAAACCGGTATATAGTTGGAACATATTTCATGCACAATTTTTAGTATCAAATTTTTATTTATTTGAGACAAAGTTTCTATGGAAGGTTGCAATTGGTATTAAGTTTATAATGTTGTCAATCAAAATCAATTTTTATTACATAGTGTTGTTTTTTTTTCAATGGTCCCGGTATATACCATATGTCCCAGTACATACCACTACCCGGTATATAGTGGGACTTAACCTGGTATATTATGGGACACATTGGAATATCAAAGAAAAAATAAAAACTTTAAAATATTTATTATATACATATACGTATATGTATATCAAAAGTTAATGTAAATACATCATTTCACATCAATATACATTAAAATCAGTTAAATCAACATAAACTTAAATTTTTTGGAAGCTCGTTCAGTGCCCCTTGATATTTCAGGTTTAGGTAGTTTCATTACTATATCTTGTCCCTCTTTGACGTCATCATATTTCTTTTCTGGATATATAAAAGTCCATCCAAGTCCTTTTGTAAGATAGGCTAGATAGTAGTCAACATTTTCAATCTTTTCAATTTTGGCAACAAAGAATCTAATACTTTTCTTTGTAGAAAATATTACTAATACAAAGTTTCCTTCGGATAAATTTTCGTTTGCAGCTTCGTGTTTTTTGTAATGCTATCGTCTGTTGAATCATTGCAGAGTTTCTCTAGTTCCACGTCACTTTCCGAACTTGAGGAATCTGTAAATATTTTTCTCTTTAGATTGTTTTTAATTCGTTGCCCATTTTTATTCGGTTTATGTTCCTTTTGGCGTTTTTTCATTTCTCTTAATCGAATCTTTTGCATTTTCTGTTCGTGGGCCAACTCTTCTTTATTTGGAGTATCTGTTAAAACACTAAATTTCGCCTTTTTTCCCCTTTCTGTTGCCCTTTCTTGCCTGTGCCTTAATGTGTGGTCGAACTGCTTCAGGAGTTACTATATTCGTACTTGCTTTAATACTATGTGGCGTCAATACATTGATGGTACCAGCGACAACTTCATTACTAGTTGAAGGTCCTGGGACATCGGAAAGTCCTGGGACATCGGAAGATCCTGGGACATCGGAAGGTCCTTCTGGTTCTTGCACTCCGTTCAGCATGTGTAGCCTAAAATTTTTCCTCGGAAAAATGAAAAATGGGGGACAAATGTTCCATTAGCACATATAGTAGTGCACATTGTGACTAATGTACCTCTTTCTCCACTTGTAATCTTTCCTACTTGTTTTTCTTTCTTACCTGCCAGTATTTTTGGAGGTTTGTGGACGTTTGTTACGGCGGTTTCGTCGCAATTATAAATTTGAAATCCTTTCACCTAGTGCTTTTCTATCACATTTTGCAAGTTCTTATAAAAAAGATTTGCGCTGAATTTATTAAAACTTGTAGCCCTACTTAAGTTTGTGGCTTCGGGAGTTCGAAGGCTTAAGTTAGGATGTCGCTTTCTAAATAAATGAAGCAACTCATTCCTGCAATTTTGTTTGCTCTCCATGATTGAGGAATATCTTTCTCATTAGCTATTGCATAGTGGTAGGCTAATTCTTGTGTGTCTTTTAATGTCAATCCATAGCACATTCTAGAAGCCTGTAGTAGGTATTCACTTAAAAGATTTTCTTCCTCTATTGTAAATACAGATTTGAAACCGTGTTGTCGTTTGAAATAAAAGTTTTGGGGTTCCCCCTAAAGGTTTTATACTTCAAAACTTTACGATGA
The DNA here is from genome assembly GCA_935421215.2 of Melolontha melolontha. Taxonomy (NCBI): domain Eukaryota; kingdom Metazoa; phylum Arthropoda; class Insecta; order Coleoptera; family Scarabaeidae; genus Melolontha; species Melolontha melolontha. The sequence continues at coordinate 8,356,044 of OW285240.1, read as the reverse complement.
AGGGCTGATTTGCTAACACCAAATTTGATCGCTACTAATCGTACTGCGAGTCCATTCTCTGTAACAACATTAATGGCATTTTTCATAGCTATCTCGTTTTCTATATGGGCTAACTGGCTATTTTCCATTGTTTCCGTAAGATTAAGATTGTTTTTGAATATTTTGGCATCTGCAAAATAAACATAGTGGGACAACCTAAGAACACGTCCCACTATAAACCATCACAGAATGTCCCATTATACACCACCACGAGTTCTTCAAAAATTTAAATTTTTTAATTTCCCATTTCTGTGTTGGTGCGTTTCTGAGCTTAACAACAGAAACCGTATGCGTTGGTGAGGTTATGATAAAAATATTGAAAGAAATTTAAAAGTAAATAGCTAATATGTTATGGAAAAACCGAACATCACACAGAAAAATTACAGTGCTACCTTACCTTGACTTTCTTAATTCTCCAAAACTGTATAATATTTAATTTGCCTTTCACAACTGTTGCACCTCCGACACACCCAAGATCTCACACTCAACTGGTGGTAGTGATAGATAAATATTTGGTAATTGAAAAATGCAATGTCCCACTATATACCGTGTCCCATTAAATACCGGTTGTATATTATATATTGTGATATATATATATATATTGTGATTAAAAATTATATTTTACCCAAAGATAACAGGATTTTAATATGGTTTACTAAATGAAATGGTTAAACAATGGCATTTTAAAGGCTATCCATATGTAGTCCCACCTGGGAATACCTGTTGTTTTACGGAGAGCGTGAAGTTTTCTAGAAGAATATTTAAGGTTCAGCGGTGTTCACATAATAACTGGAGCTGCAACTACTTGGGTTTGTCTATAGAGGTACTCTTTTTAGAACAGGAAGGTTTTCTTTGCGAAGGCCCACTTTCTGGATAAGTTCGTTGGTAAATGTACCAATTTTAATTAATTTAGCATTTTAAATCATTCTCCGTTTTCTAAATTATGTTTATTTAATTCGTTTTAGCGAATATTTCTGGAATTAACTGGCTTTAAATCGGAATAATTCTTGATATTTATTATTGCTAAGAATAAACCACTTTTTCCTTCGAAAACTTTCTTCAATTAAGGTAATTACTTTAAATATTTATTTAAAACAACTTTTATAATTAAATTATGTTTATTTCTTGAGTTTTTGAATTTTCAAATTGATGCGTCGAAAAAGCGTCGTTTCATTTACAAGAGGTGCGAAAATGCTCTCGAAACAACTTTTCTTTTTTTGTCATTTGACCAAAGGAATCTACTAATAATTATTTTTATATTAGTAAAATTTTGCTATAAATCGAAATAATATAGATAAAGTAATTTTATCAATCTTATTAAATTATTTTTCTGAATATTACTACGTTCTTTTCGTTCGAATTCCATTAACAGTTATTCCTGATAAAATAATATTAATCTGACTTTATATCATCACGTGATGAAGGTTGCATACTTTAACAGGGGTTAATCAAAAGTTAAACTAACACTAACGTTCAAAATTATGTGTACATTAACCCTATAATGGTATCGTTATTTTCTAGTACATGACTAGTACAGTGGTATCGCATATGACACATCATTATATCTTTAACTTTTATATAGTTATCGTTCAAAATAAAAACAAAAGTATAATTTTACATTAATTTTATTATAAAAAATAAAATGGTACAAAAATATAAAACAGTTATTCTCACAAAAATACTAATTACAGTTCTTCACTGCAGGGAGGACAAATAGGCCTTCTGTGTTCAGCACAAATGTGTTCACCGCATCTCACACATAGTTCTCGACCTTTTCTGTTGGCATTTCTAGGGCAAATATGACAACGTTTCTGACCGACAGGTTGATTTCTTTTTTCCAAACTAGGATTCTTTTCTTCCACACCTAAAATATCCTGAATTAGTAGACGTAAATATCTGGATATTGTTGGCACATTCAGTCTGCTTTCCAATTGTGGTTTGATCAATTGCATGCCTAAGTTTTGAAGAAATTGTCTTCTTGGGATGTATTTATAAGCACTATTTTGTTTTTGTTTGTTGGCGTTATAGATAACATAAGCATTGATTCCAATTCTATCTATCATTCCATAAAATACACGTAAAGGCCATCGACGGGTTTTTCATGACACAGTTTTTGAGTGACACAATTGATCATATGTATCTACACCACCTTTCGTCGAATTATAAAATAGAATGATTTCGGGTTTTTTAGTTTCGTCTTCAATTTCGCCATAAGTGTGAAAAGTTGCCAACAACAAAACTATTTTATTCTTTTCAGGTGAAAACGAAACCATAGTTTTATTTTCGTCGTAAGCAAAATCAGCGCTAGGAACAGTAGCTTTTTTCTTCAAGAAAGTTGGCGGAATATCTGCTTTATTTTTACGTAACGTTCCTACCATGGTTAGTTTCTTTTCCAATAATTTATTTGCCAAATTCGAGGACGAGAACCAGTTATCCATGGTAACATTCCGGTTTGTTCCATATATGCTTTCACACAGTTTCAGGACATATTGAGTAGGTAAAGTTTCAGAACTTGTTCTTCTTTCTTTTCCAATATATGGAATAGCAGAAAGCATGTAAAATGTTTTAGAGTCGCACATCATAACAATTTTTATGCCATATTTATCCGGCTTATTTGGAATATAGATTTTGAATGGACATCTTCCTCTAAAACCAAGAAGTTGTTCGTCTACAGTTACATATGCGCCAGGTGTATAATTTTCTGAACACTTTTCAATAAATTTATCCCACAGAAATCTGATAGGTGCAAATTTATCATCCTTACGCTCTTGTCTGGTATTTTTGTCATCAAAGCGAAGACAATTAAGTAAAAACTCAAAAACGTTTTCGTGACATGGTTGTTCTGAAAATGGGTAATCCATATTGTCTGGACCATAAATCAGAAGTACTTAGAGAACTTGTTTTTAGAACCCCACTCATATACAACAGCCCGAATAAGGCCAATATTTCTTGTCTATTAGTACACCCTATAAAACTTTGATTATTAGCATATTTGGAGGATTGTCTTGTTATTTCTTGGTTTGTGTGTTGAATAATACAATTAATCATTTCGTCGGTGAAAAATAACTTCCATGCTTCAATCTCATCAGCAGCTTTTAATGCGTTTGACTTTGGCCCTGGTAATCGAAGCACAATGTTCTTTTGTACTGTACGGCTATTTTTTGAAAAAAATGGTGATTTATACCATTTGTAACCATTTTTTCCATAAATTGCCTTTCGACGTGTAACAGATTCTTCTTCGGACTCTTCTCCCTTACTGTTAGACTCGACAGAAAAAGTATCTGAATGCTCACTGTCTAAAAGTTCCTCATCTTCAGATACACTGTCGTCGCTCACTATTTCTGGAACAATATTGTCCAAATCTGTTTCGCCTCTCTCGCAAGAACGTATAATATCCTCTAACTCTGCTTGAGTCAATGCTTTACTAGTGGAAGCCATATTTTGTAAATTAAAAAAATAATATCAAGAATGGTATTCTGGAGTCGTATGTGACACAACCAATTGCTATCGATACGTAAAACAGAACAGAGCACTTACAACTACCGCATTCAAAGCTGTACTGACACGTCGAGAGGTACGTAGGTGGTCGCTAACTTCTCTCTTCAATTATGCGTTTGGGAATGAGATAAAATGTAGCTGTGTCATAGGCGTCACCAACGTACCATTCTAGGGTTAATATTTTAATCATAATTAGCTTTAAAATACTTGATTTAACGTGATATTAGGTAATGATAAATTAATAAATGACTAAGTAAAATAACTAAGCAAATAAAAATATTCAATTCAACAAATAAAATTAGATTATATGATGGCGAGTGTAAGGTCTTGAATGACATCTGCCTTAATGTTGATGTCGACACTTTGACAGGCATGTCATTCTAACACTGCTTAACAACCGATGTTGTTCACATTATCACCTGGAGTGCCCTTTCTGGAATTGGTGAATCTTAAATATTTCACAGCTCCGTAATGCAAGCAATTAGTTTTACTTCGTTTGCATTTTGGGATCTAGATTGTTGTCAGTTTTCTCTGGGGCACGAGTTCTGGATCCTTTGCGCACATTCAGCTCTACTGCCGAAATATATAAAGTTGAAAATGTGTTGCGATTTAATTTCTTTTTAGATGTGGTGTAGACCAGCTTTTATCGAATCAATTACATGATACAATATTTATTTCCGATATTGAATAATCTAAATCTCGATATACGTTAGGATTTCCTGTTTGTTAAGCTAATAAATCCGCTAATATTTTTATACTGATAGATCGATATTATCAAATCGAACAATAATATTAAATTATCGACTATCGATAAACATTTGTGGTTTTAGTTATGCCACTAGTATAATATAAAGAATATATTGAATAAATTTTAAATTCACTTAGTCTCCTACATTTAACCGAACATGTACTACCGTTTGCTGCATTTTTGTTTGTTGATTGCAGTAATTACTGCATCTCCTAAAAGGAATGGTGAGTTTGTTTTATATTTTTTATTATTCATATTTTATTTACAAATTGATTCGATCAAATTTATGTTTTATTACAAAATTTATTGTCAAATTGTTTTGCCACTTCTTCCACCGTCAAAAGATGCTTTTGTGATCCTGCTTGTTACCAAATTTACATCGCCCACATGAGTGAGATTCAGATTTTCTATTCCAGGTTCAAATGTTATTCAAAATTTCGTTTGATTCATGGTCATTTCTATTAGGGGAATAATTTCTTTCTCCATTCCTAAAATCGTTTCTTTTCCCCCATTAATTTAATCAATGCATTTGTTTAAAGGTGATTAGTATAACGTACAAATTTTAGTTTTTTCATAAACATTATTTGTCTTTCAGTAAATATATGGTTACTTAGTAACATACACGATATGAATTCACATTGAAAGTTCCTCATAAATATTTCACTGCTATTAGCGCTGTAATAATTTCTATATCATGTCCGCAAAATCTTATTTATCATATAATCTATTTTTCTTTCCACATCTTCTATTGAATTGGAATAGGAAGATTTTTAAAAAGTTAATTTCCTATGTATTTCTCTTTAAATTTCAGCCAACGATCCTTCTGTTAACAATTTCTTTTGTTAATATTTTATTTTAAGTTAGTTTCCGTTTCAAATAATTTGAATGTAAAGAGCCTGGCAAAATTAACGCGTCCTCCTATAAAGGAGTTTATATCGAAACTAGTTTCCTGGAATCCACAATCGTGCGTCTAGTACCGACTATTGCAAGTTGAATTCCTTATTTGCATATCTGATTATATTTAAGTATATTCTATTATAAAACAAATTAATACATTATGTTTTCCAGTTACATGAAATTCATTAATTACATGGAAAATATGCGTGCACACGTTTCATGTCTTTTATAATTCCTGCGAAAAATATTATTCGTAATAAATAAATAAACATATTGCAAACCAATGCTTTATATATTGCAAATATTAAATAAAATAATAAATAAGAAATTAAAAATGGAGTAATGTTATTGAGTTTCTTTTTCGGTTTACTGTAATACACAATAAAATTAACAGTAGTGTTGTATTTGACATTTAATTGAAGTCAATTATAATAGAAAAGTCACTGTTTTAATTGAAAAATATTTAATGAAATGAAGTTAGTAGATTGTTCGTTACATGTAAATTAAAATCTTTAAAAAGAAATTACATCATATTTATAAATTTTATACCTTTACTATAAAGATTACCTGAACATTACAACCAAGATAAAGGAAGACAGTTCTTGCTAACCATCTGCTTATTTATCTTTTGTTGATGTACGCATTTTGCATATAGTAACGTGCCTTCAAAAACTTTCCTCATTAGAGACGACCATGTTTTTTTTTTAATGGTTTGTGAGAGTGCTCGTAATCTGCCATAAACGTATAATTTTGATAGTTTGGTTATGTCATGTAAATGTGTGTAATAATTAGAAATTTAGTTTTTGAAAAAATATTTATTGCAATAGTCAAAATTAAAAGAAAATAATACTAATGCAGATGTTGGAAATGTTGACCATTATTTTGAAGGGAAAGTTGAACTCTACGCTTTCATGCTTTCAAAGCCATTTATTAGGATTTCTTGTCTCATGCTCATGTTAGCACGAGTATTCACAATAGCATTACGAAGCTCTTCGATTGTGTTATGTCTGGTCTTGAAAATGGTATTCTTTAAATATGAAAACTAAAATAATCTAGAATTGTGAAATCTGAAGATCTTAGAGGAAATAAATAATTCTTGTATGGAAAAATTCTTGCAAAAATGCGATTGTTTCTCGAGATTTATGTGTTGGTGCATTATCTTGCTGAAAATATCCTTCCGTAAGTTCATTATCATGATGTTCATTAATAAATGGCTCTAATAATTTATTTCGATATGTTTCAGCAGTTATGGTTTGATTAAAAAATATAGGCTCAATAATTCGTCCTCTTGAAACTGCTAACCAGACGCCTATTTTTGTGAATGCAGCGTAATTTCCACAAATTTATGAAGGTTTTCTGCATACTAAATTCTCATATTTTGCTAGTTTAAATATCCTGAAAGATGGAACCAAGCCTCATTCGAAAAGAAGCATTCGTCAAGAATGTCATTATTATTTATGTTATTCAAAAACCATAGACAATAAAGTGTTCTCGTAACGAAATCTGCCTGTTTGAGTTCCGAAACTGCTTGAATTTTATGTGGAAACAACTTTAAGTCATTTTTTAAAATAAGTAGTGTGATATGTTCCCCCGACAAATGAACTTGTAATAGTTTTGCAAATGATTGTTTGGGTGAATTGTCCATTTACCGTCTAATATCCTCTATGAAATTTGCTGTTCGTTTTCTAGGTACTCCGCCACCAGGTTTACGAGTTATTGCCCTTGTTTCATCAAATTTAATAACACAAGCTTGAATATGTTTTTGCAATGATGCATAAGTAACTTGCAGATTAGGATATTGTTGACGGAAAACATGTAAGCACTGATTAGTGGAATAAACCCAATCCAAATTTTCTAATTTTTGACCAGTTCTATGGTAACTTTGAATAATAAATTTTATGTTGTAACTTTTAACATAAAAAAAAATAATTTAAAAAAATTTAAGTATTTATAATTTGAATTTATGTATGGCAACTGCCAGAATTTTAAGTTTTCTAAAGCTTCGCATGTGCACCGATCTTTGATTACTTAATTATTTAAAAAACAATCTATACTATAATGAGGAATACTATAATGAGGAAAGTTTTTGAAGCCACGTTACTGGTTTATTCATTATAAATTAGCCACATTTTATCATCGTTATTATTGTGCACATAAAAAAAAGTTGAGAAAAAGTTGTGAATAAATCTTTTTACATGCCATCAAGTACACAGTGGCGTGCAGATTCAACATGATATAAAAAAATAATATTTTTTTAACTGGAATACCCTATACATTGCTAAATTTTTATAATTATTTTTTTTCCGAAATCGTCAATAAAATGACATAAAATCGTCAGTAAAGTGTCTAAAATCGGCACTAAAGTAGTTCATTATATCATTATACTACAAATTTGTGTATTGCCGGTTGCGCACATTGATCAGTAAATTGTCAACGGTCATATCTGCTGTTATAGAAATTCCATCGAAAAATATAGGTGAGTGAAAGTTATTTTATCATCGTTCAACTTCAATGATAAGTTATTTAAGTTTAAGTTCAAATAAATAACTCCAAACAATAAAAATTTCAAACAATACGAATTGTCATATTATAATTAACGTAAATTTGTTTATAATTATTTATATCATTGACAATAATGACCTAACCTCGAAAAATAGTTTTACACATGTTTTCTCCAATTTTGCGATTTCGGAAAAAATTTATAATGCACCTGGACACTTAAGTTATTTTTCATTACTCATGTGTTTTATTAAACACACTGTAATTATGGAAAAGCTAGCATTATTGATGTAAGTATTAAAATGGCAAATATTATGTTTGATACGTGACATTTTCTCAATAAAATAGTCAAAATGGTTTACAGTGAGGATAAAAAAGTGCAAATATTTACTTGTTATTTACAAAATAACAAAGATTTATTCAAGAATTTTAAATACAAATAATTAATAAATTATGAAAGATGTTTGATGTATCTACGATTATTTTCAATGCATAATTGATAAATTTGAGTACATCAGTACGTTAAGCACGCATTACGCATTTGTTACAAATGAAATAGATATTCATTACACACATCTGTGTCTGTACACATGGACATAAATGTTGTATTTTCTAACATTTACTTCTGCCAAGGAGACGTGTTTCTGTCACTCAATAGACTTCGTCAGTTTGGCTAGTGAAGTAAAATTTGATGAAACGTCTCTTTTGTGCGTCAGATATCACCAGATTATCTGATGCCACCTGATAGGACAAAATTTGCTATACCTATGAGGCATTCCATCAAACTTTACTTCACTAGCCAAACTGACGAAGTCTATTGTGTGACAGATACACGTGTCTTTGGCAAAACTAAATCTTGGAAAATACAATGTCCATGTGTACAGATACAGATCTGTGTAATGCATATCTGTTTCATTTGTACCATAGGGTCAAGTTAGGACTATAAAATGGTCATTTTATAATTCTGTTATTGCCTATCCATACCGGGAATACAATATTCCAATGATACTGATCTTGTAGGACACTATGCGAAGTTACCCCATCTTGCATCCAAATTATATCAAGTTCGGCCTCTGAAAAATTCTGTATAAGAATATTTTCTGCTCCTGGATAAATTCTTTCCAGAGAGATAACTCAATTATAAAATATAGGCCCAACAGTTTTATTGCAGAAAATGCCACAAGAAACGCTAACAGATTTTCTTCCTAACTTTAATTTTTTTTACCAGTCTTCTTCTGTTGTATTTGTTTTTCCAAGTCCTCCGACTTTTTTCTTTTTTATTTTAGTAAAATAATCGGGATCTTCATTCAAAATTTGATAGATATCGCAACAGAAATGCAGCCTTTTCTCTTTGTAAGTCACTTGTAAAAGGTATTATTTACATTCCAGTTAATCTTTTCTGACGGTGTTGAACGAATTGATATAACTCACTATATGCTCTTTTTGTTACATGTTCATTTTTGTTATTTTCATAAAATAAGTAAATATTTGCATTTTTTCCTCACTGTAAACAATTTTGTTTATTTTATTAATAGACATACCTTTCCTCCGTGAACACTCCGATCTTATTGTGGGTTCATTTCTTGACAGTCTACGTAATGTTTTTCGAAAGCAGTTTTTGTATAAAAGTAGTATAAACAGCGGTCACAATAGTTATTTACGAACCAAGTGCGTGAAATCATATTTCGCAAATGAGTGACCAGTTTAAAGCGCGAGCCGTAGGTGAGCGCTTTATGGTCACGAATTCGCGAAATATTTCACTCACGAAGTTTGTACAATATTTTTTGTACGAGAACTATAAACAATAATAATATTTATATAAAATATAAATATAATTTCAAAACTTTTATATTTATAAGTATTTTTAACAATATTACTAGCATCTGCCAGGATGGCCGGGCGGTCTAAGGCGCCGGACTCAAGGTTTACCTTGCCCGTTATGCGGGTTCTCGAGCGTTCTGGTCCTCTCTGAGGCTGTGGGTTCGAATCCCACTTCTGACAAATTTTTTTTAGTTTTCTATAAATTTAAAAAATAATATTTGTTGCTGTTCTGACATTACCTTCCAAATATAACAATTTCTATTTCATTTCCTTTTATTTTCATAGAAAAACAACGAACTGGGTAGCATATTATTAAGGTTAGGGATTTATGATTTTAAAATGTCACTAAATTAATCAAGTTCCAGGAAGTACCAACTTTACTTTGACGCACTCGTGTTTAAAGTGACTTTTTACGCACGCAAATCGAATCGCGAAATGACAGGTTTTGATAAGCGAGTACAAAAAAATAATTTTTGTTATCATGTTTTGAAAACTTTGAAGATAGGAGGCGAGATAGATTCGTAATTCATACATAGTGATATCTAGGAGTTGATTTATTACCATCCTAGTGCACTTCATTTTCGTTATAGTAAAAGTCTTGAATAAGTAGCAAATTCACATGCTTAGTTTGTTTCATTTTCGTTAGGTACGTAGGTATGGTAGTGAATTTTTCATTAGGTTTTTTCAAAATATAAATATTTACTGATATTTCGTTTTGCTTTTCAAACCGTGGAATTTGTTTCCTTGTCATTGGGAACTGAATTCCTGTTAAATTTAGCACAGATGATGGGTTCGGATACTTCGTAACTCTGTGTGGGTTCTCATTCACTGGATATAACGCAGATATAACGGCCCATGCGAAACATTTTCGATAATTATTTTTTAACACAGGTTTCATTAATTTTAATTTGTTTAGGAAGTTCAATATAAGATGATCCTAGTTGAGGTTTAAATTTATTAATATTTATTTGGAGATTAATAACAGTTGATAAGGCTCAGCTACTATCTCTTTCTTGAAACTCGAGATCGGCGAGAATTGGTTGTTGTATGTAACTAACAAGTCGTATAGGTTAGTGCCTTGGTAAATTTGAATATTTTTAGTATTAAAATATTTTAATACATTAATTTCCTCTTCAGCCTGTTGCTTTGTAAATTCGCCACAAAACAATTTGTTTACCTTGATGGCCTCTTTCTTCTTTAATACATAGCATCTTGAATGAACAATTTCGGGTTTAATAACACCTGTTCGAATACGCCCTTGAAAAGCGGATTGAATATCTTCCCATTTAACATGGTTAGAAGCAGTATGCTTCCTCAGTAAATAACTCCCTCCAGCTATTTGAAAAACACGACATTTTTATTTGAAACTTCTCACCTCAGCTATTATCTTTGTAAGTTATTGTTTCTCACCAACATTTTTAGCACTATTCAACGAATTATTTAACGCTCGAAAAGTTTGAATACATTTTTTATTCGGGAAGCCAGAGCAACCTATCATTTTCAATATTAGCATTGAAAAGCATATTCATTTAATTAGAAAATTATGATCACATTATTTTACATACACAATTTATTAATCATAACATCTGACGCAGCGCCGAGGTCTCGGGGTGGCCGCGTATGAAAATACAGTCGATTATAGGGGCGGTATTTTCAACAGCTGCAGCTCCCCCTGGCAACCTCGTTGCAGGCTCCTGTTACTCCCTTGTAGACCGCTGGTACCCCCACGCTAGGAGGGCACACCTTCGTGCGGGCACCCCCTTTGCAGGTCCCCTGGCACTTCAACTAAACATGAGTCTCCGATCACCTAACTCGCCCCTCTTTAAAACTCGCCCATCATAAAATTACAAGCTCACCCCACCTAACATTCCTCCACCACAACTCACTCAAAAAAAAATGCAAAATGAATCTCCATTAGAAAATACATGGGATTTCGTTTCCGAACCGGCATAGCTTATCTACTGTCATAATATTTCCTTTTTGTTAACAAAGCTATTGTTAAGGGCATAGTACAATTTTATGGCTTTATCATTTCTATTATTTATTTCTCCTTCCTGTTTTCCATTTTCTTCAATAATGCTCCTAGATATTGAAGTTGTGTAAATTGTTCTAACTTAACTCAATCTAATTAAATGTCTAGTTCCTGTTGTACCTTTGTTGTACCATTACTTCCGTCTCCTTTTGATTAAAGGACATTCCACATTCCGACGTTACTTCTTTCCAGGTCTCTAGATTACGTTGAATATTAATTTAACTGCTTGCAATAACTATTATTTCTACTCTCTGTATATGTCTTTAATGTACAAACAATCTACTAGATCTTTGATCGCACTTGTAGATAATTTCGTTAATGAAAATCATGAATAATATGTACTGGGCTAAGTCCTTCTCTGTGTCGCAAACCTTTTTTTTGTTTCGAATAATGTTAATCTTCTATTATTACTAGTTATATTATTTAATTGTTTTTGTAAATACTTTATATCGCTCTTATTAGACATTTGGTTTCATAACCTGTCTTAGTTTTTTTATTAAATAAATATTTATACAATGTTACAACTTAACTCAACAACATTATTATTAGAAGTAACGTGCCTTCAAAAACTTTCCTCATTAAAGACTGCCAAGCTTTTTATAATGGTTGGTAACAGTGCACGTAATCTGTCACAAACGTATAATTTTGAATGAGCATCATACTTGATATGATCGCCTTGTTATATGTTTTAAGTAATATTTCTGCCTCTATTTGTCCCATCCTGTTAAATATTTATAATGCAGACCTTGATCCGGAGATTTTACATTATTTAGCTTTGTGATTACATCTTTTAACTTGCCAATTATTATTCCCATTTTCTCTTTGTCTTGTTCCATTTCTTCCTTTATACTAGTTGGTTCAGAGGAAACGGATGTTTTTGGAACGCGCTGTAGTCAGCTCGTGGAGGGTATAGGGAGATACGGAACTGGTCGACGACTCCGTATGAGTTGCCATTCAGTAACCATCCTCCTGCTGTGGACTCGAGAATACTGCGTGTTTGCTTACGACACATACGTGAAAAATGGTGGGTAAGTGATAACTACCCAAAGTTTCTTCAGGCGAAAATTCCACATTGGTCGTCATGGTTATGTACCCATTCACAATACCTTTCATAGATGGGTTAATGCACTGCCAACGACTGGTTCATTATATAAAAGGAAACCACCCGGCCCTACCAAAACAGCCAGAACACCAGGTAATGTCGATCGAGTAAGAGACGCAATGGTGTGGAGTTCCAGTCACTCTGCTAGGCGGCACTCTGCAGAATTGCGCATGTCGCTAAGCACTGTGTAGTGAATTTTACACAAAGACCTAGGGTTTCACCATGGAGCAAAAAATTATATGTAGAGAACATAAGGCCGCTTATAGACACGGTAAATTGAAGCCGTGAGGAGAAAGACGAAAGCATGCATTTTAAGTATGCAACCCACAAAGTACCCCCCAAAATAATAGATCCAGCATAGTTATTATATGGAATTTTAACATTCTCCCCCAAAAATACTGTAAATATTTAATAAATAAATTATAAAATGATAAAACTGCGTCCTACTAATATTGGTAATAAATGAAATTTCTTTAATTTCATATATTTCATTTTAGCGTGTATTTGGTAATACCTAATACATATTAATATTTTTAGATAATTTAAAATACAATTATTGATCAATGCAAATGAAAAGTATTTTTGTACTTAATATAGATAATAAATTTTTTTATTGTATAATCGTAACTATTTTGTGAATGTTATTGTATAATTATTTCTATGGTTACATTCGAAACACTACATTTCAAAAAATATTTTTATTATGAGAACAATACATATTACAAATTTATTTGTTATGGACTAATTTATGTATCACTAAATAAAACTAATTTATTGCAAATTTGTCTATTAGACTCGGCATTATCAACTGCTTTCTTAGTAATATAATGTAATCTAATATCAATATATTTTTGGATATTGCTTTTATAAGAAGTATTATATGATTGTCAATTGGGTATTGATTCAACGCATGCATCTCCCTGACTTTAAATTGCAATTAGATGACTCATCTCCGTTATAGCCTTCACAACTGACCGATACCTGTAAACATTCTTTACATTCAATTCTCTTATTTAAATGTCTCACTACATATCCAGCAATGTACCAGATCACATTTCTATACCTAACTTAATTTTCGTCACACCTACTGCGTAAGTAAACAATTATGACACCTTTTTTTGAAACGTAAGTGACACTTTACATACCGTATTGACAGTTGCTATGGTAGGGTTTATTACGACCCTAGGGAAATAATAGCAATATTAGAAAATTTATGACAAATTTATTTCAAACATGATTAATTAACATAACTAGGAAAAATAGAATCTTGTACAAAAACTTATGATTTTGTAATATTAAATGTAAACGAACAATTAGAACAATTAGCTATCTGAACAATAGAGTCTTCTTTCTTACTAGGCAAGTTTATATTTTCAATAATGTCAACATTATTAATGGTTGGATTCCTAATGGAATCATCAACTTTCTTCTCATTTTTCTGTATCACAGTTGAGCAAACAGCCTTTGTAATATTTTGTTTATATAAAATTCGGTCCGCTATCTGTACTTTATTTATCATTGAATCGGAAACATAGCTTTCTGCCACGGTAGAAGATTTCCATCCGCCGTGTCTTTTAAGGCCAAGAACATCAATTCCTGAATCGGCTAATAATGTTGCCGAGGTCCTTCGAAAGGAATGTCCGGTGTAGGTAGTGGGGTTCTCCAACGACAAGTATTTTGCTATTTGGCTAGGAATTTTTGCGTGTGTTTTTTCCTACAGGCTGATTTCGACATTTACCAAAACTGTACTTTAAGAAAAATCTATCATTGGTAACATTTTCTAATCTCAGACCAATGTATTTTTTAATAATTAGCATAAAATTAATTGGATATTCTTCCTTCGCAATAATTGTAAAAGAACGTTTTAATCCATTTTTAGTATCCGGTATTTTAATTATTATTACATCATTTTTATTTTCCACATCTTGAATTTTCATTTTAACTAGTTCATCTTTCCTACAAGCCCCAGCAATTCCCATAATCATAACAACCTGCAAAAAATTAGTATTAGAAAAAAAATGAGTATTAGTATTAGTATATAGAATGAACACGAATTAAAAAGAATCATTCTGTAAACTTACCTTCATCAACAAATATGTATCGTCGGAAGCTTCAATAAGAAATTTATTCATTTCCTCTCTTGTAAAGATACTAGACTTTTTAGTCTTAAAACCATCATTTTTACGCTTCAAAAATCCTTTCAATTTAGGATATTTTGAAATATCTTCATTTTCGTTAATAAATATGGTAGTTTTTAACATGGGGTATTCACACCATAAACTGTTTGGTGATTTTAACTTCATAGATCTACCACGAAAATATGCCAGCATTACACTTTCTGAAATACTCTCCACATACCTCTGGTGACACCAATCTTTGAACATTTTATAGGTTTCATTGTATCTGTTTTTAGATTTCTCCGGCAAAATCTCAGTACAAGCTATAATAGCATCCATCTCTATTTGATTCATGTTTATAAATTTTATTTAGAAAGAAAAACTTTTGAAAATCTATTGCATATACTTTGACATTTATCAAAAATATAAATTTATATCGACACAAACATGGTTACCATAGATACGACAAATATTCCTGACTTGATGTTACTAATGTGTATACATATAGTAAATGTAAAGTGGAAAATCATTCAAATTCGTCTATTTAAAAAAAACGTAGGTATGACGAAAAATCTCATATGCACCAAGGTTCGTACAGTACACTTTCATGGTCTCGAATACATGCAAACCTCGACCCTACGGGTCTCGGTTTGCAATCGTATTTTCGACCATAAAACTGTACTTACGAACCTAGGTACATAAATAACTATTAGTCCAAATATATTAATAACAATAACACAATAAGTGTATGCTATTAAAAGCAGATAAATTCCAAATTCAAACAGGGTGATAGATATACATCTTTACTGGTTAAAACTGACAACCAGGGCGTACCAAGATGGCGGCATTGACCTGACGCGGCTACACCCATGTACGCTTAAATTCCCTCCTCCTAATTTTTAACTCCATGGTTTCACCCATATAAAATTACGGTAGTCCAACAGTTGAATGAGCGGGATTACCAAAACGTTTCACATTTTATCAAGAGTGAAGAAAATGAGGATTTCACCATCATATTGAGCGATGAAGCCCATTTTTATCTGGATGCAACAGTAAATAAACAAAACTGTCGATTCTGGGCTTCAAAAAATCCCCATGGATTACATCAGCGACCACTACACAGAGGTCACAAATGTGACTGTTTCGTGCGATATTGGAAAGTGCGAAATTTTTGGGCCTTTCTTTTTTGAAGAAGAAGGAGTGATAGTAACGGTTACTTCAGCCACTATGTCAACATGTTTGAGATCTGTTTCCTACCTGAGCTTCGCAGACGAGGCATCAGTCAGGACGTCAGTGTACTTTCAAAAGGATGGGACGGCGAGAGCTCATAAGCATTCCATAATGGCATAGTTTAGTGATTGTTTCTATGGAAATAAAATATTCCATTTTAAAAAATCTGCATAATTATGCTTTTCTGAAAAACATTCGTTTCCCGTGACTCACCCTGTAGTATTACTTTCTTAGAATGAGCGTCTCTGTTGTGTCTAATAAAATTGTTGGGAGTATTTCTTCCATTGCTCAAATACGTCTCCATCTTCTGTAAATAATTTACCATTACCATTAAATCCTATAGGTTTTTTTTGGTTTTACACTACAACCCTACAAAAGCTTTTGATTTTCTTTAATTTCATTCTCTCTCTCTCTAGTTTCTCTCCAAATTCCTTCAATAATTTTTCTTTTGTTTCATTTAATATTTTCTTCAGGAATAAGCTGCTGTTCTTAATTACTAACGCTGCTGGTTTAAATTACTAGGTTTAAAACACATTCAAATTAAATGCGTTGCCTAAATCTTAAAAATAAGACACATTCTATTTCAGATATGTGTTCAGAATGAAAATAAAATCGTTTACACAGAAACCATTTTAATAAAAATAACACTTTGTTTAAAAATTTCATTTTTACTTGTAATACATGACTACCCTCCCTGCAGAAATGAACATAATGTTGGTATTTGAATTAAATATTCAAGAAATTCAATATTATTTTAGCAAAATATTGGTATAATAAAACATGTTTATGTTTTAGTGAAAGACAGACCTTCCTCTATAGTAAATGGAGAAATAGTAAACATTGAAGATTATCCATATTACGTGCTTTTGGGCTATGGTGACAAGCCAAAAGAAAGGAGCTTGCATTGCGGAGGAGCTATAATTAAACCCGACGTAATTTTAACTGCCGCTCATTGCCTTAGGGATTCAGACATGAATGTCTATACAGGCATATCAACTTTGGATGATTTGCTAAGCGCAACTCCATACGAAGTAGAAAAAATACTACCACACCCTGAGTACTTGATTACTGGAGGCACCGCTTATGATGTAGGTCTTATAAAATTAAAGAGGAACATAACAATAGATAATCAAAAAGTCGATGTCATTAGAGTTGCTCACGATAATCCGCCCATTGGTGCACACAGTTCAGTTGTAGGCTTCGGAATGAAGGAGTGCGATGAAGACGAATATGACTACTTTGGAATAGACCGTTGCGACTCACAACATTTGAGATCAGCTTCTATAAAGGTAGTCAAAATTTCAGGAGATAATGTGATATATACGCGGGGAGAAGACCAAAATACTTGTTATGTAAGTTTCATTGCATTTATGTATATTCCAATATATTTGTTTAATTTTTTGTGATATTGATTATTACCAAATTCATTATACACCGTGTCCGGAAAGTATGGAATATGACGAATGGGACTGAAGCACGTGATTTTATGAAAAAATTCCGAAGCGCGTCGATTTTGTTTTTTTTTAAATACACATTTTCATGCCATGATTCATTTTTCTAAATTCATTCGTTTTTGACAAATGACGTTTTTTGGGGCATAGCTCCTAGTTTTTTCCGCGATTTTGAGAGGCCCTTGGATTGTCTGGGTGACAGCATAAAATGTTTAATATCTTGCATAGGGTTTTCGAGAAATATTTCATTAAAAGTTTAGGAACAATTTTATTGAGGGGCATGAAAAAAACCGAAATTGGAACTAAATTAACATTCAAACATTGAATAACCAATAAATGAACAAAAAAAATTAAAATTCTGCGTCGAAAATTACAGCAGTTGTTCAAACTGTGCTTCATTGACAGTTTGTCAATGATAAATTCGTCGTTCACACTTCCTACCATTTCTAGTGTGATAGCCCTTATCTCTATTCAAATGCGATCTTTTAAGCTTTCAAGATCTCTCGATCTATTTATGTAAACTCTATCTTTAAGGTAGCCCCAAAGAAAAAAGTCTAACGGCGTTAAATAATTAATGTCCATTATTTTCTGAATGACACTTTTCTAATCGATGGATAGGTAAAAGAGGTGTAATAGAATTGCCATTTCGCTCGCCATTCTATTACACTTCCTCTACCTATCTATCGATTAGCAAAAGTGTCATTCAGAAAATGGCGGACATTAATTCCGAAATGAGGTGGGGCCCTATCCTGCTGGAGCCATATACTGTTATGGAGTATATCTGCATCTGCTTCATTTGGATATAAAACAGCTAACTCGGGAACTAGTTCAAATCTTAAAAAATTTAAATAAACGTCTCCACTCAAAGTATTTTCAAAGAAATACGGTCCCAGAATTCGATTTCGAATAGTTCCAGCCCAAACATTGATTTTCTGCCGGTGTTGAGTGTGTCCTTCCAGATACCATTTAGGATTGTTTTAGGACCAGTAATGTGTATTTTGCATATTGATTGTATCATTCAAACAAAAGCGAAAAGGATATTTTTATGAAAATTAGCGTCTGCTCCAAATCGACGTGTTATTAATTAGCAAAACTTTAAGCTTCGATTCAAGTATTGTACAAATAATTCTCGAAGAATAGAAGCTTTATACAGACAGCATCTTTCATGTTTTAGAATCATCTGAAAACAATTTTGCTTTAAAGTTATTTAGATAATTGGATCTGTGTGTAATTAATGTAAATCTTTAGTAAGACCTGTAGAAGACATATTGTAAAACGTTTGTAATTTTGTGAGATCTCAACAAAAAAAAATTACCGATATATTGGTATGTACTATTTTATTATTTCTTGATTAATTATCGATACTGATTAGGTCGATTTGTTGTTACTTTTGAGAATCCTTGGCTTCTCTCAGGGGGATTTAGCTTCTTTAATTTTGTACTAGCTTGAGAATTTCCAGCCTCACTGGATTTCGATTTTGTAACTCTGTTATTATAATTTAGTCGGATTTTTTTTTGTGTAATTAATTCATGACATTAAACCGTTTGAAATCAGCTGATGCTGTGATCTTTCGGATAGTTAGCAGTTTGGATCATTTGTATATTTGCATCAGACACTTCAGAAGTGTTGTGATTTTGGCTGAGAACACCTACCGAGAATTAAAGCAATTTTTGTCATATTTTATTTTCCTTAATAAATATTGTAGTTATTGTTATATACCGTTGTTGGTGTTTTATTTCTGTAAGTCCTTATGAGCAAAAGTGTTAGTTTTAGTGACACGGTTAACCAGGTATACGAACACCTTTATTGTATTCTTAAGCCCTTATGGCCCAAGGGTGATTCTACGTTGACCTGTGAACTTGCCAGACCTAACGTAGTGGTGCCCTATCTACTATCTATGCGTTGTGTTGACCCACGACGCTTCCGCAATTAATTTCTGAGCTGGCCGGTGAGTTTTTCGGGGGCCTTTGTAGACCAGGGGCGGAATTAGGGCTTTGTCCTAATTCCCACTGTGGTTTTGTTACCTATACAGTTTTAGGGCTAACAATTTATACAAAAGAATACAAGCCCACAAATACTCTAAAACAGACAAAACTTCTATATATACACACAAACTACAACGCGATCACCATTTCGATTTTGAAAACACACAGATAATTGATAAAGAACAACACACAATGAAAAGGGAAATTAAAGAAATGATTAGTATTAAACGGGAAAAAAATTCAATTAACAACAGAACTGATATAAAAAATTTAAGCAGTATATACTATAACTTAATTATGTAACGATCTGCAATTTACCATCATAATACAAGCTGTCCCAGCTGACGCGGTTTCTTTGATAATTTGTTTATTTTACAGTATAGAGAAAAAAGTTTCAAATAAAAGTTGTCCCTATTTAAACGACGCATTGCTAGAAAATATTTTCAAATATACAGAGTGTCCCAGTTATAGAAAAAGCGTATGTAACTTTATTATTTTAAATGGATCACCCTCTATATATTATATTTTTTCTAGATTCTACATGATATTCTAAGTAACTTTTATTAAGACATACCTATACCTATGTGCTTTTGTTTTCGAGAAAATAAATATTTTATCAAAAATTTTGCAATTGCAGCGCTCTCGTTAATGAGCTGTAGGATCAAAACTAAAGAAGGTAGAAAATTTTGGTTTGCGCAAATTGATACGTCTTGAATTGCTTTACTATTTCCAATATTAACATGTACGGATCCTTTTGTTGACATACAGTTACTGGCGCCAACATTTGGAAACATTTAAATGCCAGTAACTATGTTTTTTTAAATAGGACACACTATATCTGTTTACAGTGTTGGATGTAAAATTAAATTCTCTTTCTTTTGATATAAGATTGTACCCATTTATCTTCAACCGTTTTAGAGAAAAATGTATATTTCTTGTGCTACTGTCGAAACAGACCACTTCAATTTGCAGGAAGTAGGCTACGTAACAATAATATTATGGCAGATATTATATTTAATAACCATTTGAACCATTTATAATTATACACAAGTAATAAGCTTAATTTAAATTTGTATAATAAACAATTTTAACAAAACAGGACTTCTCAACAAATAAAAACATAACATAAACATAAAACGCAACAAAAACAGTTTTAAAAAGACATAAGGAAATGCGTGAAATAGGAAACGAACATTACAAATGTAGTGTTCATTAATTTATTTTTCGAAATGTCTTCCGTTTTGGTCGAAACAATTACGAACACGTTTTTTTAAACGATTGTTCAACATTTCTCAACATGATTGGGCTGATTTCTTGAAATGCCAGGGTAATCCGCTGACACATATCTGCCGGTGTAGTCGGTGGCGTAACATAGACTTTGTCTTTAATGAAACCCCATAAAAAGAAATCACAACTTGTCAAGTCTGGTGATCTCGCGGGCCAGCTTACTGGACCTCCACGTCTAATCCATCTATTGGGGAACGTTTCGGTCAAGAACCGGCGCACTTCTACGGCATTATGTGGAGGTGCTCCATCCTGCTGCATCCACATCCTACGTAGAACTGCTAGAGGAACGTCTTCTAATAAATTATCCAACTCATTTTGTGAAATGTTCAAATACATGGCTACAGTCAGATGTTGGTTAAGAAAAAATGGTCCAATTATGCGAGTATCTAATATACCTGCCCACACATTTAGGGACCATCTTTGTTGGCTACCAGTTGTCTGGAATTGATGGGGATTGACGGTGTCATAATAATGATAATTGTGACGATTAACAAAACCGTTTTTGTGAAAAGTTGCTTCATCCGAAAACATAACAAAACCAAAAAAATGTTCATCGTTGTCAATTTTGTCAATGGCCCACTGGCAGAAGTTCTGTCGACGTTCAAAATCAGTTGGAAGTAATTCTTGATGAAGTTGAATGTGGTAGGGAATTTATACTTTTTTATAATTCTATGCACAGATGTTTTACTAATTTCTGTGGCTCTGCTTACTAGTCGCACACTGGTATGAGGATTTTCTTGAATGCAGCACAACACTAAGAATTCATTTTCTTCCGTTATCGCCATACTAATACGGATTGGTTTTTTATAATTAATACTGCCTGAATTTTCAAATCTTTCTCGCAACAACTCAAATGCTGTACTTCGCGGATGCCTGCGTTCCGGATATTGCTGGGCATAACATCTCGACGCTAACAGGGGATTACGGTTGCATTCTCCCAAAACAAATATCATGTCAATCATTTCCTCTCGAGTCAATGACATTTTAAATTGGCAAAAACGTTTAATTTTTAAAGAAAAATTGGTATTTCGTATCCCCTTCAGGAAAAATGTTCCAAAATTCAAAATGTCTGTTGGATTGTGGTACTCTTACTACTATATGTGTTTGACATTTACAAGCGTCATTTGTATGATTTTGTAACTTTTGTTTTTTTGATAGTATTATGTCAGGCTACTCAGTTGTATTTTGTCACAAAATAGAAAGTAATTACATTTTTTATAAAAGGATTGTGAACAAATGTTATCCTTAGAAATTGCTTTATAATACAAATTTAAATTAAGCTTATTACTTGTGTATAATTATAAATGGTTCAAATGGTTATTAAATATAATATCTGCCATAATATTATTGTTACGTAGCCTACTTCGTGCAAATTGAAGTGGTCTGTTTCGACAGTAGCAGAAGAAATATACATTTTTCTCTAAAACGGTTGAAGATAAATGGGTACATTCTCATATCAAAAGAAAGAGAATTTAATTTTACATCCAACCCTGTAAACAGATATAGTGTGTCCTATTTAAAAAAACATAGTTACTGGCACTTAAATGTTTCCAAATGTTGGCGCCAGTAACTGTATGTCAACAAAAGGATCCGTACATGTTAATATTGGAAATAGTAAAGCAATTCAAGACGTATCAATTTGCGCAAACCAAAATTTTCTACCTTTTTTAGTTTTGATCCTACAGCTCATTAACGAGAGCGCTGCAATTGCAAAATTTTTGATAAAATATTTATTTTCTCGAAAACAAAAGCACATAGGTATAGGTAGGTCTTAATAAAAGTTACTTAGAATATCATGTAGAATCTAGAAAAAATATAATATATAGGGTGATCCATTTAAAATAATAAAGTTACATACGCTTTTTCTATAACTGGGACATCCTGTATATTTGAAAATATTTTTTAGCAATGCGTCGTTTAAATAGGGACAACTTTTATTTGAAACTTTTTTCTCTATACTGTAAAATAAACAAATTATCAAAGAAACCGCGTCAGCTGGGACACCCTGTATATGTTGCTGTTATATAATTATATATCTTAAGTTATTTAAATATCTATACATTTGCTTATCATGCTGACAGTTCCGTGTTTTTATTCCTGTCTGGTTGTTCGAATAGGTTTTCGTGGTTTTCCTTCTCGTTTAAGGCGAATGCCGACAGCTTTACATCTTGAGACGCTCCACGGGCGCATACATAATAATAACTCATGTCTTATGTTTCCTTGTTTTTGTTGTCTATCTATTTTAGAATACTAAGGCATGATTTATTATTATTAAAATATATATTTTAAGTTCTTTGAAAAAGGCATCATACGTCCTTACAAGTCCATAATACTTGAAAATCGCTAGTGAGATAACACCAGTGTTATCCCGCTGACGTGTTGGTCAAGGACATATCTTCAACGGTTGTACCTCAGGAAGAAACGATACGTTTAACACTATTTTTAGTTTTCAGATTGTTCTACTGAAGAAGGCGATTTAGTTGTCGAAATGTGTATTTAACATATATTTAGTTATATTGTAGTTAGGGATTTCTCTTGTTTCTGTCTATTTGACAAACAGTGTTTACTTAACTTGATAAAGAGATATTCTTGGTTATGGTCTCTGTGAATTATGTATATTATATATTATGCGTTTCTTTATATGCATCTATACACTAGTCAAAATTATTTTCTTTTGTTGTAAAAATTTTCAAATTCCGACAGTTTTCAGAAAAACATAGTAAAATCTGTTTAATCATTATTTCAAAAGGTAACTGAAGCATTTAAGGGCAAAGTCATTTTTCTTTGACTAACAAAGAATTCAATTCTGTTCTTTTCCACTAACATTTTTAACTTTTCGTATGTTACAGGGCGACTCTGGCGGTCCAATTGTTTACGATGGCGAAGTTATAGGAGTTGTTAGTTCAGGAGAATATTTTGATTGTACGGGTTACGATACCCAGGGTCCTATTCCACCATACTACTTCTGGATTACAAAGCACATGAAGTGTTTGTAAGTCCTACACTTTATACGTAATTTTACAATTTCCGACTTATTTATTATAATAATTAATAGTATTGTTACTTAATTATCTTATAAGCATTTCAATAAAAAGTGTTTCGATGCAAATACATTTATTACTTATAACCTAATCCAAATGTGCTAATATTCTGCTAGTGACTTTCCACAAAATATTTATTTTAAGCTGGAAAATACAGTTTGTTTGTTATAACTAGAGCTGAGGATGTTTGCGGTATAACCATGGTTATATCATGTAACCATAGTAATTTACTATGGTTACATGATATAACCATGGTTATACCGCAAACATCCTCAGCTCTAGTTATAACGTAATTCTCATCGAACTCAACATAGTTTTTTTGGACCATCGAAAAGGTAACCTTTCGGAAGCTTTCGGATATGTCCCGAATGTCTTTTCATCACATCATTTTTTAAATTTGAGAACAAAAAAAAACACTTGGAATCAGTTCTGGTGAAAATGGTGGATAAAGTAGTAAAACAGTCATCGAAATATGGCATTACAAACTGTATAATATTTGTCACTTATTGCACTTACCTTGTGCAAATAGTCAATAAAGGTTATGCGTTTTTAATTTAAAAAAGTCGTGACTCTAATTGTTTCGTCATAAAACGAAATTTGATGTATTTATATATACATTAGATATAAGTAAATCTAGGAGAAGAATTAAACTATATCATTTCCAATTTTATAAATATTCAACGTTCATTTTGACGTAAACCACTGCATAACATAATTTTAGTACCATATTCAAATTATAAAGCTTTCTTGGGATTCTAAGAATTTATATTTGCAATTTTTTTATTACCTACCTACTTTATAATTTAAACTGCTTCTTTTATTTCCTAGGGTTACTAGTGAACTCATTCAAGAGACTATATTTAATTTGGCCAGCAATTGTTAACTAAAATATGTATAATAGACTCACGTTTCCTAAATAACTATGTACAATAAAATTCCATATGTAAAAAATGGAATTCAGCCGGAACTACAAACTTAGATTTATAAAACTTACTAATGCTTAATTAGTCAAGATATTTCATTTATTTATTAGTAAGATTTTTAAGACCCTATCGTAAACCTTAGGTATTGTTCCCAGCAGGCACCATTTCCACGAACGAATCCCACAGAAAAATTCCCCGTTATGATATCAAACAATACAATGTACAACGAAGACGCGCATTTAATTATATAATAGTTAGGGTTATTGGTATATTTTACCTACTTGTAACACAACACAATATAGAACAGTATCAACTCGACAACAATACAGAACAGTACAGTACAGAAGAGTATTATATTAACAAGAGATATACAGTTTCATATAACAGTAAAGAATTTAAGTTTTAAATTTACGTTAAGTTTTAAATTTGTGAGATTACCTTAACAAATTAGGGAATAAAATATTCAGAAAATACACCAAGTTTCAATATAACTGCCACCAACCAAAATAAATAACCAGCTTATACGAAAGTTACGCCCCGTGAGCGGCATTTCAAGACAAAAAATTTTAGACTGGTCCTTCACAAGCCGAATACAACCCCAATATTTGGTACTTCGAGAATCGAAAATAAATTATACATTTAGTCCTTGGAGAGCCGGATATAAACTATACAGTAATCTTATTGGCCAAAAAAAAAGAAAGAAAAGAAATTCATTGATTGTCTTGACTGTCTTCTTGTTTCACGCGTATAGTTTTTTTTTGTAGTAAGATATCGACGAAAAAATTTTCTCTTTTCTTCTTTCAATCATTTGAAATTATAAAACGAGACACCCATTTTGTGATTAATACATATACCTCTAGCGTCCTTATCTTGAGAGAAATTATATTCTTTTTCGCAAATAGATATACATCAGGCGACGATTTAATATTTAGCTTTCTTGGGAAGGATGCTCAAAATATCCTTGCTCTTCCTTCACAAAAGACTATTCATATTTCCATTTCATCATCTGTCTTTCCTAGATTGTGGAAGCTATCTAGAATAGTTCCTGTTTTCAAAAAGGACAAAACCAATATTTCAAACTCTCGTCCTAAAGTTATTCTTTCCAATTTCGCTAAAATATATGAACAGTATTTATACAATTGCATATTTTCTAAAGTTCCCTCTTATATTTCTCCGCGACAACACAGCTTCTTCTCCGGAAGGTCTACTGTAATTAATCTAGAAACTTTCACACAACATGTTAGTGATACTATTGATTATCGAGGTCAGGTTGATTGCATTTATTTTGACTGCTCCCGCGCATTTGGTACTATCGATCATGTAATACATCTAAATAAACTTTCTTCTTTTAGTTTCTCTCCTTGTCTTCTAGACTTTATGCAATAAGATTAATTATGTTCTTTTTATAGTGGTTACTTATCTAATGTTTTTATATCTGCTTCTGGGAATCCCCAAGGCTGCAATCTAGGGTCTTTGTTATTCTTACTGTTTATAAAGGATTTACTTGCAAGTTTGCCTTCTAATGCCTTGGGTTATACTGTTATGCTTTTCAATGTAATTTCAAGTGATGCTGATGTCCAAAGTTTTCAAGAAAGTATTGATTTTATCATTAATTAGTTTTGTGCCAACCACTTGTCTCTGAATATAGATCAATGCTTTGTCATGTCTTTTACTAGAAAATTAACACCTTTTCCTTCCTCCTATTCTATGAATAGCCAAATGCTTTCGAAAATTACTTCACCGTTTAAACTTCAATCTTCCCGTGCAAAACATGTGCCTCTCCGTGAGTAAAACAGGCTTTATCTTACGATCTTACAAATTTTTCAATACCGTCGATCTATCTTCTAAAAACGTTACATTTTGTTGTTTGTTTTAAGCTCGAATAGGGATCTGTTAGTCCGGGAGCTACGGGACCTTTTTCGTAAGTAATAGTATACATAGTAGGTTATGATTTTAATAATAGTTTATATATTGCTTAATGATAAACCGAGCGTCAGACCGCGCGACCTCGGGAAGTTATGGTGTAGGAGGCTGACGAAGTTGCCGGAAAAACTCTTCAAAATAGTAGCAGTATACACGCTACAAATTATCACATTACTTATTTATGGTGTAAATTTAAGAGAAACAATCGTCCGACGTCGATATGCCGGTAAAATCGTCGTCAGTTATGTATAAGTAGTCGTCGGAAAATTCTGGAAATAAAAGTGATAGTATACAATCTGAAATTGATACTGGTTATTATTTATGATTAATATAACAAGAAAAAGATCGTCAGACTGCATGATAATGGTTAAAAGTTCGTCAGTCGGGCCTATAGAGTGTAGCGCAGCGTTAAATAGCATTGAGCGCG
This sequence comes from Melolontha melolontha, assembly GCA_935421215.2. Taxonomy (NCBI): domain Eukaryota; kingdom Metazoa; phylum Arthropoda; class Insecta; order Coleoptera; family Scarabaeidae; genus Melolontha; species Melolontha melolontha. The sequence goes on along the minus strand of OW285240.1, from coordinate 8,329,024 downwards.
CGGCATCTTTTGCGGTCCAACTGACGGACTTTTTACCATTATTATGCAGTCTGACGATTTGTTTCATGTTATATTAATCATAAATAGTAACCAGTATCAATTTCAGATTGTATACTACTACTCTAATCATATTTTTTGAGTCATTAATATGAAAATTAAAATTAACACACAAACCATTAATTTCATAGAGAAAATATTTTTTTTTCAATCATGTATATGGTATTACACATATACATTTTAGAAACGAGTAATGTATAGCTAAATCTGTTTGGAGATATTTAAAATTTTGAAACGAGTAGTATATATCTAAATCTGTTTGGTTTGGGTAAAAGAGATTCGTTGCGAATCGACTACCTGCTTCCTTCTACTATACCTTAGAATAACATTTGCCCCAGACACACCTGGACTGAGATCTAAAGCAACAGCTCAAGTTAGTTGACGAGTAGCCTCTGATATAAGCGAACGTGTTCGAATTTGGAAAATGGCTGATTCAACGCCTTTTTGTTTATTTTGTCTCAAAAAACATGAGACATTGCGAGCATTCGTGTAGACAATAATTTCGATGGCTCTGCGCTTCCTCCGTGTAGATCAGAATTACGCCAACATTTATTGAGAACAACGTATATCGCTCGAATGTGGAGCCATGCTCACCATGACAATCCTGTCATTTCATCTCCGATTGAATATGGATGGAGAGAAGAAGATAACAAATATTACTTTCAATGGTTCGAAGGTGACCAGTTACCTTCCATACAAACGATAACTGCTGGTATAGATCAAGAAGAAAATATCATAGGTATTTCATTATGCTCATTCTAATAAGAATTATCGATATATTATGCTCCTTATTTCATATTTATGCATTTTTCAGAAAATTTGAACGAAACAGAAGCACAGGAAAATGAGGATGATTTAGAATACGGCGAGAGTGCGCTGGATGATTGCAGCAGTGATACTTCTTTGGAGGCTAGTGATTATGAAACTGAATATGATGAAGACGCATAAATTGTGATGACATCATAATTGAAATAATTTTCAATTTTTGTATATACCGAGAAAAATAAAGTCTTCCACAATACTGCTAGTATTACAATTTATACTTTATTCGTTTTCATTTATTAATTAATTTATTAATATTACTCCATTTCATGTAATCTAATTCTTGTAATATAGTCTAATACATTATATTACATTGAAAAACTCAAGAGAGGTAAGTATAAAAAATTTATTTTCTCTATTAAAGTAATGGTTTGTATGTTAATTTTAGTTTGTATATTAATGACTCAAGAAATATGATTAGAGTAGTAGTATACAATCTGAAATTGATTGAAGTTATTATTTATAATTAATACAACATTAAAAAAATCGTCAGACTGGATAATAATAGTTGAAAGTCCGTCAGTTGGACCGGAAAAGACGCCGCGCGCTCAATGCTATTTAACGATGCGCTACACTGTATAAGTACTGTTTTGGCACTTCTACCCAAACAGATTTAGCTATACATTACTCGTTTCAAAAATTTATATGTCTAATATCATATTGAAAAAAATTTATTTTCTCTATTAAATTAATGGTTTGTTTGTTAATTTTAATTTTCATATTAATGACTCAAGAAATATGATTAGAGTAGTAGTATACAATCTGAAATTGATACTGGTTATTATTTCTGATTAATATAACATGAAGCAAATCGTCAGACTACATGATAACGGTAAAAAGTCTGTCAATTGGACCGGAAAAGACGCCGCGCGCTCAATGCTATTTAACGCTGCGCTACACTCTATAGGCCCGACTGACGAACTTTTAACCATTATCATGCAGTCTGACGATCTTTTTCTTGTTATATTAATCATAAATAATAACCAGTATCAATTTCAGATTGTATACTATCACTTTTATTTCCAGAATTTTCCGACGACTACTTATACATAACTGACGACGATTTTACCGGCATATCGACGTCGGACGATTGTTTTTCTTAAATTTACACCATAAATAAGTAATGTGATAATTTGTAGCGTGTATACTGCTACTATTTTGAAGAGATTTTCCGGCAACTTCTTCAGCCTCCTACACCATAACTTCCCGCCTCCCAAAGGTCTGACGGTCAGTTCCTTTATCAGCAGTATGAAAACTACCCATTGTAAAAAATTTATGGTGTATACTTTCACGAGCCAAAAATGCCCGTAGCTCCCGGACTATGTTGTTTGGTATTCCTTTTACGATGCTTATAGTGTTATTGTAGAGGCAATTCAGCGTCGGTTTTTTAAATATCTAAGTTTCAAAACATCTGGCATTTATCCGGACCGTGGAATTGACTATTCTTTTTTTGCTCGAGCGGCTTAATGTTCAGTCATTGTCTTATCGAATGAAGCTATATAGTGCAAGTTTTTTTTATATGAATTAATCAGTGGTCAGATTGACTGTTTGGAATTGGTTTCTGGCGTTAGCTTTCATGTTCTTCGCATTACTTTTCGTCAATGTTCCACATTTACACAACGTACTCCAAACACAAACATTTTTTAGACAGCCCCATTAAATTACATGATGCAATATGCAGAAGCAAGATACGTCGATATATTTATTGGGAGGCGGCGTTGAAGATGTAATTGACTCCAGTTTTTCTTTTCGTTTTGAATTTATAGTATTTATGAATTCAATTATATATATATATATATATATATATATATATATATATATATATATATATATGGTAAACCTAATCAGTAGGCGATTAAAGGTCTGTATATTACTTCAAAATATATGTATTTAAAAAACTCTACATGTTTCGGCTGTGTACGCCTTTATCAAGAGAATACAAAATATGAATGACAGGATATAAATGTCAAGTAATTAAGTTGCTATGGTTTAAATTATTCAAGATACATTCTAGTAATAATAATAAATCATGCCTTAGTATTTCAAAAAATAGATAACAAGGTGTGAACATATGTGTTGTTCGCTGCTAGCAATTTGTGTCTCCTTCTGGGTATGAACTTGTGTGTTGGTTGCTGCTGGCAGCTTGCGTCTCTCTATGGGTGTGTGGTTTTGTGTGAGAGCGTAAGTGTAGGGTTTTGTATGTCGGTGCGTTCGTGCGTGTGTTTAGTGATCGGTCGCATGAATTTAGAGAGGTCGGATAACCAGCCGTTGCGTAGGGCCGCCAACCCTTTCCCGACAACTTCTTTACAATTTCGTGCAGTACTTCGACGGCCTGACCCCCGCCCCAACGAGACAAGGCGCAGACAGGCGAAGCGCACCCTGTACGGGGTTGCTCATCGCATCGGGTGTGTGTGCTGTTAACGGCAGCCTAGCCAGGTTGCCGCCCAGGACCGGTCCTAGTGGTGTGTGCATTGCGCGGCGACGAGATGGCGCCGCGTAGTATGGTTCCTCACTCTTGCTGGAAAGGCGGAATGGCACCTGACTGCCCAACGGGCAGACCCCCCTAGACTTTTGTAGCGCATATGCTAAGCTACAACCCAGTAGAGGACCACATCAGCAAAAAACAGAAAACAGGGATAGGCAGGGAAAAGCAAGACATGAGTTATTATTACGTATGCGCCCGTGGAGCGACTTAAGATGCAAAGTTGTCGGCATTCGCTCAAAACGAGAAGGAAAACCACGAAAACCTGCTCGGACAACTAGACAGGAATCAAAACACGGAACAGTCAGCATGATAAGCAAAAGTATATGATATTTAAATGATATTTAAATAACATAAGGTATATAACAAAAAAAATATATATATATAATATGATGGTAAATTGTAGATCGTTACAAAATTAAATTATAGTATATACTGCTTAAATTTTTTATATCATTTCTGTTGTTAATTGAATTTTTTTCCTGTTTAATACTGATCATTTCTTTAATTTGTCTTTTCACTGTGTGTTGTTCTTTATCAATTATCTGTGTGTTTTCAAAATCGAAATGGTGATCGCGTTGTAGTTTGTGTGTAGACAATGCAGTTTTGTCTGTTCTAGAGTATTTGTGGGCTTGTATTCTTTTGTATAAATATTGTTTCGTTTGGCCTATGTAGTAACTATCGCAATCGCGACATGGTATTTTATATACGACATGTGTTTCTCGATTTTTTTCTATTTTAGGTTTAAGTTTTGAAAATAAATGTTTATTAGTATTACTAAGTTTATATGTTGTAGCTATATCATATTTTTTTAAAGTGTATTTAATTTTTTCCGATAGTTGTGGAACATATGGAATTGTGATATATGTTGTGTCATTGTTCAAATTTTTATTGGTGTCTGCAGTGTTGTATATTTGGTGTACTCTTTTTTTAATAGTTTGGTCTATAAGTTGTGGTGGATAATTATTATCAGTTAAGATTGTTTTAATTTTTTTGATGTTATCTTTTCTGTTTTGAGTATGTGATAGTTTTACTGCCCTATCAGTCAGATTATTTATAATCATTTTATTGAATACTGTAGGAGCATTTGAGTGGTAATTCATATATCGAAAAGAAGCTGTGGGTTTATTATACCAATTTGTATAAATAGTACCCTGTCTATCATAGCTCAAAGAAATATCAAGAAAATTAATACTGTTATTAAATTCTTCTTCAATAGTGAATTTTAATTTGTTGTGAAAACTGTTGAATTTATTTAAGAGATAGTTTATTTTGTTGGTCGGAATACATGTTATGATATCATCAACATATCTTTTGAAAAAAATGGGGTGGAAGTCTAATGAATTGATAACGTTTTGTTCTAAATGTTCCATTACTTGATTTGCAATAGGAGCAGCTAAAGGAGAGCCCATGGCAATACCAAATCTAGTAATGGAACATTCATTGCGTACTTCAAAGTATATATATTTAAAATAACCCTACATGTTTCGGCAATTATGCCTTTATCAAGGATACGGTATCCCTGATAAAGGCATAATTGCCGAAACATGTAGGGTTATTTAAAATATATATACTTTGAAGTAATAAACCAAACCTTTAATCGCCGACTGATTGAATTTACCATATCATACCAAGGTCACGAAAATATTATATATATATAAAAATATATATATATATATATATATATATATATATATATAGATAATTATTTCATGACCTTTGTATGTTATGGTAAATTCAATTTGATGGCGATTTAAGGTCTGGTTTTACTTCCAAATATATATACCGATAGAACCACCGGCCATCTGCCTATAGGGAATTGTATGCAGTACACATTTATATGTACATATATGTATCTAGTCCTACCGTTTATCAGAAGCGTTGTCTATGCCGACGCTAGGGATCGACAGTCAACCGCGTCAGTCGTGTCTTGACTGCGGTGGAGTATAGTCATAGTTGGTCGAACTTGCAAAAATACGCAAATTCTTGTTGTCTGCATCTTTAGGGTTTAGAATTATTTAGAGCTCAGTATTTTTTTCTGTTTTTTTACTGATATTCATTTACGTATTTACTATGCCGTTAGTTTATAGTAAAGAAGAAAAAATAAATATTATTAAATGGTATTACTCATCTCAAGGAGGTACGCAAGAAGTGATTGGTCGTTTTGTTTTTTCGTTTTCTGATCGTCCAGTTCCCTGCCGTCGGACGATACTAGATATCATACATCGTTTTGAAAAGTCGGGCTGCATTAATGGATGTTCGACATGCTATCAGAGTAATTTCCATCCTATTTCGGAGGAAAGAATAGAGAAGGAAGTCAGTGTATGCGCCTTTGTAGAATCTAGTGAGCCCTGCTCTAGCCGCCAAATTTCTGAACAATTAGGTATTCCAAAAACCACAGTTAGGCGTATATTACACAAAAAGAAATATAAGTGTTATAAGGTTAGAAAAAATCAAGAAATATTCCCAGATGACCAGTTTAGACGTCTCGAATTTTGTGAGGCTATTAGAGAAAAATGTGATAATGATGATAATTTTACACGAAATATTTTGTTCACTGACGAATCAACATTTTCCCTTCACAAACGCCATAATCCATCTGCCGTTCGCTACTGGTCTCAGAAAAACAAACATTTGAGCAGGGATGTCACCACTCAATATCCACAGAAACTAAATGTCTGGGCAGGAATCTTAGGGGATCACATCATAGGGCCATTTTTCCTAAACGGAACATTAAATGCGCAGTCATATTTACAATTACTGCAAAATCATATTGTTCCTGCAGTGCGTGACCTTGCTGTAAACTTTAATGATATTTGGTTTCAGCAAGATGGCTGCCCAGCTCATAATGCCAGAATAGTACAAGAATGTCTTTCATTGCATTTTCCACATACCATTAGCACTAGAGGTAATATTTCTTGGCCGCCTAGATCCCCTGACTTAACGCCAAGTGATTTTTTCCTTTGGGGATATTTGAATGAAACCATTTATGTACACCAGAATGAAAGACCCCGCCCATTAGATGATTTACGAATGCGAATTACACAACTCTGTAATAGTATTTCACCTGTAACTCTCTCTAATGTACGTAGAGAATTTTACAACAGACTGGGCTACTGTGAGGCAAACAATGGAGGCTTGTTTGAAAGAGATATTTATTAGCCTCTAGAATTCTATTTTATTTTCTCTAGAATTTTTTTTGTTTGACATCAATTATTACTTTTTGAACGTTTTTTAATTTCTCCATGTTGGTTCCTTTTTAGAATTATTTTTCTTATTTTCTCTTGGTTTAGTTATTTGCAATTTAATTTTATTTAACTAGGTACATTCAGAATCACTAGTTACTACTTCTTTGGAATCTCAAACCTTCGTTTACATTACAAATCTACTACTAATATTTCTACAACACGAAACATTATGCCGATGATTGATTCTTACAAATATCTACGAAATGTAATGGCAATATCTGTGTCATATTTAAAGATTAAATTTGCTTTATCGACGGATGTGTATTTATTTCTTTTTACGCCACAAATTATTATTGCCGGTACGTAGATATATACGTAGGCGTATATAAATGTGTACTGCATACAATTCCCTATAGGCAGATGGCCGGTGGTTCTATCTGTATATATATATATATATTTAAAACAATCCTACATGTTTCGGCAAATGATGTATTTTTCAAGGAATATAAATATATATATTGAATTTACTATATATATATATATATATATATATATATAAGGTAAACTTAATAAGTCGGCGATTAAAGGTCTGGTTCATTACTTCAAAGTATATATATTTAAAAAAACCCTACATGTTTCGGCAATCAGGCCTTTGTCAAGGGAATACAAAATATAAATGACAGAATATAAATGTCAAATAATTAAGTTGCTATAGTTTAAATTATTTAAAGATACATTCTAATAATAATAATAAATCATGCCTTAGTATTCCAAAAAATAGATAGCGAGGTGTGAACATATGTGTTGTTCGCTGCCAGAAGCTTGTGTCTCTTTCTGGGTATGAACCTGTGTGTTGGTTGCTGCTGGCAGCTTGCGTCTCTCTCTGGGTGTGTGATTTTGTATTTGTGTGACCGCGTAAGTGTAGGGTTTTGTATGTTAGTGCGCTCGTGCGTGTGTTTAGTGACCGGTCGCGTAAATTTAGAGAGATCGGATAACCAGCCGTTGCGTAGGGCCGCCAACCCTGGTCTGCGCCTTGCCTCGTTGGGGCGGGGGTCGGGCCGTCGAAATACTGCTCGGAAAAGTAAAGAAGTTGCCGGGAAAGGGTTGGCGGCCCTACGCAACGGCTGGTTATCCGATCTCTCTAAATTTACGCGAACGGTCACTAAACACACGCACGAGCGCACTAACATACAAAACCCTACACTTACGCGGTCACACAAATACAAAATCACACACCCAGAGAGAGACGCAAGCTGCCAGCAGCAATCAACACACAGGTTCATACCCAGAAAGAGACACAAGCTTCTGGCAGCGAGCAACACATATGTTCACACCTCGCTATCTATTTTTTGGAATACTAAGGCATGATTTATTATTATTATTGGAATGTATCTTTGAATAATTTAAACCATAGCAACTTAATTATTTGACATTTATATTCTGTCATTTATATTTTGTATTCCCTTGACAAAGGCGTCATTGCCGAAACATGTAGGGTTTTTTTAAATATATATACTTTGAAGTAATGAACCAGACCTTTAATCGCCGAATTATTAAGTTTACCTTATCATACCAAGGTCAAGAAGATATTATATTTATATATATATATATTGATGTGGTTCATCTTGGCACCAGAAACTGGAACATAAATGTTAGTAATTAGCATTAGATTAAGAAGTACGAATGAAGACAAGTTAACACCGCGTATTTAATTATAAAATTTATTTGGAATAATTTTTATTATTTATGTGTAGAGCATTTTTCATTATCAAAATTCATTAATTTATTTGTAATTCTGAAAATAATTAACTTGATTGATAATATTAATATCATATGGAAATCTATTTTATTCACCGTAATATTTTTGATTTGAATTAACTTACAGCGAGAATCATCTATTTTAACATACACACATATGAAATTAATAGACATGTAAATGAACATAATTTCTATTCTATAGCTATTATTATCTATTATTACGGCAATATCAATTAATATGAAATATAAAATAAATCAAAAAGAACAAATACGAAATTAAATACTTGTATTAAGCAAAAATAAATCATATGAAGGCTAAGGAAAAACACAATGGAAAGATAGCGTCGCTTGAATTCTTAGAAAAACCACGTTAAAATTGTTGTTAAACTTAAAATATCATTAAATATATTAAAATCAATATATACTTACCATTAAACATATCCATCCTAAGAAGATAATATTCAGGTATCGATAGAAATATAGAAGGGGACCACATACCCTCACATACTGTCACATACGGACAAACCCGTTAAAAACCGTAGGCGTCTTCCCCAGTACCTGATTCCCGTAAACACACCTGAACCACACTCCTTTTTGCTACCAAATTGATCTAGAATATTACCTGGAAACCAAATCCCGACGTAGAATACAAGTATTTATAAAGTTAATTTTATTTTATGCCATATTAATGCATTATCGTAACATAACCTTATTTAATGTTTAGAAATAATCGAATTCAAAGCTAGAAATATATATATAGTCAAACTTACCTTAATTGAATGGTCTTCGTATAATTTGTATTTTCATAAATGCTTATTGCTTGCCAAAATCACTATTTTAATTATGATTATATACATTTGTTGTATTATATGTTTAATATAAATACTTTCAACACTTGTACCAACATTATGTCACGTGATAAACTCACATCAGCTGATTCAGATATTAATTTTCACAACCCTCATACAACATTTGTATTTATCGTTATTTAATTAAATTCCGTATGCTTGTGATATTGCACATTTAACATATTATCAAAGTGAATGCAAGATGAATACCTATGAATAATACAATTTCATATTATTTTGTTAATTTAACTTAACATGTTAAATTAACTGGCGCCCATTGAGTAAATAATTATTTATATTATTTATTTGGTCTATACCTATTAATATTGTAATAATCAGTGCGACATCTTATAAGCTTTTGGTCCAACTAATCTATTAGAGAAGGAAAGTGTTATACGTTACATATTATAACTTTTAAGATTATAAACTGATTCAAGAATTACGCCATTTATTTATCTATTCATATTATTATACCATTCAAAGTCATTCTTTATAATAATACATTATATTAGATAAGTGTTTCTTGGGATAGTGGACGGATAATTAAAACAATACTTAATTTATGTTTACGTTTCGGTTTTACATTTAGAACCTTTTTCGTACCCATAATATTTATTAAAATGTCAAAAAGGCAAGAGTAGTGTTAAATTAAATGTACTTACATTATATTGTACTGTATGATTACATTTCAAAGTATGCCTAACTACATTATATTGTATTGTCTGGTTTCATTCAAAATACATTATACCGTGAGGTTTTTTATCTCTATACATAGCCTATGTTCAGTTTCAAAAGAAACGCCTCAATGCATGGGAATGTTATGCAACCAACATCGCTCGATTATGTATTTCGACAAATGTCAAAATCAATGTCAGTAATGTGCATAAAATAAATGACATTTTAAATATTTTAGTATTTAACATTTGTATTCACCTAATTTAAAAAATGTATATAAAAGGTGAAAAAACAGTAATTTTAAACTGGTATAAAGCTAGAGACAGTTTAAGGAATGTGCGGGATCTGTTTTCTATCAAATATCTTGACAGGCCCATACCATCTATCGGAACAATTCAGGCGATTACTAGGAAATTTGATTCTGATGGCTGGTGTACAGAAAGAACATTAAAACCCCCCACATTCTTTCGGAAGACCTTGAATTAAATGGGCTATGTTACATTGAAGAATGCCCCATAACACCATTAAGTCAAATAGGGCAACAATTTAATATTTCGAAGACGTCTGAATTTAAAATTCTCAAACAGTACAAATACAAATCTTACAAGTCTTGTAATCACCAATAATTATTTCATGAAGGTAGAAGACGTGTTGATTTTTCCGAAACACTATTTAATTTATTAAATGAAAGTCATAATATGTTGAAGAAAATATTTTTCACTGATGAAGCGTGTTTTACATTAAATGGTTTTGTTAATTCTGAAAATTATCGGTACGTTATAAAAGCTCCTTATTTAACTAAATCCTTAACTTTATTTTACCGTTTCAATTACAGTTTAGGGTACTGGTCACGGACGAATGATCATATCAAAAATTTAACACACACACAATATAACGCAAGAGTTAATATATGTGGAGGTATAATCGGCACTAAACTTGTGGGACCATACTTTACTGACATTAATTTTAATTTCAATAAATTTTTGGAATTTCTTCGAACACGTATTGTTCCTCGAATTGAAAATTTAGCCATTGAAGATCCCTGGTTTCAAATGAATGGAGCCCAAATTCATTAAACTGCAGCAATTACAAATTTTCAAAATTCAAGTTTTCCTGGTCAATGGATAGGGAGGTTTGGTCCGATAGTTTGGCCGGCCCGTTCGCCAGATTTATCGCTAAAAGACTTTTTTCTTTAGGAATGCCTTTAATCTAAAATTTATAATAATATAATTTTCACTAACATTGAAGATTTAAAAGCACGCATAAGTACAGCCGACGACGAATTGCAAACCAAACCGGATTTTTTAACACACCCTTTGCTTGCAGGAATTTCATAGAAGACTCGAATATTGTATGAAATGTGAAGGTGGACATTTTGAAAATTTATTAAAAAGTTAAAGAATTATAAATAAAAACAAACATTTTTCAATTTATCATAAAATTAATTTTAATATTGTGTGTACAAGTTAAATGTTAAATAAATTATTTTCACACTTTGTTAACATTGACACCTAAAATGCCTTATTACGACAAGTGGTGACACTCGCAATGTTGGTTGCATAACGTTCCCATGCATTAAAGCATTTATTTTAAAACTGAACATAGGTGTATTCATGTGTTACTGTCCTGATCATAAAAAAACGGGACACTGATTCTGCGTGGGTTTAAATTATGACTACTTAAGTGGCTATCTTTACTCATAATAGTAAGTCAGGAATTGTTAAAAATGTGTGTTTCATTGCCATTTATTAAACATTTTTAAAGTATATATAAATAAAAATTACTAAAAACGATAGAGAAAGAATATAATTAAAATATCTAGTATTTCGTCGTTCCACCATTATTATTTATAACTGCATCTAATCTTCTAGACATATTATAAGCGACGATATTCTGTACAACATTTATAGGAATTTGATGCCAAGCATTTTGAACAATTTCACAAAATTATTCCTGGGTAGCAGCTGTATCTCATTAATCCCCATACTTTGGGATTTAGGCAAGGACTGTAGGGCGGGAAATCGCCCTACAGTCGTTTAAATTTCATTTTCTTGTAACCATTGTGTTACAAGATGAGACAGGAAATTGCGTTGTTCCTTATAGCTTCCTTTAATGTTTTGAAAGGGTTGTGCCTAATCGCAGTAACTATTGTTTCATCTTCCCGCGGATTTGAAATTTTGTTACGTCCAGAACGTATTTTACGATTAAATTATCCTCTTACCTCCATCTTTTAAATATTCTTGCGGCTGAACTTTCACCAATATTAAATTGAACCGATACAGTTCCATTTTTCAAACTAGTAACAAGTCTGGCTTTATCAGTTTTCGAAAAATGCGGCATTTTCAATTTTGAATTAGCTACTAAGATAGATAATTTGACGTACAGTTTGAAAATTAATCAAATATCGTCAAAATTACAATGCTAAAAATTAAAGTAAATTGACATAAGAATTTTGACACTGTCCCGATTTTTTTCCTCACGAAAGTATGTTCAGTGATAGAGAAACTCACGGTATATATTCTTAGTAACCGTCTTTGAAACATCTCTTTATTATCGTTCTTAACGGGTGGAATGTTGGCAGTGTCACCACCATGCGGGAGGTTAGTTTAATTTGTTCTCGGACACGTGTTTTTTAATTTTATTTTTGTAATGTTTATATTGTTATTATATTTTATGTTATAACGGGTGTTCAGAAACATTCGAAGTCAAGTGGGCTCTGAACAAAAAATCGTATATCTTTACTTAAGTATCTGATTTGTAATAATTATTAAATGTCAACTGTTGCCTGTCAATAATTGTCAGAATCTAATATCGAAGATACTAATTTGATAACCTATAAAATTGTATTAAGTAAATGTATCAATCTATCTCAGACATGACTTCATATTTTCAAGGACTACTTTGACTTCGAATGTTTCTGAACACCCGTTATATTTCATTTATTATATTGTTATATAATGGGCAGGTACATTGTTGATAGGTTATTTATGTCAGAGTTTTGGGTACACGACTAGATCTTATAGTAAAGGTGTTTTAATTTTCGTTTATATTTTAATTAGTTCTATTCGCAATACAAAACAAATGGAACTAGCTAATCCACATTTTTAAAAAATATGGATAAATAATGGACACGATTATTTCTAAATAGAAGTGGCGCACCTTGTAAATTATATACTAATTAACTATCATGCAATAGTATGCCTCAGCACTGAGAGAGCTCTACTCTTGGGCTGGTGTATCCTGTGGCATGGTACTATGCTAGTGTGGATTAACAGTACTCACACCAGACTTATTGACGTCCAGCTTAATCAGACAATTCGAATTATCACAGGAACACACCAACGTCGTTTTGGTTACCCATCCTTAGCCATATTGCCCCTCTTTCTCTGTGGCGGGAATCCACTCTGATACCAGAGTTTACAAAAAAAATTCTCAGTTGTTCACAAAGACAATCCTATAGTCAATAGAAACAGGCTTCGCTCTCGACACCCTCTACTACAAACAGCTCGAATCATGTATGATAATGAATTTAATGTACAAGATCGTTGGAGTATAGAAGACCAATGCTACTCTAGGGCAATTCAAGGTGTCCTGCTTATCCGGTAGTCTACCATGTTTTGAAGAACGCCGTAAAATTTTGGTCCACTCTGAACAGAATTAGGACAAATTGTGGTAGTGCTGAATCTTTTTTCAAATGGAGTATGAAGTCTTCGCCCAATTGTGATTGTGGTGCTGAATGGCAGACCATACAACATTTCGTACAGGCATGCCCACAACGAGCGTTCAAGTCAGTGGACAAGGCCATTGACATTTGTTTGTAATTAGTATAATAGACTTCATTGTTTGGGTTCTTTCTTTAATATTGTGATGTAGCCATACGCTAAATAAATAAATGAAAGTAAATATCATAAAAGTTTAAACTCAGATCATAAAGTGAAACTCCGTCTTATAAGAACATACAAACAAAAGTATAGAGTGAACAGAATAACATAAAATAATTATAGTAGGCAACTACCGATATATGAGAATCTATAGCTATTAAACCAAATAAGCACACTAATTGTAAGTGATATTGTAGTTGTATGGTGCTTTTTCAATAATTCCTTGACTTGTGTCGTTTGCTGGCTTTTCAAAACTACAGCTACTTGCTTGTTTTTTTTTTAATATAAATCGCAATAATAATTTTACATTTGATAATCTGCTGTTATAATTTTTTATACATCTTCTTGATATTTACATTTAACATATACGCATTACTTATTATTTTTGTGTAAAATAATTCCATCATTTATTCTCCTTTTATAAATACTATTTCATAACATATATATATATATATATATATATATATATATATATATATATATATATATATATATATATATATATATATTGTTGTGATACGTACAGCTTGGTTATTTCAGCTAACTGTAAATGAGAAGGTAGAAATTAATATAAGGGAAACATCCTATTGAATAACTGCATTTGGTGGACACAACTTGTAAAATTAATATCACGACAACTTTGTATATTTCACATTAAATTATATTATATCAAAATTTACTTTTTATATTTTTAAGTTTAATTTTTGTCATTCAAGTTACGCGAAATTAAAAAAGATATTTAATTTATTTACATTTGAATTTTATATCGATATTAATTGAACACGCCCACTTTTCGAACATAGAAAAACCGCGAGCAGGTTATATTTCTATTCAAACTTGTAACTTAACCTAACATCTAAAAGCAATTCATATATGCCTGTAAATTCAAATATTAATTTTATCTTTCCATCAAAATCATTATTACATTTATAATTTAATTAAATTAATTAAATTAATTTTAATTAAAATAACTGATTTTAAAAAGTATAAATCAAGATAATTTTTGCTTTCAACTAAGGCTTTGGTAAAAATAAATGAAGGTTAGCGTCAGTATTAGAATTTGCATAGTGTAGTATCGAAAACATAGTTCTCCGTTTTTACAATTTATTTAGTTCAGAAATATTAGTGATATAAATTCAAAAATATATATATATATATATATATATATATATATATATATATATAATTTTTACCCGAATAAAATCGGTCACCTGCAAGAAAACAACGATAGCATCTTTTGGTGTGGGTCACCGAACATCGAAGCAACTGAACGTAATAAAATTTTACGTACCTGCATTATTCCATTATACCATATCCCACATTGAACCATACACCGAAATACCCGAACTATTCAAGAATATATTTTCCGTTCCTGCAGGCCGAATACCCTGATTTGCTGCAGACATCCCGGCATATTGCTGGCTTTTTCTACAAATCACAGGTTCATTTATTATCTTGTAAAAGCATAACAAATAATTTAATTTTTGATAAATTCAAAATTTACTTAATATATCTCGATTTTGCTTTGAAAGAATATCTATCTTGATTAATTTAACGTAAAGAATATTTTCTAGTGAGATTCCTATAGTACTTACCATTTAACATTGTTAACGTATATTATAATAGTCTTTGCTTATAAAATAACAACTGGTAAACATAACCACAATTATTCACATATGTTTTTACAAACATAAATTTGTAATATCTAACTTTGCCGTTTAGCTAAGTTGCACATTAAAGTGTATAGATATCTTGTGGTGAATAAATATTTTATAATTGTTATTTTAAAGAAGTTCTTTATTTATCTGTGCGTACCTAAAAATATCTCAATTATATTGTTAATTTATTATTTATCAGCTTTATAAGAGAGAAATTATTTACGATGATCCAGGGATAGAGTTTAATAAATTCAGTATCTTTGTAATGCTCTAACGACATCTATTTGTAATTGAAGATACTGCGTACTATCAGCTGTTAGACCTATATTATAAGTTCAAATAAAGGCGCCCAATATTAACTATCAGTTGAAGTACTATCATTTACTATTATTTACTTGTATTCACTTATTATTATTTCGTAACTCCTACTCACAGTATTATTTCAATATATATATATATATATATATATATATATATATATATATATATATATATATATATTGAAATAATACTGTGAGTAGGAGTTACGGAATAATAATAAGTGAATACAAGTAATATATATACAATATATATATATATATATATATATATATATATATATTGTTAGGGGTCAAACAGCACCCGAATTCCAGCTTCTACAATGAGAGAAACAGTTTAAACAACATATAGAACACATTGCAAAAGGATTAAATTGGCGGACGTAATTTGTGAAATTAGTATCGAAATGTAAATAAATTAATATGACGATAACTTTTTATATTTCTAATTAACTTATTTTTATTTCTTAACTTACTTTTTTTTATTTAAATTTTCAATTTCATAATTCAAATCATTCGCGAGAAATTACAGATATCTAATTTATCTACATTAATAATTTGTATCGATACTAGTTAACCACGCCCACCTATTTATAATATAATGAACCCGCGAAAACGATATTTTACTATGCGCATTGTAACTTAACCTTATATTGAAAAGCACATTCCAAATATTTAAAAATAATTCTAATTTTATGATCATGTTAAAACTAAAACATTATTTATATTAATATGTTAATTGATGTGGAAAAAGTAAAAACTTCGGGGCTTTTTGAGAATATTAAAATAGGCTGTGGAATAAAAAAAGCCGACTACGGCGTCTGATATAGAAATTTTACAACGAATGGCCGTATTTTTTGAACATCTTAAAGTTTAAATTAAATAATAAATTTAAAACCAAGTATGTCATACCAAATTTTCACTCATTCGAAACATAAATAATCGGCCCAACTTTTGGTAAACAAATTTGGAGTTTATCACGTCGAAAACAACCATTTTCAAGCAAAGCATCTTTTGGAATTGCCACCCCGTCGAATAGGCAGTATCGAAGCCATCGTTCGCAACGAACGCCGTTACCCAAATTGGAGGAGCCGTACTCTGCGTCTTTCCAGATCCCATCGTTTCCAGCCTAATTCGCAGCAAAATACATCGGAAAACAGGTTCACATCCAATGTTTTTCTACAAATAAAGCCTAAAAGTTAATATTTTTCTTAATAAAATTATTCTAAACAACCTGATATTTACATAAAACTCCTGAATTTTTACTCTTTAAAACATCATTTACAATCCTATAATTGAAACAAAAATAATTCTTTAAGATAACGTAGTACTCACCTGTGTTATGTTTAATTTTAGTATCATTTAATACTTAATTATCTCATGTTCACAAAACATAACCTTTTTATTGTTCTAAACACATGTGCACTACTTGTTAATACTATTTATTGACACATATCATATCACGTTATATTCAACATATGTTACAGTTTCCTTATTTTTACATCAATAAATTTTTATTTTTATTTAACTTAATCTTTTATTTGTTACTGTTTAGTTGTTGAGTTTTACATAATTGATATACTAATAACATCATTCTTAAGGGGTAATGTACACACCGACGAAGATCCAGGTATATACCTTAATTACATTAATTACTCTTGCTCTACGACTACTAGTTGGTTATAAAGAAAGTACACAAATAGCGTTGATCTAACTTAGAACTATTTAAATTTATGGCGCCCAATTTTTAAATTCAATTTCTTCAACTTTAATTTATATTCATTATTCAACATTTATAATTCACATTATTCTTTGTTAGTCCATCATCTCCAGCTATATATCAATATATATATATATATATATATATATATATATATATAATTACTTCGTGACCTTGGTATGATATGGTAAATTTAAACAGTTGGCGATTTAAGGTCTGGCTTTACTTTAAAGTATATATATTTAAAACAACCCTACATGTTTCGGCAATGATTGGTTGGCGATTTAAGGTCTGGCTTTACTTTAAAGTATATATATTTAAAACAATCCTACATGTTTCGGCAATGATGCCTTTATCAAGGATATAAAATATTTTATATCCTTGATAAAGGATATTAAAATTGAATGTTCATATTTTGACATATGTTCATGAGTTCAGTTACATTCAATTCAGAATTGACAGTTTACGATTTAGTAGAATTACTTTCGATGAATGACACAAGTAATTTTATCAAACCAAGTGTACAATTCCAGATTTTTTCGATATTGTATTATCAATATTCAAATATATATATTTCTAATTTCCTGTTTCCCTCGCCGATAATTCGCTAAGCATTAGCTCTATCAATTTTGATTATAAATCAAACGGTAATATTCGATAAGTGATTATTATCGATAATCTATAGTATCATAATCTCATATATACATTGTTAATTAGTTGTTTTTACTGACTCCGATAATATAATATAATGGACATGTCTAATTGGTTTTAGATTCAGTTTGTTTCTCACATTTGATCAAGAATGTTCTACAATTTGATCAACTTGTATGTGTTGGTCGCAGCGGTCGCTGGAGCTCCTGGAAGGAGCGGTAAGCTCTCTTATGAAATTTATTAATGTGTGGATTTATACATTTATCTCTCGTACTTAAGACAAGAAAATGTTCATTGTCCTTGTATTACCAGAATAAGGGATTAACATTTATTGTTCTATGCCTACAAAAATGAATACAGATTTCTGATTTCTTAAAACATTACCTAATAATATATTATGATTATTATTTAATTATTATATTATATTAATTAATTATTATTAACTTTATTATCAAACATAATGTTTTCTAATATTATTATTTTATTTTATAGCCAATAATATAGTGATGATTTTCTATTGACCATTAACAACAGTTGTGTCTGTTGACTGTACAGTTGAGACAAAACGTTGCTTCGTCAGAAAAGACTATTTGATTTACAAAATTTGGCTGATCTGTGATTAATGGTGTCATTATTTCGCAAAAATGTAGTCTGCGATCTGGATCATCTTCCAACAATTCATGAACGGTTTGCATTTTATACGGTTTTAGTTTCGCAGACTGGAGAATTTTTTGGGCAGATTTTTGAGAAATGTTATGAATTTGTCCCAATTCCGTTGTCTAGACATGACTATTTTCTTGTATTGAGAGTAAAACATTCAAACTGGTGTCTTCATCAATCAGTACCTGTTCTTGGACGTCCAGTTCTTGGCAAATCCTTTACTTGGCAAAATGCTTCGTACTTCTGAATTGTTCGGCACACTGTACTTTTATTTATTTGGCAATCGAGATAAACAGTATTAAATAAAACACGAACTTCATCATATGAACGTTGACAATCACCATATTTACGCATTATCAAAATTTCAATTCGCTCAGATTCTGTTAGTTTTAATGCCATTTTAAATATTTCTTATTAGTCAATATAACTGACACTAATAAATTTTCACAACAATCTGACATATTAGAGTAAAATGCTTGCTTTCAAACATAACTTTATTTTACATTAACTTTTTTTAATTTTTCTGTTAGTTTTAGTTTAGTTTCTGTTTAGGATAAAGAAAAAAAAATTAGATACTAAATTGCAACAATATACAGGGCGTTTCATTTAAAAAAATATAGTAGGAAGCATTCCCGATCAAACCGGGAATAGAAAATAAATATGATTGTCATGAGTAAATTCGTATTTTTAACTACATATCAATAATAAATTTCAAAAAAGTTACTTATGAAAAAACAAAGTTATGCAACCGTTCCGGAACTTTATACTATGCATGTATATATATATAATATGAAATGTTTTTTTGGGAGGGAATCCAGCAAAATTAAACTCTATTAATTAAGTCAGTTCTTTATTTTTTAGCCCAATATTTCGCACCGAATTCGAGTGCTTCCTCAGGGGATCACTTTAAGAGTAGATGGACAAAAATTTATTACTTATTAACCAAAGAAATTAATACTTACAAATGTGAACTTGTTTTTTTCTGGAGAAATTACTCATATGTTTGTAATATTGTAAATTAATAAAATTAATGTCAACGGACGTACACTTAGTTGTTTTAAAATTACATTTTAAAAAATACAGGACAACCACATCTAAAAGGAAAGCCACATGTGCAATATTGACGAACAAAAGAATTAATCGTACACACACATGTTCTTGTCACAAAGTTAAAACTTGAAATGTTAGAGGATGACAGTGTAAAAGATCTGGTAAAGTTTTTGAAAATTTGAAAGAAAAAGTTACTATTCATAATCAAGGTCACAAATTTTATACACTGGTGTGCGAAAGTCAATGTGGCTATTCTTCAGAATATGTCGTCTCACAGAATTTTACATTAGAAAAGAAAAAACAAAAACGTGTTATATAATTAATAAAAGAGCAAGCAATTGAGGTGGACTAGTGTGTTAAACGGTAACAGATAAGTTATTTTATGTGGTTTGTTGTTTAGAGTTTATGTTTATTGTTAGCAAGTAAGCATAATTTGCACTTAGGTTGTTCGTATCAGATCTGAAATTCATCGAATTAGCGTTGTTATTGATCTCTACTATTTCCAAAAACTCTCTACACTTTAAGTTGTTTACAGTAAGAAGGACTTTAACATTATTAAAATTAGGTGTGTGATCATTGTTTATCATATGTGAAGACAAGGCGCATCTGCTCTTATCTGTCCGAATGTCACTCTTGTGCGTGGCGAGTCTAGTTTTTAGCCAAGTGGAGGTATGACCTATGTACACCTGACTGCATTCATTGCAAGGAATGCAATACACAACGTTGGATCGGAAGGGCAAAGGCGTCAAGTCTTTGGTTTTACTAAAGAAGTTTCGTACTGGGTTGTAATTGTAAAAACCTAATCTAATTTCCTCTGTGGAGAGCACACGAGAGAGTCGTTCTGATACACCAACAATGTAGGGAAGTCTGTAATATTTGAATGTTTTGGGTTGTTCAGCAATGGTATTGTTTGGAATTTGATTGTAGGAAGAAGGTGTGATGAAAATTAGTTTGTTAATCAAACTACGTGGATAACCGTTATTTGAGAAAATCCCACCCAATATTTTAAGATTTCGTTGTTTGAAGGAAGGGTGGCATATCCTAGAAACCCCATGTTTCATGCCTAAGATGAGATTTATTTTCTGGCTATTAGTGTGATTAGAGTGGTAATTTAACATTCTATCTGAATTACTGGGTTTTCTATACCAGTGAATCATTAAGTGGTTGTTGTTTCTGATTACCTTCGTCTCTAGGAAAGGCACACCTCCTTCATTTTCATGTTCGATAGTGAATTGAATGTTAGGGTGGAATGAGTAAAATATTTCCAAAATGTCATCTATTGCTAGAGTAGGTAGGGCGCAAATTAAGTTATCCGCATATTTATGTATGAATGCAAATTCAAATAGTAGTACTTTAAGTATGTTATCTAAGCAAAAATCCATTACTAAGTTAGCAAGGATCGGGCTGAGCGGTGAACCTATGGGTAAACCGGATATCTGAGTGTATGATTTAGTATTAAAAGTAAAATAACTATTATTAAAGATGAAGTTCAATAATGTAAAAAAGGAGTCATAAGTTAAATCCGTCACCTCCGATATTTCACTCCATCTGTTTCTCAGTACATGTAAGACCAAACCAGTTGGTATATTTGTGAACAAAGATATCACGTCCAATGATATTATTTGAAAGTCATTTGGTAATTGAAAATTTTGATATTTGTCAGCGAAAGTAAAAGAATCATGGATATCACATGGACTGCTATTTTTAAAGCATTGTGAGAGGATATCAGCAACATGTTGTAGCAAGGGGAGCCCGTGTAAGATACAATGGGCTTATATGGGACTTCGACTTTATGTATTTTAGCTAGAGTATACAGTTTTGGACTGATGGAGTTGAATATTGTGAGCCTGTCGTAGAGTTGTTCATCTAGTTCTTTGTTGTTCTTTAGATTGCGTAGTAGTTTGTTCAATCTTTGTTGTCCTCCAGACGTGGGGTTCGAGTTCATGATTTTGTAAGTGGAGGTGTCTGATAATAGCTCCTCCGTTTTATTTATATATTCTATTTTATGAACAGCTACTGTTACTGAACCTTTGTCAACTCTAAGGATCAGCATGTCCGGGTTGTTTTTAAGAAAAGATCGACATTTGTTGCCGATCTCCCGCCAAAACGCATATTTATTTATTGAGGATGTCATAAAGTTAGTTAAAATATTAGTGATCTCTACGTATATCCCTATTCCCGCCACATGTACCGTTGAGTATGACTTCACACTCAGACAGAACCCCACCCACCCGAATGTCGTTAGTAGTGACAGGGATGCCTGTATTATTTTTATAAAATTTTGACGTTTTTATATTATTTACTAAGTTTTCAAATTATTAATATTTTTTAATTTAATCTGTTTAAAAAGTCTATCATTTTTTTAATTTAATGTATTTTCAAAATCATTTACTAAATGTGTTGGTAAAGAGCTTTTGGCGGTATCTTTAAGATATTGTAATTGTTTATTATGAAAATCCAAATCTGACAACGTGATTGAAATTTCCAAATTTAACACACTATGTCCTAACCTGTTATTAAGATGTGTAGCCTTCCGTTGAAGTTTCTTATTTGTTGTTGTTAATAAACTATTCATGTTGACGGATCCCTGTGTGATGTGTTTCGGGATGATGTTGTATTTTCTGCACTTTAGTGTAGTATATAGTTATATATATATATATATATATATATATATATATATATATATATATATATATGACTATACATTCCAGTCTGGAATTCCAGCCGCTCTTTGAACTCTTAAGACTCATTTTGTGGTGAGTCACTCCATATATTAGATATCGTAGATGCGTTCCTGCCTTCTTCACTATTTTTCGCCATTCTTCCCTATTTATCCTGCCCATTTATAGTGCTCTCCCTGCTACGGGCCCCAAGATCTTTGATATTATCCACTACTTGGTCCTCCCACCTTATTTTTGGTCTACCGATATTTTGAATTTATTCAAATTATTGAAAGAACATCTCAACTTTTTAAAGAAACATACCCACATTTACCAGCAATGAATAAAACTAAATTCAAGCGAATAGAGTCAAATTTCATTCGCTTTGGTATTCAAGTCAAGAAGACAGTTCCAAAATTGATTACGGGCAACGAAGATAATGAAATCGTTGTTTTGAGATATTTTCATGCGAATCCAACCAGTTCTATACCGGCGACGTTTGCAGATGTAGAAATTTAAAGAAAAAAAAATGCATCCTTATTCTTTCTAATCGGTTCAGGTCTTTCGTTCAGGAGATCGAGATCGAAGAATTCAGTTTTACGAGTTTATTATAATTAAAACACAAGAAGATTCCAATTTTTTATCTAAAATTATCTGGACAGATGAATCGAAATTTAACCGTGAAAGGATTTTTAATAGAAGATATTGTCATCATTGTGCCCAACAAAATCCACATGCCATTAGAGAAGCAAATTTTCAAGACACTTTTAGCTCCCATATTTTTACAATGATTATCCATAACCACTTTGAAAATGAAATTTATAACAAGAATTTAACAAGCGTCAGGTATCTACAATTGTTAAGGAAAGTTGTACTATAAATTTTGAATAACCTACCATACAATCCGATGCGACAATGTTGGTTTCAAATGGATGGAGCATCCACATGAGGTATATCGGTAATTTATCAGAATAATTGAAACATACATGAGTAGGTAAACCCCACCAGTTTTGTATAATACAAAGGTATTTTTAATAATATAAAATATCATTACAAATCTGGTGTGAAGAACACAAATACAGGTTCACTATTAATATTTTTGTGAACGTGTCCGAACATATCCCTCCACAGAGACGTAGATCTATCTATCTTATCTTCGTCTCTGGGGAGGGATATGTTCGGACACGTTCACAAAAATATTAATAGTGAACCTGTATTTGTGTTCTTCACACCAGATTTTTATTATTAAAAATACCTTTGTATTATATCGGTAATTAACCAATATCTTGAAGATAGGTGGATTGGTTTTGGTTGTGGCCCGCTAGATCCCCCGATCTGACTCCCCTTGATTTTTATTTGTGGGATCAAATATGTTTATGTGTCTTGCGCGCAAAACAGAGAATAACTTATAGTTAGAGTAAGAGACGGATTTCGAAACTTGAACGCAGATCATTTTGAACATTTGCGAACATCATTCTTAACGCATTATGTGTTTTTAATATGTTGATTTTATTCACTTTTTTACTTCTTAATGTATGGTTATTTTTATTATCTCATATGATATAAAATATTTTTTCAGTTTTCAATTTAACCAATCTTTTCGAACTTTCTCGCAAGAAGTTTGATGAATCTAAATACAATTGGTATAATTCCAAAGCAATTTAGATTTTTTTGTTCCAAAGCTTTCTACTAATAATACTCAATTTAGAAAATAATCATTAATAACTATAAAACTATGAGAGATAGGAATAGGGAAACCTATACTTGCACAATGCAAAATGTTTATATGATTATCTACTTACTATGGCATTCTCATCTACAGATTGTTCCATTAAAAACGATTTTTCTTTAATTAAAGATTACTTAAATAATCAATAAATTTCGAACAGCCTGTAAGACATTTCTTAAATATTTATGCATTACTCGGAATCTTATACCTTTCGTTGTCTCCAGTAGAAATATGGCGTAGTTCAAATGCGCCTTAGATATGTGGTTTTAAAAAGTACATTAAAAAAACAAAAAATTTCATAAAAATCAAAATAATTCAAAAACGGTTAATTTTT
Source organism: Melolontha melolontha (assembly GCA_935421215.2). Taxonomy (NCBI): domain Eukaryota; kingdom Metazoa; phylum Arthropoda; class Insecta; order Coleoptera; family Scarabaeidae; genus Melolontha; species Melolontha melolontha. Next base: position 8,304,534 of record OW285240.1, on the reverse strand, counting down.
AACAAAAGAAATTTTAATATAAAGTGTTATAGCACTTTACAAGGAATATAAAAGAGCAATAAAAAATATGACATTCTATTTAAAATATCAAAGTTGGCTATGACTTCCGGTATAACCGAAAGTGGTTCATAAATATAAATATTTTATTTTAACGCACCAATTATCAAGATTAGGTGCCTCAAAAGTATGCTAAGGCGTTAACATAGAAAACTTCTAACGCTAAAAAATAAGTAATTAAACTTCTAATTTCAAAAATTCTTTTATTGTAAATACACTACAATATTGTTTCGCCATACAATGGCTTCATCAGGTGGATGAAATACTATAGTAGATAATATATATATATATATATATATTGTTATGGTTCAAACTGCACCCATATATCTGCATCTGAAATGGAAAAACAGATAGAACAATGCATATAACATAATTATAAAAAGGGTGAAATTGGTGAATATAGTTTGTAAAATTAGTATCAACATGTATATAAATTAATACAACGCGAACAGTATAATTTAAATTAACTTATTTTTATTTTTATAACTTACTTTTATATTTTTATTTTAAATTTCATAATTCAAACAATTCGCGCGAAACTACCGGTATCTAATTTATCTACATCGAAATAATGTATTGATACTGATTGGACACGCCCTCTTTTTAAATTTAGCATAAACTCGTAAGAATGCAACTTTAAACACATGATAATAACATAACCTTATATTCAAGAGTAAACAAATTGTATTTGAAAAGCATTTTAAAAATTTTATAATTTAATTAAAAATGAAATATCAATTAAATTCAAATCACAAAGCGATGTTATGATAATAAAGTTTCGAGGCTATTTGTGAATATAAAAATAGGCCTTGAAAAATAAATGAACGAGGAGAGCCGAAAAATAATTTTACAACATATGGTCGCGTTTTTGTAATTTTCCAAGTTTAAAATTAAATTACCATTATAATACTTAAAATATCTTGTCGTAAATATATAAAATAGAAACCCAAAAAATTGGCCAACCTTTAAAAGTAAGAACCAGCCCGGCATCATCAAAAATACGCCGGATATTGAAAATAGCATCATTGCAAGAATCCTAACTGCAACGCGTGGGCAACTTGGACGATCGAACGACGCAAAACCCGACATCAAGAATCCTAACACCGTACTTGGTGCTGTACAACGAGCAACGCTTCCAGCCTAATTCAACTTATCATATCTTGGAACACAGGTTCTTGAATAATCGATTTATTCTTTCATTGCCTATAAAAAAAAGTATTTTACTGTTCAAATATTTATTTAACACCCAGCTTTCACTGCCATGGGTTTAGATTGGCCTAAACACAACTATTTTTGTATGTCTACTTATTTCCTTCTTCCTGATAAAAGTGTTGTTAAGGCTGCGATATATAACATGCTCCATTAGATATTCTTTCGTTGACTTCGGTTTCAATATCTCCATCTTATCCTATTAATACTCCTAAGTACTTGAAGACATCGACTTGTTCTATAACTTTCTTAATTTATTTCTATATTAGCTGTTTTGTCTTCCTTTCCTGTTACCATCACTTTAGTTTTACTTGTATTTATTTTCATTTTTTTTTCTTTAGCTCCATGTCTCATATTTTTAAACTTTCCTGTAAATTATTTTCTTTAGGGGCGCATATCATGAGGTCGTCAGCGAATGCAGATACTGAAAATTCCACTGGCTTCATCTTGTTATATCCAACATGTACAGTACTGATTCTATTTTCTACGGCTCTGATAACGTCATCCATGGCTAATATAAATAATGTCGGACTCATCACACCTCCTTGTCTTAATCCGTCATTGATTCAAATAACTCGGAGTGCAAGTTATTCTTTCACACATAACTTTTATTGTTGATATGTAAGCTCTTAATACCATTTCTTAGTTTCTTCTTCAAATCTAGGAAGGCCTGATAAACTTGCGTGTTTCTTACTCTAGTTTTTTCTATTAATTCCTTAATTGTAAAAATGTGATCTTGAGCGCTTTGTCCTTTCTTGAAACCACTTTGGACCTCTGACAGCTGTTTCTCTGTGACGGCTTTTAGCCTTTTTTCCAGAATGAATTCGTACATTTTTGAGACAATGCTTAGTAATGTAATGGCTCTATAATTTTCACAATTTCTAATGTCGCCCTTCTTGAACATCGGTATAATTATTCCAACTTTCCAATTCCCTGGTACTTCTCCTGTGTACCGTACTTTATTAATAATATATGCAATATATGCATTCTGTCCCTTGGGTTCTTAGGAATTTTATAATCTCCGCTGTTATTCTATGATGTCCAGCAAATTTTGCTCTTTTGGCGCTTTCGATTGCTTCTATAACTTCTATCAATTGGATGTCGTCCTCCTGGCCCTTAGTCTGGATCGGATGTGTTATCTTTTCAGGTAGAACATTGCCTTTTCCTTCTGTGTTTAAAAGTTCTGTAAAATATTTCTTCCACGTTTGCATTACTTCATCGTTATTGGCTACAACTTGATTGTCTCTTGTTTTCACGTGTTTCAGGTTATGGTGTTTTCCTTTTTTGAAATTTTTTAATACCTTGAAGAATCTTTCTGGTTCGATCGACTTCCTCCATTTTTCTCCCAAATTCTTCCCATGATTGTTGTTTCGCTTGTTTACTCATATCTTTAACTTTAATTATCTGTTATATATACTCTATGTAGCTTTGCTCTGTTTTGTCTTTAAGGTGATCTTTCCACACCTTAATTTTTGCTTCTTTTCTTTATGTCCTATTTCCACCATCTAGTCTGTTATTATCTGCGACCATTGCTCGGCATGGTTCTCTAGCCGTTTTTAAAATAGTTTCTTTAAACTTATACCGCAATTGTTCCAAATTCATACCCTTCCACTCTGTCTTCCTTTCGTAGAATTTAATAACTGTTAAATACAGCTCGATCTAATGCTCCTTTACTTGGGGTAACAACCGGCGAATTGAAAAACATTAACATTCTTTCTATATGTCGAATGAATATACTTAAAATACCTTGCAGCTTAGAACTAAACAACAAGTCTACTTAAGCTTTTAAAAATATCGTATGTATTTCTTATCGTATTGCTATGTTTATGCTTATTATTAATATGTTCAGTTGTAAACACTTCTTTTACTTATGTAAGCACTATGTAAATATGTTTGGTGCTAATGAATATTATTATTAAGCAATATTTCATTATTGTTAATACTGACTAACATCGCAAATGTTTCCGGTTCAAAAATAACTTATTCTTATGTATTTCCATTTGCAGTATTCAAAAATTACAATAAAAATGACCGATTAGCTCTTGCTTTGAAGATACAGCAACATGTCATTTTTTAAGTCTACATTTTCAGTTTGTGGGAAAATTTAGTTTTTGGGAGTTTTTACACCTGTCAACTGAAAAATCACAACGTTTTCCAGCTGTTTGTTGGTTATAAACATAATTACTGTTGCTGTGGCTATGAGTTTCATATTGTTTCTGTAGTAATTAGTGCAGAATTTCTGGTTTTGGAGTGCTTTTGAAGTAAAAAATTTGTTAAATAAAAATACCATGAAAATGTGAAAATTTAATGAATAATTTTTGTTACATTTATGGTAAAATGATATCTTCGTCACATAAACGCAATCTGACGCCTCTTGTATTGTGGAAGACTGCCTAACAACATTATTTTAATATGAAGGTAGGGACTAGGAGAAGTAATAGGCTCCACATATATGTTGCAACTCTTGTTCAGTTATAGGTACTACAAGAATGACTGAAAAATTAAAAAAACGATCCATGGCTTTAGCTGTGTCTATGGTTTGGCGAGAGCCTACAAATCATTCAGATTATTGCTATTTCTGCTTGACTCCATCTATAAAGGTAGCTTTGTCAATAAAGTAAAGAGAAACAGTTCAATACTCGCGTCTTTGCTCCACTCCAAAATTATGAATTTGAAATCAAAATACAGACAGTATTGGAAGAACCTAACAAGTCTTACACATTCCATGAGCCTGGTTTTTAGGAAAAAGAAGATACACAACACAAGACTGAATCAAGCGGAATTGAGTTATTTTATTCGAGATCTTGACATGCCAAAGGAAAAGGCAAAACTTCTGGGCCAAGACTACAGCAATAGAATCTTCTTCAACGTGATGTCAGGGTCTCACATTATAGACAATATTAGAGGGTTCTGCTTCAATCTTATTGTTTACTGCGACGTCAATGGCTTGATGAAATGCTTGAATTTGAACCATAATCCAACTGAATAGAGGGCCGTTGGAATGAAGAATTCTTGACTATTACTGCTGGTCCGTGTGTGGGGATGCGCCGGAACTTACTTACAAGAGGCAAGCTAAAAGACAACGATCTTATGAAGCCATCACAGGATTCCTCACAACCACCTGCCAGGCATTCTTCCATCAATTTGGAACTGTTAGATTGTAGCTGTCTTTAAAAAACTTCAAGAGGACTTTCAGTGTTGGTGGCATATGTAATTAAAATGTATCGTTTTCTCTTAATCCGTTAAAACAAAATACTTCCACCTATTGTACCATAAACTAGAGCTAATAAAAATTTTCTTTATCCTATTCTTTTCTCCTAACGAAAAATTAGTAGGATTTGACACATAAAGTAGAAGAAACATTCAAAATTATTTTTCGTTGGCCAGTGTAATAAATATAATACAGGCATTCCTATGATTGGTGTCTATTATTAACTGGGAAAGAATTGGTTTATGAAAGTCATATATATTATTTCAAATTTATTTATTATGTATAGTAAAATAATAATTATTCTTTTAGGACAAGATCGACCTTCGTCGATAGTAAATGGAGATATAGCGAACATTGAAGATTTTCCATACTACGCGTTTTTGGGTTATGGTAATAAACCTGAAGAAAGACGTTTACATTGTGGCGGAGCCATAATCAGACCTGATATAATTTTAACTGCAGCTCATTGTCTTCATGACACCGATATGAAAGTATTCACAGGCATATCGACTTTGGACGATTTGCTAACTGCAACCCCCTACGAAATCGAGAAGATATTACCTCATCCAGAATGGAATTGGCGAAGTTCACATGATGTAGGTTTAATTAAGTTGAAGAAAAACATAACTTTAGACGGCGTAAAAGTCGACACCATAGAAATTGCCTATGATAATCCAGCCATCGGTGCACAATCTACCGTTGTAGGTTTTGGTTTAGCAGAGTGTGGAGAAGATGACGACGACATATATGGAGTGGGTCTATGTGAAACAGAGACCTTGAGGTCGGCCGTCATAACAGTAGTAAAAATCTCAGGAGATAATATAGTATACACGCGAGGAATTGAACAAAACACCTGTTACGTAAGTTTTGATTTGTCTTTATTTACATCTTACATGACATCATTTTTCTTAACGCAATAAATGTGCTTATTATATTTTAACGCAATTTGAATCAAAGTTCGGCTTAATTAAAATAGGATATTTAAAATTAAAAAACAATCCGAAAACGTCCTTCAATGAAATAAAACCCCTCGCAGTTTTTTTTTGCGCTACTAATGAAGTATATATACTGTTTCCCGAAAGTAACGAATAAATTCTATAAAATGGTTGAAAAAAGTGTTTCGGAAAAACGCTTGAACATGTCGATTTTTATTTTAAAATCTTCATTTAAAGATGTAATTTTCTACCCAAACTTTAAAAATTTAAAAGTACTCTTTGTGATATTTCATTTGATAGCAATAAAATCTACGGTGTGATATTAGACGATCGGCGAGTGAAGATGCACAAACTTTAAGAGGCTGCAGGCTTATCACATGGATCAGTGATTTCAATTTTGAATAAATATTTGGATATGAAAAAGCTATCCGCAGGATGGGTACCGCGTTTGCTCAGAATTGACAAGAAAAGCAATTGTTTGGCAACTTCAATGGAGTGTTTGGGATGTTCAATCGCAATCCGAGCGAGTTTTTGGGCCGTTTCGTAACCATGGATGAAACATGAATTCATCACAACATAACAGTGACCAGGGAACAGTCGAGACAGTGGACTTCTCGTGGTGAATCCAAGCCATAGAAAGCTAAGGTGGGTCTGTCGGACAACGAGGTCATGGCGACAGTTTTTTTTAGGATACGCGCAGCGCTATTCACATCGATTACATTGAAAAGGATAAAACGATCATCAGCGTATATTATACAGAGCTATTGAATATTCGACGTCCATATGAAGCAAAAATTACCGCATTTGGCGAAAGAAATAGTTCTCTTGAACCAGGATAATGCACCGACGTACAAGTCCGCAGTCGAAATGGCAAAATTGCATGAAGTAGGTTACGAATTGCTCCTTCATCCAGCATATTCTCCAGATTTAGCCCCCTGCGACAATTTCCTGTTTCCAAATATGAAGAAATGGCGGTAAGAAATTTGGATCGAATGAAGAGGTCATCGATGAAACAAACGCCTATTTTGAAGGCCTCGAGAAATCTTATTTGGAGGGCATCGAAAAATTGGAGAAACATTGGATCAAGTGTATCGAGCTGAAAGAAGTTTATGTTCAAAAATAAATCGTTTTTCTTCGAATAGGGGTGTTTCATTATCTCAATTTTCAGGAACTTGTTGAACTACCCTCGTAGATTTAATTTAATGGTTATCATATTCTCCAATTATCTCTTAAATTTCATAATACATTAATTCTCCATACTTGTTTTCACTTTTTCTGGTCCTATAATTACTCTTATGATCTATCTATCCGGTATTTCAAGCTTTTCTTTTTCTTTACTAGTCACTACCATTGTTTCCGTTATTGGAAACTGTAATTTGTTATTAATCTTATAATTTTCCTGTAAATTCTGAATTAGTTCTTTTATTTAACTTCTTATCCTTTAACATTTGCTTATTACAGTAATACAACTTATATTCTTTTTGAGTCTTCTGATTTGTACAGGGTTCCCCATAGACTACCCATTTTGATATACGATTTAAATCTAACCGAAGTATATGATTATTTTTCCTTTAGTATGTCAGATTCAGTAGCCGTCGAGATTACATTGTGTGACAAACAAAGTGTTACAATTTGTGTCAAATTTTATAAACTTTTTCAGTAGTATGGATTATTCAGTGCAACAATGTGTGTTTTCCGTGGAAATTCGTTCAGTAGAAGAAGTTCGGCGTGCATTTCGTCAGCAGTTTCTTGATAATAATAGGGGTAATGCGCCAACACGCAAAACAGTTATGGCATGGGTTCATCAATGACGTTAAAATGGTTCTGTGCAGAACATTAGAAAACCTGGACGTTGAAAAACGGTTCGTACACTCGCAAATATTGAACGAGTGAGAGCTGCTTTCAAGAAAAGTCCCACCAGATCTGCTAATCGACAATCACTTGCTCTACGAATATCCAAGAGAAGTCTTTACAGAATCTTTCACAACCATTTCAAATTTCATCCGTATAAATACCAAATGGCACAGCACCTTAGCAAAGAGATAAGGAAGCGAGGTAATAGTAATTTTCCTCTGGTTTTCTCCTTTTATCTGAACAATTTCCCTAATTGTCAAAACTATATCACATTGTTATTACATGTATATACGAATGAATGCTGAAAGAAAGCAAAATAACAAACTCTCGAACGAGGTAAGTGCTTTAATAATTAGAGGAATGAACGATGGTAGTTCGTCAGTCCAGATAGGACGACAATTTCATGTTTTACCGAATACTGTAAGAAAAATTTACAAAATAACGAACGAAATGAAAAAAAAATTGTTGGGTATCGTTCAAATAAATGTACTGAACACTAAAACAAATAAAAACCAAATTGTTAGAGGAAAATCCACAACTAGAGGTAAGCATATCGACCATTGACAGAGCAACAAAGGCATTTCACTATTCTGTAAAACGCGTTTCCTTTGTGCCAGAAAGGCGTAACGCGCCAGATATTATCCAAAGTAGGTTTGATTATGCTGTTCTGTATACAAGAATAATGATTCATAGAGAAAAAATATATTTTATTTATGAATTTGGGATTAAAGTGAATTCTAGAATATCTTATGGAAGATCACAGAAAAATAGTAGAGTTAACAAAGTTAAGGCCTAATTAAGAGGCCGTAATTATTCTATTGCTGCTACAATGTGTATTACTTCATTATATTTATTCACTATTCAAGACAGGCCTTACAATATAGAAGACATTGGAAAATTCTTGACACCTTTGATTGACCATTCTCTTTGTTTTATGGTCTTCGGTAAGAAGTTTTGGCAGCCATCGTGAACAACATTTGTAACCTAAATGTTTAGTAATAACCCCGTACAAAACTGTACGTGAAATTGGAAGTAAGAAGCCACTTAGTTCTGTGATTGTGAATCGCCGAATTTCACGAATTTTTTCTTCGATATTACGCACAAGTTCGTTGGTCACAACAGTTGGCCTTCCACTCCGTTCTTCATCATGGGAATTAGCTCGTCCTTCTCGAAAGATACGCCAACATTTTCTAACCATACTGTCACTTACGTAAACGGATCAAAATTCACGATGAGCCTTCATGTTCCTAGCGCACATAAATCGGATAACAGCCGAAATTCTCGTAGTTTACGTACAATTTTTTTTTTGTCAGAAATACAATATTTTTGGAAATTCAAAAAATATTCAACTAGATGATAGTGCGACATTAACATAATTTTGACATATTGCTGTGAATTGTGATTTTAATTGCTTATTGACTTTCAATTCACACTGCAACTTATTTTCCCTGCTATCTTCAGTCGGGTCGCCTTCCTTGAGCTTCTTAATCTTCAGGGCTTATTCTCACGAATATGTGGTATGGAAGAAAATAATAGGTGTTAAATCCAGAAATAAAACTAACATCAACGCCACATACATATAATTCAAAAAAAAAAAAGAAAAATTCTACTTTATCAAGTATAAAGCAGGATTGTGACTTTATTACGCCGCAAACTTAGAGGAAAACTCGTGTAAATATGACTTGTACATGAGATAAAAAAACCTCTTAAATGAATCCCGAACAAAGATTTAAATATAAATATAAACAAAATTTATCAGCTGTCATCAATTACATTATCCCCTCAAATCAAACGTTAAAATAGAACTTTCTCTATTTTTCGCACGCATCCAAAATTGATCATGCGCAAAATCTCAAGCATGTAACAAATAAGTTTTCCCGCTTCCTAACATACTACGATAACTAACATGAACAAAAACTATACTCAAAAAAAACAGTCTAATAAGTTTTGTTAATATTTTCAATGATTACAAAATATTACAAACTAAAATTATAAATTTAAGAAGTTTCAGATTGCAATAGATTTATCGCTAAAGACATAAATATAATATTAAAATATACATACATTCATCTTTGTATACGTCACGTCACAAAAACTATTATAAGAGAGACTCCAGATAGGTCATTTAATTCAAATTACAAGTTTTAAATACTCATAATAACACGTAATGAATTTTAATTACATCAAACACTATCAAAAACACACACCGTAATTATTCAAAATTTAAAACTTGAATAAAATTAAGTTTTATCCAAATTTCAAAAAACACAACCTATCTGCATAAAAACTACTCAGTCTCTCAGGCATGATGAAGCAGGAAACAGCAAGCTACCCCTACCTAACACAAAATAAAATCAAAATAGCGACAAGGTATATATATCTATATATTATTACAACTTCCAGCTTGGCGCGAACTCCGAACATCACATAGGCCCCTACACCTACAGTCATGGACCAAAATACACATAATCAAAATTTATTATATAAAACATTAAATTTTTATAGTTATTTCTCTGGAATAAAATATACATAAATACAATAATTTTCATATCTTGTTTTGTTTCTTTCTTCAAGGAAAAATCCACGACAATATGCCTAAATTTTTTTTTATGCATTCCCATCTTAGAAACCCAACGCTACGAATTTATGCATTAGCCTGATATCCATTTGGATGATATATATTCATTAATTATCGCAATAAATTTATTTGATAACAATTTATTTTTTTAACACTTCGTTTATTCATGTTCAAGGGCGATTCTGGTGGTCCAATAGTTTACGATGGTAAAGTTATTGCAGTAGTCAGTTCAGGAGAAGAGTATTTGTGCACTGGTTACCATATTCAAGCACCTGTTGTTCCTTTCTACTATTGGATTAAGAAACACATAAAATGCTTGTAAATAGTTCACCAAATGAACTTTTACCACAACGTAATCTGACCTTTATTAGTTACAATTATTAATTAATTATTAATTTTAGAATTTCCGACTTACTTAGTAAGTGCTTATCAATATTAGCCATATTATAAGCTTTAAAATATATTCTATATCCAATAAAAATATGCTTGTTATATGTGTATATCTAAAAATCATGTTTCCTTACCAATTGTTCCAATTAAAAATTATTTTCGGTTGTTTTTTCGGTTTTGTCGGCTCGCTCTTCGGAACATGCTATTTATTCAGAAGGGCGAACCGTTAAACGTCAAGAAAGTGTATTTTCAAGTGTACAGATACAAAATGTGTATGCATATAGGAAAACACACGAAGCAATCCACCTTCGTCATCAACCAAAAACAATGACTAAAGCAATAGTCTTATATATTTCCAAATTTATAATTTTATTAATCTGAAATATATTATATGTTCGTATATACCGATTATTTCGATAGATAATATTAATTAAAAATTATAATTTTGGCGTCATTTCGACTAATTTTATTAACGATATTAAGATTAGATGTTGGCCATCATGAAGAAACGTTTACAATCATTTGACAGTATTAGGCTGTTAAAATTGTGAACTTTAAAATGTAGTTTTATTTACTTACAGTCACAAAATACTTTAGTTTATTTCATATTTTTTAATAAGAATGTACTTAATTATCCTTTAGAAAATTTTGTCCATTTTGACATAAATATAATCTAATTTAAACATAAATATAAAGTTCATCGTAAATTTTATAGGTCGACACAAGGCTCACATATACGTCCTACAACTATTACGTCATAGATTTTAATGACGTAGGTGGATTGCTTCGTGCGTTTTCCTATATATACTTGGGTCCACTTTTATTTATTTTATTCATTAATGATATTGGTAAATATATTAAACACGCTAAATTTCTTCTATACGCGTATTATTTAAAGCTCTTCCTTTCAATAGAAACTATACGGGATTTTCTCTTGATTCAGAGTGATTTTGATGCGTTACAAAAATACTGCCAATCGAACAAATTTACTTTGAATATTGATAAATGTAATACTGTGACCGCCTCTAGAAATTCTAAATTGATTGAATTCCCTTACAGTGTCGGTGGTTGTCCTCTGCGGATAGTGAATGGTATTAATGACTTGCCAGTGTTTTTTGATAGTAAGTTCTTGTTTGATATTCAAATAAATAACATTATTTTGAAAGTAAGAAAAAGATTAGGATTTATGATGCGATCGACTGTCAGTTTTAGGTCTAGAAGCGCTCCATTTAATCTGTCATGCATTGGTAAATAACGTGTTGAGCTATTGCTGTGTTGTAAGGAATCCATTTTATGGTGTATACATCGCGAGGCTAGAGAGGATTCAGTTTATATTTCTAAATTTGTAAATTTGAATTTAAAGCTTGGATCAACGGTCGTCATACGGAGGGCTCTTATTTCGTATAATTTTGTGCCGCTAACTTGCCATAGGATTCTTGCAGACGCAACTTTCCTTTATAAATTAGTAAATAATTACATAGATTCTAGGTTATTGAAAAATATCTGTCTAAATGTTCCTCAGTGTGAACTTCGCGAAAATAGACTTTTCCTAGAGCCAAAGTCTTGAACAAATTATTATATGTACTCACCACTCAATAGAATTGTCAGAACATATAAATCTTTAAATAGCGTTGGTTGAGTTATGAAACAATAGCTTGGTGGTATTTAGAAGGTTTGTTCGGGATATATTACAAAAATATAGCTTAGATTTTATGTAGAATTCAGTCTCTTTTTATCACACGTTTACGTAGTTAAATATATCGGGTATCAGAATAATTGAAACATACATGAGTTGGTAAAACCTCACCAGTTTTGTATAATACAAAGGTATTTTTAATAATATAAAATATTATTAAAAATCTGGTGTGAAGAACACAAATTCAGGTTTACTATTAATATTTTTTGTGAAGAAAGGTGAAATATTTGTATTGTATTTGTGTTCTTCACACCAGATTTTTAATAATATTTTTTATTATTAAAAATACCTTTGAAATATATCGGGAATTGTAGATTGTAAGGTAGGATTTATCTCTATGTATCGTGGTAAATCTTATAACTGTCTTCTTATTGATTGTACACCAGTCGTGTTATAATGTTTGTAAATGAGTAGCTTATTGGTTTTATCCTGTTGCTCTACTTGTAAAAATAAATAAATAAACTGCGCCAATAAATTAGAGGAACACTAACAACAATAGTTGTAATGCCCTGTATAATTTTATGGGAGCGACGAATTCTTACAAGCCGGTTATATTATCGTTTATTTATCATAAAATTAATTTAATTTGAACATTTCAACCCTATCATTCCGATCATCCTAAAATAAGAGATCATGCATGTGATACAGCTAGGGAAAAATAATTTTTGTCAATAAAATAACTACAAATTTCCAAAAAATGTAGTGTCAATTATATGTCATTAGATACTAAAAGCGTATCATGAGGCACCTAAATGCAGTTGAAGTTGTAAGAGCCGTAACATTAATCGAAGAAGGATAGAGCTTACGGCATGTTGCAAGACAATTTAATGTAAGCCCTTCTGTGATGTGCAGGGTTTGTAATCGGTACTTGAAGACAGGAAGATATGTTAGAAGAGCTGGTCAAGGTCGTAAACGTGCGACAACCGCAAAGCTAAACAGATACTTGCGCAACTGCGCACTTAGACAGCACATATCTACTGCTAGAGACTTGCAGAGTGACCTTAGAAGAGCAACGGGAAATCAAGTTTGTACGGAAACCGTACGAAAAAGGTTGCGTGAACATAATCTTAGATCGAGGAGAATGGTCCGAAAGCCACGATTGACTTTGGCTCATAAAAGGAACCGATTGGCGTTTGCTCAACGCCATGTAGATTGAGAGATGGAGCAGTATTTCTCACTGCTTTTCAGCGTGGACTAGAATCTCATTTCATACTTCAGATCTTGTTCATATACCTGGGCGAATGAATGCTGCCCGATATATTGACGACATACTTACAAATCAAGTGATACCTGCTAGAGCTCTTATAGGGCCTAGATTTCTGTTCCGGCATGATAAATGCAAGACCACATGTTGTAGGTCAGACAAAACAATTCCTGGAAGAACATCAAATTCAAGTTATAGAGAGCTGGATCGGAAACTTAGGAGTCGATCTGTGGCTTCCGAAACTCTTGAGGTTTATTGAAAGTATGCCATGAAGGTGTCAAGTAGTCCTTCTATCTCGTGGAGAACATACCCGTTATGAGATTCCCTTTAAAGCTTAATTTTCTTTAGTTACTTAAGTCTAAATTGTTAGTTCCTAAAGAATTTTTTTAGTTTATTGTATTGTTTGGCAGTGTCTGATTGTTTATTGATTTGAAATGTTCAAATTGAACTCATTTTATGATAAATAAACGGTAATATGACCAGCTTACGAGATTTCTTTGGTTTCATAAAACTATGCAACACATTATAACTATTATTCTTAGTATGCTTCTAATTTATTGGAGCAGTGTATATGTATCATTTGTAGTTTTAACTTTAAATATAAATAAAAATTTAAATAGAATTACTACCTATAGCAGTCGAGACTACGCGACAGCGACCTTTAACGAAATTAAAGTAGCTTCGATATAACATTCTACATTAGAGGAGACGTTAATCTTGTCAGGTAGTGTAAACAGCATATGCGAAGAGGAAGTGAAAATAGATTAACGGCTGGCAAAGGGAAACGGATATTCGCCGGCACTAGGTTCTGTTACGCTTCCGTATATTAAAAAAATGTTCCCAAGTTCTTAAATCTTCTTTTATAAATAGATTAAAAAACTTTCTAAAATTCTATACCCAGACAACCTTCACGACAACATGAATGTTCCTAATTTTTTCGCCGGCTGATATTTTGATGTCATAAACAAATATCAAGAAAGCTTTACTTTCTTCGAAATATCTTCATAAGTCTGCTTTGAGTTTTTATATTATAACAAGGTTCGGGTTTTCATTTTTTTTTGTTCCTAATTGCGCCTAATAAATTTTAGTTTGACTTTAGTAATTTAGTTTTGAAATAATGTCCAATATTGTGCCATATTATCGAGAGAAAGAGAAACTTGTAAAGTGAATAAGACCGACAGTTTTTATATTCTTTGAGATTATCAACTATTTTAAGTCATTAGGGATTTACTTACTCATATTTTTGTTTGAATGACAAAATGGATACCTGTGAAATACACATTGTAAAAATGCGACGGCAGTAGGAATTTCATGGTAGTGATCCTCAAGATAGGTTCGAATTTAAATTAATTAATTCAAATTTTACGGAAATTAGTTGGAAGTAGATTTAACCCAAACATTGAGAGAAGTGGCAGTAAAGTCAGATGGTAATCATACAACTTTACTACGGTATCTTCAGCAGTACTACAGGTCTAGTGGCCTTTGGCCTCAAGTTGGTATGTGTAGATACACCAACTAGCAGGTGTATTTATAGAACAATAAATGATATATTAGCCTTGTTTTGTAAAGTTAGAGGTATAGGATTTCAAAAAATCTAAAAATAAGGGCAGTATGTATAGATCGCATTAATGATAATAATATGTTGCATTACTAACATGATAATTGACTGGGTTTTCAAGAAGAAGCAAGTATCAAAGTGGTACAAAGAGCACTGTGCTCAAGTGCTTGGAGTACAGGCGTCTAAGCCAAAATTAGAAGTATCAAAAATGTATTCTATTTTGAAGCTATTTATTATTAATTCATATATAACCTTAGCGCTCACTATAGAGATATCATGTTCCTTTAGCTTTGATTGCATTATATATTTCAATATATTTGCTTTCATTGCAATATTGTTAATTAGTTGGTTGTTAGTACATGATATCTATTTTAGATTAGCTCTTTATGACATTTAACTTCAATTATGATGAAGAATAAGATTTTATTTTTTAATAAAATTTTCTTTGAAGTTTTACTATCTGTTTTGGGCAGTAATATAATAAAATATATTAATTATCGAAATCTAACCAGGTTTACTTTTTAAAAATTTAGGATGTAGCTTAGCAAAATGTTAATGTGACGAATTTAACGAAAAATATGTTTTGGTAGTGTTGTTCCGTTTGACCGTTGCACTATATCGCAATATAACTCACTGGCAATATACTGCGATAAAAGACTGAATACACTCCGAATAATATTATTGGCATAATTACAGTTCCAGATGTAGTATTTAAAATACGCACTTATTTTTGTCTCGAGAATAATTATAGGTATAGCATTCTTCAAAATATGTCTTAGCGCCTGTCATACGATCTAGATGGAGTTGAAAACAGTAGTTCCCTTATATCTATTAAGTGAATTATATACCTAACATATTTTTGTTTAGAATTCGCAATAAGAGATGGCAATAAAATCGGGAAGTGAGGCAGTCCGCAGTAGAGAACTGTATTATTGTGCGAACCTTTTAAAATATATGTTAGTTTTGGTAATTCCCCAAATAGTTACCAGAAAAAAATAGGGTTAAAGTTGATTATAGAACAATAAACATATTATTTTATGGAATATATATTTATACGAAAATACTTTTGAAATGGTAAGTATACCGTTTTGTTATATAAATACCAGAAATAAATTCTTAATAGATTTATCAAATTACTTGTACGAGCAATCGTACCGGGGTGTGGAAAGAGATTTGTAGATGATCCACATTACGTTTCCAAGAGACGAAACTTTATACAATAATTGGTTAGCTGCAGTAAATAATAGTGCACTGTTAGAAATGCCTCAGAAAAAAGTTCTACATTCATATAGTGTATGTCAAAGGCATTTTCAAGATAATTAGTTTCAAACTGAAGAAAAATTAAAATTAAATCGTGGTACAATACCTACTGTACATTTATCATTAGATACTGATTCGCAATGTACATTAGCTATAAGTTGCCCAAGCACTTCAGGTTTACAAATTGGCACACCACAAAGAAGAAATATATCAGTTGATGCAAGTTGTCTGAATACATCAACTTCTATATCAGCTTTCACCAGTATATCACAGTAAAAATATTACACCCCAAAGACGTAAGTTACATGTAGATGCTGTTTTAGTTAAGTTCCATATTCATTCACAACATATGCAATTACTACTTATTTACTAAAGGCTTTGTAGATATAAGATAATTTATTTTTTAACTTACTGTAACTAGTAACATTTCACATTAAGTATATGTATATATTTTCTTGATTATGTCTGTATTGTTCGTAATAATTTTTCGGAAATTCTTTATAAAAAGAAGATAATCTTTCAAAACATCCCAAATTACTTGGATAGGAATTTATTAGACATAAACGTAAATTTAAATTTAGAATTTTTAAAATGTCAACACCGAGAAGAAATAAGTTCCTGTATGTGTTATTCCTTCACAGTTATTATCGCAAATCATTTTATAAAACTCGTGAATCAAAAATTGTCTAAACGAGATGCTAGACCCAATACGGTTGTTGATTCCTATTTACAACAACATGCATCGAAAGTATTGTAATATATGATTTATCTAATGAACATATTTAATAAAATATTGTTTTTTTTTTTTAAATAGCGTTTACTTTATTAAAACTTTCAATTTAAATCCTGCAAAAATATGTGCAAAAACAAGTAAATATTGTTGTTACTGGCACATACTATTCTATTCTTGATGTTATGTGGAACAAACATTTGCAAAAGATGCGTAAGTATTGTTTAATTGCAGATTAAATATTAATTGTATTAATTGAAGTATTTTTTTTTAGTTTATCTAGCGACAAAATGAAGATTTTATCTGCATTTAGTCACTAGATAAAGTATAAAAACTTGCATACTTCTAATACGAGTAAATACAAATACATATATGCATTTAAATTTTCCGCGCAAGCAATTTAATTAAAATTCGCAACTGTAGAGGGCGAATGTCTCCACGTTTTACTATGGACTTGACATCTCTTGTTTATTTATACTCTCTGATACATGTGGGCTTCCCAGCCAAACGATCTTGCTAAGGTTGATGCTTGCAAATTACAAACTATTTACACTCATATTTCGTCTTGATTGCTCTAATGTTGACAACCAAGTTATGAAACGTATGGAGATTAACTCTCATTAGCAGAGTACCCCTATTATATTATGTAAATTATATTATTTTACCTTTTAGATATAATATAATTTACATACCCAGTCAGTCGTACGTAATATATTAGAACAGTGGCTGTGTAAAGTACTGAATAATTTATTATTCCTTCTTACTTTTATGTAGGGATGAAACTATATACAGGTTACCACTGAATAGCGCCCCAGATATGCGAATCTGAAGAATACGTAGAAATGTCTAACTGATAAGCACAAAGGAAATTTATTTTTATGTAATAATCTCACCAGTGTTACCATTTATAATAATCCCAAGTAATAGTACCACCCAGTGGCGGCTCTTGATGACGTACGATGTGCGCTGCTGCACGGATGAGACTACTTCGAACTATTTCGGAAGATTTCGGTACGGTTACTTGCTTCTCTGTATATATGAAAGCTTAAACGAAGCAGTCTCATCCGTGCAGCAGCGCACGTCGTACGTCATCAAGAGCCGCCACTGGTACCACCATTTGTAACATAACCCGTACTGTGCCGTTGATCACGTTGGTTTCGATTATAATTTGAATTAAATCTGCCAATACTGCAGGTCCTTAATATTTGTCTTAATTAATGCTTAAACCATTGATTGGTTAAACAATTTTTTTTGTTTTCGCTGCCACCGGCAATGCCTGATTGCAACGACCGCTGCATAGCTAAATAAAATGAATCTTATTTTCTAGTAGCGATCTCTTCGAAAGCGTCGTGGGTCGGAGTATAAGCAGATAGCCAAATAGAACTCAATTAAAAACGCGTAACAAATTTTATTTAAATCTAAATGAACAATTCTATTTATAATGTGTTGGTTCTACTTAATACATAAATCTGTACGCAATTCCTATCAGAAAGGCGAGGGTTGTTGCTAATAAAATCCCAAATAAAAATCTAACGACTCACCGCACTTGCAGGTGCATCCTCATCCTTTCCTTTTTCCTTTGAACGGAACTCACTAGTTCACTTTGCTTTACACACGACGATATTTCTCAAATAATTTTAAGATAAAATTAAATTCTCAAGTTATATGAACACCACAATAAAATAAAATAATAGTTAAGTTAAAACTCTACTTCTAATTTAGCGTCAACGTCCGAAAATTATATGTATCCGAATATGCATACAATATATTTTAGTGGGATATTGATATTACATGCACACGTGCAATAGGAATAAACAATAAACGATACAAATAAATGAGAAAAACGCAAAATTCATGCACACATCACATAACCATAAACAATGTCGTGACAAGCAGCACATTCAATAAAATATTTCCAAACAATCAACAAACGCAACAAGAGTGGAATTTATATTTTTATTTTCCTTAAATCATTTTTATGAGTAAAAGCAAACAAAAAAAGGTATGTGCACAAAAATGGGGAAAAATGGAATTTATTTTTAGATATTAAGATTAACATATTTTATTAATTCATTTAGAAAATGTAAATAACTAATGTAAAAACGCATCCACGACAAAGTCTTTCAAAAACCAGGTATTTATAATAATAATCAATCAATAAAAAAAATCAGTGTACATTAAAAATTTCAAATTAATTTACGAACAACTTCAAACATAATCTAGGATGCTAACGTCAAGGAGGAAACGTAAAACAATTGCAACTCAAACGGTTAGTCGCGAGAATTCTAGAACTATGAGGGTTGACGTACTTTTCCCTCATAGCGAATAAGACAGTGAAAAATAGCGCTAAACTAAGGTAATTAACTTACAAATATAATAAAATAGAAACAAAATAAAATACGAATCTTAGAAGTACATTTTATTCGAAATATTAGTGCAAAAAAGCGATTTATACACCAAGTGATACACGAAACGACAAACCACCCATAACCAATAACTAGAGACCGGACACGTACGTACCGGAGCGTACTATTGAACATTTGCATTTTTTAAGTTTTTAGTTTTATTTATACAGTGCTTCTCAAAAGTCCCCTCCCCCTCTCTTATCTTTGGAACGATTATACATGCACATGTGAAATTTGGAAACTGAATATTATAGGTTATAAACTTCCCTACTAGTGATGATAGATGACGAAATCGTCATAGATGACGTCACAAGGCCATTGTGACCAATAATTTTAAATGGTACGCTACGGCAAGCGACACCTCTTTTAAAAGGTATCGAAAAAACCTATTCAATGATACTAATTTTGTTTGTGTTTGAGGCAGTTTTAATGGCTCATTAGTAAACATGAAAATTTAAATTCCATTCAGTATGATATTAAATACAGATTTAAAAACAGTATGTACTTAAAGAAATTGCTCGAAGTGACCTCCATTTACTTCCTGACAGTAAAATATCCTATTTTTAAACTCTTCTCGTACTTATTCAAATGTGTCTGCGGAAACAGCCTCACATTCTGCAACAATACGTTGTTTTAAAACGTCAAATTGTCAAGTTAATACTAAAATTCCAAATTCAAGCTCCGCCTATGGTTAGTTGTCAAATAATCTGACGTTTTTGTTAGTCTCCAATATTCGACGTTTTTGTAATTGTCCAAGTTTTTGTACATTTAATAATTTGTGTATTGTTGATCGAACGTCTCACTGTTTTTACAGCTTATGGTACTTTTAATATTTTTGTACATTTTAATAATTTGTTAAACTGTTGTGAGTCGAAAGTTTAAGTGCTTCAAGAAGCGAAATGGTACGTGCTTTAGGTGATAAAGTAGCAGCGGCCCTAATTCTTGGTGAAACTAGACAAAATATTCATGCAGCAGAACGCATTTTTAATGAGACGTTTCCAGATCGCCCCATTTCGAGGACTTATTTAAGGGAGCTTCTTCGTAAGTTTGAAACAACGGGTAGTATTAATGATGCGAAACGATCTGGCAGACCACAAATTTCTGATGAGAAAAAAATTGATATACTGGCAGAAGTAAGAGTTAATCCTACTTCTTCAACAACTCAAGTTGCATCTACCTGTGAAGTTAGTCGAAGTACAGTACACAGGGTGTTGAAAAAATACAAATTTCATCCATACAAATTAAAAATGGTTCATCAACTCTCAGACGACGACCCAGACCGAAGACTAGAATTTTGTGAAAATATGGAAACTAAAATTAACCAATAGCCAGACTACGTCAAAACAATTTGTTTTAGTGACGAAAGTACTTTCTATCTAAATGGAAATGTAAATACACAGAATGTGAGGTATTGGAGTGACGCAAATCCTCACCTGTTTCGTGAAACACATACCCAATTTCCCCAGAAGGTGAATGTTTGGGCAGGTATCCTGGGAAACCACACGTTAATCCTTGAAATTTTGGAAGATAATCCAGATGAATTCGGCAATTTGGAAATAACATTCCAACAGGATGGTGCTCCTCCACACTATTACGGTGCAGTAAGACGGTATTTGCATGAGGAGTATCCTGGTAGATGGATTGGACGACGAGGTTCAACGGAATGGCCACCTCGATCACCGGACCTCACACCTTTGGATTTTTTTCTGTGGGGGTACCTTAAATCGAAGGTTTACGCCACTGAACTTGACAATATTGACGTTTTAAAACAACGTATTGTTGCAGAATGTGAGGCTGTTTCCGCAGACATATTTGAAGAAGTACGAGAAGAGTTTAAAAATAGGATATTTTACTGTCAGGAAGTAAATGGAGGTCACTTCGAGCAATTTCTTTAAGTACATACTGTTTCTTAAATCTGTATTTAATATCATACTGAAAGGAATTTAAATTTTCATGTTTACTAATGAGCCACTAAAACTGCCTCAAACACAAACAAAATTAGTATCATTGAATAGGTTTTTTCGATACCTTTTAAAGGAGGTGTCGCTTGCCGTAGCGTTCCATTTAAAATTATTGGTCACAATGGCCTTGTGACATCATCTATGACGATTTCGTCATCAATCATCACTAGTAGGGAAGTTTATAACCTATAATATTCAGTTTCCAAATTTCACATGTGTATGTATAATCGTTCCAAAGATAAGAGGGGGGGAGGGGACTTTTGAGAAGCACTGTATAATTATACTTTTAATAATAAAGCGGGTATATATACGGCTACATAATACGAAATACATTTTTATTTGTTCATTTTGTAGTTCAAGTTGAGTACAGGAGCATTAATATTTACTAGCATTACTTTCTCAAGGTTCTCTTCTGTAAAATGTGTTCTCTTTGAATTAAATACATCCTTGTAAATAGAAAACGTCCTTTCTACATCGCAACTGGTTATAGGTGCATACTTGAAATATTCTTTTATTTCCGAGTATTTTGCAGTTAGATGTTGTGGCATTGTCCCCATACACAATTGCTGCAATGTTATTGAATCTGGATTTCTATTAAACACTGCGTCTTTTGCCGAAGGCCACATCCGAAGTCACTTTTCAAATTATTAATAGCCACATCTAATGTCGTTAAACCATCATTTAATTTGAGATTTCGATTTTCAAAATAAGTGATTAGTTTTGCCATATTTCCAAAGTGTTCCTGAAGAAAGTACAACTGATTTTTTAAATGTGGAATTTGTGTTAGTTCCTTGCACTCAGAAATACTCCGAGCATCGTCATTTAAACACGCAACGAAATTTTGTTAAACTATCTAAATTCTCTGCATAAAAACTAGTAGTTTCCAACCATGTCCCCCAGTTATTACTGGAGAGGGAGGTAGTGACAAAGATGGCAGTATATTTCACATTTATTCGGTTAACCGCAGACAAAAAATAAATGTGCAGTTAACCGAATGAATCGTGCTATTCAATAACTGCGTGATGTACTTACAGATGTAGACTATTTATATCGTCCGTCGTAATGACGTCTATTTCAGCCCGATGTGTCCGGTCTCTGGTTATAATTATTATTATTATAGTATCGATCAAATATGCGTGAAGTACTCACTTTTTATTAAGTTTGTTGTATTATCAAAAGTAATAGCATTGAATTAAACAGAGTATCGGAGAATATAAATACCACTTTGCGATAATAAGCGTGGTTGCGTTTGTCACAAAAATAATGAAAGACATTTATTTATATTATGTATGAGTGTGTTATTATATTTAGTTTAAAAAAAAGAAAAATAAACATTATTTCGTTACACTTTAAATAAGAATGTGTATGTAACTTGTAATGGTCACATTGGTTTCTTATGTTATCGTATATGTGTATTAAATAAAGTAACAATTAATACCACACTTACCTGTTTTCTCCTGCACGACACACCTAAATAGCACTAAAGATACCCAAAAAATTATGGGGAATAATTGTCAAATTTAAGCATCTTAAAATTTTAATGCGTTTATAAATAAATAAAAAAAAACATTTACGAGGCTTATATACAACTGTCCCTCTCTTTGATAAGATAAAAGAACTCACAGCAATCCGACTGACCAAGCAACACCAGAGCCACAAGAACTACAAATTATTGCAATATAGGATCTATAATTTCGTAAAGTCAGGAAAATTATATTCTCACTCAAAAAAAAAATATGTATTATAAAATAATAAATATAGCATCACGCACATATGCATTGTAATAATATATACATGTATTTGGGAAGAAAACTCCCTCGAACAGCACTCTTGGCTGCGTTAGTAGCCATTGGCTTATTTTTAAGAAAGGGTCCGCCAACAGGAACTACATATTTTTGAAGTTATATTTACATAAAAGAGAAAAAAGAGGAATGTAGTAAATTTTGAATGAAATCAAAATAAAAGAAAAACAAAATCTAAAAAACTCTTAATAAAACGAAAATTAAATACGGACTTTCTAAATAGATTTACGCTTTATTACATATAATGCATCAAAAATTTCCAAATTTTTAGGCCAAAATGTAATTAAAGTCGGTCCATATCTTTGTTTTTCTTTATATTTAGATAAGTACAGCTGATAATTCAAGTTCAATTACCTTCACAAAAAAATCGATAGAATTTCTAAAATATGCATTTGTTCCACGTTAATAATAGTGAACATTGTTGTTTGTTTAGCAAACAATTTATATAAATTAGAGAACGGACACGCTTACCACCCAGTGCACTAATGGCGAAAGGCTGTATTTCTAAAATATTTAATTTTATTTATATAATTGGAAAACAAACTGGTGGTGATCTATAAAATTACGAAATATTTGTTGAAAAGTTGTATTTTTAATTTTATTTCTATAATTGGAACATTTTTATTTGTTCATTTTGTCGTTCAAGTTGAGTAAAGGAGTATTAATATTGACTAGCAATAGTTTCTCAAGGTTTTCTTCTGTCAATTTTCTTCTCTTTGAATTAAGTACATCCTTATAAATAGAAAACGTCCTTTCTATATCGCAACTGGTTATAGGTGCATACTGGAAATATTCTTTTATTTCTTCATATTTAGCCGTTAGATTTTGTGGAATTGTCTCCATATATAATTGCTGCAAAGTAATTAAATCTGGATTTCTATTAAGAATTGCTTCAAACTTTTGCCGAAGGCCACATCCGAAGTCACTTGGAATACTTTTCAAATTATTAACAGCCACATCTAATGTGGTTAATCCGTCATTTAATTTGAGATTTCGATTTTCAAAATAAGTGATTAGTTTTGGCAATTTTCCAAAGTGTTCGTGAAGAAAGTACAACTGATTTTTTTAATTTGGGATTTGTGTGAGCTCCTTGCACTCACCAATACTTCTAGTATCCTCCTTTAGCAGTGTTACGAAATGTTTTAGGCTATCGAAATTCTCAGCATAATAACTAGTAGCTTCCAGCCATGTTCCCCATCTAGTTATTACTGGAGTGGGAGGCAGTGACAGAGATGGAAATTTTTCCCTGAAAAGAGCTACTCTCAATGGTGCTTTTCTGAATTTTTTTAAAAAGCGGATACAAGTCTATCAACTTCTGGAAAGGTGCTTTGATATATTCACATATTCTGCGGAGAACATGTGCTACACAAGTAATATGCAGCAAATTAGGATCTGTTTCCTTTAATATATATGCAGCAAAGTTTTACAGAGTTCAGATGTGTTTGCGATCCTAAGTGACGAATTTTTGACGATATTTTACGGATTTTGTAATAAATTTCGGAATCACTGACAATGGGCATACAATCAGTATGACCGTCAATCCAACTCGCCATTGTTTTACGATGCCGTTCTCGACGTTCTTCCGTATCATATCTGAAAAAGTAACTTAAACAATGCTCTAGGTCTAAATAAATTAATGTACGCATAAGTTATTGAAATTGAACGAAATTCAATGCACACTTACGTCTAAATAATTGGGCGAAGCAGATTCAATCAAACGATATTAAACAGGATCTATCACAAAAATTACGATGTAATTAACAGTTAAAACTATGAAAACAAGAAACTTATCACAGCACTTTATTTATCTTACGAAATATAAACTAATAAATAAAATACATTATAAAAACCCCGCTTCTATCTACGCTCATGAAAACACTTTCAAAAACACTCTATTCTCCGAATACAATAGCTGGCTTGTCCATTGTTATCGCGGCGAGACCAGGTGTCCGAGTAAGTCAAGCAAATATGTACTTCATTGAATTACGCCGGGATGTACTGAGCAACGTTATACACAATTCCAATTGCCGATTGCGTTTTATGGAAATTGCATCTGTTCCCTATATATAATTAGGGAACGGACATTCTTACCACATGACTCGGCGTAATTGAGTGAAGTATTTGTTAGACTTATCCGGCCATCTGGTCCGCAGCGTTAACAATGCACAAGCCCGCTATTGTATTCGGAGAAAATATTCCATTAGACGCAATCGGCAATTGGAAATGTTTATAAACTTCTTGAAAATGTTTATAAACTTCGCTTAGAACATCCCGGCGTAATACAATGAAGATTTTGTGTTTGATTTACTCGGACACCTGCTCTCGCCGCGAAAACAATAACAATATAGTCATGTGGTAAGAATGTCCGTTCTCTATATATAATACAAGCAATCGAATATTTGGTTCTTTTATTGCGATGTTTTTTTGTCGATATCAAAAATATTTACATTGAATATGTCAACAACCTTTGGAAATACATATAGTTAAATAAAAGTAATTTGGGTGTATATCGTGAGAATATTCGTTGATAATTCAAAATACCATACCTATTTGTCAAACGTAGATTCGCCTGCAAAGAAAATTACTAACGCAAGATCTGGCTAATGAATTTCTCTGTATTAAACCACTCACCGAAGGTAATTCAAGGGGGGAAATCTAATATCATTGAGTTGGATTTGATAAGGTGGAGTAAATTAATTTAACGCACCTTAGTTTGAGACATATTTACTTCCCCTGCTATGGTTGTCGTACTTAGCATTCCCTTCTACGATACTTAAACTCTTCTGCTTGTTATACTCTGCTTGATCTTTGAGAATCACGGCCTTTGAACCGTGGAATTACTGATCCTGTATTCCGAAGACGATACACGGCTCTCACAATTGTCTTACTCGAAGGCAATTTTTTGCCGTAAGACTATTTTGTTGTTTCGCCATAAATTAAAATCATGTCAGTATATTTGATATTCAGGTAGGCTGCCATTGTAAATGCACCTAGCCACGGCGAAGACTACGCCCATACTAAAATTTAAATCTCAGCGTTAGATCACCGTATTGCCGCCCGTACATTTAACTGCGATAGGAACTCGAATAAAGAAAAATAATTTTCTCGTTACTACACACTATTTTGCATCTTGCTAACAGCAAGACAAATACCCCATTTGCTTACTGCTGACCAAATGCGAACTCGTATTACACCATAGACGAAGTATGGGTAAATTATTATACTCCAGAGACAAAAACACTGTCAAAACAATGATTTTTTTTCTGATGAATATACTCCGAAGAAAGCAGAAACACTTTTTTTTAATTACGGCCACCATTTTTACCATAAACAATAACTGACCAATATTATGCCGATGTCCTTACAGATTTTGATGCCAAACAAATGCCAAACTCTAGAGCCTCTAGCTGAGGCAGTAGAATGTGTGCGAGAAAATTAATATGCTTTTTTTTGCAATGTATTATTTACTATTTTTTTAAGCGTTTAATTATAATATTTCTTTGATATTTTATAAATTATTTTTAGGTTAGGCTCGAAAGACAGATTACACATTTTAATAATAATGTTGGTGTTTGACGTTTTAGGTTAGTTGTCAGAATGAATTTACAATACATACCAAGGAGAATACATAGAGGAAGACACGTTATTTAAATATATTTCTTTCAGCTCCACCGTACAATAATAACTAAAGACGGCAGACTATGTGCCCGAACAGTAGCGTGATGTGGAGGGATCGAGTAGAGGCGTACGACGATCAATTCAGTTGCTGTTGAGACGTTGTAAGCGATACATTGATACATTGTTAACACAATCGTGTTGAAAATATCGGGAGTGCGTAGAAACAATGCATCGACTCGGTTGCATGCTAACGTAGTAAAGAAATTTTTACATAGGTTTCCCGATTTAATATATGACGGTACCGTAGTAAAATGTTTAGTTTGTGAAACAACTTTATTAACTTGGAAAGCAAGTCAGTGCCAAAGACATATAAATAGTGACAAACATAAATCGAATAATAGTGGACGCAGATCATATAATAAATTTGTGTGTGATTTAACAATGATGTTAATTGCGACCAATATACCAATGCAGAAAGTGGAACACCCAATGTCTATTATTTTATCGTTATTAATAATAACGATAAAATAATAGAGAATACATCCAGGGAGACACTCTTCCCATGTTATTTAAATGCATTTATTTCAGCTCCGCCGTACAATAATAACGACAAAATTGTAGCCGGATAAAAATTAATTCTTTCAATATAAAGTTCTGGATAATATAATATTATTATACGCTTGAGAAAAAAACAATTTTTATATTAAAAATCAATAAAAGTATATATGTATTTGTATTAAAATTGCCATCCACATATCCAGACATATGTTTCATTCTATTATGGTCTCGTCTGCGCATGATGCTGAATAGGTAAATTTCGCAACAAAAATTACCTTACTGCAGAGTGCCAAGGCATAAAAGACAGCATGGAGGAAAATTCAGAAAATTTGCATAAAACGAAAATATTTTTAATGTCATTGAAAATATTATTAAGTGGGTTTATTTTAATTAGATTATTTCGTAATTATCTTCAAAATAGGCACAACTATGTGTATTATAATGGCTTTAAGTCAAAGTCCTACATTCAGTCACCTCAGATGTACCGCAGAGCTCCAATTTAGGACTGCTGCTTTCCATTATGTTCATCAATAACCTGCTAACTTCCATATCTTGTGCAGTTTTGGCCTATGGAGATGATCTTAAGATTATTGTACCATTTTAAACGCACTAAACATCCCTTGTATTGTACATTGTACTTGTATGGTGCATGAAAAACACGCTTAACCTTCATATTAGCAAATACAGTTCTGTATCTTACACGAAGAAATATAATGCCCTAACAGCTACTTATTTCATCAGTCATGTGGTGTTTCTATTATGCAATCCAACAGCAGATGGCTGAGAAAGGGCAGAAGGGATTTTAAAGTTTATATCTTCTAAATTGAAAGAAGCATTTCCCAAAACTAATATAAACTACAATCTTCTCTTGCACCGACATAATACGGAATACTTGAGTGCAAATAAGTGCTTTATTTTTAAATAAAATTGTTAGCAATGAAATTGATTCGCCGTATCTGCTTTCTCGAGTAAATTTTCATGTGCCGCATCTTTTTTGCCTTTTCAGATTGTTCTACTGAAGATGGCAACTTGTTTCCGAAATACGAATTTAGAGTTTATTGATTTAGATTGTGGTTAGGGAATTTTCTTGTTTCTGTCTGTTTCGTATTTCAAACCACAGTCCCCACCACTTCGGAACATCTTCAAATTTAAGCGATCACATAGCTCTACTGGTATCTGCAGATAGCGTTATTAAGGAGAAACAGTGCGAAAGCAAGGTGATTGCTGGAAGGTATCGGAGAGGTGAATGAGGTCAAAGCGCTGTTAATGAGTTGCCAACCCATGCTTATTTTAATATAACTGAGGCTTTATAAGCGCAACACAAGAGGAAGTGTTGCCCACAATAAATTGTCTCAAAAATATAATTCGACTTTCAACGGATTTCCCGGAAGACTGTTCTAGATGTTGAAAAGCTAGAGAAACGATAGAAAAGCTCAAACAAAATATCATCACTGACGCACATGTGATTACTATACTTTTAACTGAATCGAGTACAGTGCGAGGACAAACAGCACTACATTTTTCTAGCAACGAAACAGTACTTGTGTGTGAAAATATGTGTTGTTCGCTGCTAGCAATTTGTGTCTCCTTCTGGGTATGAACTTGTGTGTTGGTTGCTGCTGGCAGCTTGCGTCTCTCTATGGGTGTGTGGTTTTGTGATCTCTATATATAGTCAAAACATTAAATCTGATCTCACGAGTCAAATCAATAACAAATGATCTATATTTTGTCTTTTTCTTATCCTATTATCCATTGTTATTTACTTATTTGTTATTATTATTAAATATGTAATAATATAAATATTGACCTACCTTGACTGTGTATCTTGCAGAGAAACACTCCTAACGTCACATATATTAATAAGTACATTTTGTTTACTAAACGTATTTTACGGTGTATAAAATATAACAGTTTTTATTATTCATAAAACAAAAGTAAATTAATTATATCAACACCAACAACACTCTTCGTAAAATAATGCAGCAAGAAATGATTCCTGATATTAAATTAAATTTTATGTATTCCTAAAAATAAAATTTACCAATAATTTCGCCACTCCGAAATTAATAATGAAGCAATTTTATGTCAAATTAGAAAATGATAAGGTCAACAAGTTGCGAAGTTGGCGATTTATTTTAAAGAAATTGTCGTTACAGACTACTAACAGAAGGGTGGGCGAGGTACTACTAACTGGATAGATATTACGCTCGGGCATGATTCTGTGCAGTATATGCGTCCTAAATTTCGGGGTGGTAGCAAATAATATTGAGAAAGATGATATGCGATTTCTTTCTTTTTATACTGTGATCCTTTTCTCCCTATCCATTGTTCGGGTCAAGTCTACTGTTAAAATACATCTACCCTGTTAAGAAAATATATTATTTATTTCGTGATATTTTGATACCTTAACATTTTTTCAATTACAATGTATATAAACTACTCAAAAATGAATAAGGAATTTTTACTTTTTTGTATTTTTTAGATAGTATGGGTAAATATTTGTAGTGTATTATATTAGATACATAATTGTACACAACAATTTAAAATTTTCAAGTATATTTATTCAGAAAAATCGTTAGATTACTAAGAAATTATCAAAAATGAAATAAGCAACATTTTTAACAATAGCTAAAATAAACATTTTTCTGTAACAATTAATTCTAAAATCGTGTATACTGGCCACGGACATCTCTCACAGCTGTACATCTTCGGGGCATACTCATAATGTGTTCTTGTGACACTCTTCTCCAACACAGCGGTAAAATTTCCCGCAAGTGTTGCACGTTAACTGGGGGTGGATTATGTTCGTTGAGCTGTTCTTGAAGTCTGTCCCAAATGTGCCTCCATTCAAACTAATGCCCGCCCACACCATGATACCACCGCCGCCAAAAGGCACCACAGCTTTTGTAAACTCGCGTCTATAACGGTCTCCTCGAGTTCTCCAGACCCTTACTCTACGATTATCACTAAATAAGCAGAATCTGGATTCATCGGTGTATAAACCATGCTCCCATTGAAAATTTTCTGCTAGTCGTTTGTTAACCCAAGTTCTTCTAGCCATTCTATTGGCATTAGTTAATTTTGGGCGTCTCACAGGCCTGCAGCTATGAAGATCCATTTCCCTCAGACGGTTTCTGATGGTTTGATCCGAAACTCTAACTCCAGTGGCGGCACGTAACTGTGTTTGCAACCATACAGCACTTCTAAACGGATTCATCCTTGTCTGAATTCGTATGTAGCGGTCTTGTCTCTGATTTGTTTTCCTCTCAGATCCACTACCGGGACTTCTCCTTGCAGATCCTATCTGTTGGAATCTTGTTAGAGCCCTACTAACAACACTTGGAGACACATTTAAAATTGCGGCAATTTCTGCTCCAGATTGCCCTTGCTGATGCAATAACGCAATTAAATCAAAAGTTTCTTTATTTAAATGACGTCTTGGCATCGTGAAAAGGTGAAATGACGTTTAAAATGAATAACACTTGTCAAAAAATGCGATTTTTATAATTTTGTATTCTAAATTAATTTAAGGTTAAAATACAATTTTATCACACAGAAAAGACAATTACCAAATAAAATGTCCACAAACGACTATGGGCCTTCTAATTTATCTATAGTTTGAGAAAATACGTTAAATTTAATCGCATTAATTAGATGTGTTAAAAAAAGATCTAATTCCCTATTCATTTTTGAGTAGTTTATATACTCCGTTCACTCTAGGTTCCGAAGTTCACTAAACTAAGAGGATTCAGGAAGGCATCATAATATCGAATTTTACCATCTACATTATGCGATTATGCCATTATTAAAAATCAAATGTATTGGTATATTACCCCCTCCAAAAAGCGCATTTGCAAGATAAAGATCGCTGTTGACATTTATCCTGTTGACAATTGACATTTGAATTAGTTTGAATTAATTGCTACCGGTTTTCACCTTATTACTGTGTACTTATTCCCTCTTTTATTTAAACAACATTCACATCGCGATAGTAATCGGTAATCTTCCGCTTATCTGATAAAAAGTTCTGTGTCGAAGAGATCTAACATCAGAATGCATAACATTTGAATTCTCAATCAAAGAAGTTTGTTGCTTCTTTGATTTGCTATTTTGAGAAAGAACGTGATAATGGTGGTCCAAGGGATATACGAAAAGTAAAATATATGCGATAAAAAGAACATTTGTTTAAAAAAATATATATATTGACAGCGACTTGCTGATGCTTTGCTACTTCATTCTAGTACTGTTTCGGCTATATCGAAAGATATCAAGGAAGGTAGACCCTTGAGCAGCCCCAAAAAACACGGGATCATAAAAATCCAGTCACTAATACTCATGACTTTGATCAAATGGCTGTTTGGAGTACAATTTATGATATGTATTGAAATAGTAAGTTCCATTTTTTCGATATCTACATCCTTCAGAACATGTTACGCTTAACACCTTGCATGACAACCTACAAGAGAGAAACATATATGGTAGTGGTAGAACATATTTATCAATAACTTTACGTAACATTGGTTTCCCCTGAAAAAAGATGATCCTCGCGGAGCACTAATGGATCGATCTCATATTATTGTTGATCGAGTAGATTTTCTAGTGGTTTACCTTAAAAACAAAAATGTGATTTATTTGTGGGAGCCTGTTTTTTATAGATGGAACATGGATAGATGGATAATGGATATAGATAGATCGTGGCAAAATCAGAACATTCAAAGTATCAAAGGACTAAAGTTTATGAGCAAAGGTTAGTGAACGATTAGTATTACAAATGTATAGCAGTTAATATATTATGCTTTCTAGATATATTATTGTTCATGTTGGCAATCGAAAAGGATTTATACCTGAAGCATCGCTTACATTTCTATTGAAAGGAAATGATCTAGACTATCATGGAGAAATGAACTCAAGTAACTTTCTGCTATGGTTTGAAGAACAGCTACTTAAAAATCTAGAGCAGCCATCTCTGATCATCATGGATAATGCACCTTACCATAATGTTACTGAGGAAAGTATCTATGTGGGGAAAAAAATAATATCATCCAGGGTTGATTAAATGAAAATAAAATACTATGTGATGACAACTCTTTGAAACCACAATTTCTGCAACTTGTTAAACAGTTAGTTTTCTTTTTATTTCTATAATTAGCACTACTTAATTATTCAATTTAAGGCATAGAACAAGAAAAGTGTGTGGCAGATAAGTTGTCTGAAAAGTATAGACACAACGTACTTAGATTACCGCCATATCATTGTACATTCAATGCAATTGAAAACGTATGGGGAATTGCGAAAAAATATTACGATTACGCAGATTGTTTTGAGACTATAGCAGGGTGCACTGGAGAACATGTGTCACCAGAAATGTGGGAGAATTGTATCTACTATGCTGAAAACATTTTAGAAGACTGGTACAAAAGGGAGGTTGTGAACGCTAAAAATGAAATGGCAGAATTCATTTTTTATTTTGATACAAGTAATAATGATTTCGATTAATTTTAAGTAAAGACATCAAGAATAACTTTTCGATCCAGCCTGTAATAATTCTGTGCGTAATTTGTATCAATAGATATTCATGCAAGTGGTTTCATTACTGTGTTTGTGTAATATGTATCAATAATCTATTTGATGTAAATAGATACTCTGTAGTTCAATATTCAAATAAATAGTTGCTTCTTAAACTTTTTTATTTAATTCATTTATTGCTGATTCCTGTAACATTTGTGCTGTTTCTTATCCACTTTAATTATATGCCGTAAACCATTCAACCAAAGTAATGTGATCTCTCTCCTATTAAATTTATTTCGTGTACCATTGATTATAACTTGTTTCGTATGCAGAAAGATATGGGTAGCAATATTAGCTCTTTTGTATTTGATATATTATGTACGTAGTTATAAATTACTTGAATAACTTCTACATTTCATTAATAGCTCTTTATTTCATTACTGCACGATCAGCATGGATCAATAAAAAAAACCTATATATCACTTAAGTAACATCAGACATAACCTATTCTGTAAATGTTAGTTAACCGGTAGCAATGTGGAGGGGAAGAGACGTTTAAAACATCGGAACTTACAGTGAACGGAGTATAACGAAAATAAATTGAAAGTTGAGTGTTAAAACCTTACCGTTCTTTGTAAGAAACAATAATATAGAAATATTATTACAAATCGAGTGACCGCCCGAGGAAAGCCACTTGCTTTCTCTTACACTTGTCATGTGGGTGGTGAGTGTTCTTCCATGATGTCTTTTGACACTTAATTGCAGGCGCGGCTCGTGATGACGTATTTGGGAGTGCATGTACAATGATGCGAGTGCCTCGTGTGTTTTCGGTGTTTACTAAGAAAACGCTACAGTTAGTATACGAGAATACACGAAGCACTCGCATCATTGTACATGCACTCCCAAATACGTCATCACGAGTCGCGCCTGCTTAATTGTATGCACTAAGGGAGTTTTGTAGTAAGAATTTGTCTAGCCGAGCATCATGCGCTGCCGAGTCTATAACAAGACGAAACACATGTCTACATGTCTGGATAGAAATTTTCGCACAACTATTAACTTGTGTTTTGTTCTCCACGCCAAATATTTAATAATACTTTGATGTTTTAGCTATTATTAAGATCCTTACAAACTTCCGTATCTGGAAAAAACCTTTTGGAATCATTA
Organism: Melolontha melolontha; assembly: GCA_935421215.2. Lineage (NCBI taxonomy): Eukaryota > Metazoa > Arthropoda > Insecta > Coleoptera > Scarabaeidae > Melolontha > Melolontha melolontha. The sequence goes on along the minus strand of OW285240.1, from coordinate 8,270,833 downwards.
AAGGACCTCAAAGCAACTAGTTTTCCTTATAAACTAATGAGGGGAAACGTACTTTTAGCCCCCTCCTACAGCTGCGTACAGCCAGTTGTTCTTACGATGAGTGAGAGTGCAGTACCATGTTCGGTTGCGCAACGCATCATTATCAATTTTTTTAAGGAAGAACATATTGGTCCCGCTAAAATTTGGGGAAGATTGCGTAATCAATATGGGGAATCAACATTGTCCAAGACACCAGTGAAATTTGGAATAAACAATTTTGTGGAGAACGAGCCGTGCAAAACGAAACTCACCAATGCCATCCAAAAACAACCAACACTCATGAAAACATTCATTCCATACCATAGCAGAAATTCAATAAACAGCGGGAATAACCTATGGTAAAAACAATCCATCATTAACACAAAACTTCAGCTTTGAACAATTTTGGCAACATAGGTTTCAATGCTCTTGAGTGAAGATCAACGAACTGTTCATTTTGAAATTTTTAAAGGCTGCTAACACGTTACGAAGCGGAAAGGGAAGCATTTTTACATCATATAGTGAGCTGTAATGAGACTTGGGTATACCACTATACACCGGAGCCCAAACGAGCAAGTTTGGAGTGGAGACAAAAAGGTGAAGCTTGCTCGGTAAGGCGAAATCGCCAGCGGGTAAAATTTTGGCGATAGTGCTTTGAAATTATAGAGGTGTTTTGTTGTTAGATTTTCGTCACCAAAGACGAACCATTAATGCAGATTATTAATGCAATCTTTTGGAGTGGGAATGTTCGATACGACAAGTGTTGCTCTTGCATAACAACGGCCAACCGTTTCCAGCTGGTCGAACGTGAGAAAACCAGCGGAAATGCATTTGACTGTCGTTGCGCACTCTCCATACAGTCCAGACATTTCGCCATGTGATTACCATATGTTTGATCCATTAAAAGCACTGAGAGGAGCACATTTTGACGACGATGATCAAGTGGAACAGTTGGTGTGCAACTGATTAAATACACGCCCCCGTTCTTCTTATGAAAATGGAATGGAAGACTCTACTTAGCCGCTGGAAAAAATGTATTCAGAAGGAAGGGATGTACATATAAAAATAAGATATTGTTCATTTATTGTAATTATAATCCACTAAAAAGTGATTAAGAAAGGTCGGTTCATATTTGATCCACCCTCCTATGTGTATTTTGACCATTTTATGAGTGTGCCCTATTAACAGGGTGTTTAAACTTTTTTTCGTCTTATTCAACTAAATTTAGGGACACAATTTATTATGCAACGTATAAGTGTGTACAGGGTTGATAAAAATCACGATTTTTTTGGAAAAATCAAAAGTCGTTTATTTTGTTTTAAACCATGATTTTTTTGGATTATTTTAAATTTTAAATACTGATACTGATATAAAAGCGCCTTATTCTATTTTCATAAAAAAGTACTTATACAATCTTGCCAAGAATCTTAAATTGCTAAAAAGCTGACAAGTTTTGTGGTTTTGTTGCTGCAAGTTAGCGAACGTGTTGAAACTTATAACTTATAACTAGAGTCCGGACATATCGGGTTGAAATGGACGTCATTACTAAAGACGGTAGACTATGTGCCCCAGCAGTGGCGTTGCGTGGAGAGTTTAGCAGAATAACAGTGCGCTTACTTAAAAATAAATATATCGAATCCCTATACCAAACGTTAAGAAAAAACATAAATAACTTACCCAACATGTTTACATTGTTGCAAAAAAATGCGGATGTGCGCGATGAAAAAACTGCACCATAATATATGTTTCTGTATTAGTCTCGGAAAGGTTCGTACGTAGCGACGTATATATATGTTTATATACAGAGAAGGATTGTTCGACGTTGAGAGATGTTATATTTGCATAGTTAAAGCGCTCTTTGTATCTGTACAACGGATCTTCAGTATTGGTAAAAAGTTGCCCTAATTTTGTAAAATCTACATGTTTATCTAATACACTGTTAAATTTTTCACGGACACAATCACTTTTTTCATCTTCAAGGATATGCAGCACTAGTTTTACGTGGTCAATAATTGCTAATGAGTCCGATAAGGACAGTGCAGTGTTCTGTAAATTTGTTATTGCGTCCAGTATTGGAACGTAACTGTCGTAAATAATTTTTAAATTTGCTGCAACTTGAGGATTGTTAAATTGAACCTGGCTGAGCCGTATTGCAGCTGCTTCTTTGGCATCTAGTTGTAAAATCACTGATTTAATTTATTCAAAATGTTTATAATAATAAAATGCTGCTTCTAACCAAGTACCCCATCGTATAAGAATTGGTTGCGGCGTCTCGGGTATATCAGGACACAGCGAATGAAATAGCCGAATCCGTTTCGTAGATTTAAGAAAAACCGCTTTCGTTTGTCTTATCAGTTGATCCACATCAGGATAAGTTGTACGTATAGTGTTTGTTACAAGGTGTAAAGCGTGAAGCAAACATGTGACATGCAGCAGGTTTGGTTGAATCGTTTTGAGTAAGTTTGCCGTGGAACACATAACCTTGGCAGCATCGGTAACTAACATTAACACTTGCTTCGGTAAAATCTCAAATTTGTGTAGTGTTTCTATTAATACATCATATATCGCTCTGGCAGTACACCCTTGCATTCGTTTACAGGTTAGTAAATAAGGAGGAGAAGGTCCTTGCTGAGTCAACGTCCGTACTAGAATGGCTAGGATGGACTGTTTTTTAATATCTGTAGTTTCGTCTATTGTTAACCACAGGAATTTTTTTTACCGTATTTTTCGTACAATTTACAATTCTCTCACGCACTGACGGTACGTAATTCAGTAGCGTACTTCTTGCTGGTAATTTCCACGTAGGATTGCATTTCTTCCAAAACTGACGAAACATTGGGTGTTCCACTTTCTGCATTGGTATATTGGTCGCAATTAACATCATTGTTAAACACACAAATTTATTATATGATCTGCGTCCACTATTATTCGATTTATGTTTGTCACTATTTATATGTCTTTGGCACTGACTTGCTTTCCAAGTTAATAAAGTTGTTTCACAAACTAAACATTTCACTACAGTACCGTCATATATTAAATCGGGAAACCGATGTTAAAATTTATTTACTACGTTAGCATGCAACCGAGACGATGCATTGTTTCTACGCACTCCCGACATTTTCAACACGATTGTGTTAACAATGTATAGCTTACAACGTCTCAACGGCACCTGAATTGATCGTCGTAAGCCTCTACTCGATCCCTCCACATCACGCTACTGTTAGGGCACATAGTCTGCCGTCTTTAGTCATTACGATGGATGATATAAATAGTCTACAACATGTGTAAGTACATCACACAGTTGTTGAATAGCACTATTCTTTCGGTTAACTGCACACATATTTTTTGTGTGCGGTTAACCGAATGAATAGTGCCATTTAATAACTACGTGATGTACTTACAGATGTTGTAGATTATTTATATTGTGCGTCGTAATGACGTCATTTCAGCCTGATGTGTCCGGTCTCTACTTATAGCTTGCGCTAGACGGTTGGACCGTAAGTCGGATGCCGCGCCGCATTTGTCACAACTAGGGCTGTTTTTGTAACAAATTGTAGCTTCGGGTCAATTGAACATAAAGAAGTTCGAAAAGCAATTGAAATAATAAGGCCAGGATATAGAGTTCAGTTATTATCGGTTCTTTTAGATAATATTTGAAAAGGAGAAATCGAAATATTGTAAATATCTATCAGGCAAGCCAGTATGTATCTCTCTTGGTAAAGTTTATCTTTGTCAAATATTCATAATGAACGAATAATTTGTGTCGTTTTGACAGCAGAAAATGGAGAAAATTTCTTGTTTGAAAGTATAGATACATCAGGACATTCGCATATATCTGATTATCTTACAGAGCTATAGATGTAATAAATAAGTGTGACACTCAGTATAATTGCAAAGTAACAAGCGTTGTCACAAACAGCGCTGCTAATATGAGTAGCATGAGAAAAAAACTATCAGACCTCTTGAATCTGAAACATCCCATTATAACTTATGGATGTTCTGCCCATATACTGAATTTGGTTTACAAGGATTTAGAAATTAAACAACTAAAAGAACATGTACTTCAAGTTGTAAAATATTTTCGCAATACGCAATACTCGGTACAAATAAGAAGGGGGCAAAAATTAATACAACCTCACGACGTTCAATAAAATATACTTTCTGATTATTTTGATGCATATGTCAGTGAATGCTCGAAATTATCACAAATTTGTGAAGAGCAGGAGACGACATTGATCCAGTGATTTTTAAAAAGGTTTCTAATATTCAAATCAGAAGAAAGATCGAAGAATTTTTAAAATTATTAAAACCAATATCTGTGATACGTGACATAATTCAGCAGAAACGTGCCTGTTTATCTTATATGACTGAAGAAGAGAGAGAGAGAGGCGCTGCTGAACCATGTTCATGACAACTAATTACACTTAAAATCAAACAAACTCCCATGCTGTCTTGATTAGAAATTCAAAATCTGACCATAAATAAAAAAAATTATTCCATACCAAAAACCATCAAGTGCATTATGATATTTTCTGTATTTGTAATTGTATATTTTGAGCATTTTATGGTTTTGTCTATTATTGGTGTGTTTGAAAGTTCTTTCTTTGTGTTTGTCAGATTTTTCTTTTTCAGAAGTTTCTTTGGGCGAGAGGGTTGTCCTTGATATAACTCCGGGGCTTGAAGGAAAGGGATACCATGGTTACTTCGGCAACTTTTTTACAACCGTCGATCTTATGCACACTTTGTAAGAAAAGCAAATATACTCGTGTGAGGCTGTGAGAGACAATAGACGCAAACTACCTAAAACCTTATTGCTAGAAAAACAAATAAAACGTGGCGAATGGGAATGATTCTCAAACCATGATGAAGTTAGCTGTATCATTAGCTGAAAATTGCCCTATAATTGTTGGAGAATATCGGAAAAATATGGGTTGTGTAGACAAAGCAGACATGATGAAATCATACTATCAAATAGACCGTAAAGGAGGAAGTGATGCCACCGTCTTTTCTGGCATTTTTTGGATACAATCTTGATAAACTCTTTCATCATATTCAGGAGCAAAACAAACAGAAAAATGTCGCTCAAGAACTTCAGATGCCAAGTAATTAGGGGGCTGATTGGAGCATCTGTTGGTGGGGTGTACCAGAACTCACTAGAGACCCAATTTCTGCCGTGATAGTCAATCGATTCAAACCATATGTCACCAACGCAGTTTGTTAGGATTAACCCAAACACGAAGATGCTCCCTGTGCAATACTACTGAAACACCTCACCGTACAAGATGGGCTTGCTCCCAATGTAAAGTGGGGTTATGTCTTCAGGTAGAAAAAATAGTTTTTTTAATTTTCACATGAAGTGATTTGAATTAAGTACTTGTTGGTTCCATAGTATCCAAGAAAATATTCAATAAAAAATAATATGTCTAATAGTTGCCATTACTTGACAATGTATTGTGGTTTCACTGTGTAACCACCCAATTTTTTTTGAAAGAATATTTTTTTCAAACGAAAACTTTATAATATAGGATTGTTTCCCTCTACTTGATGAAATTCTATTATAGCTATTATCAGGATAAAAATAAAACATATTTTAATGAATTTCACTACTTTTTATTTCACAAAGTTACGATCGTTTCACTCACACAGTAACTTCGTCAGACATGCAACTAACTTATGAAACTAACATTTCCTTACACAAATATACCGTAACAAACACACTTTTTGTTGAAGGGATGGGTAGTCTTTATTATTTAAATGTCTATGAACGAAAACTTTACACAAATATTGAACTACGGTTTATACAATACACTTTGGAAAAAATAAAATGTATGACAGTCTAAATAATCAGATAAATAAATTAAATAACGGTGAATTACTAATTTCTAATTGATCATTGAGGATATTATCCGTTTTCTTTAATTTATTAATTTCAAGTGACTCTAATAAATTAAGTTTTGTATGTGTAGTATTTTAAATTCTTTGTTAAAGTTATGGTTTTCTAAATTAATATGAGACGCATATGACGACTCAGTTTTATTATTTTTAAAGGAAGAAAAATGTTCTTTGATTTATATTCCAAACGATCTACCTGTCTGTCCGATATACGTCATGGGGCAACTACCGCAAGTTATTTGATAAATCCTTCTTGTTTTTTATAAATTTTGATAAATTGTTGTTAGTTCTATACGCTGTATTAATGTTAGATTTTCTTAAATATTTACTAATTTTTATGCCTGAAGAGCCTATAAAAGTAATCATTTAATTGTTGGGTATTATTATTATTATTTAATATTGGGTATACTTGCGGTATGGCTTTTGTAAAGAGTTTTTTAGTTAAGATATTATCTATTATGTTACTTTTATATCCATTGTTAATTGCTATTTGTTTAATTAATTTAACTCTTTTCCATTTTTTTGGGTTCAACGGAGTATTGATTAATCTATGTATAAGACTGTGATAAACCGCTAATTTGTGTTGTATCGGATGGCAAGAAGTGTTATAAATAGTTACACATATCTGTATTTGACGGTTTGTGGTAAATTGCAAATTTACATTTATTATTAATTCGAGTAATAGTTAAATCGAGAAAGTTAATACTATTATTTGTTCCCTGTTCCATTGTAAACTTAATACTGTGATGCAGTGTATTAATATAATCAATTAATAAATTTAATCGTCTCTTTGTTCCTGTGAAACCTAGTAATATATCATCTACGTATATGTACCATAATATAGACCCTTAGTTTTATCACTCTATGAACTGCATTGTATAAACGGTAGTTAAAAAGTTTTGTAAAGTTTTCGTTCATAGACATTTAAGTAATAAAGACTACCCATCCTTTCAACAGAGCATGTGTTTGTTACGGTATATTTGTGTAAATAGATGTTAGTTTCATAAGTTAGTTACATGTCTGACGAAGCTCTTGTGTGAGTGAAACGATCGTAACTTTATGAAGTAAAAAGTAGTGAAATTCATTAAAATTTGTTTCATTTTACCCCGATAATAGAAAACTTTGTAGGCTTTTGTTTTAAGTATAATTGAGTATGTTACCAATAGGGTTAAACGAAAGGATATTTAAACATATATGTACATTTTCAACATGAGCATTGAATTTTCAGGATGATTAAAAAGAATATTATAACTTCAAAGAGATTCATTACACGCATTTTGTAACCAGGACTGTCGTGTTTTTTTGTATGAGAACAAAGAGCTTCTAGTTAATTAATCATATTGAGATCCTTCAAAAGGAAAAATAAATATTAAAAATATCAACTTTTTAAAGACGTAGACTGTAATAATTTTGCTCGTTTCCACCTTTTTTTCTGCTCGACGTATTTAAAAGTAAAGATTAATGAGTTCATTTAAATTAATATTTAAAAATTGCCGACATAACTCCACAATTAGAAAAGAAATGATTAAGCTTTATAAAAATACATAACACAACGAAATGACATTAGTTTTAATACTTTTTAAAGTATAAAAATAAATTCAAAATTTTTGTATAAAATAAGTATTAGTACCTTCGTAGGTATATGGGATTTCTTTATGATTATTCGGTAGGTCGTAAAATTAAACCAGACTTTAAATTATATTTGATTTTGCATTACATTTTTGTTTCTGTTACTTGCGACCTTTCTTTTGTGTATGATGAATTTTAAATTTACCTTGGTGTGGTTATTTTACGCTACATGGGACGAGTTCCTTATTTCTCGCTTCGACGCTCAGTATAAAGGGTGTTGCATTTATTCTCAACAAGGTTTCGCGCTTAGCTTTCATCTACGGACACGACCGCCTCCACTTAGCAAGCTGGTAAGAAACATTCTGTTTAGATCAATCGTTTGAGCAATTCTGTTTCGTATAAATTTACATCTTCTTCTTTTTCAGTTTTGGGTTGGACGCCAGCACGTCCAGGCACTTGAGCACACTGCTCTTTGTACTATCCCAAATAGATGTCTCAGTTCGACTCTGTTAGCCTTGAGTCCTCGATAAAAGCCACTATCCTCCTCAGGGGAAGTTTGGCTACACTCTAAGGATCCAATAGATCTCTCCCGAAATATTTCTGTCCGAGTTCCTTCAGTTCCTCACACGTGCATATTACATGAGGGCTAGTTTCCTCCTGTTTTTCACATCTCCTACACCAAGGCTCGCAAACCAAGCCAATGCTGTACAAATGCTTCCTTAAACGACAATGTCCGGTTATTAACCCGGTAATTATTTTAATTTCTTTTTTGTTACTACGAATTAGGTTGGCTGAAAACTTTCCGTCCAGCTCCCTTAGTAATGTTTTGGTATGGAGTTGACCTTCCGTTAACCTCCATTTATTTTTATGTTCTTTTTTTAGCCATAACCAGATCTCCCTTTTAGCGGAATCCTTAATGATTCCAATAGAGGTTCTGGTCCTATGAAGTTCCTATTAGTACCTTCTTTGCCCAGTTCGTCGGTTGTCTCATTGCCTTTAATTCCCTCATGTCCTGGCACCCATATCAGCGACACAGTATTGTCTTGTGCCAATTTATTGAGGAACTGCTTACAATATTTCACCAGCTTAGACCTGGTAGATGGGTTCATAATGGCTTTAATAGCTGCCTGACTATCAGTCATTATGTTGATTTTTTTGTTTGCGCAGCCGGCTTCCCGAATTTCCTCGGCGCAGGCTGCAACTGCAAACAATTCGGCCTGGAAAACCGTAGTATGTTTCCCCAGACATATCGATATCTTCCTCCTAGGGCACATGCCGCATATGCCTGCACATGCCCCCCTGACTAGATTGTGATCCATCAGTGTACCAGGTGCCGGCACCACAATCGCTCGAGCGACTTTTTGCCTGTTTCCTGGTCGGTGTAAATATGTTCAGGTTAGCTGTAAACATAATCTCAGGTGCCATACTGTCCGCCGGCATTTGAAATATCGGCTCTTCCAGTATAGTTCCTGTGATATCTGTATGGCTCCCTACAACCTTATTAGGACACCATACGTCATTGGCCTTCACCCTCAGGATCGCAGCCATTGCCTCTGCCTTAGTTCCAGCGGAGGGAGACCCACGATGGCCTCCATGGAGGCGGTTCCCGTGCTGTTCATAGCTCCAGTGATTCCCAACAGAGCCTGTCGCTGGAGAGTCGTGAGGTGCCTCACCGACGAAGTCCGCTCTGTCCTCCTCCATCAGACAACTGCTCCATAGGTAATCGTTGGTCTTATTACTACTGTGTACAACCAGTGTACCACATTTGGTTTTAGTCCCCAGGTCTTGCCTACAGCTCTTTTGCATCTCCAGAAGAGCTGCGTCGCCCTGTGTGCCACTTTGACTAGGTGTCTGCTCCAATTCAGTTTCGCATCAAGTGTTATGCCTACATACTTCACTTCATTGGTTAGTTCTAACTCTTGTCCAAACAGCCATACGCTATCCAAATAATTTAGTTTTCTCATGATTGTAAAGGCTACCAACTTGGCTTTTGAGGATTGGGAGTTAATCCCTCCTCAAGGCACCATCTTTCCACAATTCGCAGAGCATTTCGCATGATGCTCGCCACTGTCCCCGGGAATTTCCCCTGGGACACTATGATAGTGTCATTTGCGAACCCCTGCGTCCATATTCCCTGGTCATTTAATGTCCAGAGGAGATTATCCACTACTAGACTCCATAGTAGCGGTGACAATACGCCTCCTTGAGGACACCCTTTTGTTGTCCTCGTGGAGATCGTTTTGTTTTGCATTTGGGCATGAACTACTCTGCTACGCATTCTGTTGTGAACCCAGTTGCATGTGGTGCTTTTTATATTTCGATCTCTTAAAGATCGGATAATAGAAGCCGTCTAGGTGTTATAGAAAGCTCGCTCTATGTCTAAGAAGACTGCAAGTGCAATTTCCTTGTAGTGTAGGCTCCTTTCGAGCCCTATCACCAGGCTATGCAGGGCACCCTCACCTGATTTTCCCATCTTGTATGCCCATTGCAGTGGGTGTAGAGGAGATCTATCCAGAGCCCCTTATTTAATATTTAAATATATCATTTTTTCCATAGTCTTAAACATAAAATAGGTAAGACTAATTGGTCTAAATGATTTATGGTGGGTATATGTTCCTTTTCCGGGCATCGGAATAAACACTACCCTAGTTTCTCTCCATGCCCTAGGGATATAACCCATAGCCTGGCTAGACCTGAATATCTCCAATAGAGGACCCATAATTTCCCAAATTCCCTCTTGAAGGAGCTTGGGATACACTCCGTCTGGTCCTGCGGATTTATATGGTTCAAACGATCCTATCGCCCATCTAATTAAATGGGGATTGAAGATCTCGTTTGATATCTCCCAATCATTCCTAGTCGCCCTCCAAGAGGTGACAACAGATTGATTGTCACAATCATCCATATGCTCCGAACCTGGAAAGTGTACCCCCAGAAGATACTCTAAAGTCTCTTCCAAGGTACTGGTACACCTCCCGTCCGATTTTTGTATAGATCTAATTGCGTTTGAAGGATCTTTTTTGAGAATTCTGTTAATTCTGGCCATGTCAGGAACACCTTCGATATCCTCACAGAATTTTCTCCAAGCCTTCCTTTTGCTCTCTTTGATTTTATCATTGTATTTATTGAGGAGAGCCTTGTAAGCTTCCCAATTATCTGTTTTCTTCGCCCTATTAAATGACCGGCGAATTTCTTTCCTTAAATTGGTTAACTCTGCATTCCACCAGGCAGCCCGCTTATCTATACGGCGCTCCCTAAGGGGACAGTTATTTTTATAGCAGGAAAGAATGCTCCGTTGCAGCCATTCAACAGCCAACTCCAGCTCTTCCACTTTCCCTATTCTAACAGGGATATTTCGAGTTGCAGCTAACAGGTCTTCCTTGTAAAAGCCTCAGTCTGTTCTCTTGGGATCCCTGTATAGTCTGGGTTCTGTTAAATCAGTTAAATCTGTTAAATGATCAGAGAGCGACGGCTCGTCGGATACATGCCACCTCTTTCAATATCCCGTATTCCCAACGTGCATAAGGTTACATCTCTAACTGATTCCCCCTTGATGTCTTAAATGTCGGTTTATCACCTTGATTCAGACAGTCAAGTTCAGTACGACAGAGATAGCTAAAGAGAGACTTACCTCTATAATTGTTATCCTTGCTGCCCCAAACCTTATGATGAGAATTGGTATCTGCGCCGATAATCAATTCCAGATTGTTCTTACTGGTATCTGCCACCAAGGCTTCAAGATCAGGCCCTGGTAGCTCTGGAGAGTCAATGGGTAGGTATAGAGACGCAATTGTCGTCTCCAATATCCCCCCATCGACACTCAGTCTGATCCTTTCTGCCGTCATGTCCCCACTGCATAGCTCCATGATAGGCATCACGTCCAGGTTGGCTCTGAAACAGATACAAGTTCTAATTTTAGTGGCCAACAGCCCACTTCCCCTAATATGTCGTCCTCCCACCTTACCTCTACTTATCCATGGGTTTTGGATGGGGAGAATATCGATATCTTCAGCCAGCGTCCTTTGACAAAGTGTCGCTGTGGCTGTTTTCTTATGTTGAAGATTTATTTGCAGAATCTTCAACATTTTGACCCTTAAAGGTTGATGCCTGAGGTTCTCCTAGAGTACCCTCTTCCTGCATCACCGGTTTCTGGTCTTTCTTTGTTTCGAGGGGTATAAAGCTAGCTCTCTGAAAGCGATAGTAAGGTCTCCAATCAGTCCTCACCAACGTTTCCTCAGACTCATTGTCAATCCGAAGGCCCACATGTAGGCCCTTTTCGGAAGACCTGGAACTGAGGGTAATCCATCGGTCCACTTTAAGCCCTGGATTTAGGCTCTTGAGTCTTTTCAGGCCTAGTGTCAGATACTCTTTTTTAGTCTTCACAAGTTTCCAAACAGTTTCCTTTTCCAAGTAATCTCTCGTAGTGTTGTACGAGTCTTCATCGGCACAGACGACTCATAGTAGCCGTTCATAAGAAGGGAGGATTCAAACCTCGGCGCCTTCTGCGTCCTATCTATGACTACAATAAGGGCCTCTTGTATAGCTCCTACATTTCTCTCAGTCACTAAGCTGACCGGGTAGTCCTTAGAAACTATTGCAGCCTTAATACATTTAAGAGCTGCTTTGTAACTCACGCCCGAAGCAGAAAACTTCGTGCGCTTAGTTTCTTTATCCTCAGGAGTGCCCCTAGCCGACACGGATCGCTTAACGGCCCCTGTTGGCTTAGGTTCTCCCTGAGGTCCTTTTTGGGAAAGGGGGAGCCTTATTTTACTCATATCCACCCCCTGTTTCCTCATCTTCTTTAATTTATTTTTTTGTGCCTTGGAAAGATGTTTTCTTTCCTTGGGTGCACCCTCTGTTTGCGCAACGTTCTCAGTTTCAGTCCGTTGCGTTTCAGTTTTGTTTTTTGGAATCTCATCAATCTCCATTGCCAAGGGAGTCTCTACAGACTCCTTAGGTTTTGTATTCTCTTCAGACTCAATCTTTTTAAATGTTTGTTCTTTGTCTCGGTTCATTTAATTCCCACGAGTATGGAAGAAGTATGAAGGCAATGCCCGCAGAACTTCCATTACGGGCACAAGGCGTAAATACAAGCGGATGCCGCCTAGTGCTCCCAGGGGAACGTTTGAGACCACATCTACCCCAGTGGCCATTCAGCTCTAAGCACGTAGCCTTACACTGTAGCTTGGGAGAGCTGGTCCGCGGTGACAGCTAAGGATTAGAAGGTTTTTAGACCTAACCATCCCGTTTATGACTGCCACTAATCAGGTCCCCCAAGAGAGACCTGACCGTACCCTTATCCGCCACCTAGGGACGCGCCTGGTGGGTAGCTCAACCCCTGCGGAAGAGGTCCGCGAACAGGTTCGTATAAGGGTGTCAATATATTTAATACATTATTTTTTCATTTTCTTTGATATAAGATATTTAATTTCATCTGTGGCTGAGAAAAATGCAAAATAATTTGATTAATATTGCATTAATGTATAATCTTCCGAATTCTTCACTACTCCAACTTAATTTAAAATTTCTCCAATTGCATTAATCTCATCGAATTTGCCCTATTATTATTATACTTATTATCAGAGAGCGGACTCGAGCGATTGATAATTCATAGCCCATAGGCGTTTGCCTTATATTCGCAATAGGTTTGCTTCTGTAAGCGATCGGTGAGTTTGAACAATTTGACACGTGTGATCACCTGCATAAGTGGCATATACCTATACATGTAGTTAATATGTATCTGTCAATGCACAACAGAGCGAATGGAATATACGGTTTGGTAACAGGCAGCAACTACTGCTGAAACAAAAGTAATGCTGACAAGCGAATTACGTATCGAATTTTGAATAAAACTAATTTACAAAGAACAAAACTCCAAACTATGTATTTTCTGTGAAACATCGAAAGTGTAAAGCATTGATATGAACAACTAAACTTGTTCAAGGTGTTCCTGGGTTAAATTAGTTCTTTTAGATGTTAAAACGCCTTTAAATATAGAAAATGTCCGTTCCACATCACTGGTGATGGACGCGTGATTAAAATGTTGCCAAAGTGCACCATACTTCGAATGTATAGATTTTTCAACAGGCTCTGTGCAGAATGGATAAATTCAAATCTGCATATCTGCTAAATATGGCATCAACTTTTTGTCTCACTTTGTTTCCAAATTCAAAAGGCATACTTTTCATTCCATCGATAACGGTTTCTAAGTGAATTAACGCCTCTTGTATTTTAATATCTTGATTTGGCATGTAATTGTATCTGTAAGAAATGGACTGAAAAGAAGAAACGAAAACTACTCCAAAAATAAGGTACTAAATTAAACTTAATATTTATGTAAAATTATGGGATAAATATACAATATAACAATATGAAACGAATTTTTTGAAATACTAAAAGTTGTAACCAAATAACACTGAAAGAAACAAAACCAGAAACAATCTCTAATAGAAGAGAATAGAAAATATACTATCTCAAAAACAATAAATACATATATGTATATGCATGTATAACAGCATGTAAACACGAGAATATACTTTGGAAATTAGCGGATATAATTTTTTAAGCGATTATTTGAACGAAGTCTAACGAAATAATATATAAATGTATATTCCGTCTTACACGCCACTGTAGAATATAATTTATGAAAGAATACATACAATATACTGTTCATGACGATGGAAATAACAGCACCTGCTCGAGGAATGCAATCGAGCGAGCAAAGAGTGGTTCTTTTCTAACATGCACACTATACGTGAGACCTCTACAACGTTTTATCGGGGCAATTGGTCATTCAATCGCTTCAGACCGCTCTCTGCTTATTATACAAGGTTTATAATAAAAAAAGATTGAGATAGGTTAATGATAAATTAGAAAAAGTCGTTGTTTAGTTTTTTCAAATACACAGTCCAGTGACCTGTACAAAAAGGAAACGTAGTAAATATATACAGGGTGTCATTTTGAAAACGTACCACCCTCTATATTTCGGCCCCTATAGAAATTCCAAAAATATGCAAAAACACGTCAAACTTATTTTTAAGGGGGACATTTCGTAGGCTGGTTTTCAATTAAATTACATCAACCCTCTAGCGGGGGTGGACATAACCTCTAAAAATTTAAATGGAAATGGGGGTTGAGTGATACCTCATTTTAAAGGTCGTTTAACCCGCTTTTCAAAAATGCTAAATTCTTGTCCTTTATTTTTAATACTTTTGAAGAAATCAAGTCAAACCATGAACATACAAGTATCAAGTGTTTTGCAATAAAACATTAAAAAACTAATAAAAAGTAACTTATTTTATAAAATTTTCGAAATGTCCATTATTTTCTAAACAGTGATAAAGTCTACTCTCAAACTCCTCTCTAACATTTCGAAACACTTCTGCCTGAAGTTCTCTACATGTAGCTGTTATTCTTCTCTTTAAATCTTGCAAATCTCGAGGCGGTGTTTTATAAACAATCGATTTTAGATGCCCCCATAGGAAGAAATCTAGAGGCGATAAGTCGGGTGATCGTGGTGGCCATTCTATTGCTCCCCTTCGACCAATCCATCTGCCAGGAAATCTATCATTTAGCCACTGTCTAACTGGAAGATAGTAGTGTGGTGGAGCTCCATCTTGTTGGAAGTGTAGAAGATCTTCTTGCAAAACCATGTTACCAGCCGCGTCAATTTGATTTTCCAAACTAGTTGTTATTAAGGGGTCTATTATTTCTTCAAGCAAATTTAAGTAGAGCTCACCAGTTAGATTTCCTTCAATGAATGAAGGTCCAATAATAGTATTCCCAAGGATACCAGCCCAAATGTTCACTTTTTCTGGATACTGTGTGTGACCTTCCCTAAAAAGTCGCGGATTTTCATCGCTCCAGTAGCGACAATTTTGCTTGTTAACATGCCCATTAAGAAAAAAGTACACTCATCAGTAAAGCAAATATTGTGCAAGATATTTTCATTTATAAAATCCGTCATTGTTTCACAAAATTCAATCCTTCTGTCGAAATCGTCGTCAAAAAGCTGTTGTAGAATTTGCATTTTATAGGGGTGAAACTTATTTAACTTCAGTGCTTTCCTTACTGTTTCGTGAGACATTCCTACTTGGCGTGCCACAATGCGAAGTGATGTGGAGGGTTCTGCAGTAAAGGTGCCTAATACTTCTACTTGTGCTGCTTCATCCAAGACACGGCTAATATTCCTTTTTTTGTTAGCAAGGGAACCAGTTTCACTAAACTTAGCGACTAATTGTGGAACATACTTATGATTTAAATTACTATTCGGATAGCTTTCATTAAACATTCTTGACGTTCTTCTTGCGCATCTTCCACATTCCCCATAAATAAGAATACTTTAAATTCTGTGTTGAAGTGTAAACACCATTTTTTTAAATAATGTAATAAAATCGCAACTTTTACCTCGCAAAACTAATTTTACAATAAAGTAATTTTGGCTAAAATAAATGGAGTGACAAATAAAGAAAAATTTGACAAGAATGTCAAGAATGCTTAAACCAGGGCTCTTTTTTTTCTACGTTAAACTACCTGTACGACTATCACAAGTACTAGTTTAGGTAAATCACATTCTTTCCAATAATAATGTTTAACTGAATAGTATGCGTCTTTATTATTTCGTTGGATATTAGAAGTAAAAATAGTTTAAAAATTTACCGTTATGTAATACCTCAATTTCATTTATTTTAATTCATTAAAGCAATATCACAAAGTGTTTTTGATACCTAAACTTCTTTACAGTTTTCACCAAATATCTCGCGAACTGCTAAAAAGAAAAGGCAAGAATTTAGCATTTTTGAAAAGCGGGTTAAACGACCTTTAAAATGAGGTATCACTCAACCCCCATTTCCATTTAAATTTTTAGAGGTTATGTCCACCCCCGTTAGAGGGTTGATGTAATTTAATTGAAAACCAGCCTACAAAATGCCCCCCTTAAAAATAAGTTTGACGTGTTTTTGCATATTTTTGGAATTTCTATAGGGGCCGAAATATAGAGGGTGGTACGTTTTCAAAATGACACCCTGTATGCCTTTGCTTGCTTTTTGTTATCAAACTGGTCATTTATAAAATTGTTTCTATTTACACGCACAACAGATGTGCAATAACAAACATTTGGTTTAGAAGTCGATGCATGTTCGCTTTATGTAAACACATTCATCAATGATAAATAAAATACCTACTCGCCTACTTCTTATGATATCCGATTACAAAACATTAAATTAAATAGTTTTTCTTTTGAAAGCGACTCAACGTATTCTTGTCCGTTTCGAATTCACGATTACAGCAATTGCCCAAAACACTCACCATTCTCTTGAAGACTTAATCTGACGCGACGTGTAAGTGATTCACGTAAATTTTGAAATAAATTGCGTTCACGTAAATGATCTGTTTCCGCAATAATACGTTCACGCAACTCGCCAATATCGTTGACTTCCGTCCTATAGACTCTCTTTTAAGGCTCTCCTTTAAGGCTCTACGCTATACCCGGCAATCCCACACTGAAATGAGTGTATTTTTCCGGCCTTTTTTTGGCTTCAAATTAAAAGTTGAAAGACCGCTCGATGTATGTATGACCATGTATCAATAAAAACTAGGTAGGTATTTACGTTTTTTTCAAAATTTTTGTACGGTTTGACTTTTATCGATAAAAAACAGAAAATCTATCCGGACAAATTTAGAGATAACCAGGCCAGCTAATGGAGTTATGAAATGTTTGTGTTGTAGGTATTTATAATATCTAGGTAGCTATACAGCCCGTTTTTGTCTAGATGTAAAAGTTGTTTAGTTATCAATAAAAATAAAAGTAAAAAACAGGCATCCGATACTCAACGTCCCTGAAAATATGCAGCCCACATTACAGCACACGGTAAAATAGAGTAGGTACCAAGACGTCATGTTGAGAGGGTCTAGTCATTTATATGTGAACAAACTAATTTGCAGCTAATAAATTACTGCATTTACATAAGTAAATAGTTTGTATTTAAAAAAAAATAGAATAAAAAAAATTAGAGATCTTTTTTCATAATACTTCTTATAGATTGATCTCTATGATACCTCGCGTCAATTATTTCTGGAAGCATTGCATTCATATAAAATTTTTCCAGATGTTGAATCATATGATGATTCCAGAAATCATCATTTCGTTCTATTACTATATATTTCAAATCGTGTTTAGTATAAACTACGAAATAACATTTCTCTCTTTTGGTGATGTGGAGTTGTCCCTGCACTTGATACATATAATTATCAAAAGGTTTTAGCAAAATTTTGTTACCATCATTTGCATCTAAGGTGCAATAATTAATTAATTTTTCGTTAATGGCTTCATGTATTAATTTATCACGCGCTGAATAAGGACATTTTATTTCGACAATAGAATCGAATCCAATTAATCCGTCAGGAGTGGCGCCTAAAAATTTTTTCTTCTCGTCAATGAACAAACCGCATGCCTCAACTTTCAAATTTGTAATTGCCATAAATTTTTGCTTGGCCCTTTCTTCATTATCTATGCCATACTGTAGAGAATTTGGTAGTTTTTTATTATTGAATCTATTAGTATACAGCATATGTTTTATTGTACTAGCCGTGTCTGTTTTTTCTCTCATTTTACAAATCTTGCCAAAGTTACTTGCCGTTAATCTTATCTGTCTCTCTTTTTCCCAATCGTTGTTATGTCTCTGATTCACGGTCCTAATTTGAATATTATGACAATCAGATAATGACAATTCATCAAGAAATTGTTTTCTCTTGCTTTCGTATTCCGGAATAGGCATGTCAGGTACCACGATTTTGCACGCTCCGTAATCCGAATCAGCACTTTGAATTCGAATTTTATTTTTTTTGCTTTTCTTTTTTATTGCTTGATTTAGTTTAAGATTTTTGAATTTTTCCAAATATACACAGTTAAAATTATCCCCATTAGTTTTCTTAACAAATGTATATACAAATGTCTCTTTATTATTATAATTTATGGCTGCCGCAAAACATCTCCCTTGGTACGAGCCTCCCAGCGAAAAATTTATTCTTTTTCCTCCCACGAATTTATTCACAACAGAATTGCAGGATTCTACGGCGTTATTGTCTACGTCATAAAGTAAACTGGAGGATAAATTGGCTACTCTATTCAAAGACTGAAAAAATATATCATATAGAGCACTGCTTTTGAAATGTTTGCAATCAATAGTATTTCAATTGTTACCATCTTTACTACAAAAATAGCTAGCACAGTTACTATGTTCTCCAAATATGTGGGCAGGTCCATTGAGAATATCATTTTTTAAGTTTTCAATTTTTTGTTGAAAAGAAACATTTTCATTTTTGCGGTACTTTATGGCACTAACTACAGCTGTTCTAAATTTAAGAATATTCTGCCGTAAAAAATTTCGTATACACATATCTGATCGAGGAGTTTTTGAAATTTCTCGTATTATCGTACAGAAATTTCGCAATACATGATTTCGACACTCAATTTTTTCAATAAAATATGTTGGTCCGTAAGGTTTTGCTGTTTGAATTTTTTATATACACTACTATCCCCATCACCAATAATAGTTTTATATCGCAAATTATGCATTTTTATTGACATTCTAAACCCATCTAGAATAATAGCTGCTTCCATAGAAGTTGAAGAACTGTTCCAGTTTTGAAAACATTTATGAGACGGAACATTTTTTTTATCGTTATTTTTACACAATTTGCACATTTTATTTTTTACTCCTACGTACAAAACTTTTTTAGTTCTGGTCCCAATTGCGCAGCCAACGCCCGAGAGAGCGTTATAATTAGACTTGTAACTTCGTTTTGACCAAGCTCCATCCACTGTTACAGTTATAAAAGGTATTCCGTCGCTATCAATTTCTCCTGCTTCAATTGCCAACTTACGTTCTTCCTTTCCTGCAGCTTGCATTTCTTTTAATGCTAACTCCTCTGTATTTTTTAGCACTTTTTTTTCTATGCGCGCATACGTTGCTGAAGACATTTGAGGAATGTCTAAAGCTGCGGACAATTCTGTTAATTGTGAATGACCCGCCCCTATTGCAACAGTTCCACACACCGCTGCTTCATTTACTCCACATTTTTTATATTCATTTTCAGTACTGAATGTATCGGTTATTCCACACATGTTGCATTTATAAGTAAAAACACTTTTAAAACCAAAATGTTTTTCCGCTATTATTTCTACATTTTGAAAAGTACAGCCAAACATATCATGTCGTATTCCTTTTAGAACAGTAAACAGATGATTTATATCAACAATCCTACGTCCAGCAAGAGTAAAATTTGCAATATTGTTTAAATTTTCTGTTTCAATAAAAACCTCATCTGATATATCCGAATCAAAACTGTCGTCGCGTGCCGAATTTGTCTCAGTGAAAACAATTTGATTATCTACAATATTATCACGTTGAGACACTATTCGATTTTTTATCCGAATTTGTTTCATCAACTGTTTTCTACTTTTCCGTTTTGCAGCGGTTGTCAATCTTTTTTGGGAGTGAAGTCCCATTGTTAATTATATTTCAAAATTACAACAGTCACCAACACTAATATACGTATGCAATCTTTCGCATACGAATAGCTAATGAAAATAGTCCGAATATAATGCTAACGCACAGCAAAATTTTCCAAAATAGAAAAATCGCTCCGAAAATACAAGCACAATTGACAAGAACTAACAAAAGCACAGCAAATTCACTTATAATCACATGCAAAGCACAAGATGGTAAAAACCAATTGACCTTATGTTCAAGTATTCATCATATTTATAATTTTTTTTTTGACTTTCCCACCCCTTATTTTTTAAGATAGGTGGGAGCAGAAAGTTGTTTATCATATGGTCATATCTTTATCGAATTATATACATTTTTCCAAGTAACCAGGTGATTAACTTTTAATGACTAAGAAGGATTAGAAAGCCAGGTAATGCGAGTTCTATACACTTGTATAATTATGAACAAATAAATATATTATTATTATTATTATTATATTATTATATTATTATTTCAATTAGGTATGTATGGGTAAAATTGTGTAGCTTTACTACCCTACTTATTTTATATTAAAACCTATTAAGTTACATTTGTTATAATAATACATCTATTCTTTATCTACGATTCAAAAAATTTTAGGCGGAAATACACAGATCATCTATCTGCTTAAAACAAGTCATAAATAAATCCCAAGTAGCTGATGTGTCAATAATCAAATTTGTTTGCTAATTTACATAATCCTTCGACCATCTCAGCAGGGCGTCTTGGTACCTGTCCGCTGTAGTGAGCTGTAATGTGGGTTGCATATTTCTGAAATGGTAATTTTTCGGGCACTAAAGTAGACCCTTAAGTATCCCCACAGAAAGAAATCAACCGGATTTAGGTCCGACGAACGTGGTGGCCAATGCACTGACCGCGGCCTATCCAGCGATCTTCAAACATATCATTTAAATGTTCATGCACGCGGATAAAATGTACAGGTGACCCGTCATGCCTCATACCTCATCGACATGCGAATATTCAAAGGAATATCTTCTAGTAATTCCGGCAGAATATTCTATAAAAAATCCAAATAAACTTGTCCGTTCAAACGCGGCGGTAAAAAAATGGCCCAACAATGTAAGTATTTATTATACCAATCCATACATTGAAAGAAAATCGGTGTTGATGGTGAGCAGGTTCAATCGGCCGGGGATTTTGCATTTGCCACTGATGGGCATTGTGAAAATTAAATACACCATTTCTAGTGAAACTCGCTTCATCATAAAATGAAATATTACCCAGTAATTGTGAATTATGTAAACGTTGCTGCTGTAACCACTCACAAAACTGTACTCGTGCAAGATAATCTGCAGGCAATAAACTTTGAACCCGACTATAATGATACGGATGCATTTGATCTTCACGCAGCAAGTTATCGTGTACTTAGTGATGGGTCGTTTTCTATGGCTTCTATAATATCTTCTTCTGCGTTTAAAGCTCTATTGTTTCTGCCACGTCCTCCGCGTCGTTGTGGTTCAATTCGTCCAGTATCGCGTAATCGTTTAAATAATTGTACAAGGGTAGCTCTTGCGGACAATTGTCTATTGGGAAATTGTTCCGCATATCGTCGCCGAGCTCTTACAGCATTCTGTTCGCACGCACCATACATTTAACACCATATCTACTAATTAATTATTATTATAAGCCATACTGTTGTAAGGAGACAACACCAAAATAAATTAATAAAATGATACAATATTTTCCAGGAATAACTTCAGTGGTCGGTACAAATACGAACATTAAAGTTTCAGCGGTAAATATCTTAATATGAAATAGCGCCTTATGTTCAATAAGTGGATCTACTGTTCACAGGTAAGCATTTTTCCTTTCGATAACAGTCGACGGCATAAAGCATACATAGGAGACACACACACACACTCTTACATTATGTATACAGACCGTCTCAAAAACATTTTCCTATATTTTCTTCTTTTTTTTTGTGCTTATTTGAAAACTTTTTCTACGCGATTTTTGGTAAAACATTTTAAAATTTGGGAACCCTCCAAATTAGGCATACGAGTGATCAAACACCCTGTATATTACTGATTCTTATAACTACAATACCAAATATGTAATTCATTTCAACGTGCTAAACTCTATTTCTACTGTATTTTCAATTTCAATTAATATTTTCCGCAAGTTGAATGTCGAAGGGATATTGTGTGACAATTTTAGATAATGACATTCGAGAATACCACTTTGGTCAAAATGCTCGACAGAGATGTCAATATCGTGGAAAACATTAGTCGAACGATTTCGAGAATTGCGCTCCACTTCTCTGCTATATCAGCTTTATGCATAAATTAGTAGCACATTTAATTTATAAGACGAGAGTGCCTTGCAAAAAATAGTTATTTTAATGTCATATTACTAAAAAGTTTTTAAATTCTTGAATTGGTCCAAAGATTGTGTTAATTACTGAGAAAAGAAAATGAAGCCGCGACAACCATTTACGGAGACAACGTAATACGGAAATTTAAATAAATCCTTTTTGATATAAGTGATACTGAGTGTTCAGGAGGATTATCGGACTTGATTTAACATCGTCTTAATGCTTTAATTCATAATGATCCACGTCAATAAACTTAGGAATTTATCATCATAATGGATTGAAACTAATTAACCATAACAAAACACTTGCATTTCGTGGGTAAAGTTGAAAAACTGGTCAGTTATTTTTAGAGGTAAGAGGAAAACGACAAGCCTATCAACAATTGTGTATTTGTGCTAAGTCGTCATCACTGCATTCGTCAACAACATCCACCATTTTTATACTACATTACTACTCTTGACAAAAAGTAGTGCCTTCATGTTAAAACTAGGAATAGAAAAGAATGGCTTAGTCCAAAATTAAATGGCAATTCAGCGAGCAAAAACTTATACTCAACAACTCCGTCGGCCTGAGCCCCACTTCGAGAAAAAAGGCTTTAAGGTAGCATCTGCACAGCATGGTCTTGATCAGCGAGTCCTGGTAGAGAACATGTGGAAAGCAGGAGGCAACTAGCCTTCATGTAATATGCACTTCTGAGGAACTGAAGAGACTCAGACAGAAAGATTTCAGAAAACGTCTATTGCGGGTGGTACGAAGAGCACTGTGCTCAAGTATCTCAAGTGCTGGACTTACGGGCGCCCAACCTAAATATCTAGAAAAAGAACAAGAAGATCAAGTCATTTTGCGGCACGATAACGTTTGCTCTCATACTGCTGATATTATAAAACCTCATGAACTGGGTTGAAGGTCATTCCACATTCGCCTTTTGCCCAGAATCTGGCTGTATTAGATTTCGATCTCTTTCGCTCTCTATCAAACAATTTTCGAGAAACCTGTTACACTTCGTACATATAAGAATGTTTTAATTTAATTTTAAATTATATTTCTTCAGATATTCCGAATTTAAAAATGTAAATTCAAACTTAGATATTTTCTGTGTATATTTCATGTTTGCAAAGAGAAAGCCTGTATTTTCTTATCATTCTGGTCAGAGAAATCTATCTGATTGAAAGTTTAACTCAAGTATCTAACGTCCGGTTACAATTCCTACAAATACATTTCATTTTTAAAACTTAGTTATTGATTAATTTCGTACTCTTCTTTATAATTATATCATGTCGCATGTAATTTTAAACCTTTCCTCATAAGGGATATTTTAATGATATTTATGTTGTCGATATCGCAACTCGTAGCTCGCGCTTTTAATTAGTTCATTATTCAAGACATCGACAACTTCGATTTACCCTGTCTCAAAAACTAGGCCATAAAAGCCTTTTTTCTAGACGAGTGTTCTCTTACACTAAACTTATCCTCCTTCTTAGTTCAGCTGTCATGCCGTAACCATCGTTTCTTCGTAACAATTAACCCTGCGTAGTGTTCAAGTAGCTATCTGCCATGAAGCACGTTCCCACGCGTCTACGTTTCTAAGGTAACTCTGTATTGTTTGATGCAGAGATTATTTTATTTTATTCATTTTTTTTGCATTCACATTAATTTAACTAATTAATTTCCTTCGTCCTCCTGCCAAACGTCGCTCTCCATATTTGTCCAAGTACCTGCCGCGAACAACATGACCGACCAAAACATTCTTCCACAGGTAACTCTGTATTGTTCGATGGTGAGGTTATTTTATATTAATCACATTTTTAATTCCCAATTAATTTATGACATAATTTAATTTCTTTTCAGGGTATTGTTTGTTAATTTTTAATTAATTACTTACCGCTCGTTGTATATATTGCTATTGTATTGTATTGTATCTCGATTTCTTATATAAATATTAAATAAAACTTTAAGGACAAAGTTGTTGTGTTTTATTTAGTTAACAAGTTGTAATATAGTTATTTCAGTACATTACACACATCCTGGACCTTTGATGCTCATCATTACCACCATTGATTATTTAAACATTTACAGTATTGTTACAACGCTAGCCCGGAAAGAAGCAACACGATCCACAAGCGTCATGTTGCATCAGTTTAGTGCTGCCACGTGCTCAAATACAAACGCTATTGTATAGCTAGATGTTTCAATGATATACGCGTTAAACTCCATGTCGATCTGTCAAGTAGTTTATTGTGTACACTCGTCCAAAGCAGAGTACTTTTGTCGCTTCTTAAAAATGGACAATATCGAAATTCGCGCAGTCATTAAATACCTTTGGAAAAAAGTATTCTTCGCCTAGAGAAATTCATGTTGATATAGTAAATGTGTTAGGCGAGGAAGCTCATTGTTTTAAGACTGTTTGCAAATGGGTGAACGAATTTGAAATAGGTCATACGAGAGTAAATGACGATCTCCGTTCTGGACGACCTAAAAGAGCCACTTCTGCAGAAAGTGTGCAAAAAATTATGAAATTTGTCGAAGCTGATCGCTGATACACATTGCAAGATATTACTGAGGCTACACGCATCTCCAGAGAACGAGTGTAGTACATTTTAAATGTTGAATTAGACATGTCTAGGAGGTGTGCTAGATGGGTGCTGCGTTTTCTAACAACACAGCAAAAACTCAGACGCTTGGAATGTTCTACAGTCATTTTGGAGCGGTTTCGGCAAAATCCAACAGATTTTTTTTGCAAATTTGAGGCGCACGATGAAACTTTGGTCCACCACTACTCACTTTAAAATACAGCAATCAAAACAGTGGACTAAACGTGGTGACCCGGCTCCAAAAATGGAGAAAAGTCAGTCTATCGGCAGGAAAGGTGATAGCTTCCGTTTTCTGGGATGCGAAGGGAATCTTGCTTATCGACCACCTGCCAAAGGGACAAACGATTACTGCACTATACTATGCTAAACTTTTAGATAGATTGAAGGCAGCTATCGTCGAAAAAAGACCCGGAAGAAAGCATAAAAAATCATTTTCCATCAAGACAATGCTCCAGTTTATACGAGCGGAATTGTCAAAGAAAAATTGGCCAAATTAAAGTTCGAAACGCTTGAGCATCCCCTTATTCGCCGGATTTAGCTCCGCCGGACTATCATCTGTTCCCCAAACTGTAGAAACACATCGGCGGTATGAGATTTGCTTCGGATGAGTAGCTGATAACTGCCGTTGACCACTATTTTGAGGAGCTCGAGGGAAATGAGTACTGTTAAGGCATAAAGAAACTTGGGCATAGACTAAATAAATGTACTGATCTTGAGGGAGATTATATCGAAAAATAAAACACATTTCACTGAAATATTGGTTTTTGTTATACTTTAGTTACCGAATTTTTCAGCTTACCCTCGTAAGAGAATACATTATTAATTAGGTATTAAGCTCCTCAAAAAATTAGTAAATTTTGTTTTCAATAAGACGCTACCAACTTATGCATCATCCCAACATAACATGCAATTTTAAATTTTAGTTCGAAAAATTCTCCACCGACTTTGCGACCAACCTATATACTTAATATAAACAATTCAGCTGATAAAGGGTGAGATATGTGTAAATATATTTGAACTTGACTGCATATTGGACATACATATATTGAATTTTAATAACACTGGTTTAATTATTTCCACCTTATCTGAGAACATAAATAAAACGCTGTAAAAACATTAATCAAGATTAGAATACATAGATCGATCTTTAATAATGTACTTAAACCAAAAATTTATAATATATGCCATTATTTTATTATCATTGTAATGTAACCTAACAGATTCGACTAAAAATTTGTTGTTGAAATTTTGGTATAAAATGTCTAAAATTTTTCTAACAATTATAAGTTTACAAGTAGTGTTTTGGAATTGTAATTGTTGTACCTACGATGGCTTGGTAGGCTTCCTCAATTGTAACATAGGTAAAATCATTTTTATACTGCATGTTAAGAACTTTTCGCTGGCAAAATTTGAAAGTCTAAATGTTAATTATACATACTTTCAATATTCATATATATTAAATACATTTCAACAATTTATAATGTATTCCAATATGCTGCTTAGTTTTAGTGAAACATTTATATTTTTTAAGGTCTTTTTTAAGGTTTCAATTGTTACTCAATTGCTAAATTAATCATAGCATAAAGACTGATATACGTATATCCAAAACCTAGGTAACAATGATCAACTAGACATCATATACATTGACTTATTTCGAATTTTCGATACTATTGACATTCAAATATTATTAAAAAAATTAAGTGCTTTCAGCTTTAGCCGACCTGCATTAGAACTTATAGCTTCATACATTGTGAATAGAGTGTTTTTAGAACTTTTATACGTTCCAATTCTTTTCAACATATGGTGTTCAACATCTCAGGGCTCAAATCCTGGACTTCTACTTTTGATTGATGATTTCACAACTATAAATTGTTGAGTGCTGATCTATATAGACACTAAATTATACACACATCATGATAATCTAGGGAACAAGTAAGGAAATGCATTTCTGCTCCACATAGGTGAATAATTATTTGTTATATGTGAAGGTATAAATCGACCATCATTAGTTGGTTACTTTTAGGAACAGTTAAGAGCACTTAATGAGAAATGTCTGTTCATTTAGAAATAATTTTCAAAATTAATAAATTTTTACAAAACTTGTTTAAAAAAAGTGCAATGTCAGTACCCTGTAGGACCTCGACGAATGTTGACTACTTTTCTGCACCTGTTTGGCATACTCATAATCAAGTGGTCTGGCTTTTGTTAATCGATGGCCTTCCACTGTTCTACAAGTTACTGATACAATGGTTGTTCTGTTTCAAAGACAAGATTTTGACGCAGTATGCTTCTTTGCAGAAAATCTCATACGTGTTCTATGGGATTTAAATCAGATGATTGCGCTGCCCATGGAAAAACATTAATTTCGTGGTTTTGAAGAAATGCGCGAATGATACCTGCAGTACGTAGAGGCGCATCGTCGTACAAAACTTGAAAATTTTTCCTATTCTAGCAGCATATAGTAACAGCATATAGTAACAGAGCATTTTCAAGGATAATGTCCCAATAGTCAATAGTTTAAATACCGATCCAAGAGAACGAGGTCAGTTCTCCCACCAAGAGATATTCCACCCCATATCATTACACTACCTCCTTGGAAACTGTGAACAGTTTGCGATGTAGCTAATCGTTCCGCATTCCCAGGACGTCTCCACACTCTCGTTCTTCTTGTATTTGGTCGTCAGAAAACAAAACAGATGCCAAGTTTTGTTGATTCCAATTTAAATGTTGCTGTGCCCATTCTAATCTTCTTCCACGATTTCTTCTCGACAAAGCAGGAACTCTCAGAGAACTACAGGCTTTAAGACCATCTGCATGGAGTCTATTCCTCAGTTTGATCGCTTATTAACACATCATGAGTTCCGTAATGTCGAATCACTAATTCTATCGCCGTAATGTTGTCATTTCTTAATGCACAAAGTCTCAAGTATCTGTCATGAATTGTTCGAGTTCCACTTGTGCGTCCTGTATGACGTTCATGCACATCATTGGTTTGCCGATATCTATCTCAACGATTGATTATTCTTTTAGACGTGTTGAGAGTTACACAATGGCTTTTTGAGTTAAACCACTTTCAAGCATTCCAATAGCTTTTAATTGCGTATCACGGTCTAAATGATATCTTTCCATCATAAATTAATGCTAAGGAAACTGGAAAACAAAATTCATAGCAAAATATATACATACATTAATAAGTGATTTAAACTGTCGCACCAGCAGCAAACTCTATTGGCGTTTAAAATTATATTAAAAGTAATTTGTTATATATTATTTTGATGTGTGTATTTCTCCATCGAATCACAGTATAATGTTAATGTCTTGCAAGATAATATTAATTAATGTGTTTGCGGATTGGTGTGGTAAAGCAAGATAAAGATTAATGTGAACAAAGTGAACAAATGCTGTGTCATATCTTACACTTGCAAAATTAATAAAGCGGAATCATCATATAGTGTTAATGGCCAACTGTTAGTGAAAAGGAACTTCATCAGTGATCATAAATTTTCTTTAACTTACACCTTTTGGACATCATCTCATCTGCTTCTAAGATGTTGGGCTCTATTATGAGGTCGGCTAGTCAATTTCAGGATCTAACGGTTCTGAAATCACTGTATTGGGCTCTTGTTTTGAGTAGATTGATGTAAGCTTCAGTAATATTATGTCTTTACTGCTCAACGCATGGCCCATCACTTGAACGGGTTCAGACAAGATTTCTGAAATACCTTTCCTTCAGATGTAATGGTAGACATCCAGAAATAAATATTGACTACAACCGCCTTCTAGACATATACAACTTCAAATTCTTAAAACATCGTTGAGCGCGATTTATGTATAGTTTCATTGATTTTAAACTGTATAGCATTTTATGTGCTTCGAATGACGTCAAGATCTAATCCCACTTTTTACCCACTAGGAACTAGAACTAACGCGCTACGAAGCGCTGCAGTTAACTTTATGTACCGTTGTGCGAATACTATTTATGGTGACATTTTTACCAAACTAAACTGTAAGTAAAACTATCGGATCATTCCAAAAGTATTGATACGATTTTATGTAAAGAAACATATTTTTTATTATTAGGAATGTCACTCCAATATTGTGGGTATATCCATTCTACACTGAAATAATACGAGTAACAGTATAAAAAATTACATATTTTGCATAAAATTAAGCTTTAGTTCATATTTTTAGTTTTTGTGCATAAAGTGAATATTTTTTACATTTTCAACATAAAATCGCATATTTTTGATGTAACGACCGATGTTCGTTGTCGCTATTTTGCAAATTTATATACTCACGATCGGTTAGTAAACTGAACATTTCTAACGTTGAAACGAGTTAGAAAATGCGCTATTACATACAGAGGTAGGTAATAACCAAGGTTAGTAAATGTATAAGGTTGCCTCGTAACTCTCAACCAATAATATTCTTACGCATTCAAATTAATATGATTTTGACTTTAATTTTATCATTAATTAAATAGGTATAAATCGAGTAAAGTAAATCACTGACAAAACGATTGTTATATACGATATATATGTACGATCTAATACTTATCTATATACTTACACAAAGCATGTCGTCCTTTATTTCAAAATATACTGCTTCAAATTATTGACTGCTAGTTATTGGTGTACTTATGGGAGTAAAAAAATTTTAATGTAAATATTTTTGCCTAAAAATGCGCTTATAAATTATAAAGGAAATGAAGGTGGTTGACTCGGTGAAACACCATCACATATTAATTAATTTAGTATTCTACTGTCACAGCCCATTTCTTTCAATAAATTGTTATTAGTTAATTAAAGGTTTTATATGTCTAAAAGAATGGGTTCACAAGTGCAAATACTAACTGGATATCAAGATATTATTTGATGCAGTTTTTTTATAAATAACCAAAATAAAATTGCAATCATTATAAATAAAAAACTTTATTGAGTTAATACATTACTTTAGTTCACAATTTTTTCAATGTTTTACTGTTTGATGATCCATGCTTTTTCCCTAGTTTAATAGCTGCACCATATAGAAATACACGTTTTACCTCTTACTATAATGTAAAACACTTGCAAATAGTCAAATAAAGTTTATATATAAGCACATAAAACACTATTAAATTATAAAAGAACGCTACGAACACTACAAACATCAATCTAGACCGATAATTTGACAACTTTTCAACTAGACCGAAAACGCATGGGCACGCCCGATGACGCGCAATATCGCGATCGACATTAGTTACGAGGCAACCTTATACATTTACTAACCTTGAGTAATATAACACTTTACCGGCTACCTTATGTCACTTTTCCGGCTAGCTAATGCCATTTCAACATTTATGAAACGTCAGTGTCATTTAAATAAGTAAATCAAAATATAATAAAACTATTCACAAATCTTTATTAACTAATTAACAAGACAACGTTTTAATACAAAATTGATTCGCTTTTGGAATTAATATTAATTGTTACATTAGAATTTCCATGACTGTTTACTGATAAAGAAAGGCCATGTTTAAAATCGTAGGATAATAATTTAGTAATTCAGAAAGTATCACTATTAATTGTTACGTTACCTAGCAACAGCATCTATTAAAAGCGTTTATCACAATGCCATGAAATTTAATACTATTATATTTTTGAAGATGAAAGAATAGATAACCTAGAAGAAGAAATTATAAAAGAACCAACAACAGAGGAAGTTAATGATATTATCAATAACTTAAAGGATAGAAAAGCCCCAGGATCAGATAATATTAGTAATGAAATGCTAAACAATGGAGGAGAAAAATTAAGAGAGAGAATACATGACCTATTATTAAAAATATGGGAAAAGGAATCAATGCCTGAAGAATTGCGACTAGGAATCATAATACCAATACCAAAAAATGGTGATTTAACAAAATGTGGTAATTATAGTAGAATAACATTACTAAACATAGTATACAAAGTATTAACATCAATTGTATTAAAAAGGTTGAATACATACCTAAGAAGAGAGATAGGAGAGTACCAGAACGGATTCATGCAGGGAAAGTCAACAATCGATGCAATTCACTCATTAAGCCAAGTTGTAGAAAAATGCTATGAAAGAGATATAGACCTACATTTAATATACATCGATTTTAAACAGGCGTTCGACAGTTTGGAAAGGAAAACTATCATGAAGGAAGCAACAACATTGGAAATACCAGAAAAGATAAAAAGGCTAATCAGAATGACATTAGATGAATCAAAAGCAGCTGTAATTACAGAAGAAGGGATGACAAATGCAATAAAACAAACAAAAGGAGTAAGACAGGGAGATGGACTTTCGGCGGCACTATTTAACATAGCATTGGAAGGAACCATACGAAGTTGTAAAATAACCGGATCCTTAATACAGAAATCAATACAAGTGATTGCATATGCCGATGATATTGCTGTCATGGCAAGGGACAAAAAAAGTTTAGAAAAAATAATAAAGAGGATAGATGGAGAAGCACGGAAACGAGGTCTAGAGATAAATCAAAAGAAAACGAAATATATGAGAGTGAGTAGGAAACAGGCAGAACATGGGAAGGAAATACGGATGGGAGACCGCAGGTTTGAACAAGTACAAACCTTCAAATACCTCGGAACGATTTTAAGTAATAAAAATGATAGAAGTATAGAAATAGCACAAAGAATAAAATCGGGACACAACGCATACTACAGGTATAGGGAGATAATGAGAAGTAAAAAGATAAGTAGGAAAACAAAATTGAAAGTGTACAAAACAGCGATAAGACCGACAGTCTTATATGCGGCGGAAACTATGTGCATTATAAGCAGGGACGCAGAAAATTTAAAAATTTTCGAAAGGAAGATAATTAGAAGGATTTATGGACCGGAGAGGATAAGCGAGGAGCAGTATCGACGATTAACTAATCAAGCTATAAGAGAAATACTAAACGGAGAAGATATAGTAAAGGAAATCAAATCGAAAAGAATACGTTGGTATGGACACATAATGAGAAAGGAGGAAGAATCAATATCAAGGAAAATAATGAAATGGAAACCGCAGGAAAGTGGATCCAAAGGAAGACCTAAGTTAAGATGGGAGGACCAAGTGATTAATGACATAAGGGCCATGGGAATCATTAACTGGCGAGAGAAGATAAAGGATAGAAAGGTATGGAGGCAAATAGCGGATCAAGCAAAGAAACATGACAACCTGTAAATACAAACAAACAATAAAATGGAGAGGAGTGACGAACCGCCCCATAATGATAGTCAGAAAAGCTCAAGCAGCGGCTCCAATTCCGTAAGGAATGTATAGCCAGTTATATATAAATATTTTTGAAATTTAGCGATTTAATAGTTTATATAATAATGAATTACTAACCGATCGTGAGTAAAATAATATACAAACCTAGGCGGAAATATTTATTCCCGTCTCGAGATTAAGTTCACCTCGACCCTTCACGTCTACTTGCCGCCTCGGTATGTAATATACTATCGTTGATGTTCTTAACCAAAATATTTTGCCTAAATCTTTTTTAATCAGTACGAAAGAGTTCTAAAAAACCAATAGCGTAGAAATAGTTCGCTTTGTTAATGAAAGTTCGATGACTTTTTCTGCTCCAGATATTCTGCCGACTGACAAAATTCTTCTTTTTGTCACAGATGCGGCAGCGTATATGACTAAAGCAGGGGCAATTTTGTACAAAAATTCAATCTACGTGTCTGGCGCAATAAATAGAATTTGCGAAGAAATTAGAGGTCAATTTCCTCCATTTAATATTAAATATTTAAGAAAGCACCTCTAGGAGTCCAAGTATATAACGAAAAATTGCCGAATATTCCTCTACCTCCTGAATCGATAATTATCCGATGGGGAACGTAGTTGGATGTAGCCATATTCCACACGAA
The DNA here is from genome assembly GCA_935421215.2 of Melolontha melolontha. Classification (NCBI taxonomy): domain Eukaryota; kingdom Metazoa; phylum Arthropoda; class Insecta; order Coleoptera; family Scarabaeidae; genus Melolontha; species Melolontha melolontha. Next base: position 8,238,006 of record OW285240.1, on the reverse strand, counting down.
TAATTATAATCATATAAAAACATTGTATTAGATTTTTCTGATTCAGCTGAATCAATTAAAATCCAAAAGTTTATTCGAAAAACGCATTAAAGCCCATTATAGTTTTTTAAGTGGATTAATTAAAAAATTAGACACTGACCAAATATCTTTATTAGAGTCAATTTCTATTGTAGAACATTGTGAAAATTTATTGAAAAATTTTCCAGGTCCAACCTATTAAAGGTATACTAAGTAAATTTTATAGTGTTACAACAAATAATGAGCATTTTAATGAAGTCATGGCCAACTATGATTGCCGTTTAAAAAGCATAAGTTTATTTTATATCTTGATATTCAAGTGTGCAATGAATATTTAATAAAGATTATTAAATTCTACGTAAAAAATACTATCAGATGCCATTTTTAGTTTTGCTTTGTCTTCAATAGTTACGAAGATATGTATAACTGAAAATTTCGTCAAATTTCAATTTTCTTTAACCCTCAACCGGTGAGGTGGAGTCTATCAGACACTTCGCTTTTTTAAATTTCCTGTAGGGTCCATTATAAATAAGTGGTAATGGCGCCCTCCCCTCTACCTTTCGTTGTATACAACGAGAGTTCACAGGCACAATAGGAGTAGTATATCTCTTGCAACACGAGTAAGAACAAGTCGTTAGTGAAATTTTAAGAATCTCACAGACTCCACGACACCGTTAACGTAAGTATTTTCGGTAAGTGATATTGTTCTGTTTCTTGTAATTTTTCCTATTTTTCGATGAATTTAGGCCCCAAAAACTAGAGTCCGTCCAACGGAAAAAGACTTTAAAGAAGCCCTTTTTAGGTGATATGACGAGATTGAATCTCTTGCGCCGGTGGAGAAGATGTGGATGATATTCTAAGTTGCTACGAAACGGGAAGTGGAGAATCTGAGAGTGACAGTGATGAATCTGTATCGGATACGGAGGTTACTCAAGAAACATCCTCCGATTAAAGCGAAAACGGTAATATCGAGAACATTATTAAAAAAAAGTATGTCTACGGAAAAAACCGACGTAAATGGTCACTTGTGAAACCCGTAAGAAATGTTAGAACCCCTCGCCATAATTTAGTCATTTCGTTGCTAGGAATAAAGGATCTTCTGTTCGCACAGGAAATAATAGGTATTATACTAACTTGTACCAATAAAAAGTTGGAAATTATGCGCCAAATTTATAAAGATCAGACCTGGGTAGACTTAAACGATCCCAATGTTATTGAAGTTCGGGCTTTTCTGGGACTGCCTGTGTACACTTCTATTCAAAATCTAATGATGAAGATATTAATTCATTGTTTGCCACGGATGGAACAGAAAGAGACGTGTTCAAGTGTGTTATGAGCGGAAAATGGTTTTGTGTGTTGCTAGTAAGCCTTAGATTTGATAATCCTGAAACTAGGAATGAAAACCTAAGGGAGAATCGCCTATCGCCAATTAGTGAAATACTTGATATGTTTTTTACAAATTGCAAACAATTTTTTCTCCTGGTGCAAACATTTGTGTAGATGAGATGCTAATTGAGTTTAGAGGTAAAGTAATTATCGTATGTGCATTCCTAATAAACCACGAAAATACGGCATAAAAATTAAGATGGCGACAGATGCTAGAAATAATTATGCCTACAGTGCTTATGTTTATGCAGGAAAAGACTCCGACGGAATTGGCCTATCTGAGGTTGAGAAACAATTAAGCAAACCTACCCTAACTGTTACACGCTTAGTTAAACTGTTATATGGAACGAACAGAAACATAACAGCAGATAATTGGTTTTCTTCTATAGAGTTAGTCGACATACTCAAAGCAAATGATTTGGCGTATGTAGGAACGTTACGAAAGTCGAAAGGGGACATCCCACTAGAATTCTTAGCCATTAAAAATAGACCAGATGAGTCGGCACTATACGGCTTCACTAAAGATGTGACAATTGTTTTCTATGTCCCGAAAAAAAATGAGTCAGTAATTCTGATGTCATTAATGCATCACTCTCAAGGTACAGATTCCGAAAGTAATAAACCGAAAATTGTGACCTATTATAATTTTACAAAGGCTGGTCTTGTTGCTCTCGATGAGAAGACTACAAAATAACGGGTGGGCAAATTTGAGGTTAGGAATTAATTTGGCTGTCAAATGATGAAATTTCAAGAATTGTGCTGTCATCCTTTGACATTTATTTAGTAAAAAGTTGGAAAATTTTAACCATGGAACGCTACACTCTTGAACAAAGAATTTTAATTTTGAAAATTCACTATCAAAATGGTGATAATTTTACTGTATCACTTCGTAAAATTCGAGCAGCTTTCCTCGTAATCAGGCTCCTTCTGAGACCGCTGTGCGTAATTTAATCGCTAAATTCGAGGCTCACGGTACTGTTGCTGACATAGACCAAAATAATACGCTTGTAGTGGCCGTAGTGATGTAAACATAGCCGCTGTACAGCAAAGTGTTGAGAATGAGCCTGTAACATCAACTCGTCGACGTTCGCAACAATTGGGCATCACCAGAGGCACTTTGCGGAACATTTTGCATAAAGATCTTCATCTTCACGCTTATAAAGTTCAACTCGTTCAAGAATTAAAGCCGGCCGACCATTGTTTGCGTCGAACGTTTGTGAATTGGCTGTTTGAAAAACTGAACGAAAACAACGCATTTTTCAACAAAATCATCTTTAGTGATGAGGCCCGTTTTCAATTAGGCGGTTATGTAAACAAACAAAATTGTCGCATACGGGGCTCCAAAATCCACAAACAGTCCTCGATAAACCATTACATCCAAATAAAGTAACCGTATGGTGCGGTTTGTGGTCAGGCGGCATCATCGGCCCGTATTTTTTCGAGAATGAGCAAGGAAACGCCGTCACCGTGAATTCTCTGCGCTACCAAACCATGATAACCGATTTTTTGTGGCCACAATTGGCTAATGTTGACATCAATGACCTTTGGTTTCAGCAAGACGGCGCCACAAGCCACACAGCCGGCCAAACAATTCAGTTATTGCATGAGAAATTTCCCGGTCGCGTAATTTCTCGATTTGGCGATGTCAATTGGCCGCCTCGTTCTTGTGATTTAACGCCGCTTGATTATTTTCTCTAGGGCAATTTGAATGACCGGGTTTACCTGAACAAACCACAAACAACTGACGCTCTGAAAGATGAAATTCGGTTCTGCATTGCCGAGATAAGCGAAGCTTTGTTGCAAAATGTGGTTCAAAATTTTGTGAAAAGAGCGGACGTCTGCCGACGTGCTAGAGGTGGACATTTGCCCGACTTCATATTCCATTATTAATTCCCATATTTCTACTTTACATTGGTATCAATAAAACTGAATTTGTCAAAAAAAAGTGTGTTTTTAAGCCAATTTACTTCCTAACCTCAAATTTGCCCACCCATTATATAATACATTTCTTATATAATAATATAATACATTTATTCGAGAAAAACCAGACGCTGGCCAATGGCGGTTTTTTTCAAACTACTTGACATTAGTGTGGTTAATTCTTTTATTTTATATAACTGTTATAAGGATAACGTGAACATGAGCCGATATAATTTTATGAAGCAGTTAGCGAGAGAGCTAACCACTCCGAATATGAATCACAGATTTCATAACCCACATATACACCTCGATGTAAGAAGTTGTAACAAAAGAATACTGCAAATAAAAACAGTAATACCTAATATGCGAGAATAAAAACTGGAAGCTAGAAAATATTGCTATTTATGCCCATCAAAATTACATAGAAAAACATATTTTTTATGCAAGGATTGCCAGAAGCTCATCTGCCTGGCATGCAGTCGCAAGTTATGTATTCAATGCGCAGAAAAAAATGAATAAAATCTAATCCAAAGTTTATATATTTATACTTTTTCTGTCAATTTTTTATCTAGAAATAAACGCGCTTCTTTTTAACAGAATTGTGTCATTCAAACCTCTCCTAACACCACTTTATAACGTATTTTTATAAATCAATATATGTCTTTTTTTTATATTAAAAATATCTGAGCATATTCAAAATATTGCTATTTTCCAAGTATCTGAGGTTTTTTCAGTTCCTTAAAAAAAAATTTGCTGAAAGTGCCTTAATCTCTAAATACTAACTTAAGTGAACCCAAAGGACTAGAACTTGTAAGTGAAGTCAAAAAATACTGTAAAATTTGAGGAAAAAAAAATTAAGTCAAAAGGGAGTCTGAGAGACTCCACATCACTCTAATCGTAACAAAAATTGCACCTCACCGGATGAGGGTTATATATCTCAAAAAGTTGACAACATATGACAAATCTAAAAATGCTATCAAATAGTCATCAAAATTCTGAGCAACTTTGCTAATTTAACCGATCCGATATCTTCAATACCATATACGAAGATAGAAGAAATGGGCAGCCTGTATATTGGTTTAGATTAGGTAAATATTGAGAATAAAATACTTGGCTATACAGCGTGTACCCAAACTTTCTTTAGAAATGGCAGTTTTTCTTATTACTGATTATTATAAAAAATTAATTTCGTAGAAGAGTTTTGGATTAGTTCAAAATATTATTTCAACTCTTAGGCTGCCTGTGAGTTGTGTATAAACGCTTAAAAGAAGCAATTTTGCTTAATGTCAGATGCAATATTTATCTTGAGAAATTTTAAAATGAACGTAACAAATAAACAAAAGGTAGAAATTAGTTAATTGCAGGTAATAATTACCGAACTATTCGTCAAGAATGAATTCAATAATACCGTTGCCACTATATTAAAAGATTTTAATTTTATTGTAATTATTTATTTTAAATTCAACAGTATTTAATTAATTAACTTAAAAATAATTTTGAAATTAATAAATTTCAACGTGTGCTCCTAAGTACTCCATGCCCTTGATGGCTCGCATCCTTGTGCTTTTGCAAATATTTCTTAGCATGTCTTGTGTGACGGTTTGACAAACTTGCCTAATTTGCTCCTTTAAATCTTCTACATGTCGTGGTCTAGTTTTGTAGACCTTTTCCTTTAAGAATGCCCATAGAAAAAAATCTAAAGGAGTTAAATCCGGAGACCTTGCAAGCCACGTAAGTAATGATAAATCATCTTGCGTTGCCCGACCAATCCATTTATTTGGAAACACAGTATTTAGCCAATGTCTCACTTGTGCAGAAAAATGACACGGAGCACCATCAAATTGCATTATCATGCGCATTCTTTCTAAAATTGGCATATTATTCAAAAACTCTAAGAATTCTGTCTCCGGAAAGTTCCAAAAAATTCAGCCGTTTATGTTATTATCGAAAAAGAAGGGTCCAATAAGTCTATCCCCTTTTATACCGCACCACACATTAACCTTTTGTTAATATTGGCTTCTACATTCAATTGACCAGTGGGGATTTTCTTTACTCCAATATATTGAATTTTGGGAACTGACAATTTCATTTATAGTAAATACAACTTCATCACTAAAGCAATTTTTTTGAAATAAATTATGATCGTCTTCTAAATATCCCAGAATCCTTGTACAAAAATCCAAACGATGGTTAGTGTCGCCTTCAATTATAGTATGAATAATTTGGGTTTAAAAGGTTTTAATTTGTTTTTCTTCAATACATTTCCTACAAATTTAATAGTTAAATTTAAATCACGAGACATTTGCCGAATACTTTGTTTAGGGTTTTCTTGAAGAGGCTAGATTACATCTAATTTTTGATCATTAATTTCATTTTCTTCCTGTCTGTCATGTTTTCTAAAGAAATTGGGCTTACATTTCTTTAAATCTCTCATTAGGTACAATCACATGTGAAATGTTTGGTGTGTCAGGGTGGTTATTATTAAATTCACCGGCGGCCTATCGAGCCGTAGTACTATAATTGTTTCCAACACTTAATACAATTTCTACCTTTTCTGCATTAGTTAAATACATTTTTAATTAAAATTCAGTGTAATCTGACATTTGTCTGATAAAAGGAATATTTACATTACCATGATACATGCCTACCATAGCTATTACAACACACTGTTTCAGTGTGTTGTAATATATATTAATATATATTATATGTTGCACGTAAATTGTAATAGAAAAAACATATTTTAAACAATTAGACAAAAGTAAATACCAATATAACACTGAAATTAGTATTTTTGAATAAGGCAAAAATATTTTACAAAAGCATCTTCCGGCGAAAAACAAAAATTAAAAATATCCACATGTTAAGCAAATCTGGGCACACGCTGTATTTCACCAATTTTATTATAATAACTCTAATATATGTTTGGATGTTATACCATTATCAAAAAGATATCTTTAAATTTAACTTGTAAGTGTAAAGGCTGCTGCACAATTGAGCGGGAACGGGAACGATAAAAAAGTTAAATCATATGATGTAAATGTAGACATGCATAATGCAATTCCGAGAACGAAAACGACTAACTGCCCGATAGCGAGAACGGTAAATTGGGCCAAGTTTCAACTTTGTCGTTCTCGCGATCTTCTCGGAACCAATAGCGTGAATGGAAAGTTGAGCGTGCGCAAGGTATTAGTATGTGCATGTGAACATTGAACACATAACCACAAATCACTGTCATTTGTTCCGATCATTATATTGTACAAATATTTATAATGGACGACGGACAACTTATAAGTTTAGTGGAGCAAACGCCACATTTGTATAATCGTAGCCTGAAAGAATACAAAATAGAATTAAAAAAAGAAAATAGTTGGCAATCAATAGCGAGTTTTTTAAATTCAACACGTGAGTATTCAAGATTTTTATAAGTGTGTAGATTTTATCAATTTTATTGATATGAAACAGTATTAATACTAACGCTTATTCTCAAATAATTTTTACCTTATTTACAGCTGAATTAGCTAAAACCCGATGGGGAAACTTGCGGGACAGGTTTGTTCGTTGTTATCGCGAGTTTTCCGAGAAACCACAATCGGAGTCTGGGGCTTCAAACAAGAAAAATAATTTCGCGCACTTTGAAGCTATGATGTGGTTGGCTCCTTTCATCAGGAAAAGAAAGTAATCATTGAATATTCGTTTATAAATATTATGTTACTAATTATGTTATTTATTGTAGATTGACAAGTTGTGTGAGGGCTTCTTCAAGTATTACAGAGCTCCAAGAAAGTACGTCAGAACCAAATAGGAATATGCTGCTTGTCAGCAAAGTTGAGATAGCCTCCGATGAAATACCATCGGCATTCCCATTCACAGAGGCTTGTACTTCACAAGGCCAATCAGACGCTCCCCCATATAGATCACCAAGTCTACATTTCTGCCCAGAGAGCACAGATTCACGACCTGGATGTTCTCAATGGGGAGAGGCGCCTCATCCAAAAAGAAAGCTGCTATACGACAACATGTCCCATGCTCTAGAAAGCTTTAATAAGCTGTGCGAGGCTAGGCAGCGTACGCCCCCCTCGTCAAGTGAAATGAACTTTATGGCCTCTGTAATAGAAGACATGCAGCTCTTGACCCCCAAGAAAAAAATTAAATTTAAGAGGGATGTTATGGAGCTTTTAATTAAATATCTAGAAGAAGACGATTGAGTTCGTTTTTTAATTTTTACTACAAGTTGTATTTATAGATTACATTATAATACATAGAAAGGTTTAAGTTTTTATTAAATATTTTTACATCTTGAACATATTTTTCTTGTATTTATCAAAACCTTTCCCTATTTACATAGGAAAATTGCCAACGTACAGCTCCAGCATCCATTAAATAATCCGCTAATGTAAGTGCAGCATGTGCAGCTACATTAGAGCTCATTCGTTTCGTTTCTAGTTATACTTCTCCATTCGCCATCGGTGATATCACCACTGTTTGTAACAGAGACTATTAGCATTGGAGGTGTATATATATATATATATATATATATATATATATATATATATATATTTGGCGATTCTGTCCTCAAATAATTATGTAGGCATAGAATAGCTTTCGTCAATGCAATTATTGAACACAGTAGAGGTGAACAATAAATTATCCATCTACTGGTTAAAATTCCAAAAGAATTGTCAATCACCCCTCCTAACACGTGATAAATTTTTTATAAGAAAAATTAAAACAATATCTATTGTTCAAATATAATACCTGTAGTTAAACACTAATTTTTTTTCACTCAAATATTTTCCTGGATAGAACCTCAGTATATATGGTTTGAAGGGAAAAAAAGGCATTTCGATGTTGTTATGGTGGAGTTTGCCAGTGTTGTCAGAATAATTGAAACTTCATTTAATGTTTTACCAATTTCCAATCTTGATGATTCCGACTGATGATGTTACCTAAGTTAACTGACAAAATTAAGACCCTTTTCCGGAATCAGTTCAAAATAGTTTTTACGTCTGCTATCCCAGGAAGCAGATTTCTATCCAAATCAAAAAGCCTGGAAAGCGGAAAGCGTCTTCAACAAAACCATATTGTGTATGCAGTCAAATGCAATGAATGCTCTAAATATTATATAGGTCAGAGATAGCGTGAACGCAGCACCCAACATCGCAGTGATTCTAAAGTAAACCCCAAAATATGTGCCTTGGAGATCCTATATTAGCACTTCCAAACATAATGTGAATTTTAACAATTTAAATTGCTTATTCAGCGAGAACGACCATTGCAAAAGAATTACGTTAGAAAATTTAGCCATTAATAAAATCACCAATAGTTTATTGCAAAATGCCCCGATGGGACAGAAGAAAGGTAAATATGCTTGATGTGTTTGAATCTTTAAGCGACTGAGAGTGGTGGACAAGAAGGTGTTAAGCTGATAGAAGTTAAAGATTCCAGATCCCAAAAAGTCTTATAAATGATGCCGAAGAAAGTATTCTTTCATCCTTCTTTTGGCATCGTCTTAGATTTTTGGATGCTCTGGAATTCACAACTTTTATCATCTTGATACATTCTTATCCAGCACTCTTACTTGCTTAATGACTCAAACACATTAAGTATATTTACCTTTTTTCCTGTCCCATATGAACATTTTGCAATAAACTAGTATGTACATACGTAAGTGTCTATAACTATAATTTTTTCCCCTTTTTATTTATTAAAATATTTAGTTTATAATAGTATGTTACATGTGTTCCGTCAAATTTTAAAATTTAACTTTTTTTGTTACATTTTCTGTACCTACCTGCTTTTTTTTGCTAAATAAGTGAATTATTATTATTTTAATTAACATTGAGAGTATGTTAAACTTTAGTTCTTGATTTCTAGATATTTTAGACTTAGATCTATTTATTAAAAATTTGTTTTTTTTTACTTATGCCATCTGATCTGTCAAAAGGCGTTAAGAAATTTAATATTTTATCAAGTGAATCCTTGAGCATGCAAGCTTCCAAACATCAGTTTGGATAAACTTTCCTTTTAACTTCCGTAACTTCCGCGACCAATTTATTATCAAGAAATTTATAACTTGCAGTTAAGTGATAGCCCCGGAGGGGTACTGGATATTCAGTAATAATTTCACTTACTTCAGACACTGATATGTCATATTTTAACTCGCAAATGTAAGGTCAGGACTTCAATTTTTTCTCGTTTACTACTATTAAAGATAATTGGAAGTTTATTGTCATGCCATAAAATAATTTATTCGATTCAAATCATTCAACCTTTTCCTTTATAATGTTATAAGTTGTTGCTATTGGAGGCACACAATATAAATTTAACTGGCTTCCAGCAAAATTTAGCGGTTTTAATGTAAACAAAAATTATACAACGTTTGTTACGGTTGTTCGTTCTAGAAAAAGTATATATTCTAATTACTAAAGAAATTCCATAGTTTACTACAAGCCAGTAAGTGGCGCTAAAATTTTCTTTAGGACATCAATGCATTTACAATTATTTACTAAGATATTTACTTCTCAATTTAAATATTTAAATACGTGAACGTAAATACTATGTGAAATTTTCCAGACGCTGCGATCAGGAGAGTAGATGTTCTGACTAACGTAATGAATAAGACGTTACATTATACAATGAATTTCAAAACTATTTTAAAAAATATAAAGAAGACGATATTGAATGGGATGCCTGAATTTAATATTCCAATGCTAGACCCACTATTTATAGAACAACTAAATATTAATATTGAACATCCAATTCTAAGGTACGTATCTGTTATTTCTTTTCTTAAGTAATACAGGTTGGCAAATATGAATCACAATTACATAAAATTGTAGTTAATTAAGTATACTCCTATTACTTTCTTAAAAATTCAATATAAAAATGACATTTCTAGTATTGTTTCTTCGGTAAACTGATTAAGCCCAACAGTACTACGTTACCTTAAATGTGCAGTACCAAAACACTCGTAGTTTAAGGTCTAAATATCAAACTTTTTATACCAATGTGTGCGGATATACGTATGATATCATTCTGATTATGTATTCTTGGTTGGACGAGTCCTTTTCTGATTCTGAGTATTTTCCTGTTTCTTCTTCTGATAGAAAGTTTCCCATGGTTGATCGTTCTACGGTTGGTGGCGTTATAGTTGCTCTAACTAGTATGATTTCTTATCAATCGAGGGATACCTCTTTTCTTAATTCCGTTGCTCCCTTGATTGACTTGGTTATATGTGACTGGTCTGCTTAATTCCTTTAATTTTCTCCTAATAAATGTTTACATTCCTCTTGACACGTCACTGTATATTTTTTAATTCTTTTTTGAGGCACTGGAAATTTATCTTTCAAATAAGCCGGTTATATTTGTTGGTAACTTTAAGGTGCCCTCATTTTGTTCTCATAATATAATATGATATATAACCATATTCTTATAATAATCCAGATTCTTGGTCTATTATTTTAAAATATTGATATTACTTTGTCTATATGTTGTAACGACCTACCACTTGTTTCGGAGGACTCTCGTCGTCCTGTTTTACGTATTGATGTATAGCATTCTACCCAATCATCTCCTCCCCAGTTTCCAGTCTTCTGTAAATTACATTACAATTTCCACAAGGTCAGTCAACCTCATTAAACTATACGATAATCTTTGCCAGGCTGATTGGTCTCTCCTTGATGATTTTAGTGATGTTAACTCTGCATTAGAAGTCTTCTATGTTCTATGTTATTTATAATATATTTGATAGGTCTGTTCCTAAGTTTAAATCTTCCACGGTATTATCTTACCATTCGTGGTTCAATGGTGAAATTATAGCTAATTTAAAATTTAAGCAATACTACGTACTATAGTACGTGGAAATATTCTTGTTGCGATACCTGGAGTAACGTGCGACTACGGAAAAATCGCTTTGCATTGTTTACTGCAATTTTGCAAATAACATTTTGTAATCATCATTACTAAAATTGTAAGTATTACGCCTAAAAACGTATTATGATTTGTATATAATAGTGGCAAGTACATCACTGATAGATTATTAAAATAGCTAAAAAAGTTGAGTCAATACTATTTGCAACCAAAACGGTTACATTAAACACTGTTTGCGCATAACGCTTTTGTCAGTAATAGTTATTATGAGTACAAACAAATATATAATACTAGCGGCGTTGCTCGGCCATATTCTATAGAAAAATTAAAACGAATCAATGATATTTTATTATAATCAACTGTAAACATGTTTACAGTTACGGATATGTATTTTGCATATCTGTTTCATTATATTGCAACTGCGTAATACGGCAAAAACGTATTGATAAATATCCCTTTTTTGTATATTTACCGCCATCTGGCGCGTGTTAATGGACATCACCAATATACGTATTTTTCCGCTTTTTCGTAATAGCCTTGCTATTCGAGCGGAAGGTCGCCTTTTCTGGCCTAGTCGCTTTCTTCCGTCAGATGTCACTGATTAAATTGGTGTCGCCTGATAGAACGAAACTGGTTATGGCTTGGAGACGATTTTAGCGTAAATGTAGATACAGATACAGATCCGTTGTTTAACAGATCTGTATTAATTTGTATACACATTGCTTCACTAGTTCAACCGATGAGGCCTAGATGGCTGAAACATATGTATTGAACAGAAGTAAATGCTAAAAATACGAGGTGTTTGTCCATCTTTACAGTTACGGATATGTATTTTGCATATCTGTTTCATTATATAACAACTGCGTAATACGGCATGTTGTATACTTGATTTTTGTTTGTTAAGCTCAGTTTTTATATAGCAATAACTAATTAAAATACAGTTGGTCTCTACCACCCACAGATTTTTTTTTTCACACAAAAGAAAAAGAAAAAAATATAAAAAAAATCTTATAATAGGCGTTTTAATACATTTTAAAATGAATGTACTACTTCAAATTCTAGTTATTAACCCAAAAATGATTTTCTGTTGTGGTTTTAAAGAAATTTGTTAAATAGGCTCTCATTACCTGATGTAAATCTTTTATTACATGTATTAATTTTGGACAAGATTTCCGGGAATTTTTACCTGCTAAATCCTATTTATTATGCCAAAAGTAAGATAAACGTCAAAATCGGGAAAAGTCAACTCCGGGAAGTCAGCAATCATGCTTTAGTGTCAAGCGTGAACTCAAACAAAACTCGAGACAAGGTATACTCAAGATAAGGGAAAGAGAAAAAAACGGTAGCGGTACGGTAACGAGCGATACCCTATCTCTATGATGCACTATTCGTCGACGATGTTCTTGACGAAAGAACAAGCTAATTATGACTCCTTTTAGTCGCCTCTTACGACATGGCAGATTATACCCGACTGAGTATTCGTCAGGCCCCCAGATAGGCCGAGATGGAATGAACAGACAAAGCAGGAAACCTTTTAGTCGCCTTTTACGACATGGCGGATTACACCAGATTGAGTACTCGTTTGGCCCCCAGACAGGCCGTAATAGGGTTTTAGATGGAATGAACAGACAAACTAAACCGGTCTTCGTTTAGTCGCCTTTTACAACATGGTGGATTACACCAGACTGAGTATTCGTCAGGCCCCCAGACAGGCCGTTTGTGTACAGAAGTTCACACACCAGCAAAATACGTATTTCGTTGGTTCACAGATAATTTAAAACCAAAAAATGGAAAGTCCGATCTTTTGAACAGACCCGGTACATATAGAGAGATTTTGTTACATGCAAATATTGATAAGAATGATAAGTAATAAATTTTTAGATTTTTTTTTTCACAAAAGAAAAAGAAAAAAATATAAAAAAAATCTTATAATAGTCGTTTTAATACATTTTAAAATGAATGTACTACTTCAAATTCTAGTTATTAACCCAAAAATGATTTTCTGTTGTGGTTTTAAAGAAATTTGTTAAATAGGCTCTCATTACCTGATGTAAATCTTTTATTACATGTATTAATTTTGGACAAGATTTCCGGGAATTTTTACCTGCTAAATCCTATTTATTATGCTTTCACTTTATTAGTACTGCGAAGAAGGATTTCAAGTTTATCACTCCAAACAAAATGTATATTTTAATGTCATTTACTTCATTATAGCTCTGAGTGTCGATCAGTAAACAAGTAAAATTAATTTGTCTTTAGTGTTGTGCGTGGTATTTGATAAATAAACATTGCTTAAATATATGTCTAGCCGGTGTTGCAAAAACAAACCAGATGATTTCTGTTATATTTGTGGATATTTCGTCTTGAAAAAGTTTAAGAGACCAATTGGTGAATTTGTGAAAAATGCATATTATGCTTATTTCAAAATAAAATTAGGAGATCAAGATAAAGATTGGGCACCGCACGTTGTTTGTAAGGTATGTGAAGAAGGTTTAAGACATTGGACCAAAGAGAATAGAAAAAGCCTTCCTTTTGGAATACCGATGGTTGGAGAGAACCGCAAAATCATCATGAAGATTGCTACTTTTGTCTTTGTGATATTAAGGGGCATATATTTTGTACCCAAACAATATTAAATTAGCTATCAGACCAGTTCCTCACAGTGATCATGTACCTATACCTATGCCCCCCAAAGTACAACAAGAAGATATTAAAACCTCTTCAACTTCCGGCTCCGTCCAGATGGATAGTGATTTTGAACCATCAACCTCAGATCAAAACCAACCTCAGCTATTTTCACAAGCCGAACTGAATGATTTAGTAAGAGATTTGGGACTTTCAAAAGATCTTTCTGAAGTACTGAGGTCTAGGTTGAAACAAAAAAATTTGCTTCCCACGATTACTGTTGGACATTGAGAAGAGATCTTCCTTTAGCTGAATATGACAGAAAAACAACCAAACGAATCTTTTCTGAAAAACGAAAACGTTTTTTTTAAGAAGCATAAAGAATAAATAACTATTTCTAATAGTTTCTATGTGTATATTTTTGTATTTTTTTTAATATAATATAAAACTAGCTTATAAATGAAATAAATCGTGTTTTTTCTATATTTTTTGATTTTACTGGTTTGAAAAATAACCTTACGTCAACAAAAAAAATAAAACCAGATTTGAAATCAGCTCTCCCCAAATTACTAGAAAACAGTTAAAATTTTTAAATCAACATTCAAAGAGTTGAAAAATGCAGGCCTGTGTTATTGGCGTAATGGCAAAATGTAATTGGTAATTGGCAAAATGTATTGCCAAAATAGTAAACTAAAGAAATGATTAACAAAACTGCAGATACTGTCGTGCTTTACGTAAATATCATAATACAAAACTTTACTTCAAAATTAGTATGTATTTAGTTTTGATACTGTCGTGTTCAATAAAAACGGGCCACTTTTTTTACTTATTGTGATTAGTACTTATGAAGTTAGTTATAAATATATCAAATTTTACAGATTTGAATAGTGAAGAGATATGGTTTAACATTTCGGTTGATCATATTCTATTTATCACTTGACAATAAAATCGTGAATTTTTGACATCTAATGTTATGTATTATAAATATAAATTGAAAGAGACGCAACTGTTAGTTTCAATCTTGAATTTAATAGTTAATGTAAAAACGACATGTGTTGAAACATTTATTGCAATAAGAAAATTAAAATTTAATTCATATTTTGTAACTGCACGTCCTGCATTAATAACAGCGTCAATTCTACTAGGCATCGATGTAACATAGTTTATGATAAATTCTTGCGATAGTTCCTCCCAAACTTAAAGAACGGCATCCAATAGTTGCTGTTTATTGTGAAATTGCATGTTCTTCTTTTAGATATTTCTAACCATTAAACCCCATACATTTTGAGTCGGATTTATATCCGCGCTACAACATGGAAAATTCAAGACCTGAATATTATTAATACGGAACCATTCCATAGTAGTATTAGCTACATGGACTGGGCAGTTATCTTGTTGAAAAATGAAGTATAATTCGGAATATAACTCCGTAACCGAAGGTAGCATAATGTTTTTCATAATGTTACTGTCGTGAGCAAAAAAAACGGGACACTGTTTCTGCGTGGGTTTAAATTGTGACTACTTAAGTGGCTATCTTTACTCATAATAGTAAGTCAGGAATTGTCAAAAATGTGTGTCTTATTGACATTTATTAAACATTTTTAAAGTAAATGTAAATAAAAATTACTAAAAACGATAGAGAAAGATTATTTATTAAATTAAAATAATTATTACATTAAAGTAATTAGTATTTCGTCATTCCACCGTTATTGTTAACTGCATCTAATCTTGTAGACATTGAAGCGACAATATTTTGTACAAAATTTGTAGAAATTGGATGCCAAGCATTATAAACAATCTCCAAAAATTCTGCCTGGGTAGAAGCTCTATCTCATTAATCCCCATACATTTTCAATGGGATTTAGATAAGGACTATAGGGCTGGATATCTCAAATTTAAATTTCATTCTCTTGTAACCATTGTGTTACAAGATGAGACAGGAAATTGTGTTGTTCTTATAGCTTCCTTCAATGTTTTGAAACGGTTGTGCCTAATCTCAGTAACTAATGTTTCGTCTTCCTGCGTATTCGAAATTTTGTTACGTGCGGAAATTATTTTCCGATTGAAATTATCCTCTTCCCTCCATTTTTTTATATATTCTTGCGGCTGAACTTTTACCAATATTAAATTGAACCGATACACTTCTTAATGATTTCCCATTTTTCAAACTAGTAACAAGTCTAGCTTTATCAGTTTTCGAAAGATGCGGCATTTTCAATTTTGAATTTTCAACTATGATATATAATTTGACGTTAGAGTTTGAAAGTTAATCAAATGCTAAAATTACAACGCTAAAAAATAGAGGAAATTGACATAACGATTTTGACACTGTCCCTTTTTTTTGCTCACGACAGTAACTTATTGAACACTATTCAACCTTCCCTCATTGTTTCACGAGACACCCAACCTACGTGCTGACATCCATCCACACATATTCACAGAAAAACGGGGGTTTGTTCTAATAGCATTAACGTACATACTATTATATCTTGCGCGTCTTGACCTATACACTTTAATTCGTCCGTTATATGATGATAGCTATAAAGATTTTTTCATCACTAAAAATTATTTTATCCCATATAGTATTGCCAATGTATTCTAAACAAACCCATTCTGTGTTCTTCGCAAGCAATTAAAAGGAGCGTTTTACTTGCTGCGGAAAAGGAATATAGTCCATTATTTCGTTGTACGACTCCCATGATAATAGCAGTAATTATACTTAGAAATGGATTATGAGTAATTTGAGTAATCAAATTGTCATAGTCGACCTGAACCAATTTTTCTACTCAAAAGGCCTTCTTCTCTTCATTTCGTATAGATTCTACATACGGTGGTCTTGCTAATGCCGAATTTGCACGTCTTTTCGACCAACCTTCTTCTACGTTTGTACAGTCCTTGCCTTGTCTATTAAACTTAGCATAATCCTTACTAAAGTTTTATAGTTATTTAACCAACAAGTACATTAATGAAGGCGATTAATGATCGAGATATTTTAACGCGTGAGCGCAGCGAGCGCGTTAATGTTCGAGATCATTAATCGCATTTTAATGTAAGAGTTAGTTACAATACTTTTCCGTCGACCGTATATTTTTCTAAAGTGGAGAAAAACAGTTTACAACTTTTTTTTTATTTATTATTTTTATTAATGATCATTATTATAATTATATATATTAATAGTCGAAATATTACAATTATTAAAAGTAATTGGACACGCATTAGAATTTGTATGGTTTTGTGAATGTAAGTTTACCTCACTACTTTGGATATTTGTCACAGAATTTATTTCAGCGTCGGTAGAAGGAGTGGTATGACAAGCGTGTGTTGTAGTTTCACAAATAATTTTTTTAGCTGTATTAACTTTATTTTGTAACGAATTCTCAGTAAGAAGAATTCAACGCAACACAAAACACTAAAAAACCGTTCGATTCTGTTTCACGCTTAATAATGACAGTGAATAGCGCTTTAGTTTGACGTTGTTTGATTTTGTTGATTTCCTTGGTTACCATGGAAACCATCAAAATCGTTCATTAACAGAAAATCATGCATTAATAAGGGTCATTAATGTATGATTTTGAGAACGTTAATAACGGATGTAAATACACGGTCGACGGAAAAAAATTATATTATAACTTTGACAAAAATAGTACTAAAGCATACAATGATAGTTCGTTATAATTTTGACAAAAACAATATTAAAAGCATACAATAACAGTTCGTTGCTATAGTAATTTAGGAGGTTAAAGCAAGTACTAATTAATATATGTAAATTAAGCCAAAATCGCAATAAGACATGGCCCATTTTTTTTAACACGACAGTAGTAGATTTTTGTAATTCTGATAACTGCGGCATTTTAAAAAATAAGCTCACAATGGATTTGTCAAATGTGACATTGTCATCAAAATGACTCATGAAAATTTGATTTACAAAACATTACAAAATTTTAAATTTTTGACATCCACATCAAAATCGAGTGTCTGAGTATTCAAGGGCCGCAACCGTACATATAAGCATAGGAGATTTTCTTTATTTGGCGATCTAAGGTCTGTTTTAATTGAATATTTATTTATTTAAGATACTTTGTTACGTGCTCGTAGCTACGTCCTCGTTTTGGTTGCGAATTAGTGTCTTCTTTTATTTTATTCCGCTATGTTTATTTTGAATCGAACTGTAGTATTTTCGCTTGCGTGCGTATATCTTCACATATAATAATTACGTATTAGTTTTTCTTCGTGGTCTTCCTCCCCTTTCGATTCTCGAGTGGCGATAACTTCTAGACGGAAGAGATTGAGATCGACCTTCTCTCTATCTAAAAATTTTTTTTGAGAACATTAAAAAAAAAAGTAAACTTCTCAGCTCGTGGATGGAGAAAGACAGTAAGAAAATAAATCCGGCGACATAACCCACAAAACGGCGACAGCGCAAATAAACTCCAACCCAGTAGGTGCAGCCTCTAATCACAAAAAAAAACAAATAATAATCTGACCAATGTCCGGAATAAAAAGAATGAACATTAAGCAACCACAAAACTGCCGGACTCAGCGAGACTAGGCAAAGACAAGCTTAGGAAGAAATCTATATAGCCAAAAGTACGATAAACGTCAAAATCGGGAAAAGTCAACTCCGGGAAGTCAGCAATCATGCTTTAGTGCCAAGCGTGAGCTCAAACAAAACTCGAGACAAGGTATACTCAAGATAAGGGAAAGAGAAAAAAACGGTAGCGGTACGGTAACGAGCGATACCCTATCTCTATGATGCACTATTCGTCGACGATGTTCTTGACGAAAGAACAAGCTAATTATGACTCCTTTTAGTCGCCTCTTACGACATGGCAGATTATACCCGACTGAGTATTCGTCAGGCCCCCAGATAGGCCGAGATGGAATGAACAGACAAAGCAGGAAACCTTTTAGTCGCCTTTTACGACATGGCGGATTACACCAGATTGAGTACTCGTTTGGCCCCCAGACAGGCCGTAATAGGGTTTTAGATGGAATGAACAGACAAACTAAACCGGTCTTCGTTTAGTCGCCTTTTACAACATGGTGGATTACACCAGACTGAGTATTCGTCAGGCCCCCAGACAGGCCGTTTGTGTACAGAAGTTCACACCCCAGCAAAATACGTATTTCGTTGGTTCACAGATAATTTAAAACCAAAAAATGGAAAGTCCGATCTTTTGAACAGACCCAGTACATATAGAGAGATTTTGTTACATGCAAATATTGATAAGTAATAAATTTGTGCAAACTTGTAAAGTTGTGGTCTGAGAATATAATTAATTAAAGTTAACGATTAAATATAGTTAGAGAAAAAAAAATTATTAATGAAAGCTTAAAGTTAAAATGTAGGAATATGTAAAACTAAAATTTTAAGGTACAGATTTGCAAATCTAGAAAACAAGTTTAATACACACAAAATAATACCCACGTTTTCCACGCTAAAGAAAACGCAGCAAGAAAAAAACAACTTTCGATATTTTCGAAGCAAAAATAAATTCTTGTCCCCGTGAGGAACAGATGTAATTTAAATAAACTCTGTCGAAATAAATTTAACAAACAAAAAAAAAGATACGTATTGCAATTTTAAATGAGATAAACTAATTAGAAAGGCAATTGAATTGACTAAATAAAAATTGAAAAATGATGTTTGTTACGACGCAATAACTAAGTTAAATAACTAAACAAAGAAAAATTGTATCAAAAAAAATTTCAACAAAGAAAACTAATTGCAAAACATTACAGTTTAAATTAATAAAGGAATATTTTAAAGTCTTAGCTGTGTCAGTCTCTTTCCAGCAAGCGGGATGTTCGTGAGCGTCGTTGGTTTCCTTCTTGTGAACGACGTTTGCGTCGGTAGAGGAAAAGACACCTGTTATCGGGAGCACAAGACAAAAAAAAAGAATGAATAAGAAAAGTATAATTAATAAATGAATTACAAAATTATGTACCAGGATAATGTCTGATGGTTAACAACGCAATATAGTATTTCGTAGAGAAGGAGTTAAACGACTCTAATCGTCATCAAGAAATCCCCTGCCGGGTAATTGTAGTTACAATTACAAATTGTAGCGACTAAATTCGCTCAAACGAGAGAGCTGCCAAGAAAAACCAGAATACTACTTAAAGCGAACAAGCCCTACAATAAGCCGTTACAATACAATGACGAATGACAACCATCGACCTTCTCTCTATCGATAGCGATCTCAGTCTCTTCCGTCTAGAAGTTATC
Organism: Melolontha melolontha; assembly: GCA_935421215.2. Taxonomy (NCBI): domain Eukaryota; kingdom Metazoa; phylum Arthropoda; class Insecta; order Coleoptera; family Scarabaeidae; genus Melolontha; species Melolontha melolontha. The sequence goes on along the minus strand of OW285240.1, from coordinate 8,217,959 downwards.
GCCACTCGAGAATCGAGAGGGCAGGAAGACCACGAAGAAAAGCTAATACGTAATTATTGTATGTAATGATATACGCACGCAAGCGAAAATACTAAAATTCGGTTCAAAACAAACATAACGGAATAAAATAAAAGAAGACACTAATAATATACACAAAATTTTATCAAAATCGATTATGTAATTTGTGAGTCTATAAAGAACAAATGAAATGTTTTTGATTTATATATATATAATTACAATACATAGTTGTATGAAATTTTACTATTTGCAACAAAAATTAATAATGTACAACACCTATTAATATTGTATTGTATTATTGTACTAACGTTTACTGCAAAGAAAACAAAACAGATTACTACTGATGTGTATAAGAAATTACTACAATCACTTACATGTAACAGAGTAGTAAAAAATACTACAGTTTACAGTTACAGTTGGTATTTCACTACTATGTGTAGCAAAATTTACTCAAATGTAGTAATTTGTTATGTCGATTTTTTCCGTGAAGACCTAAGGGGACTAGGCAATCCGTAGGACATTGTTGATTCATTTGCACATTATTTTTCTGAAGTGTACACTGCTCCCTCTCTTGCGTACGTCTCCTTTAATATTTCTATAGATCTCTTCTCTTTTCGAATTAACCCAGTTACTGTAGATGCCTTGATTCAGATTACACAGTTTTTTCCGAAAAATGATATGATTCTCAGCTTTATTATTAAAGATGCCCGTAATTCGCTCGCTCTGTCTTTGCAAACGCTAATCAATCTTGCTATTTCTACCTCTGTATTTCCTTCAGCTTGAAAGCGTGCTAGAATCGTTCCTGTTTTTATAAAATGGTGATAAATCAAGTTTTTTCAATTATCGTCCCGTGGCAATTCTTTCTAACCTTTCTAAGATTTTCGAGCAATGTTTATATAATTCCATATTTGGCAAATTCCGCTCCTATATTTCTACGCGTCAGCACGGTTTCTTCCCTGGTAGATCCCACTTCGACTAATCTGGCTTGTTTCATGCAGTATGCCTGTGAAATTATGGACATTCAGAGGCAGGTTGACGGTGTTTATACTGACTTTTCTCGTGCTTTTGACACAATATTACTGGGTAAATTATCCTCTTACGGTTTGGCGCCTTTTCTTCTCAAATTAATACAATCCCGTCTAGAGAATCGAGTTAATTACGCGTTTTACAATGGATTTAGTTCGATAACATTTTCTTCGTCTTCTGGTGTTCCCTAAGGTTCAAATACTAACCTGGGCCCGCTATTATTTTTTGTTTTCATAAATGACTTGCTATTTAGCTTGCCTTCTCCGACCTTGTACTATGCTATGATGTGAAGATCTTTTTCTACTATTTCCTCTATTGAAGATGATAATAACCTACAAGAGACTTTAGACATTATTTCGACTTGGTCTAAAAAGAATTATCTTCGTTTGAACATTGATAAATGCTTTGTTATGTCTTTTACCCGTAAGTTGACTCCTGCTCCTTCATCATACTGCTTAGATGAACACACTCTCATGAAGTCAGCTCTATCAAAGTGTTCTGTTTGATGCATTATTGAACTTTAATTTACATACTGATATGGTATGTTGCTCTGCGACTAAGAACGCTGGTTTCGTGATGAGGACTACACAGTGCTTCAGTCATATTGGTATAGTAAAAACACTTTTCTTTGCGTTGATGGTTAGTAAGTTAGTGTATGGGTCGACTGAGAGACTTTTGAAGTTCTTAACATTTAAACTTACTAGTGTGTATCCTGAGCGTGGTACCGTTTACAATTTTTTGTTCGCACAATGTCAATTCATTAGAAGAACGTCGATCCTTACAAAGCGATCGTTTTCTCCTAACGAAGAAAGTTTTTGACAACACGTTAGATAATAAATAATAGTACCATGCCTTCAAAAACCTTCCTGATTAGAGTAGGCTGTTTTTTAAGTATTTTCTTTAGTAAGATTGACGACACCGCGGTTCTTTCAAATTGTGCTGTAAATTGTGAAAGCTGTCAGTGACAAACTTAAATTTAAAAGCCTTACATTTGATTGTATTATTTTATTATTAACATGTTAGAGTTACAACACAGCAAGTTTATAATCGAAAGTTACTTTAGAACTGGTCAAAAATTACATAATGGAGAATGGGTTTATTCCATCAATCAATACTCCCGTGATTTCGGGCAACAGTTTCCGAATCTGCCAGTTACTTATGCAGAGCTGGTAAGTTATGTAACATGTTCATTCTTCCATTTATAAATTTCATGAAACAGTGGCAATAACTCGTAAACCTGGAGGAGGATCACCGCAGATTGCATAGAGGAAATTCGACATCGAATGGACAACTCTCATAAAACATCAATTGCAAAGGTTTCTCAAGAAGTTAATTTGTTAGTGGGAGCATGCAATACCGTTTTTAAAAATGGGCTTGGCCTTGTTTGCATTTAAAATTCAAGCATTTTTTGAACTCACGCATGTAGATTTTGGTACGAAAAGACAGTTCTCTCAATGGTTTTTACATAACATAAATAATGACAACATTACCGACAAATGCTTTTTTTTCTGATGAGGCTTTGTTTCCTCTTTCTACCTATTTAAATAAGCAAAATATGAGAATGTGGTCAGCAGAAAACCTTTACAAATTCATAGAAAATGTATTACATCCACAAAAAAAGGCGTCTGGCTAGCAGCTTCAAGGAGACGAATTATTGGGCTTATATTTTTAATCAAACTGTAACTGCTGAAATACCGAAATGAGTTATTACAACCTTTTATTAATGAACTTCATGATAACGAACTTACAGAAGGATAGTAGCATCATGTGCACCAGAACACAAATCTCTAAATACAATAGCTTTCTTGCAACAATTTTTGGACGATAGAATTATGAATTTTCCTCCAAGATCTCCTGATCTGACAATTTTAGACTATTTTATTTTTACATTTTAAAACAATAGCATTTTTAACACCAGACATCATATAACCGCAGAGCAATGCTATTAGGAATTCCTGTGCTAACATAACCCCACAAATCCTAGTAAATGGTTTTGAGAACATGAAGCTTAGAGTTCGACTTTGTCTTCAAAATAATGAACAATACTTTCAGCATAACCTTTAGTACTATTACCTTTTAAATTTAACTAATACATATAATAAACATTTTTAATGAAGTTAAACATTTGATTTTTGCACATATATTGGTGGCATACAAACTGTCAAAGTGACTAGTGCGTGCATGCACTGTTACCAATCGTTACCAAAAAGCATAGCCATCTCTAATCAGGAAAGATTTTAAACGCATGGTATGTGTCTACATTTTTAATTAATTAAAGGAAAACAAATTTCACGCTTAATTTTAAAGCTGTGGCACAATTTCAATTTTAAAGGATTTGACTTTTATGAGCAATTATTATTTTTCACTATACACACATATTTTTATCTTCCAATAACAATATTTTAGGTTGTTTGGCTATAAAGAAAACGTTACCATCAATCACATATCTAAATTTGAAATAAATCATTTAAAATTGGAAGAATATACTTTGGAAATAAATTTCAGTTTTCCTTTACTAGAAGTTACAGGATATTATGATGTTAATGGAGAAGTAGCTGACATGTTCAAGATCTTTGGCAATGGTACTTATTGGTAAGAATAAAAACATATTTTTCAATTTATCGTGTGTAGATATTGTAATATTGTCTAACATACTATTAACAATATCTTATTTACCAAAATGCAGAAACACGTGTCTTAGGCAGAAGTAAACGGAAAATACAGGTGTATGTCCATGTGTACAGTTACAGACGTGTACCTATATTATTGTGTGTCTGCTTCATTTGTAATATATTATTTAGTGTATAAATTCTACTTGATGCTTTCGCCAGAGAAGTATGTTAAAAGCTTTTTACCGTGATATTTCGCATTCAAACAATTTTCAACTACTTGACGTTTTAATAATATTCTTCTGGAATGTAGTCTATTAACAGCGCTATTGTCAATGTAGGCAACTCTATTTGTATTCGTGCAGCAGCGGTGTTGAATAATTGCGCATTTGATTGCATGTCATTAGCACAATTTTTGTGCAGTTGCTCTGTCGATACGTTATATTATGCTGTGTTCTTCTTCATTATTATAACGGGTGTTCATTTGAAAAGTCAATATAGTAGCATGTGATTTACTGAGAACATTTTGAAGTATGTCGTAAATTAAAATTTACTACTTAACCTACGAAGTCGTATATTTTGCCAGTTTCATACATACAAATAAGTAACAAATGTGATTGACATTATCAAATGTCATTTGGATTTACGTTTACGGAACAACAAACACATACTAATATATATGCGTCTTATTCTATCAAAATTTCAAAGTAACCTAGATTGACTTTTCAAATGAACACACGTTACATCGATCAATTAGGTTAAATTTCGTGTCGTCGAGAGACGTTGAGTTTCCTCTTTTTTGTTTAGATCCTTCTGTCTTTTCTAAATCTCAACTGCTTCTCTCAATGTATTACCCAGCGAATATACGAGGAGGAATTGATATATTCCTAGCTTACTATTAAAACAATTATTACACTTAATACCGCGATCCTGTAACGCCTTTAACGTTTCTAAGAAAATATTCTCCTTGGTCTGCAAACCAGTCCTCCACAGCGTCTATTACTTCTTTGTTACACGAAAATTAACGTCCTTTTAAACTTTTTTCACTCGACGGAACAGATAATAGTCCGAGGAGACTAAGTCTGGGGAATAGGGCAAGTGTTCCAGTAATTCGAACCCTAGATCCCGCAATGTATTCATGACAATGCGCGATTTGTGGGCAGGGGCATTGCCCTACAAAAACAATACACCTTTCGCTAATATTCCAAGTATTGTTTCGTTAATTTTCTCTCTCAGAGTGGTTAGTAATTGAGAATAAGAATCTTCAGAAGAATGGTCTGACCCGTTTTTTAGGTAATCTATAATAATTATTCCACGGATATCCCGAAAAACTGAAGCAAGAACTTTTCCAGTGGATTTTTTAACTTGAAACTTCTTCGGCCTTGGGGTACCATGATGCTTCCACTCCATCGAGTCACAAGACGGTTTCAAAAATCTGGATCTCCTTCAAAACGGGCATTATTAATTAACCTTGATGATTTGGCTCTTGCTTATTTGTGTTTACCGTTCAAGAATTTAGGAATCCATTTTGCAGAATTTTTTTTATATCTAAATCGTTATGGACGAGTGCATATGAAATAATTAGTGCCTCAGTTATATGTTTCAGGCCAATTTGATGGTCTGATAATATCATGTCATGAACTGCGTCAATATTTTCGGGGCTAGACACAGAAATCGGTCTTCCTGGTCGCTTCTCATTTTCAATGGAAGGTTTTCCTCTTTTGATTGACGCAATCGAAATTTTTGACGATCGCATATGATGGGCATTGATCGTCAAGTATGTTAAGCATATCTTCCAAAATTTCCTTACCACTTAACTTCTTCAAATACAAGTATTTGATGATACCTGAATATTCCAACTTATCGATTCTACATTCGTATGCTTTCTTTCAAAATTTACTGCACACCAATACTTCAACTTTTTGACGAAAGGTTTTACAGTGACACCTTTAAAATATCATTGTTTCTTGCCATTATAACAAGATTTTGTTTTGTTCAAGGAAAGTGGCCTAGGCTTACTAAATATCAATACCCTCTCGTATGTATTTCGCTACTGTTTTTATTTCATTCAATGTTTACCTTATGTCTTGTTGGTGTGGATTGGTTTAAAAGTAATAGTTGTTTGTTCTTTACTGCAAGTTTGCATTTTTCTTTCCGGCCTCTACACGTCTGTTTGTCTGTCCTACGTATGTTGGTCGCCATTCTTCGCAAGTTCTTTCTTAAACACTTTATCCGTCTAAAAGAGTCCTACTTCATGCCATAGTGAATAATGCATCTATATTGCGTATAGGTGATAATCTTCGTTTAAAATTGTCTTCTTCTGAAAAGGTAATTTTTTTTAATGTAGTAGGAACACATATACATTAAAAAAAATAGTTTTTACCCATAAACGCTGGTAGAATATTGAAATGTTTGCTCAGTCTTTTAAGAAGAATGTGATGAAAAAGAAGACGTGAAATATTGCAAAATATGTAAAGTCTATAGTAAAAAAAAACCTTTTTCTGGTCAATGAAGTATTTGGTTGAAAAATAGAGAATAGCATATTTCGAGCTTCAATAGAATAAAGGAAGTGAACAACTACTTGTGAATTACTTATGAATGTTTTATTACACTTGCTAATTTGTCCTCACTATGTGTACATTAAGACCTATTACACCTATTAATGTAAATTACTACATGTAAAGAAAAAGCAATAAATAGTTTTTAAAATCTACTTGATCCGAATTTATTTATTATTACGAACTACTCCTGCAGGAATATGTTCATATATTTATACTGTAGTTAGTAGTCAGTATTGGTTGTCGAGCTTATTTACATAACCTCGAAAACCAATATTAAATAAATTCGAATTAATGGATGACTTCAGCTATTATGCCTTGAATACTCTTGTTGCAGGTTACAATTATTTAATCTTTCGATTTCGGCTGTATTCCAAATAAAATTTTCATCTGATGTGCAATCTCCAATTTATGTCGACAACCTTTATTTTACGCCAAAGCTAAAGGCGTTGAAAGTAAGTATGTTTTTTGTTTGCTTGCGTTTTAAAACCAATAAAATCATTTGTAATGTAGAAATGCACAGTCACTTTACACATTTGATAAAGAAATTTACTCGATCTCTCTTTATTGTGAACACTATTATGGTATAGTCAAAGTTTTACTCCTCTTTTCACAATGAGAATTAACATAAATGAAACTGACACGCTTATGCGAACAGAAACTCACAACACAAAAATGCCCAGAAACAAATAAATAAACCTAGCTGGTGATGAATTGTTCATACAATTGACCTAAACAGAATGTTGCTTGTTGGTCTGCACAGTGGAGACGATAATGTCGGTTCTTAAAAATCAAGCGCGCTACCTTGTTTAAAATCAAAACCACACCCTGTATACAATGCGTCAAAACAAGGAACAAGGAACTCATTTCACGTAGCTTACAGTAACCACACAAAGATAAAATTAAAACACACTGTCAGACACAAAAAGAGGTCCCATGTAACAATAAATCTTTTATTTCAAGAACTCTAGTGTTTTCAAAAGTACTCGTTCTATGTATAAAATTAGATATAAGGTAACTACAGAGATATAAGTTTGGCTATTAAATTAACGTATTATTATTAACAATATAAAAAAAAAACAGTAAAAAGTTATATCATTTAAGCCCGATAATTTTAAATTAAAAGAAAGTATACAGGCTGATTCATTTTCGACCCTCACCATGGGGATCTCGCTTATTATTGGAGATAGAGAAAAACTAGTTTTGTGACGCCATCTTTAAAGTGCGGTAGCTCCCTTAAGAAGCATTTTCCGACCCAAGTTGATAGAAACTTTTTTTCATACTTTTGTATGTACTGTCGCGAGCAATAAATTCTGGTCGTCATTTGACACAAGGGCAAATGCTCCATTGTATAACCGTCGTAAATCGTAAATGTCGTAACCTATAATCATGTATCATGTAACATGATAATAGTTGGCATTTTTTATTTGTAAAATTTCATTTGTGTTAACAATTCATTGTCATAGGCACTATCAGGCGGGGGAAATTTAAAAATTTGTGACAATCTAATCAAATTTTGAAGTAACATTGACGACCAGAATGTATTGCTCGCGACAGTACAATCATCCTCTTCATTCTTTAAATGTTGTTCGTGGACACGCTGTATAATGATTAATTTCCAACATAACTATGTTTTAGAGTAATTTTGAAGGACTCATGAGAGATGAAGAGCTATGCAACATATTTAACCAAGGTATTATGGTCTTAGGCACTAGAGTTTTAGATATCTTGTGGCCAGATCTAGAACGAGAAGTTTCAAAACAGTTAGTCACGGTTTGTAAAGAATATATACAATTATTAATATTGATATCGTCTTTTTCTTTATAAATTATCATTTGTAAATCATGCACCAAATTTGAATCGTAAATTAAATGTAGTTCAAGACCAATTGACCAAAAACTAGTTTTGTGACGCCAAAAAATTATAATTAATAAACCTGGACAAACGAAAGGATTTGCAGTGACGGCGATTTTATCAGAAAGCGTGCATAAATATCCGAGGTATGTATTCATGAATCGATCACGTTAGGTTAGTACCAATTGAAACGTGTTAGATGTAGACATGCTTCCTCGACCCGCAATTTCTTAAGTGTAACCTGTTAAATGCGAAACGTGAAATACCATATTGGAAATTTGTATATGATTTTATTATTATGTGAAGTGTATGCAACATTCCATAAAAAGTGGTAAACAATTAAGAGTTTCGAATGTGTTGGAATAAATAAATTCCAGAATGGAAACCAGCAACAAGAAGACAATTACGGTATTGTACTACATTTTCGAGTCAGACTACATCAACAATAAATTGAAATTAAAATAGTAAAATAGTAGTAGTAGTAATAGTAGTAAATTACGCTACTGCGAATCCATTGCTTTGTCCTGCTTTAGTAATTAACATAGGACGTTTTGAAAAAAAGTTTTGATTTTATTCCACTTTTCGGTAATACGAGGACTGCTTCGAAAAATTTTCGTTTTATTTAAAAAAATTGAATTTCTAAATAAAATATACGTAGGTATAGTGTAGGTTTCCGCGGTCGTTTTCTAAATGTAGATCTCGGTTTCCGGGTTGGAACCGCGTCGAGTTAGACGTAATTGCCAACGTTTCGTACGGAATCAGACGGAAGTCTCCCGCTTTTAGATGTCTTAGTGACTCGCAATATCAATGGCAAACTGCTTCTTCTTCTTCTTCTTACAATGGATTTTTCGAAATGAACTGCGTTCTATGTTTCAAGTCGGAAAATTTTGTTCATGACGCGGATGTTGTTGCCGAGTTTTGAAGTGAGTTGCAATATGCTGCGGCTCATGGCCTCTCGGGTTTTGAACGAAAAACAAACAAACAATTTGTATGTGGTAAGATGGGTGTTTTAAATAACCGGTGTTTGGAGAGTAGGAGTTTTGGAGTGAGTGATGGAGTAGGTGATGGGTGTTGGAAGGTTGTTTCAAAGAGGGTCATCGAGTAGGACGTCTTGGGGTCGTCGATGATTACCGAAATGGAGGTGTACTTCCATTTCGGAGATCAATGGGTTTTCGTGCTGTGGAACAGCCTCGAAGTAAGTCCTTGCGATCTCTACTATGGTTTCCCTGATGGTTGGGAATTCGAGATCTCGACGGATGGTGTCGTTTCTTACATACCATGGGGCTTGCGTGATGATACGCAAGACTTTGTTGATGACTATCTGGAGCTGGTTTATGTGGGTTTTAGCAGCATGTCCCCAGACTGGTGCTGCGTACGTTAGGATTGGTCTGATGACGGCCTTGATGAGGAGAATCTTCATGTTGAAGTCCAGCTGGTTCTGACCGTGCAGCATGGCGTATATCTGCGTTATCACTCCAGTGGCGTGGTTCCGGACCTTTTCTACGTGGTATTTCCAGGTGAGCCTGGTATCTAGCGTGACCCCTAGATACTTCAGCTTTTCTGTCCATGGTATGTCTCTGTCGTACATGGAAAGGTTGATGTCTGGTCTGGTCTTGGTGTGCCTGGCAAAGATTATTGCCGAGCTTTTCCCTGGGTTGATGGAGATTCTCCAGTTGGAGAACCATTCTTCCAGGGTGTCGATGGCTTCTTGAAGGCGTCGTTGGATTATCCAGGGGGATCGGGACCGGGAGAATATTAGGGTGTCATCTGCATAAAGGGCGAGGTGAGTGTTGGAGGATCTTGGGATGTCATGGATGTATATATTGAATAGGAGAGGGGAGAGTACAGCTCCTTGCGGGACTCCGGCCATGATAGGTCGGAGGGCTGAGGTGGAGTTTTTTAGGACTACAGAGAAGGAGTGATCGCTGAGGAAGGATCTGATGATATGGATTAGGGATTTGAGTACGTTGGCCTGGATAAGCTTGAAGATGATTCCTTCGTGCCAAATCTGTCGAAGGCTTTGGCCACGTCGAAGAGAACTCCTCCCGTCGCTTCTCGTAGATTGAAGCCCGTTGTTATATGGTGCATCAGTCTGTGGATCTGGTGGGTCGTGGAATGGCCCTTCCTAAATCCAAATTGTTCATTTGGAATTAGGTCCATGTCTTCGATTTCGTCCTTGAGTCGGGAGAGGATGGTCTTCTCAAGGACTTTGCCCATAGTTGGAAGTAGACTTATGGGCCTGTAGATTTGCGGAAAAGTTGCATTTTCCGTCTTCTTCCTGATCATGATAATACGGGCTTCTTTCCAGGCGGTGGGAAAGTGCCTGAGGCGGAGGGCCGAGTTGATGATGTTGAGAAGCGTCATTTGTCCTTTCCGGGAGAGCGCCTTCAGACAGGTGTTGCTCACTTTGTCATGTCCTGGTGCTTTTTTGGCATGGAGATCTTTGAGGATGGATTTTAGCTCAGACGGAGTAATTGGGCGAATATTTCCTTGAGGTGGAATCTCAAGTTGCCTGTTGACAACGCGATCTACCTCCTCTAGATGCTCGATGTTAATGTTGTCGAAGGTAGGGCTAAAGGTTTGTTCGAGATGGTCAGCGAACGCCTCTGCCTTTTCATCTTGGGAGTAGACAACTCCGTTTTGCCCATGGATTGGGGAGACCGAAGGTTGATGTTTCCTCCCCAGGGCTCGTTTAACCTGCCACATCTTTGGATTCTCGTCCAGAGCTTCCATGTTTTCTCTCCACTTCTGATTCCTGTGATTGAATAGAGCATATCTGACTTCGACAGACAGTCTGTTCCACTCTCGTTTGTCGTCTGGATGTAATGTGCGACTGTAAGTTCTTCTAGAGTGGTTTAGCCTTCTGATGAGTTCAACCAAATCTCTAGGAAGAGGCGAGTTTTGGTTGTTTGTGGGAATTCGGTTTGTAGCGAATTCTCTCGCGTGATGGATAGAGTTGGTGAAGCGTTCGACTTATTCTTCCAACTCTTGAGTATTGTTGATGAAGGGAATCAGACCGAGATTATTCTGGAGGTGTTTAGAAAATGCTGGCCAGGACATGACAATTCTGTATTTTTAAGAAGGGGGAATTTCTTGACCCAGTTCGATGATTACTGGGTCGTGATTTGAGTCGAGATCGGGGAGCGCTGTGATGGTGTGGTCAAAGAAGAGATCTTTGGCCACCATGATGTCTAGGACAGCAGGTGCTCCAGTTGGGCCGTAATGTGTGGGTTCAATGGGACCATCGACAATGACATTGTTCCTTTCCATGTATGAAAAGAGAGAATTTCCAGCGCGGTTGCAGACTCTAGAGTTCCACGCTGGGTGTTTGGAATTTAGAGCTCCAGCAATGATGGTGGGGATATTTTCATCGAGAAGAGCATCTAGTTCTTCGTGCAAAAGGGGGGCTTGAGGCCGTTTCTAGGCGGAGATGATCTTAAGATCTCCATGCCTTGTTTAGATTTTGATACTCGTAGACTCAATGCCCATAAGAATGGGGGAAAAGCATTCGTGATGTGGCAGGAAACGTTTAATAAAGATGGCCGTACCTCCTCTTCTCCCGAAGAGGCGATCGTGTTCTAGAAAAAGTGTAGCCTGGAATGTGTGGAGCGTTTGCGGCTCGGAGGTGTGTTTCGTTCACTAGAATAACGTCCAAGTTGTGGCGTTGGGCGAATTCTGTGAGACTCAGGATTTTTGGGAGTAGGGAGCATGCGTTCCATGCTCCAATCTTTAATGATGAAGGTTTGTTAGGTCGTCTATCCATGAATAGTGTTGAAAAGATTGGTGATTTCCTGAGCGAAACTTACTACGACCGTGATAGCCTCTTTCACATATTTGACTGCTCTGAGGCCGGTGTCGATTTTAAAGACCAAAGTCATCAATGCGCCGATGTCGAAATTTTTGAAATCGATGTTCTGGGCTGTGGATTGCTCAGGTTGAGTTGGTTTGGGAGTGGGTGGGGTTGTTGTGGGTTGTTGGTTTGGTGCTGGAGTGGGAGCTACAGGAGTTTGTGGATGTTTGGTCCAGGGGGAAGGGCGGAGCGAAGGGAAATCTGGTCTGGCTTGGGAGGAATTTGTTCTTGGTTCTTCGTGGAGATTAAATCTCGGCGCTCTTGTTTGTGCGGGTCTTGGTGGTTGGGAGATTTTGGTAGTTCTCTTGACTGGGTGGCGGGGGCATCCTCGGTAATTAGCGGTATGATCGCCGGTGCAGTTGCAGCAGGCGGCCGGGTCCTCCCGGGGCTTCTTGCACTCAGAGGTGGCGTGCTCTTGCCCGCATTTCACGCATCTGGGATGCATGTGGCACTTACGTTGGCTGTGTCCGTACCTTTGGCAGCGGAAACACTGAGTAACTTCGGTTCGCTTGTTCGGAACCTCAACCGTGAAGTTGGAATTCTTCGACTAATTGGAATATCTTCTTGTTCTCGTTGGTTTTTAGAAGTTCAACGAGAACTAGTGGCATCGGCAGTTTAGTATGAACGTTCTTCATACGGTGGACTTTTAGAACGTTGTGCCCTTGCGCAATTAGATCGGCGAGAATATTTTCGGTTGGTATCGCTGAGGGGATACCGCTAATGACAACTTTGAGCGAGTGCTCTTCGGGAAGTTGGTACGTAAAGTATTCGATGTTGTTTGAATTAGCGTGTGTGACGATTTTTCTGTAGTCTTCTACAGTGGAGGGGTTAACTCTTATGCCATCGTACGTGCTTCTGGCTTTTGAGAAATTGGTGTGTCTTGCTTTAAATGTTGAAGAAACTGGTAACCAATTGTCCTTGCATTTTAATGTAATTGGGGGGATTCGTGATTTAGCGGCGATGTTTGCCTGAGTGATAGGAGCGACGGGGGTTTGCTTGGCGTTAGAGGTGAGGTTTTCTAACGCCTGATATCTGTTTGATTTCGTGGTTGGCACGGGAGGTGCTGGCTCGTTGAGGGTATTTGGGCGGTGCCTCTTGTTTCGTTGTATCTGGAAGGGGCCTTCCGCGTCGGACCCTTCGCTGGTTTGTTCAGTAGTCGTGGTGGTAGAAGTGGTAGAGGTGGTTTCAGACGGGGCTGAGCGAGAAATGCTCGATGTATCCATCTCCATTAGGTTATTCGCAGTCGACATTAATTGTACCACTGAACCAATCAGTGCTTCCGTACCGGGCGACGGGTTGAGTATGAATGGTGATGGCAGCACGGGATTGGCCGTGCTTGGTCCTGACTCCTCCTCCATCCGGATGGTGTGGGGCTGCGTGGTGGGGCGGGCACTCATGACGTCTTGGTGGGGCGAGCGTGTGATGAGGATGCACAGAACACCAGCACTGACACTGCACTACCGCACAGTATCGCACTAACATCGCGCACATACAATCGTCACAACACGTCTAGCGGCGCAAAAACACTGAAAAATGAAAAACGTCCCGAAGGCGTAAGGGATTTTTTAAGTGGAGCGCTTTTACGCAGAGGAATTGTCAGCGGGCTGCTTTCAGCTCAACAATTCGTCGCAATAATAGCGTACAAGTTGACTAGTAATTAAAAAATCAACCGAGTATAACTCTGGTTGACTTTGTTAATCACCGACGCAGCTGCACTTATGTTAACACGGCACAGAAATATTAATTATAACGTCTTAACGGCGTAGGAATTTATAAGCGAAGCTTCTATACGTTTTCACGCAGAGGAATTGTCGGCGAGTTGATTTCAGCCCAATAATTCGCCCACTGTGATAGCGTACAGGCGGTCTATTTAATTAGAAAATCAACCGAGTACAACTCTGGCTGATTTAATTAATTAATGACTCAGCTAACACTTATGTTGAAAACACTTCACAGTTTCACAGCACTAAACCCTCCCGAAGATTCAAGAAAATTCCAGAGAATTCCGGAAAATTCAAGAAAAATCAAGAAAAAGTGTCGGAAATCCAGAAACTAATCGAGTAAACTCGGTTAATCTCCGAACAAACCGGCGCACTGTAGGATCACTGCACTAAATCACTGCACAAAAACGTCCAAAACGACGTAGCACTTGAAGAACTTCCAGAAATCAATCGAATAAATTCAATTAATATCAGAAAATGATGATATTTGTCAGAACTAGCGGAGCTAGTTTCAACGGAAAGATAATACGTGTGTTCGTCTCAAAGACTGGCACACGAATGTGTTGTATGGCAAACTGGACCACACGGTTTACAGGAAACTCACTCACACGGATCGTTACCTGAACGCGCTTTCCCATAATCACCCGGCACACAAACAAGTGGTCATCAATACTCTTGTACATCGTGCGTTTTCTACTTCAGAGTCTAGGGCACTACCCTCTTAACTTAAACATATTTCTAACACCCTACTCCAGTATAATTATAACACCCACGACATACACCGTACTATAGTTAAACATCGTAATCCCAAACCACGGAGCAAACCCGATTCTAACATCAGCACCGCTTTCGTACCGTATATTCAAGATATCACCGATCTGAAATAAAATCAAATCCGTCTTCAGACCCCATTCTAAAGTTTCGGACCTCCTACCCTCTCTCTGTTAAAAATGAAATATATCCGCTAAAAGCACAAGGAGTGTATCGTATTCCGTGTTTGTGTGACAGTGTGTACATTGGCGCAACTAAGCGGCCAGTTGGCGTGTGTGTGTTCGAACATGAACGTTGTAATAGACTGTCAAATATAGCCGGTTCAGCGCTGGCAAAACACAAACTCAACTCCGGTCATCAAATTCTATTCATAGATGTCAAGCTTCTATCCTGTTAATCGCATTACATAGGAAAATTCGTGAAATTCACAAACATCCCCGCAATTTTAATAGAGACGATGGCTATACGTTACATCCAACGTGGCAAACTCTATTGAATTCAACTACGAAATCCCACGCCCATACGACGAATACGATTGACTCAATGTCTCCAGCCAATAGGAGGCCACCATCTGACACGGTGCCCCTTATATAAGTTGTGCCGGTCTCTGTCTTAGTATTCTTTAAGCTACTGCCCTTGTAATAGTGGACGAAACGTTGGCAATTAAACCTAACTCGGTTCCAACCCGGAAACCGAGATCTACTTCTAAATAAAATAATTTTATTGTTTTTCAAATAATCCTTTTGAGCTAAAATATATTTCTTCATTCTTTGGAACCATCTCAAACTTATACGCAAACCGGAACTCTTGCGAATTGTATTCAATTTTTCAATGACGTAAGAAGGGCAAACTTCTATATACCAATCGGCATTTATAGATTTACAAACTTCAAGAGGAATTATTTTAACTGGACTGTATATGAAGAAAACAGCGATAATTTTTTTTGTTTGCAGTTTCAACGCGAATAACCTTTATTGGCTTCCCCTCATTTTTCAAACACAACTCTTGATTACTGTTTTATCTCCGACTATTCATTGTATGTCCAAGACATACCACACTACACCACGTAATGATATCGCATGCCTTCTTTTCGTCGAAATTTTCTAACATAAACCTATACTGTCTCCCTTTACTTGTTTCTGCCCTTCGATTAACAAATGTGAAATACATTCAATTGTCAGTTTCCTTATATGCAGATGTTTGTGCAAAGTTACATCTACTGTACATGATCTAACGCCTAATCCTTCTAGAATCTCTCTATGTGAAAGTTATCTATTAGAAACTGTTTGTACCAATCACGTTTTCAACACAAACAGTTTCTAATATATAACTTTCACATATAAATTTACAAAACAAGTAACTAACTATAACTAATTAAGGACAATCTATCTATCAATATATCTGATTGTTTTGTTTGGACTCCAGTAAGTCAAAGCACTTGAGCACAGTGCTCTTTATACCACCCCCAATAGATCTCAAGTTCCACTCTCTGTCAGTCTTGTGTCCTCAATGAAAGCCATTATCCTCCTCAAGGGAAATTTGAGTACCCTCGTAAGGTTCAATAGATCTCTTCCGAAATGCTTCTGTCTGCGTTCCTTCAGTTTCTCAAAAGTGCATACACATGAGGGCTAATTTCCTCCTGTTTTCCGCATCTCTTACACCAAGACTCGATAACCATGTTGTGTAAATGCTTCCTTAACCCTAGGACTACCGAGCGGGTCCAATGGACCCGAAACGATTTCTAACCATTGTTTTATCGTACTTATAGTTGGGCTAATTTACTGGTATTAATAGACTTTTTAAGTACGAGTTATAGCTTTAAAATTTTGACATAAAAAATATTTTAGAAAGAATGGTTTTGGCAGTATCAAAATACTTTCGCAATTTACCAACCGGGTCCGTTGGACCCATATGTAGCTTACTGTATAAATGTAGGTAAAGCGAGTGTGTTTTACAATTATAGTGGTTCGCTTATAAATTCCGGACTTACCCCCTCCTGATAAATCTTTCTTGATGTATACAGAAAGGGGAAATCCCTTTATCATGCGGATTTTAGGGACTTTACGTATTTCAGCATATTTATAGCCGCACGTCGTGAACAATGCATTAGTGCTTGCCGAATACGTGTAGTGTTACTTTGTTACTGTAAGTAAGGCTAAATTTATATTTTGTTCAATTGTGATTTGATATTTTAGCATCCATTTTTATCAATTGTCAGGTAGTTATTTCTGAATCTTTTATTGTGGCCATTTTCTACTTTGCGTTTTACTCATTACGGAAAATGGATTGTAGAAATAAAGAATACCATACACATCAAGAGCTAAAGGCGATAGTAGCCGAAATGAGTGACGTTGAATACAATAGCGGATATCAAGCTTCAGACGACGATGGAGAGGTAGATACAGCCGAAGGCCTCGTCGATGGAGGTGATACAAGCACAGCAGAAGAATCAGATAGAGAAGAAACTGCTGAGAGCAGCGATGATGACCACAACAGAAATGCGGCTGGAGCTAATTTTTGGTTGTTGGTTGTTGGTACCAAGATCCTATTTTGCCTCATCACGGAAGATAACCACGACACAATATTTTACGAGAACGTTCAGGCCCAACACGTTTTGGAAATCGCGAGATCGATACACCTGCTTCTTCTTTTTTGATTTATTTTCGTAAACCTCTTCTTGAAATTATGAAAGTGTCCAAGAATTGAAGAAATGTATTGAAGTTTTGATACTAATAGGTGTATACAAATCTTATGACCAGGACGTAAGACAACTGTGGAGCAAAAATAATGGTCGAAAAATCGTTGGTACTATTATCGCTCGAAATGGATTTCAAAATATACTTCGTGTACTTAGATTCGAGTTATTCAAATTGGTGTATGACGGTTAATGAACAGCTTGTAACTTTCAGAGGCAGCTGTCCCTTTAAACAACATATTCCATCAAAACCTGGACGATATGGAATAAAATTTTGGGCCAATTGTGATAGTGTAACAACCTATGCATGGAACTGGAAATGTATCCTATAAAGCAGAAAGAGGAAAGAGACAAGAGTCAAGGCGAAAAGGTAGTAAAACGTTTAGTAAAATAAATTGAAATCTCTGGAAGGAATGTCACCTGCGACAGTTTCTTTACTTCGTACAATCTTGCAAAGTATTTGTTATCAAAAAACCGACCATTATTTGGTACGATCCATAAAAATAAGCTTGAATTGCCATCTCCATTTGTTGATCCAAAAAATCGTCAAGTGTTTTCCACACAGTTTGGTTTTACAGACGATGCCATGACTATTTGGTATTGCCCAAAGAAACGCAAGCTTGTAACGTTACTGAGTACTCTGCACAGTGAGAAAAATGTTGATAATTGCCAAAAAAAGAAATCATAGGTAATCCTGGACTACAATAAAACAAAAGGTGGCGTAGACAACATGGATAAAATGACCCGATCATACACCATGAAAAGGATGACGAAGTAGTTTTTTATAACATGATAGACATCAGCGCCATGAACGCCTACATACTATTGAAGCTCTTGAAACCTAATTCAGCTTTTGATTTGAAAAAGAGAAGAAACTTTTTAATTGAGCTAGGAAAGGAGGTAGCAGACTACAAGGACGACGAAAAACCAGAAGTAGAAGAAGAAGCTGAAGCATCTACTAGTTCTGAGATTCCCAGAAAGAAGAAGAGAAGTGGTGTTTGTCCATCTTCAAAAGACACAAAAACAAGAACAACTTGTGCACGTTGTAAAACCAATGTATGCGGTGAACACTCAGTAGTTATATGTAAGAAATGTTTTACTTTTTTTTACTTTTATGTAAGTCATTTATATATTTTATTTTACAATATTTATGTCTTGTTATTATTACTGCTTCGGTTTATTCTAATGGTCTTTTCTTATGTCGAATAAAATCAAAGTCAAATATAATAATGCTTACGCTATATTGAATTAAAAATAATTGCCGAATTAGCCCAATATACAAACTTACAATATTTTTAGATTTTAGATTTAATTTAATACGCATAATAAAATAATTTGTTTATGAAATATTTCTGTTTCAGATCATCAATAACAAAATGAAGTTTGTGAATTTCAAGAAATTCTTTCGAATAATGAAATTCGAATTTAAAACTATAAATCAGCATCTCTAACAGTAGATCAATGAACACATAAAATTCTAATTATGAATAAAAAATGCAAGTACTACTTACTAATGATTTTATTTCCAAAATCCCATATAGTGCATATCTTATAATTTTATGAGAATCACCTGGCTTTAATTTGAAATTGTATTCAATCAACATATACTACTAGAGGATATTAATATGTAATTAGCCTAGGCTATTTTCCTTGAACGAAACAAAATCTTGTTGTAATGGCAAGAAATAATTACATTTTAAAAGAGTCACTGTAAAATCTTACATCAAGAAGTTGAAGAATTGCTGTGCAGTAAATTTTAAAAGAACACATGTCGAATACAAATGTGAAAATCGATAAATTGGAGTATCGAGACATCATCAAATACTTGTACTTGAAGAAGTTAAGTGGTAAGGAAATTTACGAAGATATGCTTAACATACTTGGCAATCAATGCCCATTATATGTGACTCAAAAATTTTGATTGCGTCAATCAAAAGAGGAAAACTTTCCTTGAAAATGATAAGCGACAAGGAAGATCGATTTCTGTGTCCAGCCCCGAAAATATTGACGCAGTTCATGACATGATATTATCAGACCATCAAATTGATCTGAAACATATAACTGAGGTACTAAATATTTCATATGCACGCGTCCATAATATAGTGCACATGGATTTAGATATAAAAAAAAATTCTGAAAAATAGATTCCTAAATGCTTGAACGCTAAACGTTAATTAATAATGCCCGTTTTGAAGGAGATCCAGATTTTTTGAACCACCTTGTGACTATGGATGAAACATGGGTTCATTTTTATGACCCAGAAACAAAACAGCAATCGATGGAATAGAAACATCATGGTTCCCCAAGGCCGAAGAAGTTTCAAGTTCAAAAATCCGCTGGAAAAGTTCTTGCTTCAGTTTTTCGGGATATCCGTGGAGTAATTATTATAGATTAGCTAAAAAAGGGTCAGACCATCACTGAAGATTCTCATTCTCAATTACTAACCACTCTGAGAGAGAAAATTAAGGAAACAAGACTTGGCATATTAGCGAAAGGTGTATTGTTTTTGTAGGGCAATGCCCCTGCACACAAATCGCGCATTGTCATATGAATACAATTCAGGATCTAGGTTTCGAATTACTGGAACACTTTCCCTATTCCCCACACTTAGCCTATCTGTTCCCTCGATTGAGAAAAAGTTAAAAAGGACGTCAATTTTTATGTAACGAAGAGGTAATAGAAGCTGTTTTGCAGACCAAGAAGAATCTTTTTTTTAAGAAAGTTAAAGGCGTTGCAGGATCGCTGTATTAAGTGTATTAATTTAGGAGGAGACTATGTTGAATAATAAAATATTCTATGTCCCAACCCCAACTTTAAATTGTTTCAATAATAGGCTAAGAATATATCAATACCCTCTCGTATGTTACAAAAAAAACGAATAACCCAGTTAAAGTATATACTTTTAAACAAAATTTTGTACAAACATTTACTATCTTGAGAATAATAAATGATTAACGTTGAATTGAAAAATCTATACTCTTTTTAAAGAAATTTGGTAATGAATTTCCGCTCCACGTAAACAAATACATTCTGCTATTTGCCTGAGCAGGATGTACAAAATTTGGGAAAAGGTATTGATCCGTTAAATGTTGAAAAACATCTCCGTATTTATCTCTGTATTTATCGCGTCTTTCAGCTAGTAAAATTTGCGAACAATTGTTGTATTTTATTTAATTTAATAGGTCTATTAACTCTCTTTCTAATGTTTCTAATGATTGGAATCTCATTTGTGTTAATTTTAGTGTATTATTACTGCGCATGCTTAATATTTTTCATAAGTAGTGTGCACATCGATCAGTTTTTATCTGTTTCATGCAGTTATCTTTTTTCGCTTTCGCGTGCCAGCGTTTGATTATAAAGAATTTCAAAACGTGTACAGGGTCTCCTCACAAATTCGCATACTACTCTATAGGTGGTCTTGTTCATGTTCATTATTAGACACCTTGGCAGACCCCTGGTTCCAGCAGAACTGTTTTTGCGTTGTGTTGCTTATTGTCTATTCTATTATTTACCATCTCGCCAACCTTTAAGTATCTATCTAAAAATGCTAACCGCTTCTGGGCGTCTGGATACAAATCCATCAATGACGAGCATAAAATGAGTGAGTACTGCTTTTGTAAAAAGGTTTATTTTTACTTCTGTGTGTAGATAAGCGCTAGTGACATACGTACAATAGAAACCAAAAAAGGTTTAACACGGTCATGTCGCGGGAATGCTCATTAGGTAACTGTATCAATGAATTTAAGGCACCTATTTTAGCATTAATGATTGATTTTCAATCGAAAAAAGCAGATGTGATTAGTTACTTGGCATTCGAAGAATTGCTGCAGCAGATGAATGCTAGAAATGAGCTACAAGAAAATAATATAACGGTATTTATTCACCCTGAATTGGAGTCACCCAGTTCCAATGATAGAAGTACTGGAGTAAAGACTATATTGCGGGCCATGTCGGAAGAGGTGTGTTAGTGGAATCAAAGTGTTCCGTGTGGAACGTTGCACTGACAGTCGAGACAAACCTAGACCTCTTAAAGTAAAACTATCCAAACCTGGCGAAGCTGACAAGATCCTAAAGCATACTAAACGTCTCAGGAAGCTAATTGATTATAGTAATATCTCGATTTCCTTAAATAGAACACCTCGACAAAATTAATTACTATAAGCTAATGAGAGCACGAATCGCTAACAGTGAAACTAATCTGAAGATACGATACAATCGTAGTATACCACATATTGTTTCGGAAAACTTAAAAAGCCCAAAAGTTAAATCAGTCTGTATTATCAGAACGCTCGAGAATTTCAAAGGCAAACTAAGTGTTAAAAGTGTTTGTATGGGCATGTTCGATGTTATATCTATTACTGAAACACGGTTATGTAGTAACATGTTTAGTTCGGAATTCTTTCTACCTTACTACATTATAGTACATAGTACAAAGAAGTGGTGTCCTCTATCGTTCTTGGATTACCAAAAATTAATGTTACAAATGATCTTTAAGCTCACTAAGAATATCACACCAGAAGACTGGAGACAATGTATTCGGCATACAAATAGTATCGAAAACGAATACTACCAAAATACATGTATTACTAATCAAGAATTTATAATTCATTTAAGTGATGGTGATGAAACGAAAGTTGAGGATTCCGGAAAAGACAAAAGCATATATATATATATATATATATATATATATATATATATATATATATATATATATATATATATACTCGTATATATATATGGTAAACTTAATAAGTCGGCGATTAAAGGTCTGGTTTATTACTTCAAAGTATATATATTTAAAACAACCCTACATGTTTCGGCAATGATGCCTTTGTCAAGGATATAAAAAATATAAATGACAGAATATAAATGTCAAATAATTTAGTTGCTATGGTTTAAATTATTCAAAGATACATTCCAATAATAATAATAAATCATGCCTTAGTTTTCCAAACAATAGATAGCAAGGTGAGAACATATATGTTGTTCGCTGCTAGCAGCTTGTGTTTCTTTCTGGGCATGAACTTGTGTGTTGGTTGCTGCTGGCAGCTTGCGTCTCTCTCTGGGTGTGTGGTTTTGTATTTGTGTAAGCGCGTAAGTGTAGGGTTTTGTATGTTGGTGCGCTCGTGCGTGTGTTTAGTGAAGTACTGCACGGAAAAGTAAAAAAGTTGCCGGGAAAGGGTTGGCGGCCCTACGCAACAGCTGGTTATCCGATCTCTCTAAATTTACGCGACCGGTCACTAAACACACGCACGAGCGCACCAACATACAAAACCCTACACTTACGCGCTTACACAAATACAAAACCACACACCCACAGAGAGACGCAAGGCTGCCAGCAGCAACCAACACACAAGTTCATGCCCAGAAAGAGACACAAGCTGCTAGCAGCGAACAACACATATGTTCACACCTTGCTATCTATTTTTTGGAATACTAAGGCATGATTTATTATTATTATTGGAATGTATCTTTGAATAATTTAAACCAAAGCAACTAAATTATTTGACATTTATATTCTGTCATTTATATTTTTTATATCCTTGACAAAGGCATCATTGCCGAAACATGTAGGGTTGTTTTAAATATATATACTTTGAAGTAATAAACCAGACCTTTAATCGCCGACTTATTAAGTTTACCATATCATACCAAGGTCACTAAAATATTATATATATATATATATATATATATATATATATATATGGATTATTATTTCGGTTTTGATTTACAACTAATAAAACAATATCTATCTATATTGTCTATATAATTTTTTTAAAATTTTTTATTTAGTTTTCATCTAAATTCTTAATTTAATTAATTAATTATAATTAGTAAACTAATTATTATATAAAATAAAATGTATCCAGGTTATACTTTATGAAAATAAACATAAGGAACACTTATTGTTAGTCGTATAGAATAAAAATTACTTAATACTCCTCTGGCTTCCATGCCGATATTATGATCAGCGTTTTCCACGTCGTCATGCGATAAAAATCGACGCCCTCTCAAATGTTTTGGGTTTTTTTGAAGAGATAATAGTCACAAGGGGTGCGGTCGGGAGTGTAGGGTGGATGTTGTAATTCCTCAAACCCGCATTCATTGCTTACAACTTGAAAAATTCGTGCCTTATGCACTCTGCAGTTGTCGCAGAAGTAAAGTTTTCTGAGCAAAATCGTGGGGTCTTTTTTTCGCGTATAGCTGTTTTCAAGTTCTAAATTGTGTAGTTGTAAACATTTCCAGTTATTGTAGTTCCTTTTTGCATATCCTCAATTAGGAGAATCCCCTCTGCGTCGCAGAAAACTGTGCCCATCACTTTTCCCTCAGAAAATTGCATTTTTACCTTCTTGGGCGGTGGTTATGAACCCATTGCATGAACTCTTGTGGTGTATCCAAGTTTCATCGCCAGTTACAGTTCTATTTAAAGAATCTTCACAATGTTTGTTCAGAACTGAGCGCCTGGGTTTGTTCAGAACTGAGCGCCTGGGTATCGCGCATCGGGCATTCCAAAATCTTCGTTTAGAATTTTAAAGACCTCTGATATTCCTATTTCTCTAGCAATAACTGAAACTTTTATTCGGCCGTCAGTCAACACTAAATCTTCAATTTTGTTGATGATTTATTCAGTTTGTGCTTCCAGAGGTCTTTCATACTTTGAATCATCATGAATGGATTCTCTACCCTGTTTGAACTGTTTACACTAAAATTTAACTTGGAAATCGGACGGGCTATTTTATTCATACACTGCCACCATTCTCTCATCAATATTTTTCGAGCTACTGCATTCTTTTGATAAAAATTTCATGATGCTCCTGTGTGCAAGTTTCAAATCATTCGTTTTCAATACTTTTAACGAATGTATGCGATTCGAACCTAACTTGGATATGAGACTATAAAATTCCACAGAAACTTAACGTAAGAAAATTGGCACAATAGCATATTGTTTTCATAGCTTAAAAAAGTCCACTCGTAAATGGCACTGTTACTCAACGACGGTACATGTCATGTGTTCTTGTTATAATTAACACACATTAATCTTTTTTTTAAGTTAATTTATTCATTTTATACAAAAGCTCTTTACAACATATCTTACAATGTAACGGTCATTACAATGAATCTTGGTCGGTGATGCCCTCTATTAAGAGTAACCCCTGACATCTCCCTTTCTTTATTTTAATGTTTATACATAATCAGCCAGATACCGAAGCTTTCTAATTGTTCTACCAGATCTACTACTTTTTCAGAAATTTGTGCAGCTTTGCAAATTTTAATACACTTATCTAAATCTAAATTTCTTTCTCTCAGAAGTCTATCCTTAATTTTTAAATCATCAATTTCCACATATAATACGATCACGTATTAATCTGTCCTTTAAATCTCCAAAATTACAATCTTTACATAGTTTTTTCAGGTATGTCATAAATGAATCGATTGGTTCACCTTCCTTTTGTAAACGAGTATTGAACAGATGTTTATTAACAGTTTCGGTTGCTTTTGGTATAAAATACAATTGTAACTTCTCTAACACTTTAACATAATCTTTCTTTTCCTCATCCTTTAGATCTAAAGTGTTATGAATTTCTAG
This sequence comes from Melolontha melolontha, assembly GCA_935421215.2. Taxonomy (NCBI): domain Eukaryota; kingdom Metazoa; phylum Arthropoda; class Insecta; order Coleoptera; family Scarabaeidae; genus Melolontha; species Melolontha melolontha. The sequence goes on along the minus strand of OW285240.1, from coordinate 8,193,269 downwards.
CGTATCTGCACCTATTGCGTGCAACAAAATATCAACTTTTCTTTCTCCTGTTATCTCTGTGCTAGTCCCTATTCCAGATGCTTCTACATAAATTTCGAATCTTTGACGCCATCTTTTAAAATTCTCCATTGGATCACCAATTAAACTTAAATCCTCTATTTGCTTTAGGATCTCCATTTTGTTTTTTATATGTATTTTGCATATAAAACAATATTTTCTTCTTTTTCTTGGAACTATTCACAATTTAACACTTTGTCGCAGCGCCATGTCATGTGTTCTTGTTATTATTAACACACATAACAGCTCTTTATAACATGTCTTACAATGTAAGGGTCATTACTCTGAGTCTTTGTCGGTGGTTCCCTCTATTAAGAGTAACGCCTGATAGTACACGGCTTAGAACTTGCTTTTATCTCCATTACACATATAATGGCGTTGTTGGAGACCTTATATGTCATTAGCGTTGCCAGTGTTAGTACTAAAGTACTGAAATCAGTACCTTTTTACCTCTCACAGTACTTCAGTGCTACTTTTCCTCCATCAATACTTTTTTGTGCGACATATTCTGAATATATTTTGTCGTTTTAGAAAGATTTATTGATATAATCATTAATATAGTATAATAACGGGTGTTCAGAAACATCCGAAGTCAAAGTAGTCCTTGAAAATATGAAGTCAATTGATTTTTGACACACAACAGTTGACATTTAATAATTATTACAAATCAGATACTTAAGTAAAGATATACGATTTTTTGTTCAGAGCCCACTTGACTTCGAATGTTTCTGAACACCCGTTACAAAGAATAAAATATTCTTATCGCCCGCTTCCTGTTTTGATTCTGATTAAAGGTGATAGATGCAGCATATGTAAACTTATTCTTATACTTTACCTACTTACAACGGTTTTATATTTTATTCTGTACTTTTATCATAGATAATAGTATAGTAACTAAAAAATAAATTAAAAGGTCAAGATTTTCTTTATAAATTTGAAGGAATTGTTAAATAAAAAAGTTAAATATTAAGACAATTGTTTTTATTTAAATAAGTAAATTCAAAGAATATTGGAGTTCTTTGTTACAAATTCCTATACAGCCCTTTATATATATATATATATATATATATATATATATATATATATATATATATATATATATATATGTATACGTCCTACCAAAAATTTCACCTTCGTAAATAAAAAAAATTTAATTTAACTACTTATTTTAAGTTGTCAGTACTTTTACCTCCAGATTAGTACTTTTTTGTCTTCGGCCTAGTACTTTTGTTTTTATACTTCTGGCAACGCTGTATGCCATTCTGTCCTCTCATATTAAGCTTGACTTCTGTCAAATAAATTGTAACTTGTGACATTTAAGAAAGTATAGTATGGATCTATTACAGGCATGTATTGCTCAGCCTATTGCCACTTGATATGAAAAGATTTTTCAAACACCTGTTATAATTTATAATATTAATATACTTTATGTAAATTTTCCATACTTTTTGAAATATAATTAAAGCAACTTAGCAAAAGTCTAGTTTATATTTTATTTTAAATTACGAAAAGTGCAACTTTTCGGAATTCAAATTTACAATCTACAATTCTACAATTTTAATATTTTTATTTGCTTTTCTTTTTCGGCCATTATGCTGAGGATTTATTCCGGGAGAACGAGTTTTTTTTTACTATAATAGTAAATAAAATCTTTAAAGCTAATTTAATACTTCTTCATTGAATATAAAAGTTATATTAAACGAGACTTTCATTGTTCTCACTCTAATCCGGTTAATTCTCTAAATTACTGAAATTCATTCCAAAAGGGACGTATTAAATCCCGAATAAGAATTAGGGAGTTATTTTACGATTACGTTGCTGAATTTACTCAAGTTGCAATTTCCTTAGTACTTCTAGTACATATATCATTGCGTTCTGTTATTTTTTGAAACGAGCACGACGAAGGATGCGCAATAAGCGCTGGAAAATATTTCGCTTTAATTGTTTGTGACGTTAAGGTAAATCCTTGCTCAAAACGACAACGAGGAAGCCCTGAATTAATTAAATTAAATCTTCCAACATTAATTTCTCGTTTTCGCTGGTTCTGTATAATCTGGTACGTTTTATCAATTTATTTAATACAAAAGTGGGATTAACTATAAGATGGTAATATGTCATTAACGTACGAATAATATATTTAATATCTTCAAAGATTTTAAAAGCTTCTATACTTTGCGATTACAAAATTGTACAATATTACAATATTACCGTCTTCTTTTCTTATCATTACACATAGATTCCCTATGTGTAATGATTAAAATAGAATAATCAATGCATTAGTGGCATAGTAGGCAACCAGTTATACATCAAGTTGCTTAATTCGTAATTACTTTTCTATGGAGAGGTAAAAAAAATTAATAACAAAATTTTTGTTCATACACGAACCTTAAATTAAATATTTTAATGAAAAATAGATAATTTATTTATAGCATAAATAAAGACGATATTGCACCTTTTCATAACAATGATAATGTGGTACCAGAAGAATAATAGTTTAAGAGAAGTCAGAGATATGTTTACGAATTGTCGAACATAATCATTTCAGTAACATAATAAAATAATGTATACGTTAAATAAATAACACCTCGTGGTATCTTACGAATAAGTGGCTTTATAAAATGGAGAAATTTATCCTAAAAAACAGTAGTGGGAAATCAAAATATGGTATGTAGTCTAAAAAACTTTTAAACAGTATGGTGTACTATCTCTTATCTATTGGTGTAATGTGTAACGAAGCATTCATTTGCAGATTTCTTATCATATGAAGAATCTACAATAAGTCTATCACTGCACTCAACAAGAGATAAAGAAAGCAAGCCAATAAAAGGGGAAAGAAATCAGCAGAAATATTTGAAATGACAGAAAACTTGAGTGCATAACTTATGGGAAAAAAATACAATGCTAGTGAAAATACCAACCTATCTGATCGTTTAAAACGTTTCCATTCTATCTTAGATACACATGACAACACAGTGCCTACGCCTAGTTTATCTGCTATTTGTAGTAGTTCAAGCTCAGCTTAAGAAGAGCTGTTTTTTTATGACAATAGATCTTATAGGAAAAAATAACTTGAAAAAGCTTTACTTGAAATAATTTTACTACATTTACAAGCATTTACAATTGTTACTGACAGAGGCTTCAGACAATTTATTAAAATATTAGAACCAAAATATGAATTACATAGTACATATACATTAAGTAGTAGTATGTTAGAAGGAGCTTATTTGGAAGTTTACATTCAATTTAAAAGAGAAGGTTTTCGTAGTACTGAAAATGCTACCTTCTTTTCTAGAAAAGAAATTTTTAATTTTATGAAGAATATAGGTTCTGAAAATAAAGAACCTGCCTGTAATCTAAATAGACATTAGTTCACATCAAAAGTCACTTTCATTATTTGGATTTTTGCAAGACATAATAAAAGAGAAAGTAAAATCAAATACAGCTGTATTCCAGCAGTTCAACAGAAAGTGGGATTGTTTAATACAGCTGGTTTAATAATAGAACAAAGGCGTGCAAGACTAAAACCGAAAAATGTTAATATGATGATAATAATGTTCCTAAATAATAATTTAAAAAATATTAATACATAATTATTTCATTAAACTTACATCCAACCTTAATAACTCAATCTTACTGTACTTTCTAACTATTAAAGATATGAATGTTTAAGCTTTTGAAGGGAATGTATATGAAACTTTTTAACGGAACTGTTTGCTTTATCAGTAAAAATTATTTTATTTAAAATTTCTTCGTTTTCATTTAAGAAATTAATAATGTATATCACAAAAATTAATTCGTATACTTTATCTTCCTCAAAGATGGTTTGATATCTTGTATGGCTTATATTTGAATTCTTTCAGGGTTTTGAACGATACTCCAAAATGCCTGGCTACATCTAAAAGCGATCCTACATAACACGGAATATTCAGCTTCATGTGTTCTGTTAACAAGTGATTGGTTTTATTTTTTTTGTGTGAATTTAGAAAACAACCATCTTCTCTGAATTTTGCACAAGGTATAGGCCTGTTAGGATAATTAACGGAAAACATGTCTCTGACCGTTCTTTAGCTATTATTCTTCTGATATCACATTATCATTGCTATGAAGAGGTGTAATTTCGTCTTTATTCATGTTTTAAATAAATTATCTATTTTTCAATAAAATATATTTAATTTGGATTCATGTATGAACAAAAATTCATAAATATTTGACAATAAAAAAATTTAAAATGATCTAGAGAAAAGTAAAAACCAAATATGGGTAGAATGTGGGAGGTACGAGAGTAGGCCACGCATGGAAAGCTTTCAAGACTATTAGGAAAGGTGAGACGAAAGGAACAAATATCTCTTTGACTAGCATGCGGCAATGGGAATCGCATTACATGAAGCTTTAAACGAAAGCCAGAATAAGGTATAAATGGAAACAAAATAAATTCAGACGAATAACATAACATCGATAAATAATACTATAGTGTTATTTATATAGAAGAATTAATACAGGCATTAAAAGAAATGAAGAACAGGGAAGCCGCTGGACCAGGAGATATTGTTATAGAATTGGTAAAAAACGTACCAAACATGCTCTTGGAACTTTTAGTCAAATTATTTAACAAATGTTTATTCGAAAGGGATAATGTCCCTGAAGAATGGAACAAATCGTATATCAGCTCCATTTACAAAAAGGGTTATAAAAAAGAGTGTTCCAACTATAGGTGATTTAGTGTTACTAGCTCCATAGGGAGGTTGCATGGCAGAATATTAAAGAAGAGAATAGAAAACAGAAGATATTGAAGAACAAAGCGACTTTCGTGCTGGCAGGTCATGTCTTGGTAGCATTTTTGGTTTAAGACAAATAATCGAAAAACGACTACCACTGCCCTTTTTGGGATCCACCTTTCCTGTTTCCCTGAATAATTGCACAAAACGGTGAATGCATGTTGAAAACTGATCATATGGGATAGCAATATGTGGAAATTCTTCTAAAAAATCCTGATATGCATCTCTGATAGAATAAACCAGGCGCGGCTCGTGATGACGTATTTGGGAGTGCAAGTACAATGATGCGAGTGCTTCATGTATTCTCGTGTACTAACTGTAACGTTTTCTTAGTAAACCCCGAAAACACACGAAGCACTCGCATCATTGTACTTGCTCTCCCAAATATGTCATCACGAGCCGCGCCTGGAATAAACTCATTCACCATTAATTTTACTACCATTTCTAAAATAAATTTCAACTATGTGCCGTTTCTGTTGTCTGTTAAATACAAAAACCATTATTAAATAGCTAATAAATTGAAAATATATCTTCCAACATGTCAATTTGACTTATGATTATTTACAAATGACACTTCGTCAATTCTCTAAGCTAAGACGTGACTTATATGTCAATCGCTGTCGTTCATGGCCTACTTAGAATACAAATTTGGTGGTTCGCTATTTACATGCACTGCTAATATCTATAACTTTATGTCAAATTTGACAAATCAAATAAGACATGTGAAATTTGATAAGCCTGGTTTACATTGATAATATGTTAATGTACGGGTTTTATATGTACTGCCCGACATATAAAACCCGTACACTAACATATTATTAATGTAAGCCAGGCTTATCAAATTTGATAAGCCTGTCTTATTTGACTTGTTAAATATGACTTAGGTGATAGATATAGGAATGTATGTATAACCTATGCAGTCTATAAGTGACAGTATGAATATATTTATCCCGTTTACGTAACTAAAAAAGGCTGATTTTATGCTCATAAGAGTTGTACGTTGTTACGTATTGCTATGGATTTTTAATTAAAAATAATTTAATTTAAAAATGTACAATTATTTGGGATAGTGTTGTATATTCAAAATGTGTATAAATTTAACGAGATAGAAAAACTGGCTTTTTCCCGGCGTGCATTGAAATGTGTTGTAGAGGCCGAGGTAAATTAAGGGAGACCAAAATTATAGTTTGAACTAGAAGGTTGGTTGGTGAAATATATTTAAATATATTTTAATTAATTCGGTTAATTGATTGATAGGTGATTTATAGATGTATTAGAGAGTTATAGAGTTAAATTCTCGTATGTTATTTGATGTTCAAATTGAATAAGCACCTTCTTCGTCTCCAGATATTTTTTTGTAAGTAGAATTAAAATTATAATAGTTCCATTGTATGGAAGCTTGTAATTAAGATATTTAATTATTAGAAATATAGATAATAAAGCTTACTATTAACATTTCGTTGTTAAAATTATAATTGAAAAGTTTGTTCGACGGGAGTTAAGAGTTTTTTTGTGCTTGCTGTTTGCACATGCGTAAATTTTGTTCGTGTATCAGAATCTGATTATACAGTGTGGTTCTCTGGGGAGAAATTAATAGTAAACTTGATTATTTTTAGATAAGTTTGTTCGGATTCATAAAGAGGATCTTTCCATTCATTTAGCTGTCAATTTTCAATTAATGTTTTTACCTCATGTATTTTTGTATAATACAGCATCTTTATACATACTTTGTAAAGATAGATTTGTTTTTATTTTGTATTAAATATTCATTTTAATTTTATCCTGCGTTTGATTTATTGTACTCATGCCTATATTGCTGTTTAAACTGAACTTATATAAGTAATTAAATTTTTGTGAACATTTCACTGGCGCTAAATTTACTCTGTAGACACGCTTTTCCTAAGTGGAACCCGAGAAGTTAGAAGTCTCATATTTGAAAATTCACCGGCTGAGAAACCTAGTTGGGAAAACTGGTTGTGGATGGTGGCGTGCTAAATTTTCAAACCACTATTCATAGCAATATGTCAGGCGGTGTACAATTGTGGCATTAAAAAACGCATACACTTGAAATTTTTCTGTGTAATTGTGATTTAACGTATTTTATATTGAAATTTAATAGCGATATAAAAGTCATATTGTATGCCGCAATTCAGTGTTGTCAAAAAAAAACAAATAATTACTTTAATAGGAGAAGGATGGTCAGTCAGAAGATTAGCTATAAGCTGCTTTAAAATATTAGTTTTTCATTTAATTATATATGCTATATACTCTTATTAGAAATATAGATTATGGTAATTTATATGAATTTTCGTTTAACGTTTTAAAAAAGTCAAAACTGACATAGACTGATTTACATTATTAGAATTTTGCGAAATGTAGCCTAAAGAGTTGTAAACTGGCGGACAAAAAAACTGTCCGACACATTTTGAGGTTTGACAACATTTTAACAAAATTAACACGTTGTGAATCAGTTTTTAAATTTTGAAGGTTATTGGGATGTAAAATGTCAATGTATATGTCAATATAGGTATATTATCTGCCATATGGACCTATTTAAATATTTTATTTATAACCTATAACAATTAAGATGCCATTTTTGAGAGATCGATAACCCATTTTACAATGCAAAAAAATTACTGAGAGTTTTTTGTCCGAGAGTCTACGCGTTTTTTAATGCCGCAATTGTACTATCGTGAGCAAAAAAAAAGTGGTACAGTAGTGAAGTTATATGTAAAGTCAATTTTTAAACATTTTAGTATTGTGACGTTGCTAAGGTACTTAAAATCATAGTAACGTGCAAAGTCATTTTTGACACTTACACCTATCTGTATATCAACGTATATGTTATTTGATACTTGTAGGTTATTTGAATATTTAAATTTGACGCGTACATCTAATATATATCAACATTCACGCAGCCTAATTAAATCCGATTAAAATATAACTGTACCACTTTTTTTTGCTCACGATAGTACATAGTGCTTATATTTTATTTATTTACATTTAACAATATTTGTTTAGAATTATCATACACATTATACAAGACACTTGAAAATACTCAATTATACGAGACGTATTGCCTGAAACACCACGAGACCGAATCGTGGTCGAATGGTGTTTTTTTAGGCTAGTTTCGATCATTTTCAAGTGTTGAGTTGTATACAGATAGACTATATCATGATAATAAACAAAAAAAGTTGTGCGAAACGAGCCATGATGACAACTATCAAATCTGACAATTCAGTAATGTAAAATGTTTGAAGGCGATACCATAGTAATCTAATAATAGTTTTGGCAGCGAATATACAAGAGTTCGTATATTCCGAATATACAAAGGTTCATATATTCGTTTTGCGTCATAACACGTGAATAACCGCTGTAATACATGACAACCACACAAAAATCCTGCATTTACATTAGTTCATAATTTTAGAGTGATATAGTCAGTTATAATATCACAAGAGCGTAGAAAATAATCGATTATATTTCCGAGTCACGAGACGTATTCTGCGAAACACCACGAGAGCGTAGCTCGAGTGGTGTTTTAAGGATATACGTCAAGTGAAGAGGTTATATAATGGATTATTTTCGTTTGCTCGAGTGGTATTCGTTACGATTATATAAAGAATTAACTAACGAAATTTTTTTATTGGTTGAAATTAAAAGTACAATTATTATAATAAATATTTGTTGTATTATCTTTAGAAGTTGAATTTGAGGTGCTGTTGAACGATGCATAGCATATAATTGAGAGGTATATATGTGAGAAAAACCCATTTAACGTGATGTTTTGCAATTACATACATACTAATTTGATATTAGTAAATATTTCATGTAAAAGCCGAAAAACTCCAATAATTTATCAATTGTTATATTTAATAAACGGCTAAGAAATTATCTAAACACTCATATAGCTAAGGAGTAATAATTAGCATTTTCAAACATTCAAATCTGACATCTGCTCTCAAAATACTGGCATCTGCTTTCAATAACTGACATCTACTTTCAAAATAGGCATCTGCTTTCAAATCTGACGTTTGCTTTCATAACTGACACCTGCTTTCATAACAGACATCTGCTTTCAATAACTGACATTTGCTTTCACTAACTGACATCTGCTATCAAAACTGACATTAGCTTTCAAAACTGACTACTGCTTTCAACTTGACATCTACATTCAATAGCTGACATCTGATTCATTAACACTGTTACTTTATAATGCATTTCTAAATAGCTTGAACCTAGGTCTATTGTGGCTAAGTGGTAAAAGCGACAGTCCGGCAAACTGTAGACTAGGGTTCGAGTCCCAACAATATTTTTCAATTAAATAATTTCGTATGATTTGCTTTGTAATTTGTAGACAGCAATGTTTACATCCCCTCTTACTTTGCAATTACATACATACCAACTTGATATTTGGAAATATTTCATATAAAAGCCGAAAAACTCCAATAATTTATCAATTGTTTTATATATATATATATGTATATATAATGGGTGTTTCAATAAGAGCGCAAGATTTGAATTGCGCGCCATGTTTGACAGTCATAATGTCACATGATTATGACGTGGCAGATCGAAAGTTGACAGATGGTAGTTAGTAAACATGGAGCATTACACGGTAGAACAACGCGTCCTGATTGTCAAAAATTATTATGAAAATGGTGAAAGTTTAATTGCCACTATTCGTAAAGTGCGTCCAATGTTCGGTCGAAATAATGTGCCTAATTCATCTACGGTTAAACGAATATTCGAAAAATTCTAAAGTACCGGTTCGGTTAGTGATGTGAAACACACGATACGAGCTCGTAGAGGTCGTTCAGAACAAAACATCACGGCAGTTCGCGAGAGTGTAACAGAAAAGCCAGAGACGTCAATTCGCCATCGGGCACAAGAATTGGACATTTCAACATGCACTCTTCAGCGAATTCTCACTAAAGATTTACAGCTGCATGCCTACAAAATCCAACTGACTCAACAACTTCTGCCAGTAGACCATGAACAGCGAAGAGAATTCACCAATTGGATCCTTGAGCAACCTGCTGATTTTGCAAACAAAATCATTTTCAGTGATGAGGCCCATTTTCACCTCGATGGCTTTGTTAATAGGCAAAACTGTCGCATTTGGGGCTTAGAAAATCCACGAATGATTCATCAGAAAGCAATGCATCCACAACGGGTCACTGTATGGTGTGCATTATGGTCTGGAGGAATAATTGGACCGTTTTTCTTCGAAAACGAAGAAGGTAATGCAGTAACGGTGAATGGCGAACGTTATCGTGCTATGATAACACAGTTTCTTGTGCCTCATTTGGAAGCTATTGATCTTGACGACATGTGGTTTCAGCAGGACGGTGCCACATGTCATACCGCCCGTGAAACATTGACGATCTTCCACGAGTTTGCTCCTGGTCGTGTCATTTCCGATTTGGTGACCAGAATTGGCCTCCACGCTCTTGCGATTTAACGCCTTTAGACTTCTGGCTGTGGGGTTATCTGAAGTCACAGGTTTATGCCAATAAGCCTGCAACCATCGAAGCATTGAAAGCCGAAATTGGACGCTGTATCAATGAAATACCACCACATGTATTCAATAACGTTATTGAAAATTTCGTCAAAAGGGTACGCGTATGCCAGCAAAGCCGTGGCGGCCATTTACAAGATATTTTGTTTCATACATAATTCCCAAATGTATATTTTCTAAATCAATAAATATTTCAATACTTTGCTACAGAAAACCATGTTTTATTGAACACTAAAATCTTGCGCTCTTATTGAAACACCCTTTATATATTAAATTAGGTGAATACAAATATCAAATGCTAAAATATTTAAAAAGTTATTTCGTTTATGCACATTACTGACATTGACATTTGTCGAAACACATAATCGAGCAATGTTGGTTGCATAACATTCCCATGCATTGAGATAAGAAAAACTAACGGTATATATATATATATATATATATATATATATATATATATATATATATATATATATATATATTTACACGGTAGTTTTTGTTTTTTCCAATGTTTGGCATAGGGATGTCGGAAACTACCGGATATAGAGAGATGCTTAAATGGGGAAAGAATTGCAGTGTTACGAGCTCAATTTAATGAGATTTTGTTTTTTGAAAAATTGCACTATTAACTAGATATATCACAAAAAACGATTTTTTTGTTATTTTGTCCGGCGCCTATATATCTGTTATTGACTTTAGAAGAAATATATATAGGAGAAAGTTATAAGCAATTATGTGTTTAATAATACTGTATAACCGAATTTTTCATTTAAGCTATAATTTTTCAGTTATGACACAAACTTGTTTTTTTTTTATAATGGAAACCATAGTCGGTCATGGCTTTATAAAAAGGCCTTCTTTTGATGATTCAAATGATGTACCATTTGACATAGTTATTTTATAAATAAACAAATTATGGATGTTTCTTTCTTTTAATTTTCGAACTGCTGTTGTAGTATGCTATGAAAACTATAAATAGGTGCACATCGCGTTTAATAATAATACAAATGACAATTATTCACATTTAGTTTCTAATTATTGTTAGTTGAGGTTTCGTCAAATATCAGTATGACTTTTTCTAATTAGGAAAATCATGATATGATTGAGTATTACATTTTGTGTCATAAAAATGCCATACAACAGTATTACGGCCAGTATTTTGAGCGTCGCCAGCCTTTTCTACCTACCTTTAAGAGACTCTATGACAATTTGGGAGAGTATGGTTTTTTCTGTAAATCAATAAAGATTGCAAGGGGTATTAATGAAGAAGCAGAAGCAGAGGTATTGGCACATGTAATGCAAAATTCTTTAATTTTAACCCGAGAAATTGAAATGGATGCAGGCACGTCACAACGCACTGGTGTACGAGCACTGAAAAAGCATAGGTTTCATCCTATGTGAAGCTGACCCACAGTTTAGATTCAAGGTTTCATGGACAGACGACACACAATTTACAAACTGCGGCATGTTGAATAGACGTAACTAGAGCAGACCAATTTCCGTGCGCGCCATGACCGCCGGTATGCGAATGCCGGTATGGAATTAGTAATAAATTAGAATATGCGATAGAATAGGGACGCAACATGAGCTTGTTACCGATATAAGTATAGAAGTAGAGACATTTATTCTATCAGAAATAATTAAATATACATTTGGTTTTCTGCTATTAAAGTAATATGCATAAACACACGAAAATTAAGAATAGTACATATTATAGCAGCGTTGTGTGTACCTATAAATAAAATGGAAAATGTATGAAATCAGTTAATTGACGAAGGAGATACTTGTTGAAACTTCATTATGACGCTAAGAAATAAGTAATTAAACTTCTAAAATTAAAAAATAAACCACCATTTCCCCAATAATTTTCACATAAATATTCAAAATTGTATTGTATATATTCAGTATTTCATCCACCTGATGAAGCCATTGTATGGCGAAACAATATTGTAGTGGTATTTACAATAAAAGAATTTTTGAAACTAGAAGTTTAATTACTTATTTCTTAGCGTTATGAAATCAGTGATTGTGTGCACGACAGTGGATTTAAAAAAACACTTACCGTTTTAAACGTCTTCCAAGGATTGACAAACTGGAGAAACTCGATTGTATATTTTCAACATTTGGTGCGTTTCTAAGGTTATTTCTGAAAAACATGTCCGCCGTGAGGAAAAAATATGTTTATATTCGGAAAACGAGCGTTCTACATCTAGTGATGTTATATTCGCATAATCAAAATACTTTTTTTAAGCAACTTAACGCATCTGTAGACGTGCCCTCACAAATACGTGTTAAGGTGTCAAAATCTGCATTTCTGTCTAAAACACTTTCAAATTTAATTAGAACACTTTCACTTTTTGCGTCTTCTACAGCACACAGTTGTGCGTGAACACCTTTAACGATTTGCAGTGATTCCTCTAACGACAGCGACGAATTTTCTAATTTTGTTATTGCTTCTTCTAGTCCCAAGTAATTCTCACGAATACTTTGTAAATCCATTTTAATCTGGGCATCTTGAAATTTTTTCTGGCTTGTACTGATAGCTGCACTTTCTTTCGGATCGAATGATAAAACCACGTCCTTAATTTTTTCAAAATGTTCATGATAGTAAAACCCCGCCCATAACCATGTACCCCAACGTGTCAGAATCGGCTATGGTGGCTCAGGGGTATGGGGACACAATTTGTGAAATTTCCGAATACGTTTTGGAGATTCCAGGAATACTGCCTTTGTACTCGATATTAAACCATCTACCTCTGGATAACATCTACGAACCTGTTCTCCCACAAGGTGTAGAGCATGGAGTTTACAAGTAATATGTAACAATTTAGGACAATATTTTCTAAGAGACCGGCCTACAGAACACATGGTTGCGGCACCATTGGTCATAAACATTAATACTTGGTCTTTCGAAAGTTTAAATTTTTCCAAAGTATCTAATAGCACCTCTGAAATTTTTTTGGCATTATATTGTTCTAGTCGTCTGGATGCTAATAAAATTGAAGACGTTGGTTGATGTGGTTACATATTACGCGCCATCACATTAACTACAGATTGTTTTTTACTGTCAGTTGTTTCGTCCACACATAACCACACTTTTTTATTTTTCAGTTCGGCTTTGATTTTATTTTCCACCTGTTTACGCATCGATGGTAAATTCCTTCGTAATGGTGATGGTAGAGTTGGCAGAATCTTGTTTATTTCTCATTTTTTCAAGTATCTTGCTATGGTGTTCATTAGTAAGCTTTAGATACGGCTTCAGAGATTCAGATGATGAGTGGTCTGTTATCTTAATAATTTCTTGTAAGTTTGCTCCAGATTGTGTCAAGATGTTAACAGCGGAAGAGCGATTGGAATGATTAGATATTTTTTGCTTCTTTATATCAAGTTCTATACTTTCTGCCGCTGAACGTGTCCATTTACTTAATTTAAGGCCTCCGGGCAGTTTTTATACCATATTTTAGTTTTCTGCCAATCAGGATTAGGTGTTAAAAATAGACGATTGCTTTTAATGTTTGGTGTTCTTTTGCTTAACATTTTCTTCAACAGACGTACTTCACACTGATCTTCACAATTTTTATTCGGTGTCAACCATTTAGATTCAGCTGTATGTTTTTCGCCACCTTGTGCTGTCTTTGAAAATATGGTATTGTACTCAATACGTCCTGTGGGTTGACCATAATTGTCGCATTCTGCTTTGAAATAGTCAATTAAGCAAAAAACTGCTTCATTTCCACGCCACGCCAGTTCCACAGAACAAATTTGATAGAATTTTTTTTGTAAACCGTCTGGCGTATTTTCGTCATGACACAATTTTGCTAATTTTTTCCGCTTTAAGGGCGACAGAACTTGTTTTTCTTTTTTCAGGAATTGCTTGTAACTTCTCCCTTTTAGCTGCCCGCGCCTTTCTTGCATCTTCAAAAATTACGCCTCTGAATGGATTTGTTTCTCGATTAAACTCTTCATAAAACTTTTTCTGGACAAGTTTAGCGGAAATATTCCAAATTGTTTTCACGGTACCTTCTTTGTATTCGGTGCCGTCTGCACGTTTCATGTTGAATGCCCAATCTTTAAAAACACTTGCTAATTGTTCGTCAGAAGTTTGAGCACAAAGTTTATAATTTCGCTGTTCACAAAATTCGGTGAACTGTTTCCAAACATATTTATGTGTTGTAACGGTATTTTGCGGTGTCAAATCTTCAATTTCTTTATCTATTTCGGCCCCGGAGCTTATACCAAAGCGTTCCATGTCGAAAAAATTAAAAAACCTTATGAAAATTGCTGAATATATTTTTGACGTTTATCAACAAACTTCAAAACACTTGTTACCATAACAAAATTTATATTGTTGGAGGAAGCGAAACACCAAAACGGTTATATCACGTCGTCAAGAGTATATTCACTTATCAATACATGGTAACTATGTAAAATTTGTAATTGCTATTGGCTAAATTTCAAATGAGTTATATAATCTGTAGTAATACCATAAGAGCTTTGAATTTATCGATAATTTCACGAATGTTGTTGCATAGCGACGAAGACGAGTGTCAGTTTGACAAGCATTTAGCAGGTTTAATTGTCAAATTGACACGAGTCGAAGTCGTTATGCAGGAAGTATGAGTGAAATTATCGATTTTAATTCAAAGCTCGTATGGTATTTGATTAGATTATTTTACGTAATACAAAATGAAATTTATCTAAACTCTTTATGTATTAATTCATGTATAAATTAGTACTCTGAAAGGTACAATTGTTATATACATTCTGTTTTTTATTGGATGTGCTTGAATCAATATTTGCACTGTTGTAACTATTTCCTCGCATTTGATTAATAATAGTTTCATGGTGTTCTTTATCTAGTTGTAGATACGGCTTAATAGAACGCGAACTACTATGGCCAGAAATTTTAATTAATTGTTGCTCATTTACACCAGCTTTTGCTAAATTTGAGACAGCTGTCGCGCGACTGGAATGGTTACTTATTTTTTGGTTTTCTGTGTTGAAACCAGCGAGTTCAGCACTTTTCCTAAACCATTTCAAAATTTAATTTCTTCCAATAGGCATATTTTTATACCAGCTACCTTTTTTCTTATTCCACGCTGGATTGACAGTTAAAAAGAGTCTATCACTTTTTATACGAGCGTTTTCTGTCCTCTTTGAAATGAGTTTTTTAAAAAGTCTGACTGGGCAATTACATATTAGCAAATTGCATATTAGAAGGGTATATAACTCCATGAATTTCCAAAAGCAACATCATGCAGGTTTCAACAGTTAATTAATGACACAAGAATATGTTCATTTAGAATAGACGGTATTCACTTACCGTAAAGTACACGTAAAGTATTTTGAGGTACAATATTTAACAAGGAAGAACCACGTTGGCCATACCAACACTTTATTTACCAGGTAGGTAATCCTATGCAACATAATTAACTGATCTATTAATATATGCCGTTTTCTGTAATTTAGAATCAGTTGACATATCTGCTGCCTATAAACCAATAAATCTGATATTAGATGACATTCATAATGTTCGAACTACATTAAAATATGCCATAGAAGATATTTCAAAGGAAGCAGTTATTTGTTCTACTAATATAGTTGTAACAGTAGTATGAGAAACCCCTTGCTACAATATTAAGAAGGTATCAGGTAAAGATATTTTTACGACTAGGTAATTTTTTCTTTATTATTTTTGTATAGTCCCTAGTAAATACACATTTTGTATATCATTTGTAATGCTTTTACTAATATAAGTTTAATGTATGAATTTTGTGGTTGTAGGCTAGACTTTTGAAATACAACCAATCTGTAAAAATATAGCTGGTTTTTTTAAATTTATGTTGCTCATGTATACATAAATTAAAGAAGAAATTAATTATTTATTATTTTATAATTTACATATATTTAACACTAAGTTTTATTCTTCTTTTTATAGGTATAAAAATAAAATGAAGTATTTATTTATCATTTTATTTGTATACTTATAACAATAAGAATAAAAACTTAGTAAATTCTTATTGAAAAAACTCGAAATAGAAAGTTCTATTTTAGTTCGAGGACATAGATGTGAGATGGGGCTAAAGCTGTCAATTATTTATCATGAAGTATACTTGTTGTGGGATTTGGCTATGTCAGTGATCTAACCCAGTATATATTATCTATGATCTAACCTAAAAAATATTGAAAAGTAAATCACCGGCTGTTTTATTGTATATTATGAAATGGATGAAGAATTCAAGAAATTACACGAATATATTGTTCATAATAAATATAATGAAGCTTGCCATTTTATGCAAGATGTAACAAACACCTTTAAGAAAGAATTATCGGATACCGTTCTTGGTACTATAATTATATGTTATTGATAGCATAATGTTTTATTTTTTTACATAGATTTTTATATTTTGAACATATTTGATGAGGCTTATGGATTTTTAAGTTTTATTGCTAAAGCTGTCGATAAAAAGGTTTTTTCCAAAGCAATAGTTGAATGTATAGAAATTATTTATTCTTTGGTTAATAATTATATCCATAAAGTGGAAAGATATACACCACAAATACGAAATAGCTGCTTTAAAATCGTACTAACTGTTAATTCTAAGTATGACGAAAAAACCAGAGCATTGGAACTTTTGCAGTTAATACTTGAAAAAAGTGATTATTATCCTGAAAAATATTTATCAAAAGAAGAGATATTCATCAAGCTAAATAGATCTTATGAAGCAGCAACAGGGACAGGTTTGAGTTTTAATACTTTTTAGGTTCATTTTGATAGGCAATCGAATTATTTGCATGCTTGACAATCAATAGAATTATTTCTTTTTCATACTCGTTATAGTAACAAATTTTTTTTTTAGATTTGATTGCTGGTCTGAATAATCTGTCTATATATTTTTAAGTTATTGAACTGCATATTTAAAATATTTACATGTACCTATAGAATTAGGCCTTCCTGTTTGTAAAAAAATTAAATGTAAAAATAGGAATTTTTGAAGATATACTTATATTTATGCTCCATTTCAAATGTTCTGTATAAAATTCCATCTTTACCATATATTCCAAAACTTATTCAATTTTGTGTGATATGATAATATACCCTGAAATTAAAGTCTGGACTTCATAAAGAGTTGCAAAAACTTTGCAACAATGTTAAATTCTAAACCAAATTTCACCGTATTTGTTTAGTTAATCAATTCCTTTCAACTTTGCAATTCAAGAGCAAATCTAAATACTTTCAAAACACGTCAAATGGCAAAAATTTGTAAACTTACCCTTTATCATTGCAAGCCCCTTTATCATTGATAGCTGACGATATTCTTTTTTTTTTGTTGGTAGCAACTACAAATAGGTACTATCCGCGTCAAAAGAGCCAGAACGATTTTGACATTAATTCAGTTTTGTAAGTCTTTTGTCAATATTAGTAGCCATCAATATAAGGTTGTGCATTTGTCATTATTAAGTTAGTATGATGCAACAAAGTACTGTTACAATAGGTAAAAAAAAGTGGAGTAAATGGAAAAGTACATCTGTATGTTGAATGCTTTCCTCTATGTATTAGAAGGATACATAAAGGAAAGCATTTCTTCTAAGAATATAGTATCCAGCATAATATTAAATTCTGTTACAGTATCAGATAAATCCTTGTTCGCTTGTCAAAGTAACTAGTGGAGATGTTTTCCTACCAAGAACTTTCACAAACTTGGGAAGCTTCGCATCACATAATTTTTCAGGACATTTCGAAAACTGTATTTTGCTAAATAATGTTAAAAATTTGATTCTTTCTTGAAAAGATGAAAATACCCAATGATGAAATAAATAAAAATTGTTGAAAATACCCAACTATTACGTTTTACGTATTTTAAATAACAGTTGTTGACACTTTAAAGTTTTCAAGTTGTCAGTGTTTAGATACTCTTAATAAATATTTCTCCTGTGGCAATTTTAACACATTCTCACTGTATTTATGCACAAATTTATTATAGATGAACACCTTCAAACAATAAATAACAGATTATAACATTGATTGAAATCTTTTATATAAGTCTAATACCTCGCATTGGTATATATTTGCGGCTTCTTGCTTTAATAAAATTATTAAAATCTAAACTTTCTTAATAATAAATATGTCAATAAACAAACTTCAAAAAATCTTTTATATAGGTTAGTAGGTATATAACCTCAAATATGAAATCAATAATGTGATCTACTTTTTTGAAATTTGTGTGTAAATTATACTCAGATTGCAGCGCCATCTGGTCCATTCTTATTTGGAATGGACATTAGGTTAAATCATTGATTCAAGAAGTCATATTAGATGCGTAAGACTGTCAACGTCATGACAGTTGATGAACCACTGGCGTTATGGCAATTATATTGCCCTCGGACTGAATTAACGTCGACCTCAAAGTACCTAATATTCAGAGCAGATCTCAGAGTCATATTTAAGTAGTTTGCCGGCTGTTTTTCTTGAGTTTTGTTCTATTTGTATTATAATGCTGATATAATTTTTGTTTTATGGTTTTGTTAATGAAATAGATTAATTATTTTTTTGTACAGAATCTTTTGTTTGTGATAGAATTTCTGGCCTAAAGTCCGGGCTGTCCGGGCTTGTTCGTTTAATTGCTTAATTAATTAATCCCGTTGTTACACTCTTTTTTGTGAGTTGATTGGCAGAAATCGGAAGCATCCACATACAAAAGGATAAAAATCTATAAACGATACAACCGATATAAATAATTTCAACAGTATATTTTCTCATCATATAAACCTTATTTCGGCGACACCACATTTAATACACACGCCATAATAAAACCTACGAAATCATATGAATTTATTGAAAGAAAATGAGTATAAAATAAGCGAAGTCTTAAATAAGTACCTACATAGCGCATGATATGAAATTCGCCGAATGCGGATCTTTCGCTTGCAGCGAATGTGGTTTGATTCACTTAAGTATCAATTAGCATCCGTGTGGTTCCAGTGTAAAGAAAATGTCGTCACATCAGCAAATAGAATATTTTGAATAAGACTTTCACTTCGATTGCATCTTTTTCTTATTATGTAATAAAATTCCATAGGTGAATTATAATGGTCTTCAGGAAATATTTCCCGCGGTTTTTAAGTTTTGTATGAATGATACTTGTTTCTTGTCGCAATCTTACATACACTTCTGTCAGATATCTCAAATTGCACAGTTTGTTTATCGGGGGTTGGTTCGAATTTTCTTCTATAGAGAGGAAATCGGCTTATAGCATTTTCACTCCATCAATGGTTTGGGCTTTCTTCGTACATCTAAAATAATTCAAAAATTCAATCTGATCGAACTTCTGAAACGTTTCTCCTCTTTTTGGATTCGATCAAGCTGAAATATTGATTATTTGCTAAGCACGAGAGTCATCTTATAGGAAAGTAATACGTAATACTTTTAAAAAGTTTAAAAATGTGCACCAAGGCAACCAAAAATTTAACCATACAGTCATTTTTGTTTTGACCTGAACAGCCGTCAGTGAATAATCCCAAATCATCTTTTGGATCATCCATGTTTTTCATATATAGTAACAAAGACGTGGCATTGTTCTGTCACTTCTTTGCAACTGTTTCATCATACACAAACATGATAGCATCATTGGATGCCAAATCTTGCACCCCAAAAAACTAATACCACAACTGGCTTGCATAAAATATTTCGTTTGTCTTAATATGGAGCAATGTTCTCATATAACCGAAGCTTGTGATACGTACCTGCTGCGCTTTCTGTTTGGACTGCCTTCTGACTTCTCAGCTTTAGTGTGATGAAGTGCTCTTTCAGTTTCTAGTTTCTTTTTGATCATCCATGTTAGAGTTGGCATTTAAAGCTGAACTAAGCGGATCACAAATTGTGCACGTATCTGACCGCGGTAAACCGAAACGAATATTAAACTTTTCATTAAAGACTTTCCAGTAGAGTTTATACGGAATGTTAATCCGAAATTTTTTCAAGAACAGCTGGTGCATAACGCTCACGGATAGACGTTCTGGTAGATATAAACGATGAGGATTATCCCTGCGAGAGTAATGTGACTGACTTGCTTCAAATGATTGAATGTGACAGATTGCTAAATCAAGTATTGGGATCTGGAGTTTTGTTAAACCTATTTGAGTTTCCTGACACAAGGTGCTGATCCTCTAGTTAGTAAATGGTTCTAAATTATTTTCAATCTGCATCGCGTAATACCAAACATACTTAAGAAACCCTTTGCACACACCATACGTTCTGTTGCATTTACTCTTAGTTTATACTCAAAAACTATCGAGCTGAATGGTTTTACACGATTTGCATTTTCTGAATCGTCGGAATCCGCATCTTCCTCTTCATTTACTTTTAGCCTAAGCCTACGACAAACAGGGACAGTAAACGATAGTAAACCAACCAGGTGCGCGTCTTGTTCATTCTTCGAAGTCATTGAATGGAACTGATTTAGTAAATCAGCACCACGATTTTCTGATATGTTTGTGAAACATTGAGAACGAGAACATCTGTAAAGACACTACTTAGTCCTTATTCAATATACAAATTGATTAATTCGTACACTTGCAGTCTGGACCGGTCTTCCAAGCAGCTGTCCATTTTCCATGTTACATGTTTCTCGACCTTAATTTTTTTTATTTTTTATCTGCAACTCTCTCTTTTCACGTTTCTTCTTGCGCTTCTCCAGTGTGTCTTATTGTTTTCCCCAATTTTTCCATCACTGCTATCAAACATAATTGTTGTAATCTCTGGAAAAATAACCATTGTCTGGGACGATGGGGGTTTTTGCTGGAAATACCATTGGCCTATGGTCGTTTTTGCAGCAATCCCTATATTTCACATTGCTTTATCTCCGGACTATGGCTGTTTTTAAGAATACCGAATCATCAGCTGCTTGGGTCTCCTCGGAGTTACAAGAGACTGTGTAAACCTCAAAACTGGCATTTTGGGATTAAGGCTGTTTTTGTAACAAAACCCTTCAATAAACTGCAGTTGTGTAAGGTGATTGTTGTTACCCTTATTTTATAATGGCGACGCTTACGCTTGAGAAAAAAAAGATAAAATTATACTATCAATGACGTTCTCCAAGTGGTATTTCCAATGTGTTCGAAAATAATTTTGCAAAACGACCTTTTCTCTGCATTTTACACAGCGCTATTAACAATTTTGTAAAATTTAGTTGCATTTCACTTCAACAGCATAAAAGGGCTAGAAATAATAATTTAAATGAACAACGGAATTACTCGAAATAATGTGAATGTAAATATGTATTGCTTTCTACATTTTACGACGTTAGTTATTTAAATTTTTTAATTGAAAAAATTCCCTCTTAAGCAGGATTTGAACCCACGTCCATGGTTTGTCAGACCATTGCTCTGCCACTAAGCTATTAAGGATTGTAGTTCCAAATACATCGGGAAGCCTTAAAGCCATCGGGAAGCAATGGTCCGGCAAAGCATGGTCTTGGGTTCGAATCCTGTTAAAGGCGATTTTTTTTCAATTATAAAATTCGAATAACTAGCATCGTAAAATGTAAAACGCAATATTTATAACGTAGTTACTCATTTGTGTATTTTTTCGAAAGCCTTCAACACCACCTATAAAGATTAAAAGTGTCAGAGTTTTACGTATCTCATGTGGATTAACTAATCAAGTTAAAGTGACTGGATAATGGAAAACTATTACTGTGCGAAACATTTCCCTTGCATAATGCCTTGTTGCTGTGGCACTTATTACCACATGACCGCGCTGAAGCAAGATTTACGATATAACATGTTCCAGTTTTTTTTTTGACAACTCAACTAGACAATGGCATTACGAGTTGTCCCAGATTTTATTGCACAGTACTGTATCTACACTATCCATTCACTCAAGTTTTATTTTCTTAAATTTTCGGGTTATGAACGTTCCATCGTCAAACTAGAAAACTGCTTTCATTTCTTAGAATGTTTTTTGTTTTAGTTCTTGGCAGTATTATTAAAACTCTTGGAATACTGATAAGAAGATATCCATGTTTAGTAAATGAACCCGAGAACTTGTTTGGAACTGTATTAGCGAAATTTAGATACAATATTAAAGATAAATCCGAGAGCCCATTGCAAGAATGTTTCTCGTTTTTATCTGATTTTTTGCAAGTTTACTCTAATGTTGATGTAACATCTGTGTATGATTATATCAAACAGCGTTTATCTGTAGATACCTATAGAAAAAGTAGTCACAGAGGTAAGTAGCACATTAATTTATTAGAAATATTTTTATGATTTTTTTTCATGTTTTTTTTTTGCATATTTTAGAAGGATTACGATTGTTAGCGAAGCATTCCTTTTTGTTTGAAGAACAGATATATAATGATGCAGACTTTTGGCAAAATACTCTTAATAAGTGGTTGGATATGCGTTCTGAAAATTTAAAGGTGGGATATGCCACTTTAGATGCAATATACGAGAGTCTTTCTAGAAGTATCGCTGTTGATAACGAAAAAAATAGAATATTATTTACAGTAAGTTTATTTTAATTAATAAAATATTAGTAATAAAAGATTAGTTAAAGTAATTATCAATGGTGATCATCATAATGTTGGGAATTAATTAACTGAGAATAAATAAATAATAATAGAATTTCCGATTTCACATTTAATTTAGTCGCACATCGTTTTGTTTAAACCCTTTGAGAGTCAATATGCCCAGTGATAAAAGGATTCTTTAGTGGTGGGCAATATTTAGTTGTTGTGTCTGCTTAAGTTTACGCGATTTTTCAATAGCCGATTTGATGGAATAACATATTTGTATCAAGTTCTGTTTTGAGCTCAGTAAGATTATAGTAGAAACACACAAAATGTTAAAAGAAGTATTCAGGGACGATGCTTTGAGTCAAGCACAAACTTCCGACTTGTTTAAACTGTTAAAAAATGCACGAATATCAGTTGATGACCATCAATATTCCAGACAACATCAACTGACTTTACACCAGAACATGTTGCTGTTCAGAATATAGCATTGAATGATGGAAAGTAGATAATTCAAAACATCTATAACATTGTGAGATTATCTTGTAGTACATGCCAGCGGATTTTATTGGAAGAATTGAACATGAAAAAGATAGCAGTAAAGTTTGTGCCATATACCGCTTTTATAACACAGCAGTTTTTGGCGAAAAACAACGTGGCGACCCTGTGACTTTCTCCTCTTTCCTGATAGTATAATTTTGTCTTTTTTGTCTTGAGCGTAAGTGCGCCATTATAATATTAGAGTCAACGCCTTGCGCATGCGCGGATCTGGTGAAATGGAGGTGGTATTTATAGACTACTAAATTCTTCCAAAACGACGAGCTAAACTAAAGGAAGGGGTACTTAAATACATAAAATAAAATAATCGGAAACAGTTAATTCGTATATTGTAAAAAAAAAAACAAAAGAAAAACAAGTAGTTAACAAGTAATTAATGATAATTCTCAAGCCACAAATAAAAATATATAATAATATGAAAAGCGACAAACTTGCTTTTAAAATTAAAAGAAAAAGTTAATAGTTAAACAGTTGAAAATAAGGTTATAAAAAATTGACACTGGGTTATGCATCACCCGGTATATCAGATCATCAAATTATTGTACTTATAACATAAGAAAAGAAATTACAAACGTTTATACTGAATCAATTCGAAACACTAAAATCAACTTAATTACATTATACTGCGAGACTGTATCAAAATTAGTGTAATTAATTAACTAATCGCTTTTTCAATAAGCCTTAACCTAGCATCAAAAATTGTAATTCGATCGCAGATCTATTAGGTATTACAAGTATATTTATTACAAGAATAGTAAGAAAATTTAATAGAAATTTCAATTTAAAGTCATAGTCAAAAAAATATTGTAATATATATATATATATCGTAAACCTAATCAGTAGGCGATTAAAGGTCTGTATATTACTTCAAAATATATGTATTTAAAAAACTCTACATGTTTCGGCAGTACGCCTTTATCAAGAGAATACAAAATATAAATGACAGGATATAAATGTCAAGTAATTAAGTTGCTATGGTTTAAATTATTCAAAGATACATTCTAGTAATAATAATAAATCATGCCTTAGTATTCCAAAAAATAGATAACAAAGTGTGAACATATTGCAGTGGAATTTACTTTGATATTGCTTATTAATTTTTTATTCACACTACAGCTTATATTGCCGGCTATTCAGTCTAGTAGAATCCACGATCTCTCATCTCATGAATCGTTCCTCATGGATCAGGTTCAAGTTTTTTTTCCCAGAATAAAACGATAAACACAAATAAAAATCTAATCAGTTCCTTTGTTAGTTTATTTAAAAAAAAAATAAAAAAAATCCCTCTACAAAAAGTGTATAGGGTGCTAAAGCATCATCAAACAGTAGCAATGAGGAAACACTCTTTGTGAATAATGACTCGCACACAGAGAAAAACCCCTTGTGACACTCGATCAAACATAAAACTAATAAATACTAGTGAAATTTGTCAAGTTTAACCTCTACTTTGACCCCTTCAAACAAATGTCAAAAACAACTAAGTTTTCGAAACTCACGAAAATTGAATTTTGTCATGCGCCAAAATAACACAACAAGGTCAATCCCCACTAAAGAAAACTCCAACCTTGAATTCAAAAATGTTCTCGAAAATTATTTTAAGAAAAAACTTCCCTTACAAAAAACATGACAACTTTCTCTAATACCCATATACTACTTTCAAATATAAATTATTACAAGAAATACATGAAATTATAATAATGAAAATAATCGTGATATCAAATATATAAACAAAATATTTTATCAACTTACATAGATCCATGTACAATTTATAAAATGCACGAGAGATATCTTTTTCACAAAAAAAATTCAATAAACATTAAAACACTCGCATAAATCGAATTAAGATTTACATGCACCTTACAATAAATGCATAAACAATATTCAACCCGATTTTATAAAACAAAGAATAAAATTGAGAATTTTATTCTTTAATAAACCGATCACTTTAACCGTCAAGATATCTCTAACTCAAAAATGAAATTTCAACATCCGCCTGTCCATCCCTACCATCTATAAAGTCAAAATATATACAGACAACACATTTTAACAAATACAATATCCGGAAAAGCGGCAAGTTCAATCCTCTGGTCAACCTAAATATACGAGGGCTAATCATAATTTCATACATAATAAAAATTTTTACTTATAAAATAAAATATATATATATATAACGATCCCCGTCTGAAATAAATAAACATACAACTGAAATAGCTAATTTTTTTAAAAATGTCCTTCATTATAGAGTTCAAAATTGTTCAATCATATTTCCTTTCTTGTCCAAGGAAAAATCTATAGCATGATTCCCCGAATTTATCCGAGAACAAAGTCAGAACATCCCTGAGCTTTTTTCAAGGATAAACTTCAGCACAGCACTCGAGACAGTAACGCACCCTGTCTTTGTTCCCCGCACTAACTTGTTGCATTATTGTTGAACAGGATCCTCGTCGTTCTGATGCTGTAGTGTGGTAAACAGTTTCAACTTCTATATATACATTCTGTATATAATTATTATAAATATACATGTCTTATTTTGCTTAAGACATGTTATCTGTTATGTCGTTTTGCTTGACATAATTTAGTTAATGTCATTTTTAACTAGACATTTTCGAATGGGCTTCGTTACAAACATCACAGACGAAGGAACACGCCGAAGCAACAGTCATCCTCGTCGAATATTCGAGCACTCTCTCGATCACATGGACATGAACATCTCCAACGAATTTTCATAGATAAAAGAAAAACATAGCATCAAAATCTCATATATCAAATCATCATCATAATAAACAAATTCATAACACCATTAATTCCCAAGCAATAACAATAATAATAATCATAATAATCATAACAATAATATCATGAGCTCAATTTCTTCTTCTTATATTTTTATATAATTTTAATTTTTTTCTTCAACGCAATTCCCATAATCAATAATTTTTTATACGCAGATAAATTTTAATTAATTAATTATATCAACAATAAATTTTTATTTTATAACTCATCCTGTATATATTCATTTATTCAATCCAATTTCATTACCAGGTCAGTTAAATCAGCACATCGTACACCATCCTATTCAAATATTTTTATTCATTAACCTTTTTAAACATGCCAATAATTCTTTTTCTATAAATTCATAAATACCATAATTTTATTTCAACAATATATATATATATATATCTCTATTATCATAATAATTTTTTTCATATATCAACGACGAAATTCTATTTAAATATACCGACGAAAATTTTTTCTATAAATACACTTTCATTTTCATATAAATATTTCATATATTTATTTCATATATTAGCGACGAAAATTTTTTCATATTCAATATCATATAACTTTTTATCACGACGAAATTCAGTAAACACCTTTTTATTTTACTTCTACATCCTCTTCTTATACTAATAATCTAATCCTAATTATCTTTTACGTTAAATCCATTTCAGTATCATTTATCAAATCCTATTTACTTTTCCAAATTTTATTTATATCCTTTAGTACATCACATTCCAGTTAATTAAATCAAAAGCAAAAATCCTTATATCTCGCATATTCCTCTAAATAGTTTACAACGAAATTTCTCATTAAGTTGGGCCTATTTAAAATATCCGACAGTAAATAATTTGTAGTTTCATTTTTACTTTTACCTTACTATAAAATGTGGGTCTATTTAATTTAAATTTAGTACCCTTATACTTTCTAATTTTCAGAGTATAATATTTTAACATTTCATTATTGACATGCATTTGGTTTATATTATTTAAAAAACAGTTCATTTTAAAAATAGAATTACGGGAATTTTTTCGTTTACTTGCTATATAATTACTCAAATTATATCCATAAATGTTATTTCTAGAAATCAATTTCATTTTAATTTTAGTTCGTTTATCATTAATACCATTAATGACAACTGTTTGTTTATTTAATTGATTGATCATTTTATCGTGAATACTTTCTTCCATCCTACATTCTACCTTAGCATTTGTTTTAATTATATTAAATTCTTTTCTCTCGTTAGTTTCAAACTTAATTTTATTTAATGTAATTTCTTCGCTTACCCTAATTTGATTATTTCTTCTTCCTATTTCTGTATCCATATCATTTCCCTCGTCCTGTGGCATAAATTCCTCCCCAGGCACGTCCTCTAGACTTTCTTTTGTAATTGTTGCTTCGTTTTCTTCTTGTAGCATTATTATTGATTCCTTTTCTTCTGTTGCTTGTTTTTCCTCGACGTGTGCTATTTTACTTTTATTTATTGTGTTTTCCTTGTTTATTTGATTGTTACTGTTTCTTTTATAGTTATCTATTTGTTTCTGCATGTAATCCAATTTTTTCTCTCGCCATTCCCTCTTCTTCTTTTCTTCTAGAAGTTGACCATTCAATATGCCTATCTTTCTTTCCATATCTTTCATCATTGTGTGCACCATGTCCATTATCTGTTGACTGCTTTCTCCATTGTGTCCTCCTTCATGTATGTAACCAGCATTGCCCATTCTTTGTTTCAAATTTTCCATTATATTTTCCATCTTTGAATTATATTGTTTTATTTCTGTTTCTACCAATTATACGTTGGTCTCGCCAAAATTGTGCAGTCCAATTATTAAATTATTTATTCTCGCATCACGTTGGATTATATAATTGTAAATTTTGTATTTGCTTTTCTTCATACGCCGACACGCTGGGCTGTCAAAATTGTAAATTTTGTCATTCGCTTTGCTTCATACGCCGACATAATTGTGCAGTGGAATTTACTTTGATATTGCTTATTAATTTTTTATTCACACTACAGCTTATATTGCCGGCTATTCAGTCTAGTAGAATCCACGATCTCTCATCTCATGAATCGTTCCTCATGGATCAGGTTCAAGTTTTTTTTCCCAGAATAAAACGATAAACACAAATAAAAATCTAATCAGTTCCTTTGTTAGTTTATTTTAAAAAAAAATAAAAAAAATCCCTCTACAAAGTGTATAGGGTGCTAAAGCATCATCAAACAGTAGCAATGAGGAAACACTCTTTGTGAATAATGACTCGCACACAGAGAAAAAACCCTTGTGACACTCGATCAAACATAAAACTAATAAATACTAGTGAAATTTGTCAAGTTTAACCTCTACTTTGACCCCTTCAAACAAATGTCAAAAACAACTAAGTTTTCGAAACTCACGAAAATTGAATTTTGTCATGCGCCAAAATAACACAACAAGGTCAATCCCCACTAAAGAAAACTCCAACCTTGAATTCAAAAATGTTCTCGAAAATTATTTTAAGAAAAAACTTCCCTTACAAAAAACATGACAACTTTCTCTAATACCCATATACTACTTTCAAATATAAATTATTACAAGAAATACATGAAATTATAATAATGAAAATAATCGTGATATCAAATATATAAACAAAATATTTTATCAACTTACATAGATCCATGTACAATTTATAAAATGCACGAGAGATATCTTTTTCACAAAAAAAATTCAATAAACATTAAAACACTCGCATAAATCGAATTAAGATTTACATGCACCTTACAATAAATGCATAAACAATATTCAACCCGATTTTATAAAACAAAGAATAAAATTGAGAATTTTATTCTTTAATAAACCGATCACTTTAACCGTCAAGATATCTCTAACTCAAAAATGAAATTTCAACATCCGCCTGTCCATCCCTACCATCTATAAAGTCAAAATATATACAGACAACACATTTTAACAAATACAATATCCGGAAAAGCGGCAAGTTCAATCCTCTGGTCAACCTAAATATACGAGGGCTAATCATAATTTCATACATAATAAAAATTTTTACTTATAAAATAAAATATATATATATAACGATCCCCGTCTGAAATAAATAAACATACAACTGAAATAGCTAATTTTTTTAAAAATGTCCTTCATTATAGAGTTCAAAATTGTTCAATCATATTTCCTTTCTTGTCCAAGGAAAAATCTATAGCAATATGTGTTGTTCGCTGCTAGCAATTTGTGTCTCTTTCTGGGTATGAACTTGTGTGTTGGTTGCTGCTGGCAGCTTGCGTCTCTCTATGGGTGTGTGGTTTGTGTGAGAGCGTAAGTGTAGGGTTTTGTATGTCGGTGCGCTCGTGCGTGTGTTTAGTGACCGGTCGCGTGAATTTAGAGAGGTCGGATAACCAGCCGTTGCGTAGGGCCGCCAACCCTTTCCCGGCAACTTCTTTACAATTCCGTGCAGTACTTCGACGGCCTGACCCCCGCCCCAACGAGGCAAGGCGCAGACCAGCGAAGCGCACCCTGTACGGGGTTGCTCATCGCTAACCAAGGGAACACTCTTAGTGGCTACCTCGGTCGACGATGGTCACACTTGTGCCATCTTAACGTTTTCCGCAGAAGCGGGGGCATAGCACACACGTCGAACGTGTGTGTGTTAGTTACTACATAGGCCAAACGAAACAATATTTATGCAAAAGAATACAAGCCCACAAATACTCTAGAACAGACAAAACTGCATTGTCTACACATAAACTACAACGCGATCACCATTTCGATTTTGAAAACACACAGATAATTGATAAAGAACAACACACAGTGAAAAGACAAATTAAAGAAATGATCAGTATTAAACAGGAAAAAAATTCAATTAACAACAGAAATGATATAAAAAATTTAAGCAGTATATACTATAACTTAATTTTGTAACGATCTACAATTTACCATCATATTATATTTTTTTGTTATATACCTTATGTTATTTAAATATCATATACTTTTGCTTATCATGCCGACTGTTCCGTGTTTTGATTCCTGTCTAGTTGTCCGAGCAGGTTTTCGTGGTTTTCCTTCTCGTTTTGAGCGAATGCCGACAACTTTGCATCTTAAGTCGCTCCACGGGCGCATACGTAATAATAACTCATGTCTTGCTTTTCCCTGCCTTTCTCTGTTTTCTGTTTTTTGCTGATGTGGTCCTCTACTGGGTTGTAGCCTAGCATATGCGCTACAAAACTCTAGGGGGTCTGCCCGTTGGGCAGTCAGGTGCCATTCCGCCTTTCCAGCAAGAGTGAGGAACCATGCTACGCGGCGCTAACACGGCGCCGCGCTATGCACACACCACTAGGACCGGTCCTGGGCGGCAACCTGGCTAGGCTGCCGTTAACAGCACACACACGTTCGACGTGTGTGCTATGCCCCCGCTTCTGCGGAAAACGTTAAGATGGCACAAGTGTGACCATCGTCGACCGAGGTAGCCACTAAGAGTGTTCCCTTGGTTAGCGATGAGCAACCCCGTACAGGGTGCGCTTCGCTGGTCTGCGCCTTGCCTCGTTGGGGCGGGGGTCAGGCCGTCGAAGTACTGCAGGGAATTGTAAAGAAGTTGCCGGGAAAGGGTTGGCGGCCCTACGCAACGGCTGGTTATCCGACCTCTCTAAATTCACGCGACCGGTCACTAAACACACGCACGAGCGCACCGACCTACAAAACCCTACACTTACGCTCTCACACAAAACCACACACCCATAGAGAGACGCAAGCTGCCAGCAGCAACCAACACACAAGTTCATACCCAGAAAGAGACACAAATTGCTAGCAGCGAACAACACATATGTTCACACCTTGCTATCTATTTTTTGGAATACTATGGCATGATTTATTATTATTACTATAATGCATCTTTGAATAATTTAAACCATAGCAACTTAATTACTTGACATTTACATCCTGTCATTTATATTTTGTATTCTCTTGATAAAGGCGTACTGCCGAAACATGTAGAGTTTTTTAAATACATATATTTTGAAGTAATATACAGACCTTTAATCGCCTACTGATTAGGTTTACCATATCATACCAAGGTCACGAAGTTATTATATTTATATATATATATATATGTATATATATATATATATATATATATATGTATATATATATATATATATATATACACTCTGTTCGTTTTCAGTTTGCAGTCACATGATCAATTTTCATTTATTTTTAGTAGTATGAATCTAGTCGGTACTTTTGAGTCAAAAGAGGTTTAAGTATTTTATAAATATAAAATTGTTATTTCAATACATAATGTTTTCTATTTATTTTCTAAATGTTTTTCCTGTTTAATCAATCGATGTTAGACCAATGTAATGGTAATGAAATTGAAACGATGCTGTATGACATAACCTAAAATTTTTGAAGTATAAACACAGTAACTTTGGAAGTTTTAAATCTCAAATACGCATATAAAATAATATTCTTTAAAGAAGACAAAGGTACATGTAGAAAATGCAGCTTTTCATGTATTGTAAACAGATGCTTCACTTCTAGCATTAATCGCATTAAATAAATTTGGAATAAGAAATAATCTGGAAATTGCAGAAATCATACGAGAAGAAATTCACTAACATAAATGAATTACAAAGCAATTCAATATAACCAAAAAGTAGAACAGAAAGGTTGGGAAATAAGAAAATAGGAAGTTAAATTTTGATTGTTTCATATGTATAATCAAATTTTTTGCATTAGAAATTAAATAAATAAAAGCTCACCTTGATTATATTGGTATTATTATTTCCAAGAAAATGGTTAATAATAATTACACGAATAATTCATTTGTTTACAAAAACTATAGAGAACTATTAGTATTATGTATAAATTAATTATACAGTTCAATTATTACATTGCTACGCTAAGTAAAACCATTGAAGATATAACTTCATTTGGAATCGGTATGTTAAAAAATTATCATAACTGTTTGTTAAACTTGCTCATATAAAAACTATTCAACTTAATAAAATGCAGATACTTTAATCAATACAATAAATACAAAATAGCGAAATTGTATTATGTATTATTCTATTCTAGTGTTAACAGATATGGATGTGACTGCACAAGTGAGCGCTGATATTTTTTAATGTTATTCTGCATAAGACTATTAAAACCTGATTTTAAAATGCCATACAGCATACTAAACTCAATGAACAACAGTAGTGCAGTATGTGACAAAAGCTATTTTCTTTATCTTCGCTATTTATGTTGGTTGTATCTGCAAACTCTTGAGTTGTTCATATATTAACTGAGCATATTAGAAAATAGAAGTATGTAGAAATAGCAAATAATTCATAATCGGTCTAATAAGAAATATTTATTTGAATAAAACATATTTACATGGAAGCTTAAATATATAATCTTTCTAATACAATCATAAAAACACTATCATAGACAGAAAATAATGTTGTCTTGTACTAACATAAAATATGACACCTTTAGTTGCAATTACATATATTAATCTAAATCAGAGTCTGATTCTGTACTTGATTCTGTAACATTGATTATTACTGGATCTATATCCAAGTCTACCAAGCAGTTTTCTCTTTCATACCATTGTTTTATTAAATTATCAGTATGCCTTATGCAGTTACTCCATGTATTACTATCACATGTATGTAATGCCTCCTTCCACATTTCTTTCACCTTTTCGTCGGTGTAACCAGCCCTACCGATGTGCACATTGTAATATGTTTTTGCTTTTGCCCAAATTAGCTCAATAGCATTGAAGTCACAGTGGTATGGTGGCAGTCTAAGAATTTCATGTCCTGCATTTCTTAACAGTTCATCAATTTCATAAACTTTCTCTTTACGGTTTCGATCCTTTGGAAAATATCCATGTTTCTTCTAAAAAGACAACTTGACGCAAACTAGAATTTGTATTCTCAATGTACTTCCTTAAAAATACACTTCGCATTACACTAACATCAAGTTTTTCCATTAATGCTCTTCTATTATCATCTTTTTTATATTTGAAACCGATATGTTTGAGTAAAATGGAAAGAGATGTTTTTCCTATTTGCACTATTTGTTTAGTTTCCAGTTCAGTCTTCAATGTTTTCAATGTAACCTGTTTTTCTAAAAAAGTATATCGTTAGAAAATAAATCATTTATGAAAATAAAATTGCTTAGAATACTTTGATGAAACATGTCGTATAAAGTATTTCGGACTTCCATTTTCAAGCTTTCTGGTAAATCTTTGGTTTTTGGTTTACGTCGGGGTATTTGTTTTCCAGGTGATGATGTCCCACGTTTCTTGATATTGTAAACGGTTCGGACAGAGATCTTAAGAGCACTTGCTACTCTCTAAAAATATTTTTCCTCATTAATCTAAAGATATTAATTTGGTGTTATCTTACCTCATAAACTGAATCAACAGACAATAATGGACCTCTATTATATTTCTCTTCTTCAAATAATGAAGAAGGTTGGCAACTAGATTTTGTGCCTGTGAGTAGACGTTTACCTGGCATATTCTACAACAAAAAGAACACAAACATGAAATTTTATATCACTTCATATTATGAAAATTACATTTTGTGATATGCATATAAATTTATCAAAAAATGTAATTTGTCAGTGTCAAAGTAAAATAATTTAATTAAGAAATATTACGTTAAATACTTACGATTAATTACTCGAAACTGACTATTATTGTTGCAAGAAGAACAGATAAATAAGAAATCTTAAAATATCAACGGAAAAATACAAACAAGAAGTGGACCGCACTAAACATAACCTGTATATGTCGATAAATATTGTACATATTTTCTTTTTTGACTAAAACAGTTGTCGGTATCTCATATTATACAAGACATGCTAATATTATTTTTCTTTGTCTTTGCTACGAAGAAATTTCAAAGACGTATGTCTTGTATCAAATGACATACGTTTCAATTCTGAATATTTGTAGCTCAATATATCTGAAAAACAAAGTATATAGATTCTGTGTCTGAGATAGTATGACATAGTTAGTCATGTGACTGCAAACTGAAAACGGACAAAGTGTATATATATATATATATGTATATATATATATATATATATATATATATATATATATATGTATATATATATATATATATATATATATATACAAGATGTCCGGGCAATAAAAAGACAGACTAGTATGAATGTAAAGTACTACCAGAAACAAACCTATATATATCGAAAAAATGAAGAAATGAAAAATGTAATTTTTTGGTGAAATTTTTAGACAAGAAATTTACATTACGGTCTTGGCACATAATTTCGTATATGCATAAATATAGACACATGCGAAAGAACGTTGATTCATACTCAAGTAATCCTAGTGTGTTTAGTATGGATACAATAGGGTTATTGAACACAGTTATGTTTGTTTGTAAAATAATCCTAGTTTGTTTATTATTAATACAATAGGGGTATTAAAGTTTGTAAACAGTTTTATTAAACTTGAAAAAAAGGTAAACAGCTGTTATTGAAAGTGCATTAACCTTGCTCTTATCATATAGAAATATATGGTGGTCCTGAAAAGGTCCGAGGTGAAACATATGGATTATTACTAGAGCTGAGGATGTTTGCGGTATAACCATGGTTATATCATGTAACCATAGTAATTTACTATGGTTACATGATATAACCATGGTTATACCGCAAACATTCTCAGCTCTAATTATTACTATTTATATTAAATGTTCGATGTGTCCCGACATGTGCACGAATACAGGCGTCCAAACGTCGTAAAAGATTGTCTCGCACTCGGTGAAAGGTACCTTGTTCCTCACATATGCGCCTTGCCGCTGTAAAAATACGATTGCGAAGATCTTCTGTCCCAATTTCATCCCCATCATACACCAGTGTTTTCATATAGCCCCCAAAAAAGAAATCTAATGGATTTAAATCCGGGCTGCGCGCCGGCCATTGTCTATGTGATCCACGTCCAATCCATCGATGTTGATATGTATCATTTAGGTAATTCCGCACTGCCAATGAAATGTGTGGTGGCGCGCCATCGTGCATAAACCAGAGATGTCTTCTAAGCTGCAGAGGCACATCATCGAGATACTCTGTCAACCCATTCAGCAAAAAATCTAAGTAACTCGCTCCGGTCAATCGTGCAGGTAGTATGTGCGGTCCAAGCAGACAATCACCGGTAATACCCGACCAAACATTCACTGAGAAGCGTTGTTGAAAATGCCCCTGTTGTATTATATGCGGATTTACATCACTCCAATAATGCGCGTTATGAAAGTTTAATACGCCATTCCGAGTAAAACAACATTCATCGGTGAATAGTACGCTGGCACAAAACTGCACGTCTCTCGCTTGCATCCGTCGAAACCAGGTGCAGAATCTAACACGTGCTGGACGGTCCTGTAGTGTTAGAGCTTGCACCCGTTGCAGATGGTAGGGATACAACGAGTTCTCGCGGAGGATGAACCGTCGATCGGGATATTCCAAGTTGCGATGCTGCAGTTCGCGTGCTTATACTTGGATTCGCATCTACCATATCCAAGAGCTGCTCTTCCGCACGTAACACTCTCCTTTCTCTTGCACCACCCCTACCTTCGTAACTTGGATGTAGTGTTCCTCGTTCTCGTAACCTATACACGGTGTCCATAATAACCTGATACGACGGACGCCTACGATTAGGAAAACGTTCCGCGTATAAACGTTGAACCGCCCTTCCGTTTCCACATGTTTCACCGTAGAGATACATAATATCCCATAATTCTTGTGTTGTAAAAGCCATGCCGATAACTAAGCATCAATACGCAACCCCGGCTGAAAACAAAATGAACATATGTCTTGTGTTGCATATCTGTCTAGATATCATACATGCAAGCGCGCGCTGTCCATTCATTTTACATAATACCTCGCTCGACCAGGGACGGCATAAGCACATGTAAATTTTTAATTATTTTTTTTTTGCCGTATGCGTACGAAGAAAGGCTTTATATTTTTGGTATAGCTTCTTGAGCATTACAACTATCGATTTCTGATATTCCGTCTTCTTATTGCCCGGACACCTTGTATATATAACAATTGATAAATTATTGGAGTTTTTCGGCTTTTATATGCAATATTTACAAATATCAAATTAGAATGTATGTAATTGCAGAGTAAGTGGGGATGTAAACATTGCTGTCTACAAATTACAAAGCAAATCATACGAAATTTTTAATTGGAAAATATGGTCTACGTTGGGACTCGAACCCAAGTCTACAGCTTGCCGGGCTGTCGCTTTTACCACTTAGCCACAATACATTCTAATTTGATATTTGTAAATATTTCATATAAATGCCGAAAGACTCCAATAATTTATCAATTGTTATATTTAATAAACAGCTAAGAAATTATCTAAACACTCATATAGCTTGGAGTAATAATTAGCATTTTCAAACATTCAAATCTGACATCTGTTCTCAAAATACTGACATCTGCTTTCAATAACTCACATCTACTTTCAAAATAGGCGTCTGCTTTCTAATCTGACGTTCATAACTGACACCTGCTTTCAAAACAGACATCTGCTTTCGATAACTGTCATTTGCTTTCACTAACTGACATCTGCTATCAAAACTGACATGAGCTTTCAAAACTGACTTCTGCTTTCAAGTTGACATCTACATTCAATAACTGACATCTGATTCATTAACACTGTTATTTTATAATGCATTTCTAAATAGCTTGGACCTAGGTCTATTGTGGCTAAGTGGTAAAAGCGACAGCCCGGCAAGCTGTAGACTTGGGTTCGAGTCCCAACGTAGACCATATTTTTCAATTAAAAATTTCGTATGATTTGCTTTGTAATTTGTAGACAGCAATGTTTTCATCCCCACTTACTCTGCAATTACATACATTCTAATTTGATATTTGTAAATATTTCATATAAAAGCCGAAAAACTCCAATAATTTATCAATTGTTATATTTAATAAACGGCTAAGAAATTATCTAAACACTTATATATATATATATATATATATATATATATATGAAAAATTTTGTGAAAAACTTATCTGCGCGGAATGTGCATATATCGATAT
The DNA here is from genome assembly GCA_935421215.2 of Melolontha melolontha. Classification (NCBI taxonomy): domain Eukaryota; kingdom Metazoa; phylum Arthropoda; class Insecta; order Coleoptera; family Scarabaeidae; genus Melolontha; species Melolontha melolontha. Next base: position 8,156,014 of record OW285240.1, on the reverse strand, counting down.
TTCACTGTTTTTTACAGATCATCAGTGCACCTTACCGAAGACAGACATGATATTCACTTCTATACTACGTGTATATATACGAACTGTAATGAACTTCATGTGTATGAGAATTAATAATTATTAAATCTCATTTTACATGCGATTGTCGCTATAATTTGTTGCATTTAATTCTACAATTCGGCAAATCACTTTTGCCCTAGATTGTAGACGCAACAAGCCGCGACATCAACTGTACAAGTTGTCAGTACAAATGAAAAAATTTTTTTTTTTTTTTTCACAAAATTTTTCATTTGTACTGACAACTTGTACAGTTGATGTCGCGGCTTGTTGCGTCTACAATCTAGGGCAAAAGTGATTTGCCGAATTGTAGAATTAAATGCAACAAATTATAGCGACAATCGCATGTAAAATGAGATTTAATAATTATTAATTCTCATACACATGAAGTTCATATATATATATATACAGTGTGGTCATAAAGTTTGGAACCAAGCTTATAACCGCATTATTTTTCATTTTTAGGAAAAACGCTCGGACAGGTAAATTTTCTTTTTTAAAACGCCATCTTTTGACATACTTTTCTATGACGTCATTGGTTTTCGAGTGATGACGTTATCAACACTTTCTTTAAATGGCAACCATATTATTTTTTTCTCGTTTTTGGTAGATCTTTACATCCACCAAATAGTGATATAAAACAATTGGTATGTTGCATCACAATTTTTTTGAAAAAATGATATAAATTTAGAAAAAATACGAAAATTTTATTTTTGTACAAAATTAAAATTAAATTAAAAAAATACATCTGAACTTAAATTTATTGTAACAGTTAACGTAAATTTTCAAAATGGACCCCACCAACCAACTGACAATGTCCCAGCCGAGTGTAAATACTTCGTATACTCGCCTCAATTATGTCTGGGGATATTTGTGTAAGTTCTACGCGAATTCGTTCTTTTAAATCTTCTAAATTGTTCGGTTTGTTAAAATACACTTTCGATTTCAAATAACCCCACAAAAAAAGTCTAACGGAGTCAGGTCAGGAGCACGAGGTGGCCATTCTATGGCGCCTCTCCGTCCAATCCATTTATTGGGAAATATTTCGTCAAGATAGTGGCGAACCTCTACACCATAATGGGGAGGCGCCCCATCTTGTTGAAACCAAATATTTGGATGGGGTACATCACCATCCTCGTGATTTGGGAAAATAACAGCGAGCGCTGGAACCAGTTCAAATCTCAAAAATTCTAAATATTGCACAGCAGTCAAATTTCCTTCAAAAAAATATGGTCCTAAAATGCGTCGTCCAATCATTCCAACCCATACGTTAACTTTTCCTCTGCGCTGAGTATGACACGCTTGAGTCCAATGCGGATTGTTCTGCGACCAATATCTGCAATTATGGCGGTGAACAGATCCATTTAGGCAGAACGTAGCTTCATCTGGGAAGACGATGTTTTCCAAGAAATTTGGATTTTGGTCACAACGTAACATTACGTCTTCACAGAACTGGAGTCGACGATCTTCGTCATCCTCATGTAATTCCTGTACAAGTTGAATTTTGTAAGGATGATAGTGTTCTTTTTTAAATAAGTTGACGACAAATGAGTGAGCCACCTGATTGGCTAACGCAAGTTGTCCGGTGGAAACATGATGCCTTTCTTCTGCTTCTAGAAGCACATTTAATTTCACATCTTCTCCTACTTGAGGTCTACTTTGCCGTGGTCGATCTTTTACGGATCCAGTTTCGGTAAACTTTCCAAATAGTTTTGTCACCGTAGACCTGGTAATTGGAGGTCTATCAGGGTGTTCATGGTTAAACAATTCGCATGCTTCTGCATGCGTTCTTTGTCTGTCCCCATACCTAACCATAATTAAAATTTCGATTCTTTCTCGCTCAGATAAATGTGCCATTTTTTATATTAGCGAAAATGAACAATTTTTACGCAATATCTCAAAAATTGAACGTCAAAAATAGAAGTAAATAATTCAACAATGTTGTCGCCATAGAAACAATTTCAAACTAAAATTTTTGTACATAAATTGTATAAAAAGAAGCAAGAATGTCATAAAGAAATATCTTGCAAAAGAGTGCGTGTTTTTGTTTTTGTAAATTTTTTGCATAGTAACATGAGTACATGTGCTTTTGACGATCCGGTTTGTTCAAGAAGAATATTTAAGTCCTCACACAAGACAGAAGTGTGAAAAAAACTTACTTACAAGTTTTTTTCAGTCAATTTTGTAAGCTTAATTAGTTTTTGAAATCTTCAATTTTTGGGCGATAATTTTAATTTAGAAATGGGCTGTCACATCATGTCAATTTTTTAAATAAATTAAACTTCTTTGGCCCTTTTTTGTGAAACTATTTAATGTTAAATAAGATTTTTTAATAAGTAATTGGCCGATTGGGAAGACGAATTTCTTTTGACCTGGAGCGAATAACGCAGATTACTATTGATCGCAAAGCATTTCCACTCGGCTGGGACAGTGTCAGTTGATTGGTGGGGTCCATTTTGAAAATTTACGTTAACTGTTACAATAAATTTAAGTTCAGATGTATTTTTTTTAATTTAATTTAAATTTTGTACAAAAATAAAATTTTCGTATTTTTTTTCTAAATTTATATCATTTTTTCAAAAAAATTGTGATGCAACATGCCAATTGTTTTATATCACTATTTGGTGGATATAAAGATCTACCAAAAACGAGAAAAAAATAATATGGTTGCCATTTAAAGAAAGTGTTGATAACGTCATCACTCGAAAACCAATGACGTCATAGAAAAAAATTGTATGTCAAAAGATGGCGTTTTAAAAAAGAAAATTTACCTGTCCGAGCGTTTTTCCTAAAAATGTAAAATAATGCGGTTATAAGCTTGGTTCCAAACTTTATGACCACACTGTATATAATTTAAAAGAAATTATCGACCGTAATATATTGAATCAAATAAATTAAAAGCGGGCAAGCGGTCTGTCAATTAAAAAACTCATTTATTAAGTATCCCTATATTTCGCAACAACTTTGTTGCTTCTTCCGGAGATAAAAATGTAGAGTTGACAAAATAATAAAATTGACGTACAAGGACAATAAAATTGATATATATATATATAACATTTGATAAATTATTGGAGTTTTTCGGCTTTTTTTTTTGCCGAAAAACTCCAATAATTTATCAAATGTTATATGTAAAGAACGGCTAAGAAATTATCTAAACACTTATATATATATATATATATATATATATATATATATATATATATATATATATATATATATATATATATGAAGCGTTGTTCTTCGGGATATTTCGCCGCGTTTGGATGATTTCGTCCTGAGAAGGACAACTTTCTTCCTGACGTTTCGGTGACATCACTTTCACCTTTTTCTAGAGGATCTTCTCGTTGCAATGGTAACTTCAAGAGAGCGTTGATTTCCTGTGCCGCTCGTATTATATGGTCCCGTCGTAGTGGGGACGTGTGTCTGACTCCTCGTGATTGGTCCGTCGGTTGTTCTGTCGCTTTCGACTATTGGTCGATCGGTTTGCGTTCGGTCCGAGTTAGTATGACTGGGCTGTGGCAAGTTGTTCTCATTACGTCGCTTGTGTGTAATCTGCCTGTTGAGCAAGGCCGACTTCCATGTGTCAGGCAAACGCTGTCCGTCGTCACGTTTGTTCATACAGTTTTGCCGTTTCTCAATTTCTATTGCTTCTCTTATAATCCTGTACGTTAACCTTGTACTGCGTGCTATAGTTTTTGTACCGTCAAAATCGATTGTGTGTCCTGTATCCCCTGTATCCTGTGTCCACAGGAAATCAACGCTCTCTTGAAGTTACCATTGCAACGAGAAGATCCTCTAGAAAAAGGTGAAAGTGATGTCACCGAAACGTCAGGAAGAAAGTTGTCCTTCTCAGGACGAAATCATCCAAACGCGGCGAAATATCCCGAAGAACAACGCTTCAACAAACGACCGCGAAAACATTCGACGAAATATATATATATATATATATTGTAATAGGGCTAACCATGTATATGGAAGGTTTGGAACAAAAATATAGTGTTATATTTTAAATTGTTATTATAGAATAAGATTTTCATAGAACTGCATTTTTCACATGCCATATCAATTAAGTTAATACCACGTGTTTAATTTATCATATTTGCAACACTCCTTAATTTAATTTCTTGAAAAATTAACAATAAGCATAAATCAAAAATTCGAAATCAGTAGCAACCTAAAAATAGATCAACTTATGCCAGATCACAAAGATATGTTAGCAAACGCCAGTACCAATAACACATATAATCAATTTCTAGTAAAAGATAAGGAATATCAAAATTTTCTAGCAAATCACAATAAAGAAAATAATAATCTTATAACATTAATAATGGGGAGGAATGAAATATATTTTAACATTTTTACAACCGAAGATCTACATTACACTTATGCAACTAACAACACACAAAGGAATCATTTTCATTTTGGAAACTCAAGATCAAGTTTACAATACTCTTTCTTATACACTGACGATCTTAACATAATAAACAACTCTAGCACATATAAATATTTAGACACTAACGATTTCCTTTACGATATGCATAACACCGAAATCAATACCAATTTACATACTCACACAAAAAGTATAACTATACACATACTCATTATCAAAAACATGCATATCACCTTAGGCAGAGGTAATATGATCCATACATATAATCATAACAATATTAACATACCTAAGGTGCGTCGACGGAAAATTAACATTTAATTATGGATAAAGAATCTCGGTGTTCTAAAAGTATAAAGACGTTCCAAGCAAAGATGGGGAGATGATTATTTATTAATGACTGAAAACTAAACTAAATATACAAATATTAATAAACAAAGAGATGCTAAAGAAAATTTAATAAAGAAAAAGAACATTACCAGACAGAGAGAACTGTAGTATAGTAAATGAGACCAATAATTATATTAATAAAAAGAAACCAAAACATAACTGGAGCTATGAGATTAACAACTATCAAACAAATTATAAAGATATAATATTCTGAGACTACAACAATAACATATTTATAATGGTATAAATAAACCTAAGAAAGAACCATTATTTATATGATCTTATATAAATAAATATAAAATGATTAATGGAGAAAATAAACATTTATGAATATGAAAAAGGTTAAATAATATGATTGAATCAATGTATAATGTAAGACAAAGGTATAATAAATAAATATAGGGTTGATGAACAGTTCATTGATAGGACAAGGATTAGATATATAAAGGTAGAAAGAATTAATATATAACATGGGGAGATATAGAATTAAAATGATAAAATAATTTATTATGATGTTATATGAATATGTATTATGAAATATTAAAATATATAGACACAAATGTCTTATTATAGGGGAGTTGTGTATATTAACAAGGAATGGAATTTAATAAAGATTAGTGAAGGATTTGAAAAGAAAAGATATGCATTTATAAAGAAAGTATTTATTAATTAAGCAAAGGCTTGCATCTATAAGAATATAAAACAACGATTACTTGTAACAAATTATAAAGATTTTTAAACATGTAAAATCAACATGAGATTAAATAAAATAACCCCAAGCAAAACAACTATATCAAACAGAATATTTTATATTAACTAGCACCAGAATAAATAACCAAACTTAGAACTCAGAAAACAGCCCAGTAATACAATGTTATAGACCAAAACATCTTACAAAATATAAAAATTATTATAACAGAATAAATATACAAAGAAACTCAATTGATTACAAAGGAATAAACACATATTAATAAAATACTAAAACTATGATAAATATTTACATTTAACAAGGTAGTTACCAGTCTTTAAAAAAAATACAACGAAACGAAAATTTATATAAGAGGAAAATTATTAAGACGTTAAATAAATAAATATTACCTTAATACGAATTTAGAGTTAATAGAAAGACACATTAAACTAAGACATGCACAGAGACAGTATAAGAAGTATATACTAATATTATATTGATTAAATTTCTACTAATCAACATATCATGTTTTTAATTCTTTAATTTCTTGTTATTTATGCTTCTAAGACCTTTGAGTGGTATAATAAAGAAGTCTTCTTGTTGCCACATATCGGCCTTCTTTATTATGGGGAATTGTAATAGGGCTAACCATGTATATGGAAGGTTTGGAACAAAAATATAGTGTTATATTTTAAATTGTTATTATAGAATAAGATTTTCATAGAACTGCATTTTTCACATGCCATATCAATTAAGTTAATACCACGTGTTTAATTTATCATATTTGCAACACTCCTTAATTTAATTTCTTGTAATCATTAACTTCAGTCATTTTCTTTTACTTTTTATTCTCACCGAAGATATTTAACTTGATTGATTGGATTTATATGTCATCTATTATGATCATAATTTATTTGTAATGTTAAACGTTAGGGTGTAGTGATGTATTATAATCTGAGGAGAGGGTTGCCAAGACAAAATGGATAGATAAACAACATTGAATTTAAGGTGCCTGGAGTTTGAAAAAAAAAGAGGAATTATTGATATTTTTGGCAGGACACGTCGTTTTTTTTGAAAAATTTATAAAAGTGTGTTCCTGAAATCAAGAGATAAATAGAAAACGAACTAGCTTATTCTCACTGAAGCATGTTACATAAGTTTTTAAACCTACATACATTATTTTAGGAAAATTATCTGACCGCAGACCTGCCGAAGCCATTGTTAACGAATTACTTTATCTGAAGGAACGCTAAACCCACCTGGAACGATCCCAGTTCACCTATCCTACTTGTGCCGATAACCTGTATACCGAAGACCAACTTCCAAAGAACATCCAGAATTCTCCGCATCAACCCATTTGAGTACTCATTGATTTATTTCTTTTAAAAAAACATTTGAAACTTCAACTGCTTCCATTCAAAAAGATAACGTTAATATTTTATATTAATACTTATAATATTAGTTTTTAAATTTATATAATGTTTTAAGTGGAAAAATACAGTTCTTTTCAACTTGAATTTGTCACACATGTTATAGAGATTTTGTTTTTAATAATTTATGTCATTGTAATTATCCTTTCATATAAAATTCATATCAAATTAAACGGGTGATATCTAATATTTATCCACTTGTTTTATTCTCTATCAGATACCGAACTCGCATTTACTTTTCACTCGGCACTTCTAAATTGAGTTAGCCGGTATAGCAATTAAAGAACCTATCATAAATTTTGTACTAAGATTAGCCTTTGGTAATAATATCCTTTTATTTTTTTAATAAAAAAATTACAAAGTATCACTTGTGACAACTGTCATCTTTGACATCTGCTTTGATTGATATTAATACTTTAAATTTTCTAGGTCTGGTATTTATTATTAGACTATTATACGTTTTATATTATTTGATTATTATCACTTTTGGTATATATTAATTGGCGCCACAACGTCAGGGCCATAATTAGACGTGTCTGGTAGAGGATAGCATTATAATAACTTGAGAGATTGAACTGGAAAGGACTGTATTTTAAATACTTTATTATTAAGATATATGAAGTTGATTGTGTTTGTGAACCTGTATTTTTGTTCGTGGTCTTTATATGTACTTGGAAGGCTTTAATACTCAGGAGCAGGAATTTGTAAGTTTATTTTTACTAAGGGTAATATTCTAAATAATTAACAGTGTAAAAATAAATTAGAAAGATCAAAACAAATACATTTTCAATACAGAACAATTGAGTAACAGAATATCAATTTACAAACATAATACGAATACCAAAAGTCTAAATATTTACAAAAAGTATAATAACAAAATGGATAAATGCACCAGGAGTAAATCGAGGGAAAATAGTGAAAGTAGAGAGAGAGAAACAGATCAGGGTGATACTTCCACCATCACGGTACAATCGGATGTTCCAAAAGAAGAGATGCTCTTGGATACCAACACTTTCACGGCTCTACTAACAAATTTAAAACAATTCATGACGGAAAATAACGAAAAATTAGATGCTAATAACAAAATATTAGAAACAAACTTAAAACAAATCATAGTAGATAACAACAAGAATTTAGAAACTAATTTAACTCAAAAAATAGAAACAAATAACGAAAAATTAAATAAAAAACTAGACCAACTTAGGCAGGATAAAGAAGAAATTAAAGGGGAAATAAAAGGATTAAAAGATAGCCAGACGAAGATGGAAGAAAGGATTATACAAAAAATAGACGCATTTAATGGAAATTTAATAATATATTTAACACAAAAAGGAGATACTTTTAATGAAAAATTAACAATAAGCATAAATCAAAAATTCGAAATCAGTAGCAACCTAAAAATAGATCAACTTATGCCAGATCACAAAGATATGTTAGCAAACGCCAGTACCAATAACACATATAATCAATTTCTAGTAAAAGATAAGGAATATCAAAATTTTCTAGCAAATCACAATAAAGAAAATAATAATCTTATAACATTAATAATGGGGAGGAATGAAATATATTTTAACATTTTTACAACCGAAGATCTACATTACACTTATGCAACTAACAACACACAAAGGAATCATTTTCATTTTGGAAACTCAAGATCAAGTTTACAATACTCTTTCTTATACACTGACGATCTTAACATAATAAACAACTCTAGCACATATAAATATTTAGACACTAACGATTTCCTTTACGATATGCATAACACCGAAATCAATACCAATTTACATACTCACACAAAAAGTATAACTATACACATACTCATTATCAAAAACATGCATATCACCTTAGGCAGAGGTAATATGATCCATACATATAATCATAACAATATTAACATACCTAAGGTGCGTCGACGGAAAATTAACATTTAATTATGGATAAAGAATCTCGGTGTTCTAAAAGTATAAAGACGTTCCAAGCAAAGATGGGGAGATGATTATTTATTAATGACTGAAAACTAAACTAAATATACAAATATTAATAAACAAAGAGATGCTAAAGAAAATTTAATAAAGAAAAAGAACATTACCAGACAGAGAGAACTGTAGTATAGTAAATGAGACCAATAATTATATTAATAAAAAGAAACCAAAACATAACTGGAGCTATGAGATTAACAACTATCAAACAAATTATAAAGATATAATATTCTGAGACTACAACAATAACATATTTATAATGGTATAAATAAACCTAAGAAAGAACCATTATTTATATGATCTTATATAAATAAATATAAAATGATTAATGGAGAAAATAAACATTTATGAATATGAAAAAGGTTAAATAATATGATTGAATCAATGTATAATGTAAGACAAAGGTATAATAAATAAATATAGGGTTGATGAACAGTTCATTGATAGGACAAGGATTAGATATATAAAGGTAGAAAGAATTAATATATAACATGGGGAGATATAGAATTAAAATGATAAAATAATTTATTATGATATTATATGAATATGTATTATGAAATATTAAAATATATAGACACAAATGTCTTATTATAGGGGAGTTGTGTATATTAACAAGGAATGGAATTTAATAAAGATTAGTGAAGGATTTGAAAAGAAAAGATATGCATTTATAAAGAAAGTATTTATTAATTAAGCAAAGGCTTGCATCTATAAGAATATAAAACAACGATTACTTGTAACAAATTATAAAGATTTTTAAACATGTAAAATCAACATGAGATTAAATAAAATAACCCCAAGCAAAACAACTATATCAAACAGAATATTTTATATTAACTAGCACCAGAATAAATAACCAAACTTAGAACTCAGAAAACAGCCCAGTAATACAATGTTATAGTCCAAAACATCTTACAAAATATAAAAATTATTATAACAGAATAAATATACAAAGAAACTCAATTGATTACAAAGGAATAAACACATATTAATAAAATACTAAAACTATGATAAATATTTACATTTAACAAGGTAGTTACCAGTCTTTAAAAAAAATACAACGAAACGAAAATTTATATAAGAGGAAAATTATTAAGACGTTAAATAAATAAATATTACCTTAATACGAATTTAGAGTTAATAGAAAGACACATTAAACTAAGACATGCACAGAGACAGTATAAGAAGTATATACTAATATTATATTGATTAAATTTCTACTAATCAACATATCATGTTTTTAATTCTTTAATTTCTTGTTATTTATGCTTCTAAGACCTTTGAGTGGTATAATAAAGAAGTCTTCTTGTTGCCACATATCGGCCTTCTTTATTATGGGGAATTGTAATAGGGCTAACCATGTATATGGAAGGTTTGGAACAAAAATATAGTGTTATATTTTAAATTGTTATTATAGAATAAGATTTTCATAGAACTGCATTTTTCACATGCCATATCAATTAAGTTAATACCACGTGTTTAATTTATCATATTTGCAACACTCCTTAATTTAATTTCTTGTAATCATTAACTTCAGTCATTTTCTTTTACTTTTTATTCTCACCGAAGATATTTAACTTGATTGATTGGATTTATATGTCATCTATTATGATCATAATTTATTTGTAATGTTAAACGTTAGGGTGTAGTGATGTATTATAATCTGAGGAGAGGGTTGCCAAGACAAAATGGATAGATAAACAACATTGAATTTAAGGTGCCTGGAGTTTGAAAAAAAAAGAGGAATTATTGATATTTTTGGCAGGACACGTCGTTTTTTTTGAAAAATTTATAAAAGTGTGTTCCTGAAATCAAGAGATAAATAGAAAACGAACTAGCTTATTCTCACTGAAGCATGTTACATAAGTTTTTAAACCTACATACATTATTTTAGGAAAATTATCTGACCACAGACCTGCCGAAGCCATTGTTAACGAATTACTTTATCTGAAGGAACGCTAAACCCACCTGGAACGATCCCAGTTCACCTATCCTACTTGTGCCGATAACCTGTATACCGAAGACCAACTTCCAAAGAACATCCAGAATTCTCCGCATCAACCCATTTGAGTACTCATTGATTTATTTCTTTTAAAAAAACATTTGAAACTTCAACTGCTTCCATTCAAAAAGATAACGTTAATATTTTATATTAATACTTATAATATTAGTTTTTAAATTTATATAATGTTTTAAGTGGAAAAATACAGTTCTTTTCAACTTGAATTTGTCACACATGTTATAGAGATTTTGTTTTTAATAATTTATGTCATTGTAATTATCCTTTCATATAAAATTCATATCAAATTAAACGGGTGATATCTAATATTTATCCACTTGTTTTATTCTCTATCAGATACCGAACTCGCATTTACTTTTCACTCGGCACTTCTAAATTGAGTTAGCCGGTATAGCAATTAAAGAACCTATCATAAATTTTGTACTAAGATTAGCCTTTGGTAATAATATCCTTTTATTTTTTTAATAAAAAAATTACAAAGTATCACTTGTGACAACTGTCATCTTTGACATCTGCTTTGATTGATATTAATACTTTAAATTTTCTAGGTCTGGTATTTATTATTAGACTATTATACGTTTTATATTATTTGATTATTATCTCTTTTGGTTAATTAATATATATATATATATATAATAACTTCGTGACCTTGGTATGATATGGTAAACCTAATCAGTAGGCGATTAAAGGTCTGTATATTACTTCAAAATATATGTATTTAAAAAACTCTACATGTTTCGGCTGTATACGCCTTTTTCAAGAGAATACAAAATATGAATGACAGGATATAAATGTCAAGCAATTAAGTTGCTATGGTTTAAATTATTCAAAGATACATTCAAGTAATAATAATAAATCATGCCTTAGTATTCCAAAAACTAGATAACAAGGTGTGAAAATATGTGTTGTTCGCTGCTAGCAATTTGTGTCTCCTTCTGGGTATGAACTTGTGTGTTGGTTGCTACTGGCAGCTTGCGTCTCTCTAAGGGTGTGTGGTTTTGTGTGAGAGCGTAAGTGTAGGGTTCTGTATGTCGGTGCGTTCGTGCGTGTGTTTAGTGATCGGTCGCATGAATTTAGCTATCTCGTCGCCGCGCAATGCACACGCCACTAGGACCGGTCCTGGGCGACAACCTGGCTAGGCTGCCGTTAACAGCACACACACGTTCGACGTGTGTGCTATGCCCCCGCTTCGGCGGAAAACGTTAAGATGGCATAAGTGTGACCATCGTCGACCGAGGTAGCCACTAAGAGTGTTCCCTTAGTTGCGATGAGCAACCCCGTACAGGGTGCGCTTCGCCTGTCTGCGCCTTGCCTCGTTGGGGCGGGGGTCAGACCGTCGAAGTACTGCACGGAATTGTAAAGAAGTTGTCGGGAAAGGGTTGGCGGCCCTACGCAACGGCTGGTTATCCGACCTCTCTAAATTCATGCGACCGATCACTAAACACACGCACGAACGCACCGACATACAGAACCCTACACTTACGCTCTCACACAAAACCACACACCCTTAGAGAGACGCAAGCTGCCAGTAGCAACCAACACACAAGTTCATACCCAGAAGGAGACACAAATTGCTAGCAGCGAACAACACATATTTTCACACCTTGTTATCTAGTTTTTGGAATACTAAGGCATGATTTATTATTATTACTTGAATGTATCTTTGAATAATTTAAACCATAGCAACTTAATTGCTTGACATTTATATCCTGTCATTCATATTTTGTATTCTCTTGAAAAAGGCGTAGACAGCCGAAACATGTAGAGTTTTTTAAATACATATATTTTGAAGTAATATACAGACCTTTAATCGCCTACTGATTAGGTTTACTATATATATATATATATATATGGTTCTTTTTAATAGAAATAAAACATTAATTCTTTTATTATTATTTTTTTCTCGAAAACGGTTCATTTTATCGACAATGAACAAGAGTACCTTTTCTTTAGCTTAATGTTCAAGGTATCCAAATTAGTTTTTTTTAACTCCTTATCATACAGGGTGTTAAAAATGTAAGTATTAAAATGTACAACCTAGTCCGCCCCTGGTAAACTAAACAAGCTAATTTAAATTTAAGGGCAGTATTTTAAGAGGTCCTTACTACTGTTTATCATATTAAATTTTCATTAAATTATAATAAGTAGTTTAAAAGTTATTCAAGAAAAATTGGATTTCCAGTGGCGTCCTTTAGGAGGCCGTATCTTCGTAGGGAGGGCCGCTAGGAAAAAAATTATGGGAACTTGTCATCTTATTTTTTAATGTTCTATCTGAATCCGAGAGATTTCCCACATTTTCCCGGACACATTGTATATCTGGTGTCTCACAAGGTTGCAAGAAAACGTAAAGAAATAAAATAGGAAAAGTTAAATAGTTCTTTTAGTAATTGTGTGAATTTAACTAATTAATCATCAATTAAAAATTCAAAACTATTATTACGTGAAGCCTTAAACCTTAATTTAATACAAAAATTATCTTAGAATAAATTTTTATAACGATAAAAAAACGTCTGTGAACTATTATTTAAAAGAAAAACTATATAAGAAGAATTTCTTATAACGATGAAACGTTCGTGAATTTATTTTATAAATGATTAAGTAACAAAAGTATGAGCAATAATTATCTGACTAAATATACGATAATCAAATAAATTCTTTTACAAAATTACGCGTACCACGTAACAAAAAAAATATTTTAAGGGAATTTCCTAATACATACAGATTGACTGAAGTTACGGTGGAAAGTGCGAAGCGTATTACACACTCTAGCGCACCCATATTTACACGTACATGTGTGACCGTAGGCCTAGTTTAGTTACAATAGTGGGGATACATTCGTCAGCTTTGGTATCTACTTTTTTAATTGATGTATGTATGCGTTAACATTGAACTGAAACAAAACTCTGTAAAAATTGTAACTAAAATAAAATTATTAATAAAAATTAAATAAAATTCTTATAAAAAAAAAACGAAACAAAATTTTACATGAAATGTACGCATTAACGCAACCTTCTGTACGAAATTTATTTTCAATCTTATGGATAGCTGACACAGGGAGGCGGGTGGTTTTTGTATGTTGCTACAAATAAATTTTGCACGGCTTTATATGAATTATCCATGGCATTCCAAAATATAATTTGTATTTTTTCTTCGACAGTGAAAGGCATTTTATTTTAGTTTTTCGTGAGAGTTTGCTCAGTCACAATATCGCACGTATCGAGATGCGAACAAAGAATGTCATCCACGCTCTCCGCATGCCCCACTACATGAGTAAAAGCCATCCCTACCAGTATCCTTGAAAATTGTTATACATATACGTATATGTATATGTGTGTGAATTTGAAGCTAAATATCTACTTTTAACTATGCCAATCTGTATAGAAATTAAACTAAAATATTTATATGCTGTTTAAATTAGCATTAGAATTTCGGAATCATAATTATAACGAATAAAATTATCTGCGAAGATTTCAAATTCACTTCATTATATTGAAAAAAAAGGTCTCGAACAAAATACCTTCGGCCATAAGTCGACTCAGATAATGCACAAAAACGATGTCTTGATATCGATGACAGGGCAAGAACAAGATGGTCTTGATTTTCTAACCTTGTTGAAAACTTGGTTTAACGGATTTTCTTCCCGTTCTCGAAATATTTTAAATCCCAACTATGGGCAAACAAAGGAAAGCTCTAATACGTCTAATTTGCCTCAGGCAGAAGACGACCAAATTCTCGTTACAGCAACTAGCTTCCTATTTAAATTTCCCACACAGCGCTCTAATTGAATCCACCAACAAGCGTTAATTTTTCAAAGTACTAGAGCAGGTGTGTATCTTATTTCGGTTAACGGGGTACCAAGATATATACCGATCTTACTGACTCGACCATACCAAACCAAAGTGACCGTCAAAATCGAAGCCAAGCGGGGATATCGACTTCAATGCTCACAATGCATTCGGAGAGGGGCGCGCCAATAATTACAGAAAAATATTACGTACTTAGTTAATTCAAATGGAAATTCAAATACAGGGCGGTATAAACTAAGCGTATAAATAAAATGTAATAAATTGAGTAAATTATTTATTCAGTGTGCTTGTACGAGGTAATATCAACGAATTACCAGAATTGTGTCGGTGTCCGGGTAAACGAGGAGATATCACGTAATTGGTAATTGTAATTGTGAATGGTAGTTGTTACATCTATGGGTACGCAGTGACTTTCGCTTATCATTGTTAGGAAGTGGGCGACAGTAACAGTACCCAGTCAGAAGTTATAACCCTTTACGTGTAGACGTGTACCATAGGTTTGGCAGAATGTCGCAATTTGAGCGAAGGTATAACACTAAATTCACGTATCAGTTAGGCACCAGAAACGTCACAGACTTTGTAACAAGTGCATGAGGATGAAGTTTTGAGGAAATTCGCTGTGTGGCAATCATATCATGTCTCTCCGGATGTTCACTTTCTGTAAAGCGTGAAGAATTTTGCCTAAGCGAAACATGATTTTGATGTGGCATCTCGGCGCAAATTCCGCATTCCATCTAAAATATGGAACATATCTACACGTGGCTAGCGACAACTTCTGACTGAGTAATGTTACGGTCACCCATTTGTCAATAAGGGCGGTGAAAATTACCGGCGTAGTTCAGGGAGTTCTTTGATATTATCACAGTTCGTTGTATATTTTTCACGAATAAATAAGTGATTTATGTATTTAACTGTATTCTATTTAATTTGTAGAAATTTTGGCATATGTTCAATGAGGACTTATTTCACGCAAACTTACATGGATATAAGCTTCAACTTTCCATACGAGGGTTTGGTTACTTCGCAAAAACTGCTAAACTCTTTTTCTCTAGCAATGAATTAAGTCGCACATTTTACGACTTCATTAATAGAATTGAGCAAGTATACTTGGTTGAAGTTAATAACGTACCAGACGGACTAGAATACTTGCCAGATTATATCCAATCTCTTTCTAATATTGTCCAACAACTAGATGATGTAACAGAGTATGAATTAGGGATTTTACAACGAGCCACGATATTGGTAATTAAGTTGTTTCCACATTTGGCCAGTGGTAACTATAATGTAGTAGTAAATTCGACATATGTAGCATACAATCATGTTCGAACTTCCAAAAAGGTTTTATCTAAGCAATACCTGCTAAATGTTATGAGAGAAGGAATAATCTGCAGCTGTTCCCAAGCGATTGTAAATACCGATGTTGAATATGATAAAAATATAACTACTTACAAACATTACTTACCATTCTGGCAGAATTTGATTAATAAGGATAAAGGGTTTTTAATATTAAATATAGACGATGAAACAGCTGCGGAAATTCAAACAGAAATTTTCTATGAGTTCATGGCCACATTGTTTTATTTAATAGATAGATTGAATCTTAACACATGTGTAGTCGAAAATTTTTCAGAATTAAGCGATCCAAAAGTTACATTACAAGCAGTAAAAGTAAACGATTTTAATATTTTTGTTAACGCAGTGGACTTTTATGTTGACATCTTACAAACTGTAAATAAAACTATGTTCAAAAAATGGATACAAAAATTTCTAAATACAGTGATGGTAAAATTGAAGAAACATCCATTGGTGAGCGGATTTTATAAGTTGCTTGCTATTTGTTTGAAAATATGCAATGATATAAATTACTTTGATGAAAAAAGATTGAGTAAAGAAGACACTAAATTATGCTATGAAACCGTTACAAAACTAGTACATGACATTGTCTTAAAAGTAAAATTATACAAGGACGATTTAAAAATAGCTTGCATTCAAGTTATTTTATCCACTCCCGTGTCAATTATTTCTAATTTATTATTAAACGTGGCACCTGTAATGGTTTCACTGTTTACAATAGGTAGAAGCAACTTAAGTCTCGCCGAATTAGGCGTAGACGCCTTGGAATGTTGGTGTAAAGAAATAAAGCAAGCTGACTTCGATCAATTTCTGAAACTAGTATTGCCGTGTTTAGATACTTTTTTGTCCAGTAAATCCATAAGCGAAAAATTTGATTCGCAAACGCTTAAAGTGCGGAAAACGCGTCAAGCAATGTCTCGAAAAAAGATCGTTGCTTTAACTGATGGCGATTTGTTTAAAGTTCAAAAAAGGATACTATCATTCATTGGTGGATTAAGTAGTGACATGTGTAGATTAATAATTGAAGGCAATGACATGGTAGGCGACAGCGTGAACTATAGTAGAAGTTTACATCTTGACCTAGATTTGATGTTCAAACATGCGAAAGTCGTCCTATATCTTGAAAAACTTATACCGAGGATAATTGATTTATCGTTATATTGCAGTGAGCGCAAATTAAGAATTAATGCTTGTGAGGTACTACACGCCATGACACTGGTTTTTTTAGGCAAATGTAAGTTCTTAAGTTTACTAAAATTATTTCATATAATTTGTGCTGTCTTTCCATTTTGTATTTTATAGCGAAGCAAATGACTAATGATTCTGCAAAAGATTTACATGGCATCTTGAGAAAAATAGCTGATGCTTTACTAATATTAGGATGTGATTCAGATACTACGGTTCAGAACATAATACGCCCACTAATGTTGCAAATGATGCATTGGTATTCTAGTGACTTATTGAAAGGGCATTCTAATCAAGCAATTATTATAGAAACTGTGTTGGTAAGTTAATTAACCATTTCATTTTTAGTTGTAGAATACAAGACTAAAACTTATTCTATTATTTGAACATTACTCTTGATGTATATGGTTCGCTCAACTAAATTCAACCTGAAGTTTATTTTAGCTATAAATTCGTATGTCGTAACTTTACTTGCAAGTTACTGTCCAAATTTTGTACTCGTATACTGCGCAGTTAAAAAAAATAATTAGCATGAGGGCGGCTTGATTAATTAACGCGATCATACAGAAACAGGAATAAGTTAAATAAACTTTATTTTTCCATATAATATCCTCTTAATTCGATACATTTAGTCCATCTGTGTTCAAGCTTCATTCCGCCTCAAAAGTGATTTTCTTCTAACCCTGCAAAATAATTGTCCATTGTTGAAGTTAGCTCTTCATTTGTGCAGATTTTTTGCATCCAAGAAAATCTTTTAATTTAGGAAGTAGATGTAAGTTAGATGATGCTAGGTCTGGCGAATATGGAAGAGTGCGGTACTTCTACCCTTAACTCTTCCGCTGCTATTGACGACTATTGGCGTCCCAATTATTCCGTGTTCTCAGTGCTAAGGACGCCTTTTTTCGCTTTTACCGTTGACGTCAGTTGTTTCATCGAATAGCGTGCGTGTTTATTCAGTTTTGCAATCGTTTCAAATCGTATATCGCCGTCGGCTCGGTTGGTGGAAACTACGCAGGGATTGGCCGATTGTAATAACTAGTAGGAAAACTAGCAGCTTTAATTGAAATTTTGCGTTGATTTTTATTCATAACTGTCGTTTTCTGCTTTTATAGGATATACAGATTATGTATGTTATTTTGTTTGTGATAAATATGTGTTGATCAACCTGATTGACAAAAATAATTTCACGGACTTGCATGTAAAAACTGCAAAGTGTAAAGCCGCGGTTAGTATGCAAGAAAAATAGCGCGCAAGAAAAATTGTATGCAATGAAAATTGCAAACTGTAAAGCGGTTAAAAAAAACAGGTTGAGGTTGCTCGGAGAGATAGTAGCAGCGAAAGATTTAATTCTTTATGCAGCAACCGTACTGGACTGCACAGGTGCATTATCATGGTGAAATAGCACTTTCTTCTGAGTTATTACTGGACGCTTTTCAACGATAACTGTCTTTAAACGACCTAGAAGATTTGCGTAAAATTCGCCGTTTACGGTCTTGCCCTTTTGAAGATAGTCTATCCACAATATTCTTTTTGCATCCCAAAATACTGATGCCATTACTTTCCGGTCGATAAAACTGACTTGACCTTCTTTGGAGTTGGTTTTCCATATTTAGTGCATTTTACTTTACACGAAGAACTTGATATGAGAAAACTTTCGGCACCCATCTTGCCGAAAGCTTTCTGATATCAGATTCTTCGTGCAAAATATAAAACAACCGTTCCATTGAAATGCCTACTGCCTCTGCTATTTTTGACATTTTCAATCGTCGGTCACTTGCACCTTTCTAGACTGGTAGCCGTTTTCGGTCAGGCACTGCAGGGATCATCTTCTAAGCTGCTTCTGTCACGCTTAAATTAATTTCCCCATTTTTTGACAGTTGTATACGAGGGAAAACCCCAGTGTATCGCGCATATCATCATGGATTTCGGTAAAGGAAATGGCTTTCTTTAAAAGACACTTAATCACTTCACGATGTTCAAAATGACCCAATTCCACTTAATTAGTAGCAGGGTAAAATTATCAAAATTGCCTACGAAACTGTCACAAATTTATCAAACTCTATCAGTAAACTGACAAGGCATCAGTTGTCAAAATGTGATTTTTTTTTATTTCGCGGCCTGCTCTAGGCGATCGCACGAATAAATCAACCAGCCCTCGTATATTCCTTCTTTCATAAGTTAATTACATACAAAAATACAATTACGATTATTAATACTACTACCGTTATAAATTTTCTTTTTATTGCTTTAATTTAATTTCAATTGAAGTCGTTTCAGTTGTTTAAAAAAAGATAAAGAAAAAATGTTTAGGATTGTATATACGAGGGAAGATCAGTAAGTACCCGTGTTTGAAAACAGGTGGCGCTGCTGAGGGAAGTTGGCATTACCGTCGTGTACTACCATCTGTCAGACAACACCATAATAAATTTCAGACTGATTCATAGGTTAGTTTTTATTTGGCAGCCAGTTGTATCACACGTGTTTCGTGTTTCTCGATAAAATGGAAAAAGAGCAATATCGATCCGTAATTCGCTTTTTATTTTTGGATGGAAAAACATGCGAAGAAATAAAAGCGAAGTTGGATGCTGTCTATGGGGACCCTTCACCATCTTTGACAACCGTAAGATATTGGTTCAACGAATTTAAACGTGGTCGTACATCTGTTTTTGATGAGGAGCGCCCAGGCCGCCCGGCGGACGTGGTTACCGAGGAAATCGTTGAAAAGGTCCACGACATGATTCTCGCTGATCGCCGAACGAAAGTGCGCGAAGTAGCAGAGGCCGTAGGCGTGTCGTACGGAACGGCAATTAATATTTTACATGATAAGTTATCGGTGAGAAAGGTGTCGGCCCGATGGGTGCCGCGATTGCTTACGGTGGACAACAAGCGGATACGGTTGTCAATGTCGAAGCAGTGTTTGGACCTGTTTAAGAGAAATTCGCAGGAGTTTTTGCGTCGAGTCGTCACCGTTGATGAAACCTGGATCCATTATTATACGCCAGAGTCCAAGCGACAGTCAAAACAATGGATTTTTCGGGATGAATCTGCTCCGAAGAAGGCAAAGACGGTCCCATCGGCCGGAAAGGTCATGGCCACGATTTTTTGGGATTCCAACGGAATAATCCTCATGGACTTTTTGCAGAAAGGAAGAACGGTCACGGGGCAGTACTACAGTGAATTATTGGACCGATTCGATATAAAATTGAAGGAGACACGGCCCCATTTGGCTAAGAAAAAAGTGCTGTTTCACCACGATAATGCACCAGCACATTCATCCAGAATTGTCGCGGCAAAGTTGCATGAACTGCACTACGAATTGCTGCCGCACCCACCGTACTCGCCTGACTTGGCTCCCTGCGACTTCTTTCTGTTCCCCAACACGAAAACGTGGCTCGGGGGAAAAAGATTCAGCTCAAACGAGGAGGTTATCGTCGAGACAGAAGCGTATTTTGCAGAGTTTGACAAAATGGCAGAAACGTTGGGAAAAGTGTATTGTACTAAAAGGTGATTACGTTGAAAAATAAATAAAAAATTTGTGAAACACTTGCGTCTTCTTTCCTAACACGAGTATTTATTGATCCACCCTCGTATACATTTCTGGATACTCGGTGACATAATAATAAAACAAGCGTGAGTTTTTCTTTTTTACTACTTACCGAAATAAAATATGCTAACGCGACAAAATTTAATATAACATACTGTAATATCTCCGAATCTTATTAATTTTTGCATGCTAAATTCTAATATTTTAAACACGTTTTAGAGATACATATTTAGAAGTGAACTTTGTTCGTACGGTCAATTTGTGATTGGTTTCGTATAGATTTGTAAAACGTATGCATTAACCCTAGGATACATAAACCGGGCCTCTCATCCTTGGAGTAATACGAGGTGCTTCTCAGAAATTCCCTGAATGTGAAGAAAAAACAAGAAATCGTTCTTACAACTTATTCACTACCATCTCCTTCAAAGTACTCTCCTTCCGCATGTATATACCGGTCCCAGCGACTTGTCCTTGAGTGAAAGCAGTAGTGGAAGTCTTCGCGTGTTAGCGTGTTCAACACTGCCTGCGATTTGGTCTAGATCTTCTCAATTGTCTCAAAACGCCCCTTGAGCTTCAGCTTCAATTTAGAAAACAGGAAGAAGTCACAAGGGGCAAGGTATAGGGAGTGAGGAGGGTGGGGTGGTACTACTATCTTCGTTGAGGCTAGAAACTGACGCTCAAGTGATGTGTGTGTTGGTACATTGTCGAGGTGTGGGATCCACGAATTGATGCACCACTTAGGCCGCTTAAGTCAAATGTTTCTCTTGGCCGAAGAACATCGTAATCAAATCGTCCATTAACTGTTTCACCTAGTGACAGAAATTCTTTGTGCGTGATGCCATCAGCGTCAAAAAGTAAATTAACATTGACTTGACAGTGCTTCGAACTAGCCGTGCTTTCTTCAGGCGTGGTGACATGGTGTCTTCCACTGCGATGACTGCTGCTTTGTTTCGGAATCATACTGGTACACCCATGATTCGTCGCCAGTAACGATTCTGGTACTGAAGTTCGAATCCCTTTCAAAAGTTTCTTTCAGCTCTGTGCGCACATGAACACAGTGCCGTTTTTGTTCAATACTGAGTAACCCTGGCACAAATTTCGCAGCAATACATTTTATATCGAGGGTACTAAAAAAATTGGAAAATCTCTGGCTTAAATATATTGGATTACAAGGTAGCTACGAGGTGCTACCTAGAAATTTCCGAAATTTGAATGTGGCGAAGGGATGCTAGTACAGCTCAATCGCGCAGTAAGTGTGAGCTACGTCTATACTAAATCACTCTGTCAAACGGAACTTTGCTAGGTTGTGACAAACAGTTTTTGTGTTTGTATTTGCTGAGTTGTGTTTAAGTTATTCTGTGACACTATAATGTCTCATGTGAAAGAACAAATAACATGCATCAAATTCTGCTTCAAACTTGGTAAAACGGTGGCGGAAACTCTGAAAATGCTTAAGCAAATGTTTGGTGAGGATACTTTAGGCCAAACGCAAACTTATGAATAGTACAATCGTTTTAAAAATGAACATGTGTCGGTTGATGATGATGAGCGTTCCGGTCGTCTATCGACGGAGAACTATCCACAAAATATATGAAAAGTGCATGATGCTGTCCTGCAAGACCGTAGGAGAACAAACTATTGCATTTGTAACATTGTCGTATGATATTTGTCAGTGTATTCTGTCCGGTGAACTCAACATGCGGTATATTGCTGCCAACCTTGTGTCAAAGTTACTCCCCATTGAACAAAAACGGCACCGTGTTCATCTGTGCACAGAGCTGAAAGAAACTGCCGAAAGGGATGCGAACTTCAGTACCAGAATCGTTACTGACGACGAATCATGAGTGTACGGGTATGATCTCGAACCAAAGCAGCAGTTATTATAGTGGAAGACGCCATCGTCACTACGACTGAAGAAAGCACGTCAAGTCAATGTTGATTTGCCTCTTTGACGCCGGTGGCATCGTGCACGGAGAATTTCTCCCGCCAGGTGAAGAAACAGTTAATACACGATTTTGTTGCGATGTTCTTCGACGACTAAGAAAAGACATTCGATGTAAGCGCCCAGCCAAGGGACGCAACAATTCGTGGATCCTACACCAGGACAATGCACCAACCCACACGTTATTTGTTGTGCGTGAGTTTCAAGCCTCAACCAAGATGACAGTACTACCCCACCCTCTCCACTCCCCAGATCTCACTCCTTGTGACTTCTTCCTGTTTCCGAAGTTGAAATTGAAGCTCAAGCGGTGCGTTTGAGGAAATCTAGACTGAATCGCAGGCATTGTTGAACAAGCAGAGATTTTTAGCACTGCTTCCGGGCATGGACAAGTCGCTGGGATCAGTGTATTCATGCGGAATGAGAATACTTCGAAGGGGATAGTAGAGAATAAGTTGTAAGAACAATTTATTGTGATTTTTTTAACATTCCGGGCATTTCTGGGAAGCACCTCATAAGTTTAAAGCCAAAAAACATCCAAAAAAATATTATTTTGTTTGTCAGGTTGAACTCCTATTATGACGTTATAAGTTACTACTTTATTATTCATTTCTCTTATACTGCAAAAGCAATATATAAATTGAAGCAAAGCTGCAGTGTTTGTGTATTTGACTAAATTCGGAGATAGTTGCTGTGATTTTAGAATAATCGACTTTAGAATATTTGGTTCTTTGTCCGAGCTGGCAATGCAATAATCATATATAGAGCAGACCAATTTCCGTGCGCGCCATGAGCGCCGGTATGGGAGTGTAATTCGTAATATATTAGAATATGCGATAGAATAGGGACGCAACATGAGCTTCTTACCGATATAAGTATAGAAGTAGAGACATTTATTCTATCAGAAATAATTAAATATACATTTGGTTTTCTGCTATTAAAGTAATATGCATAAACACACGAAAAATAAGAATAGTACATATTATAGCAGCGCTGTATGTACCTATAAATAAAATGGAAAATATATGAAATCAGTGATTGTGTGCACGACAGAGGATTTAAAAAAAAAACACTTACCGTTACACAATCATAGTTACACATAGTTCATGTATAAACTGTTGTCGATTAATTTTGTTATTATTGTGCTTCGAAGTGCTTACGTGTTCTTTACAATGTGTTTTTGACCAACAGATTGGATATGTATTGCACACTAAACATTTAATTTTTGAGCCATCGTATATTAAGTCCGGGAAATCCATAATAAACTTATTCACTTCGTCTGACAACGGTCGTTTTCTAGATTTATGTATCGACGACATTTTATTACGTATGCTTACACTTACATGCAGTCTAAGCAAGTACCAAACACATACTGAATGCTTTTTATTAGTTCTGATGCAATACAATCATCCTCACATCGGCACACGTGGCGCGCACGGAAATTGGTCTGCTCTAATCATATACAATTAATAATATTATGGTTACCATGTAGAACATCGGGTGTGATCAATAGCTTCTGAATTAGCGACCGCAGAGCTAAAAGTTTACACGGTGTTCGCTTAATTGTTGTTTTAACTATTTCTCCGAAACATCATAATTCCCCTGATTACGACGGCAGTTAAGCAATGTGTGTACATTCAATGATTCGATAAAGAACATAAAAGTTTTTATCATGTGTTCGTATTTGAGTAATTAATCCTTAGCTAAGGCGATACTAAATGCTTTGTCCGCTTATGATTTTTTTTGAATAGATATTAATAATTTGTTTAATTTTCAGGATGGTGTGACTCAAGCTGCTGATTCTTCAGTAAGGGACTTTTCTTGCATTTGTGTCAAAGAGTTTATCGAATGGTCTATTAAGCAGTCGTCGAAGAAATCTATTGAAAAAGATCCTATCAATGTGGTTATAATTTTGGAAAAAATTAAATATTTTAGTTCTCATTCTGATCCTTCCAAGCGCTTTGCAGCCGCCTTGATATTCAATAATATTTATAAGATACTGAGAGAGGAAAACTACTTATTTGAAATGCATTGGATTGAATTACTATACTATTTTATTTTAAATTTATCTTTAATAGATGAATATGATGAATATGACTGCCTAGCACAAGTTACTGCTAGCTTAGATCATTTGAAGAGAGGTTTCGTAGAGAAATCATATATTTTTAATAAACAAACAAGAAACCTACATCGAAAATTGCCTCCTAAATTTGAAAGTCCCTTCTTAGTCGATGTTGCTTGTTGGTTACTTAAACAAACTGGTTCTTCGAAACGACATTGTAGAGAAAAATGTTTTAAATTGTTTTTAGATATCGCTCCTTTATGTGAAAAAGGCGATTTGAAAGCTATGATAAACTACTACGAAGCAAATTGTGATGCAAATTGGATGCAAAATTTGTACTTTCAGAAGCAATTGCTGGAAATAACTACTTTAAACATAGAAAAGTTCATCAAATGGATGTCAGATTTTCAGTGCCTGCTAGATGCTGTTATATTTTTCCAGACGTGTGACGTTACTTTACAGGAGTCTGATATGTTGATGTTTCTCAAAGGCACAGAAATCTTTTATGATACCATTTATCGCAATAGTCTTGAAAAATTAAGCGAAACGAATACGAATTTTTCTTTTACTCCTGTAGAGAAAGACAACTTTCTTACTTTAAAGAACAATATTGTAAAGAAATATATTTCATACTTTACAAATGGAGGAATATTGAGTAAACAGGAACATTGGAATTTATTTACAGAATTTATTTTTGAAAATAACAATTTGCTATCTGAAGATGATCATATTAAAGAAGTTAATATATTTTTAAAAAATATAAAAGATGACCTTATCGAAGTATTTTTAAGTTCCCTGAGCGAATATTTAATAAAAAATTCTTTGAAAGAATGCGATTTGTATGAACTTATACCATTTAAGCAGCGACAGCTACTAAAAGGTCTTTTGATTTTGAAAAAAAGTAATTTGAGCGATAAAATAAATTTAGCTAATTATACACAAAATGCTTTAGAAAACCTTTTCAATAAAGTAGTTGATTCTAATGGCATAGCTGTCAACTTACAGAACACCGCAAAGGAATATTGTCAATTAAAAATTGAATTGTGCTTAAGAAATGGAGATTTCTCAATATTAATTCAGTGGCTATGTAATAATAGATTGATTAAAGTAACTCAAAGAAGGGATGATATTGAGTTTGGAAAATATTTATTTGATACTTTTAAAGTAACTGTAATTGCACATATAATTAACAAGTTTGAATTTTTTTTGCAAGAAATGATATCTAAAAATGCAAGTACACTTTATTTCGTTGAAGAAATATTATTATTTCTTTTAACAAACAAGTGGCAATTTCCTGAAGAAGACGTAGCGAAAATTGTTAATATAATTTTATCACAATGGATCGTGTTTGAGGAATTTTATGAAAATAATATTGAGGCTAAGATAAGAGGTTTCAAATTATTAGAAAAAATGTTTCTTTTATTACGAGAAAATGATGAAATTGATGACAATATTACAAAGGAGTCTTCCTCATGGATTGTAGATTGTTTAAATTTATCTAATTATTCGTTATTGCCGCATAAAAGATTTGAATATTTGAATTGCTGCATTACCGCATTACCTATTTTCTTACGGAACGACAAGGACGTGACAAATATAGTGTAAGTATTGCATTATTGTACAGGGCTCATCAGGGATATATGGCGTTTTTAAAAAATCAGACGTCAAGTCATTTTTCTACGAGATCGATTTTCTATTTTTTTAACAGATTTAACAGAGATTTAAATTTCATAATAATTTGAAAAACCGTAAAAGATGCGGAAGATGATCTTCTAGGTCATGGGTCGGCAACTTTTTGTTATAAGAGGGCCACACATTTTACGTGTAGATCAGTTCGGCCGCGTCGTAACTTTGTAAATACAGTGAAAGCTCTCATAAGCAGACACTCATGGTCCCAGTGTTTTCATCCGGCTGTCTTCTTTATTTGATGTGCATTTTTAAGGTAACGAATAAAAAACAGTATTTCCGTAAATTCAGTTATAATAAATAGCTTTTATTACAAATTCATATGTATTAGATTATAAGTAACATATACATCTATAGTCCATAGATATGTACATACATATATGTGTGTACAATTGTACATAACAAGTGTTCATTTGAAAAGTCAATCTAGTAGCATGTGAATTACTGAGAACATTTTGAAGTATGTCGTAAATTAAAATTTACTACTTAACCTGCGAAGTCGTATATTTTGACAGTTTCATACATACAAATAAATAACAAATAATAGGTATTTATTGAAAACTATAACAAATGTTGAAAATGTTGTCCTTCAAGATCAAAGATCAATTTAAAATCCTCCGTTTTTATTTAAACCAGAATCGACGCACGATTATTTTATGCACTAACTGATATTTGTGATTGACATTATCAAATGTCATTTGGATTTACGTTTACGGAACAACAAACACATACTAATATATTTGCGCCTTATTCTATCAAAATTTCAAAGTAACCTAGATTGATACAAAGGTATTTTTAATAATATAAAATATTATTAAAAATCTGGTGTGAAGAACACAAATACAGGTTCACTATTAATATTTTTGTGAACGTGAACCTACTCATGTATGTTTCAATTATTCTGATACATTACACATGCAGTTAGTCCGTAGTATGAGTGAAGACACAAACAAAATGTAGTTTCTAGAGGGATGACTGTGCCACCTTTGGAGAGGCGTCGTTACTTCACATTGGTTGTGTGGACGGGGCGAGGTACTTCGGCTGTCTGACAACAAGCAGCGCTGAATTTACTTCTACGCCCGGTCTGGATAATTTCTATGATGTGGCGATGTGGTTCTTTTTTGTGAATGTGTATGGAAATATTCTTTCTCCAGCAGGGGCGTACCGATGAGCCTGTAGAAAGGCGAAATACGTATCTACGTCTCTGGGGAGGGATGTGTTCGGACACGTTCACAAAAATATTAATAGTGAACCTGTATTTGTGTTCTTCACACCAGATTTTTAATAATATTTTATATTATTCAAAATACCTTTGTATTATACAAAACTGGTGGGGTTTACCTACTCATGTATGTTTCAATTATTCTGATACGTAACCTAGATTGACTTTTCAAATGAACACCCGTTATGTATATATGTATATATTAAAAGTGTTAAAATAAATTTACATGTGTTGAAAAAATTTATTAATTTTCGTTTGTTGAAATTTGGCTTGCTTTCATTCCGATGATTTTCAAAATGACTTTCTAATTTTTTCAGATGTTGAAATGCTATAAAGTCATCTCTTGCAAAGCGTTTCAAACGGGCAATTTGCTTCAGCGCCTCATATTATTTTATCAAATCAGGGGCTTGGTCATCGACTTCGTCCTCTTCTTCCTCTGAATCTTTTACTTTCATAACTTTCATTTTCTAATTGAATTTATATGTTGTGATTTTCAATGTGAACTAGTTCCTCGATATTTAAAAATTCTTCCAAATTTTTATCACTTAATTCGACGAACCTGCTTTGTAGATTTAAAAGTGTTGACAATGGTAGTTCATCTTCGGCATCAAGCTCTGGAAGGATGGCATTATCTCTTATGAATGCTGCTTTAAGAAAACATATTTTAATAGTCACTGCTTCAACTTTATCCCACAAAGCTTTAATGAAGTGGAAAGCGTCAAGTACATTTAATACATCTTGCCAGCTGTGATGCTGAATTGGTTGCATCTATTTTTGATAATATATGCTTCAAAATAAAGCCTCTGTAATAAACTTTGAAATCTGGATTATGCCCTGATCCAAGGGTTGACATACTGCAGTTGTGTTTGCAGGTAAAAAAATTATATTAATATTCGTTAACTTCAAATCTCTAAGTTGAGATGCTGCATTATCCAAGTACAAAAGAACTTATATTTTCTGTGATATCATTTTCTTATAAAATTGCTGCAACCATTCAGACATGATATCTCGCATCATCCATGCCTTTCTGTTGGATTTCCAATTTGTTGCTTTAATTATAAGATTGTTGAATGCTCGAGGACGCGCCGCATTACCAATAACTAACAACATCTCTTTTCCATAACATGTTTACACAAAACAAAATTTCGACAGCTCACCACCGACATATTTGTCAGATTTCTAGGCGAAAGTTTAATCAGGTAAACCGCGGAAGAATTTTCCGTTGTGACACACATTACACATAAGAGTGTAAAAAGGGGAATACCGGAATTCATTGCGATTCGTGGCACACACTGAGTATACTACTATGTAAAAAGGGAAATACCGGATTTATTACGATTATTTTTTGGGTATTACATACTTAGAAACTGTTTTGTGTCCGCTTATGAGAGATGTTTTGTACGTAATGTATAGAAATATAGTGTCCATGTCCATCCATTAGAGTGTCCGCTTATCGGATAGTAATTTGTACTAAAAACAACAAAATACTTGTGAATAGAAAATTTGTCCGGTTATGAGAGATGTCCGCTCATAAGTGCAATCCGCGAGTGGAGCTTCCACTGTATTTTAAAATTTTTAAATAAAACAATAGTACATAGTAGGTAGTTAATGTAACTGTAAAAGGTAAAAAATGCAAGATGACTAATGCCCCACTGTAGCGACAGAAACTAATGCGATTTTTGTGACTGCATTTGACTTACAAGGTTTTTTATATCTGCTTGCATTTTGGATGTGAAGACGCGCAATATTGCGTCCAAATGTGCATCAGTTTTTCGTGAACAGTGCTTATTTTTATCGTAATTGACAATTGAAAATCTGCTCACTCAAATATACACTTCCAAACATTGTTATAATTTGCTGAGCAAAGTTTTTCAATTCCCTGTAATTCTCAGAAGCCAAACTTCCGTAGAAGTCCACCAAGTTTGTGGTTTCGTTTTAAATGTGGTATTACTTTGCAGATCAATCGGATTTATTTGCAAATTGCTTGGGTACATTATCCGAAAAAAAAACATTTTACGCAACATTGTTTTGAAATCAGTGAACTGCTTTTCAAACTCAGTTTGGAGTGGTATTAACAGACTTTTAATTTTAATATTTTGCCATTTAAAATTCATGCCAGCTTCTTCTACAACTTCCTTGCAATTCGGAAGATGATCGAGCTTTCTTTCATCAGTATGCTTGATAAACAGTTTCAGTTTTATCTCAAATGACTTCACATCTGAATACACATTGCATATCTAATTGTTTTTTTGGGCACGGAACGGGGGTAAACTCGGCTCTTGAATGTAATCACGGGACGACCGCTCAGTCAGCGCTCCCCTCTCTTCGTCATAGCGCTGGCGCTCCCCTTTCTTTACAGCGCGTATACTGTGTGTGCGTGTATATCGGTAAACGCTATAAACTGTGTGTATGCTGGCGCACCCTCTACTCTATCCCTACAAACTATACACTAGGCGTTCGCCACTTTTACGTGTGTGTGTGTCCATAGGTGCACGCTATAGTCGCTTTATATGTGTATACGGCATCGTCGGGAGTGTCCTTTCGAGCATAACAAAGTGTTTTCAACCGAATACATTGCAACTTTTTATTGATTTTAAATATGAGTGATAGTGAAAGTAACAGTGACAATCCAAAAAATGCACTGCAACCGGCCAAGAAAATTAAATTTCACAATGAACAAATTGTAGGTCCCAGTACTATGCCTTCTGCGTATGAACGTGTACAGTATGCGTTTTATAATTTCTGGAGAAGTTGCTATAAATGAAGGCCCCATGCGTTCAGCATGTTCTATTTTCATATAGCAGTGAACCACTTACAGATCATTCCATGGAAAGGAGCATATATACGAGGGATGTCTTATGTTTTGCATACTGGGACATAGAGGGCGACACTAATCAATAGAGCAGACCAATTCCTGTGCGCGCCATAAGCGCCGGTATGGGAATGTAATTCGTAATATATTAGAATATGCGATAGAATAGGGACGCAACATGAGCTTGTTACCGATATAAGTATAGAAGTAGAGACATTTATTCTATCAGAAATAATTAAATATACATTTGGTTTTCTGCTATTAAAGTAATATGCATAAACACACGAAAAATAATGGGCGCACATGGCGCGCACGGAAATTGGTCTGCTCTACTAATCAATTGCCAGTACTAAAAATTAACCTTCATCTTTAGTTAGCCTAAATCCAAAGTTTCAGTGCGAGATATGTAGTGTTGTTGCTACAACGAACTGTCAAAGTTAACAAGTTAGTCGAAAAATGGAATTAAACCGTGAAAATTTTCGCGCAATAATTTTTTATAATTTTCGAAGACAATTATCTCAACAAGAATGCCTCGCCGAGTCGGTTTCAGTTTTCGGGAATGAAGCACCATAGCGACGATCCAAGAACAGGTGCAGTCACTCAGGAAATCATCGATGCTGTGCGCAAACTCATCAACGAAGATCGACAAGTGACATATCGCGAAATTGAGGCATCATTGGAGATTTCAAAGACCTCAATTCAAACAATTATTGACTAAAACATTAAAAAAATAAATAAATAATTATTGACTATTGACCGAAGAACAGAAAACATCTAGGGTGAATTGGTGTCAAAAACTCTATACCGCTTCAACACAGGAAACTCTAAAAATGTGATTAATCTTGGACTTACTCATACGAGTCAGAAAATTAGCACCGGCCGTCTGTTTGGGTGTTCCAAGGTGAAGAAAAGCCGACAAAAATTATCCGTTCTCGAAGTGTCTCCGAAAAGGTGGTTGCGAGATTTGTCTTGAAAGCAGGTTATGTAGCAACAATTTCTCTACAAGATCAAAGAACAGTTACCACCGGTTGGTATACAACCAGTTTGCCGCAAGTCATCGCTGAGCTCCGAGAAACCAACTCACAACGACGATTCATCCTCCAGCAAGACAATGCAAGTTCGCACACAGCTCGCAAGACAATTGAATTTTTAACACAACAAAACGTCAAATTGTTAGACCATCCTCCGTACAGTCCCGAGCTAAGCGCCAACGATTTTTTTACCTTTTCAAAAATTAAGGACGGACTGCGTGGTCAAAAGTTCCAGTCGTCAGAAGGAGCAGTCGATGCCTTAAAAAACTCAATTTAGACTGTATCAATAACGAGTGGAATAACTGCTTCCAAAGTTGGTTCGAGCGCATGCAAAAGTGCATTAATCTTCGTGGAGAATACTTCGAAAAACAATAGTCTTTAAAAGCTATCTACTGTTTTATTCCAGCTCCATATACAAAATGTATGTATGTTCTTTTCAGTTTCTTTAATGGGTTTTCCGCGTAAAAAAAAATTATGTTTAACCCTAGGATGCATATCTGGTACAATATCTTCTTTTACATAAACTGGGTCTCACGAGCCCGCTTTTCAAAACTCATTATAAAATGAGACAACACAATATTATTGAAATAAAGCTACATTCAAGACATCATTTCACAAAAAAAATGGTTTTGCAATTAGCACATAGAATTTTGATTTAGTGATCTATTTTTGAAAGACACACAGCTTTTTTTCTCATGATCGTTTCATTTGTTTGAGCTGTAAGTGGAACAGAGATATCAATAAATTTTTTCATACACACTCCTTAATGCTACCTCGTATTTTAAGGTTAGTCGACCTTCTTGCCATATAAGGTATCACCAGTTCTTTTGCTAAATCTTTTAGGCAGATTCTGCATTTGTGAGTGACATCAGCGTTATAATTTGGACGTACTTTGGTAAACCCAATAAACGCATATAGTGTTGCAACGTCAATTAAATTGAAGAAAAGCGTCATAGGCCATCGCTTACTTTACATTTTACATTTGTACGTGGATACCATTTGATTCATAAGGTCGATACCGCCTTTTATTTTATTGTAGTAGGCGATCATTTCGGTATTCTTTTTAGCGACATCATTGACAACAGTGTCATGATGTATAGTGTTTAGTAAAATGACGCATTTGTTCTTTTTAGGTGCACCATGCTTACACTGTTTTTGAAACAAAATAAAGAATTTGTAACTAAACTTTTTTCGATGATTTTATATCTTTTGGAATATCTGGCTTATTTTGAGGTACCGTACCAACAAGAGTAACATTTTTTCCCAAAAGGTACAACACTTAATTAATACTATATACTAAAGTTTGCACTATAAATCCTAGAAAAGTCTTTCTGTGGTTAAGTAAAAACTCAAGAAAGGTATAAAACCCCTTACCACAATTAATAATCGTATCCTAAATACGTATTTTGACGACTAAGTTGTCATCATCAGTAGGTAAAACCATTAATCAACGTGTCGCACATGAGGCATAGCATAGCTAACACATATAATAACGCAACAACTTTACACGACGTCCACTGAGCCATATGATATCCCTGTAGCCTCTTCAAGTTCGCGCACTTCACTCGCCGATCGTCCATTATCATACCGTAGATTTTATCAATCATTTCTGGCGTGGGACCACAATTGGGCTATCAGAACTTTCGCCGTCACTTGTGTTGGTACGACCACACCTAAATTGAGTAAACCAGTCGGTGGATGGTTCCAATTGGTTTGCACGATGGTTTTTTTGCGCAAAAAACCGTGTTTAATGAGCACACGAAATTCACTTTCTTCCATTTTTTCGAAAATGCTCGTGGACACCTGTTTCAAATTCTGTCACAACAAAACGATTTGACAGATAAGTCTGACAATTAGGCTGCGTTCTTTAGAAAGATGCTTCTTGACAAGCACATTGTCGGATTTGAAGTGGCTGCGTCATCTGTTCTAATTTTCAGGTACTTCTTCACACACCCTCGTATGTTTTCACGGTGGGTTTTGTGAGTGTTGTCTCCAATAACCTTGAAACCCTTTAGTGAATCGTAATCGAGAATAGGTACACTTACTTAGTAATAACATAACTATAAGTATTACCTTTTCTTAGGAAATTATATTTTAGTATTACTATGACAGTATAGTGAATCGTGAATAGATATTTGTAATATGTGTAATATCAGGGAGATTGAAATGATTGAAACCCAGACCGATGTATTTTTGAAGACAAATTTTCCATAGACCGAAGGCGTCACCTTACCTTCCAAAGTAAAGCCCCAAAAGAGTTTTATAGAGGTATCGCCTCTTCTCATCTACTCATCATATCGATATCCATTATTCTCATTTATTCTTGCAGAAAAATGGTCGATGCGGCTACAAAGAGTGATGCATTCCCTCTATGGAAAATTCGTCTTGAATGAATCGATGCTGGTGGGGTTTACTGTTTTATGCGTCTTGCTCACATAATTTCCTTGGCACAATATTCTATTTTACGTAACAAAATCTGTTCATTTACTTTTTTGTCATAAGTTTACCTCTTATTACAGAAGCAGCTTTATGGATATTGAAGAAAATTGCTTCTCGGAGGTTCCTACTGATTTACAAAACACAGCCGCATTATTTGTAAAGAAATCATTTCGAGCAGCCGTGTTGGCAAAATCAACACATTTGTTTTTGTTCTCTTCGGGGGTTTTTGCATTGATCAATTTAGGGAACGACATGAATGTAGCTGAATTTTGCAAGACATTTATGATGAATACAACTAGTGATACACAATTGCAATTATTACGACTTCTTTACGAGACATGTACGGATTTTTCGAAATACAATTTAGACATACATTATCAACTCGCTAAAGAAATTCTGATGAATTTAATCAGATTTACAGAATATGAAGTTTTTGAACATTTTTTTATTGAAAACATCGTAAAAGTCATGAATATAGTTAGAACAAATATAACGAATGACGTGGAATGCGTAGAAAAAGCCATGAGTTTTCTTTTAATCAGAATCTTGTTTAGCAGAATAAAGACAGATAATATATTTAATGCAACTTGTCCCATAACAAAAAGTGTCTATCCTAATGTCAAAGACGGAAAAGAATTGGTAAAGGAGGTAATGAAAGAAGCAACTCAATTGTTGAAAGAGATTGAATTTAATGTTGAAATTACCCAAAAATGGAATCGGATTTGTAAATGCGAATGCTACAATGCTCTTATCACTCTAGTTTGTAACGTGCAAAATAATTCAGCTTTTTATGATCTTTTGTTTAGGAGGGAATTAAATCAACAGAATATGCTTTGGAAGAATATTGTGGATGACACTATCGATTATACTTTCCCCGTAGATTTTGAAGAGATACCTAAGAAAACAGTTAATCTTGTAGCAATTAGAACAGAGTATCGAGCCAGAAAAGGACAAGATAATGCTTCGATGAAATATATAGAATCCTATAATATAATGAATAGCACCTTAAGCGAAGACATTGTCAAATACGATTTTTCGAAAACAATATTAAGAAGCCAACCTTATGATGATATTCCTAAAGAAAGTGGTAATCTTATTGAAATGCAAGTCGAAATCGACAAAGACGAATTGAATTCCCATGAATGTATGGCAATGTTGTGTGGACTCTTTCGGCATTTACGTGACAAAAATATTTATAATGTACCAAGTGGCGTAGTACCAAAGTTTGTAGAATGTATAAAAAAAGATTTGGAATGTGATAGCACTTCCAGAAATGTTAAACTATTTTTAATTAAAGCCATAGAAAATGAGAAGAAGTTGTTCAAGCCTTACGCTAATGCTTTATTTGCGCCAATTATGAGGAATATCGTAGATGGCATTGCTGGAAATAACATCAATTATTTTGTGACAGACTTGGTAAGTAGATAATTTTGTTTTTCTATTTTGCGTCCGTAATGAACTCATTATAAAACCCAAAACAGTATCGAAATGAGCTTTTATTTTTTTATGATTTTGAATGTTGTGAATATATTTTTATAATTCTATTCAGAACTGCCGTAAAGAAGAACTTTGTTTTTTATTAATATTTAAAAAAAAAAAAGTTTAAAAGAAAAATTATTTTCAAATTAAATTATAAAAAAAATTCGAAACATTACACATTTACGAGTAATTTAAACTTCTTTCGTGGGTCGTTCGAGAATTTTGAATCTTGTAAGTATTATTTAATGACAAAAATTAATTTTGTTAAAAAAAATATTTTCTTATGTTATTTAGTGAATTTAAAAAATATAAAAAAAATATTAATATTTTAAAATACATTGAAATGATACTCTAATATCAATATTTTTATCATTAAAAAAGACTAATCTTCTTTTAAATTTGACTGTCCTTAATCAACAACATCTTTTGTTAATTAAAATATTCTACCTGAATATTTTAAACTACTAAATAATTAATTAATTTAAAATCAACATATATGTTTCTAATAAATTTTGCAAGTTACTGCACAATTGTCTTTCCAAAAGTTAATAAAAATAATTTGTTTTGTTTTTTCCATTTAACATTAAATTTATAAACAAATTTTGTTAATTTTTTTGTTAGCAAAAAGTATTTTTTTATTAAAATATAATAAAACAATTATAATTAAATTAATTTTACAGTATATAATATGCTATGCATGTTATGTTAAAAGATAAAACCACAACAATATTTAACAGAAAATAATATACGAATTTTCATAAAACATTTTTAAACTAATAAAAATAAAATAAAATTTTGTCATCAAAGAGGCTCACTGTTACTACTTCAGATAAGAAGTGAAAAAAATTCAATTGTGAGTCCAATCTACGTAATTTCTAATGACTTCTTGAAGTCTTGAACGCATTGAATGAATGATCTTTCTACAATATTCATCCGAAATATCAAACCCAAACAGTTTCGATTTTGTCCCGTAACTCCTAATTAGAGAACGGACGCAATTTCCATAAAACGCAATCGGCAATTGGAATTGTGTATAACGTCGCTCAGTACATCCCGGTGTAATTCAATGAAGTATTTATTTGACTTACTCGGACACCTGGTCTCGCCGCGATAACAATGGACAAGCCAGCTATTGTATTCCGAGAATATAGTGCTTTTTAAAGTGTTTTCATGAGCGTAGATAGAAGCGGGGTTTTTATAATGTATTTTATTTATTAGTTTATATTTCGTAAGATAAATAAAGTGCTGTGAGTAAGTTTCTTGTTTTCATAGTTTTAACTGTTAATCGTAATTTTTGTGATAGATCCTGTTTAATATCGTTTGATTGAATCTATTTCTACCAATTATTTCGACGTAAGAGTGTGCATTGAATTTCGTTCAGTTTCAATAACTTACGCACACATTTTTAGTTTTCATTTATTTAGATCTAGAGCATTGTTTAAGTTACTTTTTCAGACATGATATGGAAGAATGTTGAGAACGGCATTGTAAAACAATGGCGAGTTGGATTGACGGTCATACTGATTGTATGTCCATTGTCAGTGATTCCGAAATTTATTACAAAATCCGTAAAATATCGTCAAAAATTCGTCACTTAGGATCGCAAACACATCTGAACTCTGTAAAACTTTTATGGCGGCTAATATTCCATTAAATAAACTTAGCAATCCCACTTTAAAAATATTTCTTCAAAAATATACTGATCGAAATGTTCCTGATGAATCAACTTTACGCAAATATTATGTTTCTAGGTGCTATACGAGAACAGTAGAACGCATTAGAAAGCCATCTTTTAAATCAATACATATGGATAAGCGCCGACGAAACGGTGGATATGTTAGGACGCTATGTGGTAAATGTCGTAGCTGGTGTACTACATCCAACTATTCCCTATAACTCATATGTAATAGCAACAAGTGTTATAAATAGAGTTGATGCGGAAACATTTGCTGAAACCATTAAGGAGAATATGCAAAAATGCTTCATTCGGACGCCACGTACAAAGAAAAAATACTTTTATTTGTCAGTGATAGTGCTGCGTATATGTTAAAAACAGCCAGACTATTGAAGAAAACATATCCTAATATGCTGCATATTACTTGTGTAGCACATGCTCTCCACAGAATCTGTGAATATAACAGAGACACTTTTCCGGAAGTTGATAGACTTGTATCAGCTTTTAAAAAAGTTTTCAGAAAAGCACCATTGAGAGTAGCTCTTTTCAGGGAAAAATTTCCATCTCTGTCACTGCCTCCCACTCCAGCAATAACTAGATGGGGAAAATGGCTGGAAGCTACTAGTTATTATGCTGAGAATTTCGATAGTCTAAAACATTTCGTAACACTGCTAAAGGAGGATGCTAGAAGTATTGGTGAGTGCAAGGAGCTCACACAAATCCCAAATTTAAAAAATCAGTTTACTTTCTTCACGAACACTTTGGAAAATTGCCAAAACTAATCACTTATTTTGAAAATCGAAATCTCAAATTAAATGACGGATTAACCACATTAGATGTGGCTGTTAATAATTTGAAAAGTATTCCAAGTGACTTCGGATGTGGCCTTCGGCAAAAGTTTGAAGCAATTCTTAATAGAAATCCAGATTTAATTACATTGCAGCAATTATGTATGGAGACAATTCCACAAAATCTAACTGCTAAATATGAAGAAATAAAAGAATATTTCCAGTATGCACCTATAACCAGTTGCGATGTAGAAAGGACGTTTTCTATTTATAAGGATGTACTTAATTCAAAGAGAACAAAATTGACAGAAGAAAACCTTGAGAAACTATTGCTAGTCAATATTAATACTCCTTTACTCAACTTGAACGACAAAATGAACAAATAAAAATGTTCCAATTATAGAAATAAAATTAAAAATTTTAAAAATACAACTTTTCAACAAATACATAAGTATTTCGTAACTTTATAGATCACCACCCGTTTGTTTTCCAATTATATAAATAAAATTAAAAACTTTATAAATACAACTTTTCAACAAATAAATATGTATTTCGTAATTTTTTAGATCACCACCCGTTCGTTTTCCAATTATATAAATAAAATTATATATTTTAGAAATACAGCGTTTCGCCAGTACTGCACTGGGTGGTAAGCGTGTCCGTTCTCTACAAGTTTGGGAAATAAACTCTTTGCAAATGTGTCAATATTCACTCAACATACAACAAAATTCTATCAATTGAAAACTACACTGTTTAGACATCACAAATTTCGATAATAATTACTAAATTTGGTTAAAACTGTACTATTATTTTAAAATTGTTTTAATAATATTATTTGAAAATATAGGGTGTTGGAAATTTTATACATTTAATCAAATGTTTCATAATTTAAAACATCAACACTTCAAAATTTTTGAAGAGATACTTCTACCCGAAATATGAACAGCTAACCATTATCGGGTTGAATGGTAGTAACCTACTGCACCTGCGTTTTAAATTTACGAAAGTCAAGGGTAAAATATACTTTACATTTTCTTTGGCACATCAATTTATGAAAGCAACGCTTTATTAAACTATAGACAGGCAAATACAATAAAAGTAAATATTTATAAGCAACAATATCGCTTATAATAATAACTTGTCTACACGTTATACTAATTTAAGGAACACAGTACACCCCCCTTAATGTTGTTTATTTCACAACACTGGTATTGTATATAATAAAAAGTAAGCATAACATACAAACATATTTAAGTTATGACCACTGGGGATCCACCGCTCTTCTATATGTAACTTGAACGCTATCGTCTATAGTAAAATTTCATTCATAAAAAAAATAAAGCCAGAACTAAAAATATTTGATTGATTTTGTGTTTTAGATCGTTAATCTTTTTTTAATATAACTGCACAGCCGCAAGCATGGAATTCCAGGCAACTAATATAGCAGTTTCTTCAAAATATTTACTATTGCAAACGGGTATTTTACTGTCACTTGTTGCTTTAGGTTATGTATCAATGGCATGCGTGCGTAAGTCATAAACAATTCAATAAAAATTGTATGTCAAGATACTGAAGAAATTTAATGTTTAAATAAGTATACAATTGTATCAGTATTTTATTGAAGCAGCATTATGATGTAATA
The DNA here is from genome assembly GCA_935421215.2 of Melolontha melolontha. NCBI lineage: Eukaryota > Metazoa > Arthropoda > Insecta > Coleoptera > Scarabaeidae > Melolontha > Melolontha melolontha. Next base: position 8,116,403 of record OW285240.1, on the reverse strand, counting down.
CCAATTGTAGTCGTCTCCTCATTGTTTGAATTAAGCTTCTTGTTTCATAATTTTCAGTAGCATCTTGCCAAGCACCTTAAACAGTTTGCCAAAGCTCGTTTCTATTCATTGGTCTAAAATTTTTTCTATATAGCTTTTTGACGATATATACCCAAACATTCTCAATTGGGTTCAAGTCGACTCCGCAGGCCATAGCAAAACTTGAATATTTTGGGTACCCAACCATTCTCTAACGGTTATGGCGGTATGATATAGGCAATTATCATGTTGAAATGTAACGTCACCATCTGGAAAATTTTCCAAGGCCGAAGAGAGCATTATATATTCCAATAAATTTATATATACAAGTCCCGTTAATAGTTCTTCAATTTGATGGCAAATCTCTAATCTTTCAGAAATTATCCATGCCCACACGTTAACGGAGAATCTGCCGCTCGATCGATCTTGCTGAACCTATCTTTCTTGATACCGAGAATACCGAGAGAGTCTGTAAACACGCAATTTCCCATTATAACTAGAGCTAAAAACCTTTTCATCGCTGAAAACAACACTACTCCAAAAATCTTCGTCACGATTTAAATAAAAATTTTCGAACTGTAAACGTGCCTCTTTATTTATGCCACTGAAAAATGGTTTCTTGACGGCAATTTTACATCTTAATCCATGCTCCTTTATTCCTCTCCGAGCAGTCCACTTATATCCAGGAAATTGTATTAGGGATTTCGCGTCAACAACTGTCTGAAAAGAATATTCTCCCATATGGTAAATTAAAGCGAGATCTTAGACTATTACTATAAGACCCTGGAGCTCTTTGAACTATGTGGTAATGCCCCAGCGATTTTTTAATTGCCCTATACAAGACTTACTCACATTAAGGTGCGCGGCACTTAATGGCCATCCTTCCTCAAGTTTTGCTATTGCTCTTGATTTTTGCGCTTCATTCATGTAATGCTAACGAAAATTAATAAATAATATTTCGCAGATATTTAAATTTGAAAATGTCAAGTATCAATGACCAACTGCGTACTTTATATAAAAATAATGTTATGAACTTTTAAATTAAATCATTTCAATTTATTAATATAAAAAATGTAAAATAGAAACATTATAAAAAACTCGTTTCATAGCATTTGTCGCAGTCGTTCTTTAAACTGAATTCGTGCGGCAAAATGGTGCCTTAAGAAACTTGTGTTTTAATATATGTACTATTATTTTGTCAATCAATTTTATTAGTCTTTCATTCTAATTTGAAAAGTATTCATGTTGTATACTGTATTTCTTTATCAGTCACAACTCCTTTTGATTACATTTTATTTGAAGTTAATACGTTCAGCCAAAGATTTCTGAAGAGACTATACTTAATGTAAATATGCTTTCTACACTTTACATGAAAAATTCGAATAAAACAGCGTCGTAAAGTGTAGAAAGCATATTTACATTTACATTACTTCGCGAAAATGCAATAAATTTCTACAACTGCAAGATACGAGGGTGGATCAATAAATACCCGTGTTAGGAAAGAAGACGCAAGTTTTTCACAAATTTTTGATTTATTTTTCAACGTAATCACCTTTTAGTACAATACACTTTTCCCAACGTTTCTGTCATTTCTTTAACCCCTCCAAAAAATACGATTTTAACCCCTCCAAAAAATACGATTTGTCAAACTCTGCAAAATACGCTTCTGTCTCGACGATAACCTCCTCGTTTGAGTTGAATCTTTTTCCCCCGAGCCACGTTTTCATGTTGGGGAACAGAAAGAAGTCGCAGGGAGCCAAGTCAGGCGAGTACGGTGGGTGCGGCAGCAATTCGTAGTGCAGTTCATGCAACTTTGCCGCGACAATTCTGGATGAATGTGCTGGTGCATTATCGTGGTGAAACAGCACTTTTTTCTTAGCCAAATGGGGCCGTGTCTCCTTCAATTTTATATCGAATCGGTCCAATAATTCACTGTAGTACTGCCCCGTGACCGTTCTTCCTTTCTGCAAAAAGTCCATGAGGATTATTCCGTTGGAATCCCCAAAAATCGTGGCCATGACCTTTCCGGCCGATGGGACCGTCTTTGCCTTCTTCGGAGCAGATTCACCCCGAAAAATCCATTGTTTTGACTGTCGCTTGGACTCTGGCGTATAATAATGGATCCAGGTTTCATCAACGGTGACGACTCGACGCAAAAACTCCTGCGAATTTCTCTTAAAGAGGTCGAAACACTGCTTCGACATTGACAACCGTATCCACTTGTTGTCCACCGTAAGCAATCGCGGCACCCATCGGGCCGACACCTTTCTCACCGATAACTTATCATGTAAAATATTAATTGCCGTTCCGTACGACACGCCTACGGCCTCTGCTACTTCGCGCACTTTCGTTCGGCGATCAGCGAGAATCATGACGTGGACCTTTTCAACGATTTCCTCGGTAACCACGTCTGCCTGGCGGCCTTGGCGCTCCTCATCAAAAACAGATGTACGACCACGTTTAAATTCGTTGAACCAATATCTTACGGTTGTCATAGATGGTGAAGGGTCCCCATAGACAGCATCCAACTTCGCTTTTATTTCTTCGCATGTTTTTCCATCCAAAAATAAAAAGCGAATTACGGATCGATATTGCTCTTTTTCCATTTCATCGAGCAACACGAAACACGTGTGATACAACTGGCTACAAAATAAAAACTAACCTATGAATCAGTCTGAAATTTATTATGGTGTTGTCTGACAGATGGTAGTACACGACGGTAATGCCAACTTCCCTCAGCAGCGCCACCTGTCTTCAAACACGGGTACTTACTGATCTTCCCTCGTATATCTGTTGCTGCAATACTCATTCGAGGTCCTTTCAGGACGACACTAATGATAAAGGCAAGCGCAGATTGGCAACCAGTACACTACTAAGGTTTTATTGAACAGCGATCAAGGGTCATCTTATAAGTAATCGCCCACACGCTCTTACGAACTCATTCATTACTTCCTCATTCTGTTTTAAACCACCTACTTGTTGCTTCTATTTTAGTTATTATTACTCTCAAGTATTCATGATGAAACTAGTAATAAATACTAATTAACTATACTAACTTGTTTATCATTTATTTTAATAAAAATTACAATACGACTGTATAGAAAAAATAATACCGAGATATCAAAAATTATCTTGGTCAACGGTGGCCATGGGGTGAAAAACGTCTGTCTTAATTTATATCATCCTTTTGAGAAAAATCCGATAAAATTTTCAGGTTATGTGTCATACTGACATTAAGATTAATATATTGACAAATTTTAACGTCAGCATGACACTTAACCTGAAAATTGCATCCGAATTTTCTCAAAAGGATGATATAAATTAAGACAGACGTTTTTTACCCCATGGCCACCGTTGACAAAGATAATTTTTGATATCTTGGTATATGTATTGCATACAGTTTAATAATGTTTATTTTTTAATTTTTCAACAGATCCTAATGCTAGTATTTTGGGCGGACGGTTTAGAAGCAATAGAATCTGATCAAAGTGCAACGGAATTGGTCTATTTTTTAATTAAAAATGTGAACACCGATCGATCGGATATAAAAAAATATCATATTTCCCTCATTAAATTTTTCGTAGAACAATGGAAAAATCACATAAGCGTTCCTAAAGATTATTTGCTAGAACGACTGACTTCGTTGGCGCATTCTGAAAAAGTCGATGTCATCATACACATTAGTTCAATTTTTCTGGCTAATGGACTACCGCCCTGGAAAGATGTCAGTGTTTTCATTAAAAAACTGTGCGAGATTTTAGTCAAGAACAAATCGAAAGTTATTTGTAGATCTTGTTCTGAAGCAATTGGCACGGCTCTTTGTTACGTCAAAGAGTTTGAAAATGCTAATGTTTTGAGTGACTTTAAGAAATATCTTGTTAAAAAAATTAAAGGTATTGATAAGGATAACAAATTGGAGTATTTGCAAGCTATTGCGAAACACTATCCAGAAATATCAGATGATTTTATAAATAATTTGATACTTGAATACAATAGTTATCCTAATAGTGTTTCTAAAGGAATTTGTTTAAAAATATTCCTGGAACGTATAGATACTTTCCATGGTAGCATAGACTTTCCAAGCATTAAATTAGAAGACTTAATATCTGAGACCAGTGATCATTTAAAAGTAATAGGTTTAGAAATAATAAGAAAATCTTTGCCAGTGATACAGCTTATCGGTTCCAATAATAATACTAATGCCAAACTAAAAATTAAAAAGGATGATTTTCTTCTTATATTAAATAGTCTCTCTAAGTTCATAACCAGTGAAGATAGTGTTTGCAGAAGTACCGCGTGCGATATATTTATCGATGTTTATGAAGGCGAAATGTTTAGCAGCGATGAAGATATCATGAATATATGTAAAGATGTTTTGCTACAAGCCCTAGTCGATCACAACTCAGAAATTGAAGAAAAAATATTCACTTTTTGGACAAGGATTCTACCGACAGATACGGCAAATAAATTTATTTACCTTTTGAAAAACATGTACAAAGAAAGCATAGAAAGCCACTATTTAGGCTATTTCATTAATTTTCTCCTAAACGAATTGTCGGTGTCGGAAGAATATCAACAAGGTAAGCCATTTTTAAATATATTTTTATACTTTTTATGTATGAATATATTTCCCGTTAAATTTTTGTTCATAAAAATTGTATGTGTTTAGTAATGTAAAAACGACTTTAGAAACTATTAGAAAAATTTTGAAAGACTTTCATACTAGACAAAATGTGTCTAAGCATATACGTGTTTTGCCTATAATTGCAAAGGCTTTTAAAAAGAAATAGAAATCTGTACAAAGGTTATTTTATTTTTTCGGAATATTCTCCTTCAGCAAAAAAACAATGATTTGCACGTTCAGGAAGTGCATAAAATTACTTTTTTATGTTGATTGCAATGGCGATGAGGTTACTCGCCGTAGGCCATTAACTGTTCTCAATTCATTCAAAACAGTTTCCTTTAATCGCCAAATTCAGCGTGAGGAATATGAAATTAGTGATAACTGACGAATGATGGAACAATCCTAATTGCTTGGTCCTTCACATTCAGAGAGTACACAACGAATACGGTCTACCTAAGGCGCTACGATGATACTAAGCATTAACCGTTGTATCACTTGAAACGATTGTACAACACAATCAAATGTTTTTGTCGTATTTTATATAAAATGGCAAGTGCTAGGCGTCGATTTGCACAATTTAATGATACATATTATATCTTATTACATACCTAGGTAGAAAACATTATTCCGGCAGACTGCAACGGGCCAATATATTTCGGCACAGAATGCCTTTTTCAAAGACCTTAAATCGCCAACTAATTGAATATATCATATATATATATATATATATATATATATATATATATATATATATATATATATATATATATGTATATATATATATAAATATAATATTTTCGTGACCTTGGTATGATAAGGTAAACTTAATAAGTCGGCGATTAAAGGTCTTAGTTCATTACTTCAAAGTATATATATTTAAAACAACCCTACATGTTTCGGCAATGATGCCTTTGTCAAGGGAATAAAAAAATATAAATGACAATATAAATATATTCTGTCATTTATATTTTTTATTCCCTTGACAAAGGCATCATCATTCAGTTATCATTCGCTCTTAAATAATTAATGAAGCATTAATTACAAATGGTCGACAGATATTTAAATTTTTGAAAGTTTTATCCATATTAAGGAAATTTTTAGACGGACGATAATTTTTTGTAGAAAATATAGGATTTCATGGCACGATTTGAGTAAATATCTTCACCATATTAACACAAAAACAATAAGTAGCTGACTTTAAACGATTGTAAAAACCTATGGATTTGACAAATTTGGGCGAAATTTTGATAAATAAACTCATTGTTGACAACTTTTAAAATGTCACTCCCCTGTCATATCTGGCATCCTAGAAAAGGCCGGCTGCCCTTTTTTGTTAAGTCTAGTACCAAATTTTCTCCGGAAACACCTTTAACTTTATTATATTTAAAATAATCGTTTTCTAATTAATCCGAATATTTATTTTTTTGGTTTTTTTTTTTTAATATTTAATATTTTCAGAAAAAAACTAAAATATGGGACAATAAATATAAGTTTCTTAAAGATCAAGAATTCCTATCTGTAATGAAAGGAAACACACTGATTATCATTAAAATAATGATATATTTTAATAAACAATAGTTATCAATATACAAACTTACTCTTTTTTGTCAATTTATTTGCTTGAATATTCTGTATTCAACACAAAAAAATAGTTAATATCGTATTCATCAGCTAAGATAATTTGTCGTTAACTGGTTAGAGTTTTTCTCTATATACGCTTATTACAAAGCAAAAATAAAAAAACCACCTATGAACAAGCAAATATAACCATCTAAAATTGTAATGTAACTACATTAGCTTATGTAATTTATAAAAGTTTATAGTCTTCCTTTCTTAATTATATCTAGTTCAATATATGTTTGAATATTTAATTTTTAAAATGGAAACTGTAGTGGAGTATGCTAATGAATCCTCTTGCAATAAATGTTACAAAGAGTAGCTAAGTTTAATTTTACAGATAACAAGAAGTTCTACTCGAAATTTTTGATACATGCGTGTAGCGTACACCATCGAAGATAACAATGACATATATTGCCACAGTGATCACGATACGTCTTAACACCCCTTCTACATTGTTGATCTGAAAATAATAATAATTAATTTAATTTATTTTCAACATGTAACGTTACATAAGTACAGAAAGTATACGAAGTATGATAACAAAATACGATGAATGTTTTGAAACATTTCTGGATGTCGTCTTTGTGTATGCTTTTAATTATGTCACAATTTGCCCTCCAGAGTTATTTTGACTTGAGGAGAGAGCCAAAAATCGCATAGATTCCACAATGAAGGTAAATGAAGACACTTCGTAATATTTTTATTTAACAAAAATTATCACTACTAGAAGCGGAGCGATATCATAATAGCGGATGAAACAGCTTGCCCGTTTTATCGGATAATTTTCTATACACATCGTTTTTTAAACGCTCTCGAAAGCTTTTATTATAATATGAGTTCACAATAGTATTCATAGTAGTTCGACACGCACAAGGTCGAAATACACAATCGTCACCTTGATGTTGAGAGCTCTAAATCTTGATTTCATAATCATACTCATAGACCCGAGTTTTATTTCCAGTAATGATATTTCTCAAAAAGGACCGTGCTGTTCTAGTGGGTAAGTCACTAGACTATGAATCTGATGAACCTGGTTCAAACACTGGTCTAGCCAATAATATCGATGGTGTTTTTTCGGTTCCAGCTTCCAGCTCGACTCAAACTGACAATAATGAGTACCTGGAGGTAAAACTTTGGGGTAATAATAGGCGTAGCTAACCACATTACCATTCTAGTGTATCGAATGGCTCAAGTTGTAACAAACCTACCAATGTTACTACCTCAAAGACTTGCAAGGCTAGTTACGGGGACTATTATAATTACTATATTTCTCAAAACAGAACTCTAAAACTCCACAATCACGTGCACAACAACTTGCAACGAAATTTACAATCCAATCAGAGTTCATTTTGCTCGACTGTCAAAACATATGAAACAAATTTAGCGTCAACTCGCACTGCGCTTGTTAAAATTATTTGTACAGAACTATGTCTAATAATCAATCGCCTATTTGATCAAATCGTTTCTTTCACTTGTTCAATATCCTTCTCGATTTATTTATGTTCAAGGTCGTTCAGATCCTTCCTTGTCTTTATGAAATCCTTCGAATCACGTGCAAGTAATCTTTAGTGTCACAAGAACATCACCATATACTAATTGTAGAATTGCATGTGCCTCTTTAGTTCCTTTTTGTACTTTGAATCAAAATAATGTTAATGTTTTATTCACGATCCATGATTTGACATGTTTGATAACACACCTTATTATAAAAGAGCCCAATAACTAATCGACTGCACCGAACACGTCACGCAACATTGGCCGTATTTTTTATCATATTTCGTAAATAAAATAAAAGTAATTTCAAAATAAGTGAATACGAAAAAATATAAATAAATAACTTATCTAAAAACAGCTTAAAACGAAAAATATTTTTAAAAGTAGTTAGTAGAAGTTAATTATTGGTGTTCTTTCAAAGTAATTAAAATGTTTTTTAAATAAACACCATACTAGTGTTCGTACTATTAAAACTAGTCTAGAAGAGTAATCCTTAGAGCAGATCAATTTCCGTGCGCGCCATGAGCGCCAGTATGGGAGTGTAATTCGTAATATATTAGAATATGCGATAGAATAGGGACGCAACATGAGCTTGTTACCGATATAAGTATAGAAGTAGAGACATTTATTCTATCAGAAATAATTAAATATACATTTGGTTTTCTGCTATTAAAGTAATATGCATAAGCACACGAAAAATGAGAATAGTACATATTATAGCAGCGTTGTATGTACCTATAAATAAAATGGAAAATATATGAAATCAGTGATTGTGTGCACGACAGAAGATTTAAAAAAAAACACCGTTTTAAGCGTCTTCCAAGGATTGACAAACTGGAGAAACTCGATTGTATATTTTCATGTATAAACTGTTGTCGATTAATTTTGTTATTATTGTGCTTCGAACTGCTTACGTGTTCTTTACAATGTGTTTTTGACCAATACATTAGATATGTATTGCACACTAAACATTTAATTTTTAATCCATCGTATATTAAGTCCCGGAAATTCATAATAAACTTATTCACTTCGTCTGACAACGGTCGTTTTCTCGATTTATGCATCGACGACATTTTATTACGTATGCTTACACTTACATGCAGTCTAAGAAAGTACCAAACACATACTGAATGCTTTTTATTAGTTGTGATGCAATACACCCATCCTCACATCGGCGCACATGGCGCGCACGGAAATTGGTCTGCTCTAGTAATCATTAATTTACTCCTAAGAAATCTTAAAACTAAATACTTGTTATCCAAAGTGCATCGAATGATGCTCCTTAGATTTTTTTTAATAACTAATATGCATTACGCTCGCAATCTTCGCACTTGGTGCCAGTTGCTTAGTAGCTAAAGAGCTTGTGCGTCTTCATGACGGTGGAGCCTGGCGTCTTGCTTGGCTACACGCCTTTTAATCGTTTCCCTAACAGCTGATCTTTATTGAAGATCCAAGAAATGTATCAGTTAAATATACTCGTAGATTACTAAACATACCATTTAATAATTCAGAATATAACAAAGAAATAAATATACAGTGGAACCTCGCTTTACGAGCACCTCTCACAACGAGTAATTCGCATAACGAGAAAAATAAATTGAAAAAAATTGACTCGCATAGCGAGCGATGTCTCGCATAACGAGTGACGAGGACAGGGGCAGTCCAGGATTGTGTAGATGCTGGGGTTTATGTTTAGCAGTCGTTGCGTTAGCATGTTACTGTCGCTTGTGATAACATATCTAGGAACTCATGTTCAAACATATTTACTGCTCGCGATTCTTTTTGTGTAAACTGTAGTAACAAAAAAGCATAGTGTTAATTTATTTTATATTTAATAACTCTGGCAAAAATGTTTCCGAAGACAAAGCCGCAAAAAAATAGCCGTCAGAGAATAAAAATAAGCATAGAAACGAAACGTAAAATCATTGAAAAGCATGAATGAGGTATTACCGTGGTTGATCTAGCACGTACAATCGGTCTTTATCAACGATTTGCACTATCATCAAGAATAAGGAGAAAATTAAAGAGATAGATGCTTCAAAGGGAGTGAAGACAAGAATATCTACACAACGGTTACGATTCTTCGGTATTCTCGACGATGTTGAAAGGTTGCTGGTTATATGAATAAACGAAAAGCAAATGCAGAGCGACACTATTAATGAGAACATCACTTCCATATTGTTGCCTTTCTCAAGTAGATCGAAAAGGCGTGGGAAGGGGTCCCCTAGAAAACCCTAATTTTTGATTGGAAGCTTTGGTCAGAGTGCGTTGTATCTGATTTGAAGACGTTTGACACAACAACGGAGGAGCCATCGCAATCATGGGACTGGAGGTGGATAACAATGATATCGATCAGCTTGTGGAAGAGCACAGCCAACCACCGAAGGGCTTATGGAGTTGCATTGTGTTTTACAGCAAGAAGTGATGGAGAAGCGTTTATCAGAGGAGGACAAGGAAGAAACAAAAAAGCAACAATCTTCTGATGCAATAAGAGAAATGCCTAAAGTATGAGAAACTATAGCATCGTATGTTGAGAAGTATCACCCAAATAATGTAGCATCAATAATGTTTTTTCCTTGTTTTCTACGAATCGATTTTGTATTCCAGGCTAGATCCGCGAAATAAGAAGAGATGAATATGATCCACGCTCTTCATAATATACATATCAATATAGGTATATGTATGAATAAATGTTATATGTAAAATCTTTTGAATATTTGTTTCGGCATGGAACGCATTATCATATTTTACATTAATTACGACTAAGGTTCTTGAACGAATAGCAATAGCAAAAGTAACGGCTATATCTTCAAAACAATAGATAATATGATAAAATATAAATAAAGAAAAAAAGAGGCACAAAATTACCTTTACCCCATAATTATAGAAATAAGTGACATTAAATACCGCATTGTAATACATCATTTCAGTACATCTAGTCTCCGTTTTGTGTAGTAATTTAAGGCAGTGCGGATCGTAGAAAAGGCAGTGGCAGATCAACGGTTGGAAATGTAGTAATTATTAAGCGATGAAGTAAGTAATTCAGGAACGTCTACCAATTTTTGTGCGACAGTTTCAGCAAGAATTATATTTCTCTTATGGTACTACTAAACGTATACATACTTAAAAACAATTCTCACTTAGGTACATCATTACCATTTACAAGTTACCTATGAAATATTTCCCGCAGACATACGCCGAAGACAAAAAATTTGTCAGCGATAATGGAAATTATAATTTTGATTTTTGACTTCTTTCGCAATCCTTTCATTTAAACAATAAAATCAAAATTCCTAATTATTAATAAACTAATAAATTTTTCTCATAGCTAGCTCTGAAAAAAAATTGTTTCACCTTATTTTCGGTCTAATTAATAAATTTATCGCAATCGATAAACAGTATTGATGTTTCGGGAGAAAGAGTAGATTTAAATATATGTAGGTAGATGTGAAAAAAAGAATTTCTATCTGCAATAGCTGGGACTACACGACTGCGAAAAGAAAATAGTTTCGATGTAAACTCTTCCATATGGGGAGACATTAATTCTGTTAGACACATTAATTCCTAAATATACGAACAAAGTAGAATTATTTATTTCTAACATCAAGCTTCTAAATTATAAAATAGTGTTTCAATGTATAAATCTATTTGAGGAAAAAATAACTTGAGAAAGCATATAAAATATATCAGAGATATAAACATAATTCTATAGCTATATCTTATTCAATTGTTATTAAATAATGTTTTTATATTAGCCATATATTGAGCTGGAACAGTTTAATTCATCCCTAATTGGGTTTTAAACTAAAATATTCACTTTTTTATAACGTTCATTATTCACTTATTTTACTTTAATTATCATGACAAGTAATGGCGAGTAAGCATCTATTTAATACAATAAATATTACCTTCATGGCTCGAGTACGGATATCTGTTAATAGGCCAAACTCCAAAACTTAAAAGTATTTCGCATGCGAATAAAAGTCTAAAAAACGAGAAAAAATTCATGTTATGTATTTTCTAATACCGTTATTATAACTATTAATACAATGTGAATACGACCACAAACTATTTTATACTCACATTATCTTCGCGAAAAAGGTAATTCTTTGATAAAGAAACAATCATTGAATATTTAGTAAATGACGAATATTTATGTGAAATGCTGAAGTGAAATATACATATTTAATTATACTATAATTTCAAACTATTTATTAAAAAATATATAGAATTTTAAATTAATTTTAATATAATAATATTACTATACACAATATGTTTACATTCTACATTTTAAAGTTTATTTTAATTCTAACTGGCTTAATTTATTAATTTTCCTTTATTTTCTTCTATCTACATTATAATATAATTCTAATTTATAATTCACTTTACTATATGTATTTATATATTTGTAACATTTTTTTAAAAATTATTAATGGGCATTTATTCATTTTCAATTATATTATTATAATTATAGAATTATAGAAGAATTATATTATATTATCTATTTCTAATTTTAACATTTTATTATTACTGTTTCTTTCACATGTACTTCAATTCGAATTACTTTTGTTTTAATAATTAATTTCTCTTACATTGCTATATATTGAATTTTTGCCAAGGCAGCTGTAAATGGCTCGTATTTGCATCCCCACAAACAATATTTTGTTAAAATATATTGGGATATTGGGCATGCCTCTATCGTTGCCCTCATATAATATAATATATATTAGCAAAGCCTTCATTTAGAAGTAAAACTTATATGACTATTGTAATATTTATTGTAATTGCTGTTATGTTCATACGTGGTCATACGTAATAACCAGAGAGCGGACTGAAGCGATTGAATGACCAATTGCCCGATAAGACGTTGTGGCGGTCTCAGGTATTGTATGCATGTTATAACAGCCCACTATTTGCTTGCTCGATTGCATTCCCCGAGCAGGTGTTTTTATTTCCGTCGTTGTGAATAGTACATTGTGTGTATTCCTTCATAAATTAAATTCAACAGTGGCGTGTAAGACGGAATATACATTTATATATTATTTCACTAGACTTAAATAGACTTAAAATAATCGCTTAAAAAATTATATCCTCTAATTTCCAAAGTGTATTCTCGTGTTTACATTGCTGTTATACATATATGTATTTATTGTTCTTGAGATAGTATATTTTTTATTCTCTTCTATAAGGGATTGTTTCTGGTTTCGTTTCTCTCAGTGTTATTTGGTTACAACGTTTAGTATTTTTTAAAATCCGTTTTATATTGTTATATTGTATATTTATCCTATAATTTTTTATAAATATTAAGTTTAATTTACTACCTTATTTTTGGAGTAGTTTTCCTTTCTTCTTTTTAGTCCATTTCTTTCTGTTCTTAATATATCTCTTTATTTTCATTAACTATGGAGAATTCTCGTGGGGCAACCATGGTGGGATGGATTAGAGGCCATAATGATTGCATATTCGTAATGATACCAAAATATATTGCAGCGCCTGTTCATTAAGTTTAAGGCGTCCACAAAAGTGCAATGTGCAAAGACATGTTTCTTCGAAAACTCATCAAGATAACATATGACCCTCTGCATCTCACACTTTTAACGAAGAACTGTGTGAAGCTTTCATGGCGGCCAATATCCCATTCAAAAAACTTAACAATCCAGTCCTCAAGAGGTTTCTTACAAAATATACTGATGGTCATATACCAGATGAATCTACTTTACGTAAATACCGCTTATCAAAATGTTATTTGAGAACCATTGAAAAAATACGAACCAACCTATCTGGTCATTATCTTTGGGTAAGTGCAGAAGACGAAACAACGGATGTAATGGGACGATATGTGTTTTCTCCATCCGACAACTTCATACCAACCATACTTAATTGCCACTAAAATATTGTCAGTCGTAAATGGTGAAACAGTTGCAAAAGTAATTGGTCAACATATTCATAATATTCTGTCATCGGATAACAACTATAAAGACAAGATGCTATTGTTTTTGACTGATGCGGCAGCTTATATGTTAAAAACGGGGAAGTTATTAAAGCAATCTTATCCCAATATGCTACACGATACCTGTGAAGCACATGCACTACACAGAGTACGTGAATACGTCACGTATGGTGCACTTTTGCAACATTTTAATCACGCACCCATCACCAGTTGTGATGTGGAACTGACATTTTCTATTTTTAAAGACGTTTTCACATCTATAAGAACTAATTTAACAGAGGAACACCTTGAACAAATTTTAGTTGTTCATAGTAATGTTTTACACTTTCAATGTTTCACAGAAAATACAGTTTTGAATTTTGTTCTTTGTAAATTAGTTTTATTCAAAATTTGATACGCAATTCGCTAGTCAGCATTACTTTTGTTTCAGCAGTAGTTGCTGCCGGTTACCAAACCGTTTATTACATTCGCTCTGTTGTGCATTGCCAGATACATATTAACTGCATATGTAGGTATGTGCCACTTATGCAGCTAACCATACGTATCAAATTGTTCAAAACTCACAGATCGCTTACAGAAGCACACCTATTGCGAATACAAGGCAGACGCCTATGGGCTATGAATCATCAATCGCTCGAGTCCGCTCTCTGGTAATTACTATTATTTTTCACTAATGGCTTTCATGTTATTTTTATTATCTTTGTATCCATTTTATTTCATTATTAATTCCTTTAAGAGTAACCGAACGGGTATTAATCTTCTTATGCTGTAAGTCATTGACATTATCAATAGATATTGTCAAAAATAAAACATGAGCTTGTGACGAATAATATTGTTTACACCTATGTTTGATTAGTTTGTATAGTAGTTCTCTGATTTTTATTAATTATGATGCCATCATACAGCAGAAACATGTTATTATTAATCCATTTGGAGAAAGACATTGTATATGCAAATAAAAATATACATCTACTAACCTAACAGAAGATGTGTTGAATAATATTCAAGTTTGTTTGCAACATAAGCTTCACAAGCCTACACCAAAATTATCAGTTAGATAGGTATTCAAAAGCCTTTCATTTATTTAAATATTATTCATTTATATTACTTATAGACGGAATAGTAAAACACTGACACAATTGTTTATGATGATTATGGTATACAGAAATACACGTTTTTAAGACTAAAGTTTCCATTCTTGCGGTCTGGATCCTGTTTTGGAAAATATTTTAAATAACATGAGAGCAAAATGAATTGAGGTGGTAGGAGGCTGCGGTTCGTAGATCGTATTTCGTGAATTCACAATATTTTTCTGTCAAACATTTAATGACAGTGACAGTGTGAATTATTAATTCTTTCAATACAATTTTTTAAAAAAAAACAGTATAATCACATTCAGAATGTTTACTCAAGAACAAATGGTGTTCATTTTAGAATGTTACTTTCGTAACGGTCGACGTTTGCCAAACGGCGAATGGTATTATTCAATAGAAATGTGCAAGGAAGAATTCCAACAACGTTTTCCTGAAGTTGTTTTAGTAAATAAGAACTTTTCTCGTGACCTATTGAGAATTATAAATAACTTTCGAACAACTGGGTCTGTAAAAAGACAATGGAAAGGGGGAAGATCTTCTCGAGTTAGTACCCAAAATGTTGTTAATAATGCAAGAAACGCAATTAGAGAACAACCTACAACATCTGTCAGAAGACTGGCACAACAGTTGGATATAAGTTATGGAACCTGCCGCAGTATTCTTAAACGCGATATTGGTATGCATCCTTACAAGGTTCAATTGTATCAAGAACTATTGCCGCCAGATTACGTTCGACGAGTTGCCTATTGTCGTTTCTTTAATGCAAATCTTAACGACGACGATGTTTTGGATAAAACGTTTTTCACCGACGAAGCGTGGTTTCACCTGAACGGCTACATAAACGCTCAGAATATGCGTATGTGGGCAAAAGACAATCCGCATTATTATAGGGAAACAACGTTGCATCCTGTAAAAATAGGGGTTTGGTGTGCCATGTCACGTAGAAGGCTTATTGGTCCGATCTTTTTCGAAGGAACTATAAATGGTGAAAGATATCGCAATAATATACTGGAAACATTCATAAATCAACTGCATGATGACGAGTTACAGTTAGGTTTCTTTCAGCAAGATTCCGTACGACCACACACTGCCCGTGAAACAATAAATTATTTACGTAAATTTTTTGATGAATGAATTATTAGTGTTGACCGTTTCCCGCCAAGATCGTGTGACTTAACTCCTCTGGATTACTTTTTATTTCCATACTTAAAAAACTCTATTTTTAAAAATCCAGTGCATACAATAGACGATTTACGGAACAATATCGTGCGACAGTGCGAGTTAGTAGACGGATTTATTTTACAAAAGGTTTTTGAAAACATGAAGCGGCGCGTAAATTCATGTTTGAATGCCGAGGGACAACAGTTTCAACAATTATTGTAAACTTTTCAATAAAATATAAAACATGACATTTGTATGACATTTTATAAATATTTTAAGTTGTAAATTAAATTTGTATCAAGGAGACATTTAAGTGCTGTCAGTAAGATTTATTTACTTTATAATTCACGAAATACGATCAGCGAACCGCAGCCTCCTACTACCTCAATTCATTTTGCTCTCATGTTATATTTTAAAACTAGTAAGTAGAATCAGGATTTTTAAGATATAAGTATTAGTATTAATATGAACATATAAGAAAAAAGCCCGCGTTGACCTTTGTTATATAGGATTACCGCTGAATAGCGCCTAAGCTATGCGAATCTGAAGAATATACAGACTGTTTCATTAAGAATTGTCCATATAGTAACTCGCGAAACCTTAGCACAAAATATGAAAATTTAATCTAAAATACTTAAATAAAGTATTCCTCCTTACCGAGATAAAGAGTGTTTTATTATAAATATTCTAAAATGATTTTAGCCTATTGTTTTGATACCTTCCAATATTTGTTGTTCATACTTGGCAAACAGTTTACATATTGCTATGAACTGTGGTTTTTATATTTACTGTACCACCGTTCACGACAAATCTACCCAACTAGGATACTCAGTCGGTTTATTTCCAAAAATGGGACTGCTTTCTTCTCAGGGTTCCAATCGGAAACGTGGAACAAAAACGTATTTTAGGCGCCACTAAAAATTTTTGAGAAATGTTAAAATAATATTTCTTTAAGTTACTTATTAAATTCGTGGTGAAAGGTTAATTAAATGATGAGCACAGTATAAAATTTAAATGAATATTTAATACAAAAAAAATCAAAAAAAGAAAAAAAATCTTTATAAAGTATAAAGATTGTGTAATATAAATTAATTACAACCAGAGGTAAAAATGACACACGGAATATGACCGCTACGTGCGTTAAAAATCATCCTCAATGACAACCGAACAAAATAACTAAATCACAGACTATTTTTAATTTCTCCCCAGAGAACAATATAAAAATATAAACAAACTTGACAGCTCGATCAAAATATAAAACATGCGCACTCACATGTAACAAAAAGTTCCCTTGAATTCCAATCGTATAAAATTTTTACCGGTAAATTTTTTACTTAGAAATTTTAAAAATGCTCTTTGTCATCTATCTCAATTAATTAAGACTAAATCTCAATACAACAATATTAATACAATAGAAATACAATATTCAAATCTTTTAAATTAATAAGTCGACTTATAATATATATACACATATATGTATATATTTTTACTTACATAAAAAATAATGTGAGACACGTTGACAAGAAAACGTTATTATAAATATTATCAAAATTACGAGAATAAAACTCGTAGAATATTCGGGAATTGAAATACAAACACCATAAACTATTTAAATCAAACCACTACTTTAAATATAAATATTTAATTTTTTTTTTAAATAAAATGAACGTTCTTGTCTAACTGTTAAAGTATGTCTGTAAGTCCACATCAAGCTCGGTGGCTTCGCATAAGACTGACCTTCAATAATACATGTTTTTTTTCGCCAGGCACATGAATTGCATTTTCAAAAATATACACTTAAGTTCAAAAATCATGTACATACATTTTTAATAAATTTTCAATATTAATTGGGGAAAAAACCATAGCAATATGTTAGGATACTTTAAATAGTGGCAAAAGATAGTTTTCCGCTATTACTAGAGGCGTGCGGTAGGGATAGATCTTTATTCCCCCGCCCCCCCGCAATCTACGCCTGTCTCGTAATAATCATTTCAGCATGTTTTTTTTTTTAATTCTTCGTTACTTTCTACGTAAATATCATCCTCTTGTCTCAACACGATAGAGTAAGTAGTTTTCAAGTTATTTGCGTTTAAAGGTAATGCTACCTAAAAAATAATACCTAATTTTATTTTATTGCTTATTTCACATGAGTGTTGTTAACAATTTAACTAAGTTGATGATAAAATTTGTTAATTCTAATCGTAAATTTCCATGGACATCTCAATATTTATTCTATCTTTTCAATTCTTACAATTCACTCTTTTTAGAAATTATCTACATTACAATGACGGTTTGTAGGGCTCATTTATTGATAAAGATTTCTTAAACTAACTAGGCTGATGTCTTTTATTTGTGTTACAACTGTTAGACAGATAGTTTTAATTGAAAAGCGAAAGATTGCTTACTGTTATAATAGAGTTTGTTGTGAAAATGTCACAATTAGAGGCGTTTTTAATTAGAGAAATTGCCACATTTGGGATAATTAAAATCCACATGCCGTTAAACAGGCACACTTTCACCATGGACTGAGAATAAATGTTTGGTGTGAAATTTTTAGAGATAACACAGCCCAACACACATTTTGGTGCCTGCACATTTTTAACTGTTTCTAGGTAATTTTTAGGTGTAGAATCGAAAACAACTGCCAGATTTAGTCCATCAGAATTATTTTTTGAAGGTACGCTATTTTACAAAAAAAAATCTCTTTTTCATTCATGTACATTTCAGGTTATAAGTACCAGTATCTTCGACAAAGTGTCATAAAAAAGCAAATAATACAGAGTAAGGTATTTAATTCACAGAGTAGATATAAATATGCATTTATGGCTTATTACTAAAAAGAATCTTGTATACGATTGTCTAGCATGGAGTTGAGTAGGACAATCTCGCTGCCGACTCCAAAAGTAGTCGACATCTTCTTTGATATCGTTCTTCCATCGTCTGAAGGTCCTATTGAAAACTTTTACCCTGTTCTTCACTGTAATCACCTAGGTTTTGTGAGAATCGATCTAAGTGGTTGTGGAGGTAGTGAAGTTTTATGTTACAATCAAGAATATTAAATTTAGAAAGCATATATTCCACTGATTTTGTGTAATTCGCTGCTTTATGATTGTACTACATGAACAAATGAATATCAAGCATTAGATTCAATCTCGTTCATTGCTGTGGTAAGTGATTTTTTCTAAGCTGTCTTATCCGAGTCAGTTTTTCCATGCTAGCCTCAGGAAACTTACGTATTAAGTAACCAAAGCAAAGTCTATATCGATTTAAGGCCTACACAAATTGCTTTACAAGTCCTAACTTGATATGCAACGGTGGATATATGATTTTCTCTCTCGCAACGCAAGGTTCGTTGATTACGATTTCTTTTGCTGGAACCATGACGTTTCACAAGGGTCAATTTTTGTTAACCCAGTGCTGATCTTTATTTCTGTTGTCCCGATAACAAAAATAAACAAGGATATTTTGTGTAAAGATACCATTATTTAAATATTTTTGCCTGCTACTAAATCGGAATGGATCTCAAAAACTAAAGATGCCACGAAAAAAAGTCAGGTATATTTGGAATCAGCACATTAAATATATACAAAATTAGTTGTCAGTTTCTCGGCACCAAGAAAAAAATGTAATTTTGTTGACTTGTGTAATGTAATAGGTCCCTTTTAATCAATTCATATTTGGAATTTTTTCAAAATATACTTTTTGATGAGCTATAAGAGTTACCATTAAACCAAAGAAGAGATGTGTGGTTTTTTGCACCACATTTTCCTTTAGTGACGCGAAATTATTTGAACAATCAATTTCCTCATAAATGGATAGGGCGAGGAAGTGAATTTGCATGGCTGATTTTAATCCCCTAAATTTTTATTTTTGGGGACATGAAGACACTTGTGTACGCTCAAGAAATGAATTAGTCCATAAGAATTATGGCAACAAATAGAAAATGCTGCGAATTTTATTGGGAATCAACACAACATATTTCTAAAGGTTAGGGGAAATTTTTCCGATAGAATTAAAAAATGTACTGATGTCAATGGATGCCACTTTGAAACTTTATTATAATGTTAATTAATTTGATTTTTTGTTACAGTGGTCTAAATAAGTGTTTGTTTTAATGCGTTTATCTGCTGTAACCATCATTTTATTTTATTAGTATTTGATAAAAAAAAATCATAGTTCCGAGTTTTCATAAACTTAAAATTGAATATTTATAATAAATCAGCCTGTATCTCGGCAAGGAGGAATATTTTATTCAAGTGTTTTAGGTTTTAAATCTTCATATTTTCTGCAACGGTTTCTCCAGTTACTATATGTACAATTCTTAATAAAGCACCCTGAATATAAATGTCTAACTAAAATTAAAAAATAAATTTATTTGAGCCAAAATATAGTTAAAGTCTGCCCATATTTTTGTTTATTCTATATTTAGGAAAATACAGCTAATTGAAGTTCATTGATCTATAAAAAAAAATCGAGAAAATTCCTAGACTTATTTTAAGACGATAACGTCTAGCAATAAGTTCACTATTCATGTGTTTTTTTGCCAAGGTATTTATGCAATATAGTCAGCAATATGGTTCTTTTATTGTGATGTTTTTTTTTGTGGATATCAATATTCCTTTACGTTGTAGTCGTAGTTTGAACGTTATGATACGGATGAAGTAAATTAGTTTTCAAAACTTGATGCACCGTAGTTTAAGACACATTTACTTCCCGTGCTAGGGTATTTACGCCGAGATCCACTTCCACGATATTTAAAATAACGTCTTCCGCTCGTTGCACTCTGCGTGGTCTTTGAGTGACACGACCTTCGATTCGTGGAATTACTGATCCTCTATCCCGAAGTAGATACATGACTCACAATTGCCGAAGGAACACATCTATTCGAGAAACGTTCTGCGGACATATTTTTGGACGCAAGACTATTTTGTCCTGTTTCGCCATAAATTAAAATCGTATCAGTGTATTCGATATTAGTGTAGAATGCCATTATGAACTCACGTAGACACAGCGAAGGCTATGTCCACACTAAATGTAAATCTCAGCGTTGTTTGTAGAGGTGGATTCTCGTATTGCCGCCCGTATATTAACTGCGACAGGGCCGGACTCGTATAAAGATAATCATTTTCTCGTTACTACGTCAACATTGGACCGCGATTTGATGTATAAAGGCACTACGCGTATATATCTCACTCCTTTTTTTCAGTGTCGCTATACAAAATTAAGGATGTATATGGTTCTTTTTCTTCTGTTTGAGCACACAGCTCTCTGTACTATCCCCAATAGATCTCTCAGTTCCACTCTGTTAGTCGTGTGTCCTCGATAAAAGCCACTATCCTCAAGGGAAGTTTAAGTACCCTTGTAGGATCAAATAGATCTCTGCCGAAATGTTTCTGTCTACGCCCCTTCACCATCCTTCCACATTTTGCAGAGCATTTCGCATGAAGCTCGCCACTGTTCCCGGGAATTTCTCCCGGGACACAATGATAATGTCATCTGCGAACTCCTGCGTCCATATTCCCTGGTCATTTAATGTTCTAATGAGATTATCCACTTCTAGACTCCATAGTAGTGTTGACAATACGCTTCCTTGAGGTCACCCTTGATGTATATAGTTGTTGAATACATTTATAATGTCAAAATTTTACTGCACTACTTAGGTCACTATTTTTGCTACTTTAATGTTACATGTATATTCTGACATTTTATAAAAGCCTATTTATTCTTTGCAGAAATTTCTTCTAGTTAAGTACCTTATTTATCACTTATATTACGAACAGTTAATTTAAATATAAAGCTTTCTTTTTATTTATTCTATATTAACACAATTAACGGCCCAAGTGGTAAAAGCGTCTTACAACGAAAGTGAGGGTGCCGTTGATCGAGAGTTCGAATCTGGAGACCGGTGTATGGGAAGTGCTCTTTTCAGAATGCTCCTCAGTTATCCTTAAATGTTGAGGACGTGAAAATTAAATCAACATTTCTACACTTTTACGGCGAGAAGATGTAACAAAGCCATGGAACACTTTACACATACCATACACACGCTAAACGGTCCCGAAGTCTTGACAAGTTTTAAGATTAGGACATTGGGTCGCTGTACATACACCACAAAAAAAAACATTTAATCATTTAATCTTTTATTTGATTAAATATGAAAAGTGATTCCCAAGACTAATAAATTCTCTCATCCAGTATTATATTGACATTCCATTTCGTTACATCTGTGACCCCTACAATTACAAATATTCCCACATTTGTCCACGTAAGTTAACTCTCCGTTTCCGCAATATGCTGAAAACAAGAATAAACATTGTAGATTTTCTCTAAATACATTTCGCAAATACGTTTCGCAAGTATATTTTTCAAAGAAACTTTACTTTGTTGCACAAAAAAAAATTATTTTGTTTTTTATAACTTTATTATGACCTGAGAGCGGACTGAAGCGTTTTAATGACTAATTGCTCCGATAAAACGTTGTGGCGGTATCAGGTATAATATACATGTTATTACAGCCCTACTATTTGCTTGCTCGATTGCATTCGTCAAGCATGTTGAGATGTTATTTCCGTCGTTATGAATAGTACATTGTGTGTATTCCTTCATAAATTCAATTTAACA
The DNA here is from genome assembly GCA_935421215.2 of Melolontha melolontha. NCBI lineage: Eukaryota > Metazoa > Arthropoda > Insecta > Coleoptera > Scarabaeidae > Melolontha > Melolontha melolontha. The sequence goes on along the minus strand of OW285240.1, from coordinate 8,093,821 downwards.
GTGGCGTGTAAGACGGAATATACGTTTACATATTATTTCGTTAGACTTCGTTGAAAGAATCGCTTAAAAAATTATATCCGTTAATTACAAAGTGTAGTATATTTTCTATTCTTTTCTATACGGGATTGTTTCTGGTTTCGTTTCTTTCAGTGTTATTTGGTTACACGTTTAGTATTTTAAAAAATCCGTTTTATATTGTATACTTATCCTATAATTTTTTATAAATATTAAGTTTAATTTACTACCTTATTTTTTGAGTAGTTTTCGTTTCTTCTTTTTAGTCCAATCCTTTCTGTTCTTAGTATTTCTCTTTATTTTCATTAACTATGGAGAATTCTCGTAGGGCAACCATGGTAGGATGGATTAGAGGCCATACAGATTGGTTGCATATTCGTAATGTTGCCGAGATATATTGCAGTGCCTGTTCATTAAGTTTAAGGCGTCCACAAAAGTGTAATGTGCAAAGACATGTTTCTTCGACAACTCATCAAGATAACATATGACCATCTGCACCTGACACTTAATGAAGAACTGTGTGAAGCTTTCATAGCGGCCAATATCCCATTCAAAAAGCTTAACAATCTATTCCTCAAGAGGTTTCTTACAAAATATACTGATTGTCATATACCAGATGAATCTACTTTCCGTAAATACCACTTACCAAAATGTTATTTGAGAACCATTGAAAAAATACGAACCAACCTATCTGGTCATTATCTTTGGGTAAGTGCAGACGAAACAACGGATGTAATAGAACGATACGTGTTAAATATAGTTGTTGGTATTCTTCATTCGACAACTTCATACCAACCATACTCTTAATTGCAACTAAAATATTGCCAGTCGTAAATGTTGAAATAGTTGCAGAAGTAATTGATCAATGTAATGTATTCATAATGTTCTTAGTCATCGGATAATAACTATAAAGACAAGATGCTATTTTTTTTGACTGATGCGGCAGCTTATATGTTAAAAACAGCGAAGTTATTAAAGCAATCTTATCCCGATATGCTACACGTTACCTGTATAGCACATGCCCTACACAGAGTATGTGAATATATCAGGAGTCATTTTCCAAATGTTGATAAGTTAGTTTCATCATTTAAAAAGATATTTCTGAAGGTTGATACACAAAATTGATGCTATATTTAGCAGAAATCCAGATTTGAATATATATCAATTCTGCACAGAACCGATTGAAAAATCTATACATTTGAACTATGGTGCACTTTTGCAACATTTTAATCACGCACCCATCACCAGTTGTGATGTGGTACAGACATTTTCTATTTTTAAAGACGTTTCAAAACTAATTAAGAACTAATTTAACACAGGAGTACCTTGAATAAATTTTAGTTGTTCATAGTAATGTTTTACACTTTCAATGTTTCACAGAAAATACATAGTTTTGAGTTTTGTTCTTTGTAAATTCTATTTATTCAAAATTCCATACGCAATTCGCTTGCGGGCATCACTTTTGTTTCAGCAGTAGTTACCGCCGGTTACCAAACCGTTTATTACATTCGCGCTGTTGTGCATTGATAGATACATATTAACTGCATATGTTGGTATGTACCACTTATGCAGCTGACCATACGTATCAAAATGTTCCAAATTCACGGATCTCTTACACAAACAAACCTATTGCGAATACAAAGCAGACGTCTATGGGCTATGAATCATCAATCGCTCGAGTCCGCTCTCTGATTATGACAGATAACGTTACTGTAGTTTCGACATTAAGAGCATGTCATTCTTGAACGAAATTAACAATATGTATAGAAGAAACGTGTTAAGTCCAATGTACGTCACGGATGACGTTTACATGTTGTCATAACTGTATTAGAGAAACTAAAAAAGTTAGTTTGTTAAACTATATTTGAAAGTTTTTATTTCGTTAATTTAAATATACAAAATGTTATAAATTGATGATAATTTCCGTTTCAATTACTAAATGTTTCTTGTATATATTTTTAATAAACTACATGATGTTTATGATCTCTTTGCGTCATTTGAATATAATACCGAAAGGTTCGTGTAAACAGTCGAAGAAATGAATTGCTTTGTTATTGACCTTTTTGTAGTTGACATCTTATAATCTTTTATAATTGACATCTTGCCGGCAACATATATAGGACGTGTCGTCATGGATCTAGTATGACGTACAATTGAATATAATGCGTTTTCCCTGTATTTAAGTATTTCACTTTATTTTATTTAATCTGTATCGCCACAATCAATACAAATAAGTAAAACAGAATTAGAAGTTGAACGCATTAAACTAACCTTCGAAGACTTTATGGAATAGTGTTCTGGTTCAAGAAAAGCTTGATTTGGGGTAACAATCGAGAAACAACAAGATTTGTTTACGGTGCCGCCAGACTATGCGCTTGCTCATTGCGTAGCCCGAGATCTGCGAATGGCCAAAGGAACTGCCAGAGAATTTAAAGAGAGATTTGTCAGAATCGAAAAATTAAGGCAAGAGGGACCAGCAATTGGGAAGAGTCTCCAAATAACAAATGAAGAGCAGCCCATATTTTATTTGGTCACGAAAGAACTGTCAAGCTTGAAGCCAACCTATCGTGCCTTATGGGAGGCCCTGGCCCACTTACGCGAACAAATGTTACAACAAGACATTTTGAAATTAGCTGTTCCAAAAATGGGTTGTGGATTGGACCGCCTGGACTGGAGAATTGTAAGGAGCATGTTTGAAGTAATATTCCAGCATACTGGTATGGAAATTTTGGTATGCAGTTACCGACTTGAATATTCCTGTGCACCTAGGCAAGATAAGACCGTGGACTGTTATTTCGATATGACGTCGCAATGTAAGAAAGGCCCTACCTGTCGATTTCGCCATCGTTTGAGGGAACCAAAGCATGACATGTTTCGGGACGAAACTTCATTTTTAAGAAGGGGGGTAATGTGATGAATCATCCAACGATACGTCACGTATAATACCTCTGGCGCGTTCTCGGCAGATCTAGAAACGGAAAGACCGAGACTAAGAAAAGTTGAGAGGCTCGGCGGCCCATATATATATATATAAGCCGTCGAAGAAGGGATTCGGATTCATTCGATACCAAATATCGCCGAGTGAACTTACATAAAAATAAATACATAAATGTGCTTATTGTTAGTAATTAGTTTTTATATTGTTATTCGTTTTTATTATTAATATAGTGTGTGTCTACGTTACCGTTTTATTTAAGAACCCGAAAAACTAATACTTTACAGTATGTATTTCATTCAAAAACACTTCATGTAAGTTTCAACCAATTAATTTGAAATCTACTTTTTCCTGTTTTGAATGAAAATTTTAGCAAAAATACAGCATTTAAATATGTAATTGAAATGAATACGAATATGTTAAAAACATAAGTGTATCTGTACACATGGACATACACAAAGTATTTAACCAATAGTCACAACTACAGACATATGCGTTTCGATCACACGATCTCATCAGTGCAGTTTCGAAGTGACATCTTAAGATTCACTCTCGCATAATAAGCACAAACTTATGCCGTCAGCTGACAAGAGATATCTCGTAACATCAGACGGTCAAGAGAGGCTTGCCGGTACGACCTCTTCCTCTCAAACGGCTAAGCCGCTACTAATGGCGAGTATTTTTACAATAAACGCATTTCTGTAAATAAATGTCTGTAGAACAGTGTTCCCAAATTTATATTAAAATCATAGGCTATTCTAAACGAGAATTTAATTGAAGGCATGGTATGTTCATGTGCACAGATACAGACACGTTTTTAACATATTCGTATTCATTTCAATTACATATTTAACATATTTTTGCTAAAATTTTGATTCAAAACAGGAAAAAGTAGATTTGAAATTAATTGGTTGAAACTTACATTGAAGTGCTTTTGAATGAAATACATATTATAAAATATTTGTCTTTTCGGGTTCTTAAATAAAACGGTAACGTAGACACACACTATATTAATAATAAAAACGAATAACAATATAAAAACTAATATAAAATATAAAAACTAACAATAAGCACATTTATGTATTTATTTTTATGTACGTTCACTCGGCGATATTTGGTATCGAATGAATCCGAATCCCTTCTTCGACGGCTTATATATATGGGCCGCCGAGCCTCTCGATTTTTCTTAGTCTCGGTCTTTCCGTTTCTAGATCTGCCGAGAACGCGCCAGATGTATTATACGTGACGTATCGTTGGATGAGTCATCACATTGCCCCCTTCTTAAAAATGAAGTTTCGTCCCGAAACATGTCATGCTTTGGTTCCCTCAAACGATGGCGAAATCGACAGGTAGGACCTTTTTTACATTGCGACGTTATATCGAAATAACAGTCCACGGTCTTATCTTGCCTAGGTGTACAGGAATATTCAAGTCTGTAACTGCATATCAGAATTTCCGTACCAGTATGTTGGAATATTACTTCTAACATGCTCCTTACAATTCTCCAGTCCAGGCGGTCCAATCCACAACCCAATTTTGGAACTGCTAATTTAAAAATGTCTTGGTGTAACATTTGTTCGCGTAAGTGGGCCAGGGCCTCCCATAAGGCACCATAGGTTGGCTCCAGGCTTGACAGTTCTTTCGTAATCAAATAAAATATGGGCTGGCAGTTCCTTTGGCCATTCGCAGATCTCGGGCTACGCAATGAGCAAGCGCGTAGTCTGGCGGCACCGTAAACAAATCTTGCTGTTTCTCGATGGTTACCCCAAATCGAGCTTTTCTCGAACCAGAATACTATTCCATAAAGTCTTCGAAGGCTAGTTTAATGCTTTGAACTTCTAATTCTGTTTTACTTATTTGTATTGTTTCTGGCGATACAGATTAAATTAAATAAAGTGAAATACTTAAATATAGGGAAAACGCATTATATCCAATTGTACGTCATACTAGATCCATGACGACACGTCCTATATATGTTGCCGGCAAGATGTTAATTATATAAGATTATAAGATGTCAACTACAAAAAGGTCAATAATAAAGCAATTAATTTCTTCGACTGTTTATAGGAACCTTTCGGTATTATATTCAAATGACGCAAAGAGATAATAAACATCATGTAGTTATAAAAGGAACTGTTTTAAAACAATCAAAATAAACGGGAAAAATGTACACAAAACCAGGCTTATTTGACAGATATGTTATTTTTCAACAACGCAAGTAACTATTACACTATTAAAAATATATACAAGAAACATTTAGTAATTGAAACGGAAATTATGTGTTTATTTGTCATGAATGTCTATATTATCATCAATTTATAACATTTTGTATATTTAAATTAACGAAATAAAAACTTTCAAATATAGTTTAGCAAACTAACTTTTTTAGTTTCTCTAATACAGTTATGACAACATGTAAACGTCATCCGTGACGTACATTGGACTTAACACGTTTCTTCTATACGTATTGTTAATTTCGTTCAAGAATGACATGCTTTTAATGTCGAAACTACAGTAACGTTATCTCTCATAATCAGAGAGCGGACTCGAGCGATTGATGATTCATAACCCATAGACGTCTGCTTTGTATTCGCAATAGGTTTGTTTGTGTAAGAGATCCGTGAATTTGGAACATTTTGATACGTATGGTCAGCTGCATAAGTAGTACATACCAACATATGCAGTTAATATGTATCTATCAATGCACAACAGAGCGAATGTAATAAACGGTTTGGTAACCGGCGGCAACTACTGCTGAAACAAAAGTAATGCCCACAAGCGAATTGCGTATGGAATTTTGAATAAATAGAATTTACAAAGAACAAAACTCAAAACTATGTATTTTCTGTGAAACATTGAAAGTGTAAAACATAACTATGAACAACTGAAATTTATTCAAGGTGCTGCTGTGTTAAATTAGTTCTTAATTAAGTTTAAGATGTCACTTCGAAACTGCACTGATGAGATCGTGTGGTCGAAACGCATGTGTCTGTAGTTGTGACTATTGGTTAAATACTTTGTGTATGTCCATGTGTACAGATACACATATGTTTTTAACATATTCGTATTAATTTGAATTCACAATATTTTATATGTTTTTGCACATTGATATGCTATTTTTTGGTATGTAATTGAAATAATTCTATTCAATGATATCCAAACAATTTTAATAGTAATTGATCCCATTGAAAAAGTCGTTTTTATATTTTGCACTAATATACGAGGAAATACCAGAAAATAACGAGAATGGTGCTGTAGTACAAAAATGAAACATTTACATAGAAAACTCCAACTATTCTTCAAAGTACTCTACATTCTGTGCAATACACTTGTCCCATCGTTTTGTCCAATTGTATATATATATATATATATATATATATATATATATATATAATAACTTCGTGACCTTGGTATGATATGGTAAACCTAACAGTAGGCGATTAAAGGTCTGTATATTACTTCAAAATATATGTATTTTGTATTCTCTTGAAAAAGGCGTATACAGCCGAAACATGTAGAGTTTTTTAAATACATATATTTTGAAGTAATATACAGACCTTTAATCGCCTACTGTTAGGTTTACCATATATATATATATATATATATATATATATATATATATATATATATATATATATATATATATATATGCCAATCCGACGATCATTTTAGATGAAGTTAATTTCTGCGATTTTTGAATCAATCTGTGCAGTTGGTAGTCGCCCGCGTCGAGGTTCATCTTCCTCTGATTCACAACCGTCCTTGAATTTCTTATGCCACTCAAACACTCTACATCGTAATAAACTATCATCTGGGTATGCAGTTTTAATAATTTCAAAAGTTTCAGTTGGAGTTTTACCCAACCGAACACTACATTTTATTTCTTTTCTCCACTCTATTTTTCGATGGATACGTCAAACACTGACAATTCAGTAATATTTGTAATAAACATCAAAAGTTAAATCAAAGCTTACTTGAGAAGAAGTACATTAGAAGTGGGTGTTGCATGTTCTATTCTTTGTGTTATAAAATTCTAGTTGTGAAAGAAGTTATAGCTCCCAGTCTCGTTATATTTTGATATACCTTCGTATAGTAGTTGAGTCAGTGTTTATTTTCTTGCCATTGTTGCATTATTATTCACACATTCCTTTGAAGTATTTTATATGAAAAATCCGTCTCTAGAATAACTAATATTAAAATGATAGTTGTAGTAACTGTTTTTAGAATAAAATTTAAAATATTCGATATTTTTTGTTGCAAAGTTGTCGGTAGGTTCTATGTTTCGATCTTTGTAATAATGTTAAAATTTGGTCCATATATGGCATGATATTGATAATATTACTGTTACATAGAAACAAAAATGGTTGTACATATCCTAATAAATTAATTACCTTTGTTGGGTAGAGGTGCAGTTTGCTCGTCTAGACCACCAAAACATACAAAAATTAGGCTTGCAATAAAAAGTAGTAGTATCAGTAAACATTTCATTTTTTATGCGAATGGAAACTAAAAATTAATACGTCATGTGACTAAAATTTATAATTTGATTTGAATATAACAATGAAAATTTAACTAACTTTAAAACCTATTGTTTCCGCATTTATATTACTATTTCGAAATTTTTAGTAAATATAAGAGGAACACTTTGAAAATAAAATATTTATTGTTCTCAATCAAGGTGTAGTAAATGGTAAAAGTTCTCAGAATTTATTGCAAATTTCAAAAATATTTGCATCAGAAGATAAACATTTTTATAGAAAGACAGTACAAAGAATACCTATAAGAAAATATATATATATATATATATATATATATATATATATATATATATATATATATATATGTATATATATATATATATAAAATTCATTTAAATTCGGGTAAGCGGTCTGTCAATTAAAAAACTCCTTTATTAAATAACCCCATATTTCGCAACAGAATTTGTTGCTTCTTCTGCGGAAAAAAATGTAGAGTTGAAAAATAATAAAATTGACGTACAAAAATTTAAAAAAATAAATAATAATTTTTTTTTATTTTTTGTACGTCAATTTTATTATTTTTCAACTCTACATTCTTTTCCCCAGAAGAAGCAACAAATTCTGTTGCGAAATATAGGGTTATTTAATAAAGGAGTTTTTTAATTGACAGACCGCTTACCCGAATTTAAATTAATTTTGTATAATATATCACGGTCGATAATTTCGTTTCAATTATATATATATATATATATAAATATAATAACTTCGTGACCTTGGTATGATATGGTAAACCTAATCAGTAGGCGATTAAAGGTCTGTATATTACTTCAAAATATATGTATTTAAAAAACTCTACATGTTTCGGCTGTATACGCCTTTGTCAAGAGAATACAAAATATGAATGACAGGATATAAATGTCAATAACTTGACATTTATATCCTGTCATTCATATTTTGTATACTATATATATATATAGTAAACCTAATCAGTAGGCGATTAAAGGTCTGTATATTACTTCAAAATATATGTATTTAAAAAACTCTACATGTTTCGGCTGTGTACGCCTTTATCAAGAGAATACAAAATATGAATGACAGGATATAAATGTCAAGTAATTAAGTTGCTATGGTTTAAATTATTCAAAGATACATTCTAGTAATAATAATAAATCATGCCTTAGTATTCCAAAAAATAGATAACAAGGTGTGAACATATGTGTTGTTCGCTGCTAGCAATTTGTGTCTCCTTCTGGGTATGAACTTGTGTGTTGGTTGCTGCTGGCAGCTTGCGTCTCTTTATGGGTGTGTGGTTTTGTATGAGAGCGTAAGTGTAGGGTTTTGTATGTCGGTGCGTTCGTGCGTGTGTTTAGTGATCGGTCGCATGAATTTAGAGAGGTCGGATAACCAGCCGTTGCGTAGGGCCGCCAACCCTTTCCCGACAACTTCTTTACAATTCCGTGCAGTACTTCGACGGCCTGACCCCCGCCCCAACGAGGCAAGGCGCAGACAGGCGAAGCGCACCCTGTACGGGGTTGCTCATCGCAACTAAGGGAACACTCTTAGTGGCTACCTCGGTCTACGATGGTCACACTTGTGCCAACTTAACGTTTTCCGCCGAAGCGGGGGCATAGCACACACGTCGAACGTGTGTGTGCTGTTAACGGCAGCCTAGCCAGGTTGCCGCCCAGGACCGGTCCTAGTGGTGTGTGCATTGCGCGGCGACGAGATAGCGCCGCGTAGCATGGTTCCTCACTCTTGCTGGAAAGGCGGAATGGCACCTGACTGCCCAACGGGCAGACCCCCCTAGAGTTTTGTAGCGCATATGCTAGGCTACAACCCAGTAGAGGACCACATCAGCAAAAAACAGAAAACAGGGATAGGCAGGGAAAAGCAAGACATGAGTTATTATTACGTATGCGCCCGTGGAGCGACTTAAGATGCAAAGTTGTCGGCATTCGCTCAAAACGAGAAGGAAAACCACGAAAACCTGCTCGGACAAATAATAATTCATATTTTGTATTCTCTTGATAAAGGCGTACACAGCCGAAACATGTAGAGTTTTTTAAATACATATATTTTGAAGTAATATACAGACCTTTAATCGCCTACTGATTAGGTTTACCATATCATACCAAGGTCACGAAGTTATTATATATATATATATATATATATATATATATATATATATATATATATCGTATTCTTTCCTATTTAACTGTAGTTTTAATTTTCAACAACTTTACGTTTTATAGGTTATAATTTGAAATACAAATGAATAATTTTTGAAATTACAGTTCTCGGCAAAAAAAAACTGGCCACTTTTTTAAGCTATTGTAAATCATGCTCGCGTAACAATTACAAATTTAAGTTGACAACAGGTGAAATATCTTACTCGTCAGATTGACAACCATATAGCTAATGACAAACAAAATAACACATTTTCATAAAGTAATGTAAATATAAATATGCTTTCTACCCTTTACGACGCTAACTTAATCGAATTTTTTATAGAAAAAAACGTTTCCAAAACAAGAAGAAATCTCCGTTTTTCAATAAATGTCTGGGGTTGGTTGTCGGCTCAGGGTTTGGGAGTATTATAGAATATTGAAAATCGATAGTGATGAATAAATATTCTTGAAAACATAATGTTTCCAACAGTAACACTACTTTATCCTTTCGTATTTTTACAAGACAATTGCCCCTTTCACAACTCCAGAAGGATGAGACAGTGGTTAAATACATACTACCCTAACCTAAAATGTAAACAAATCGATTTTGCCAAAGGATTTTGCAAATGATTTCGCAACATTGTTTTGACATCATTGATGACGTACACGTCTTCGAATCGTGAACGGCGTTTAGAAAAAAAATCGCCCTTAAGTAGGATTCGAACCCACGTCCATGGCTTGCTGAACCATCGCTTTAACCACTAAGCTATTAAAGGCCATGATTTCGAATCTTTGTGGGAATGCCTCGAGTCACATCAAGGAAACAGATTATATATATCTTGCCCGTAGTAGGTAGTTGTGCAAATTTATTGCAAAAAAAAAATTCGATTAAGTTAGCGTCGTAAAGGGTAGAAAGCATATTTAAAAAGCAACTTAAATTTGTACTTGTTACGCAAGCATGATTTACAATAGCTTAAAAAAGTGGCCCGTTTTTTTTTGCCGAGAAATTTAATTTCAAAAATTATTCATTTGCATTTCAAATTATAACTTATAAAACGTAAAGTTGTTGAAAATTCAAACTACAGTTAAATAGGAAAGAATACGATATATATATATATATATATATATATATATATATATATATATATATATATATCGTATTCTTTCCTATTTAACTGTAGTTTTAATATATATATATATATATATATATATATATATATATATATATATATATATATATATATATATATATATATATATTGTATTGTAAATCATGCTTGCGTAACAATTACAAATTTAAGTTGCCTTTTAAATATGCTTTCTACCCTTTACGACGCTAACTTAATCGAATTTTTTTTTTGCAATAAATTTGCACAACTACCTACTACGAGCAAGATATATATCATATGTTTCCTTGATGTGACTCGAGGCATTCCCACAAAGATTCGAAATCATGGCCTTTAATAGCTTAGTAGTTAAAGCGATGGTCCAGCAAGCCATGGACGTGGGTTCGAATCCTACTTAAGGGCGAATTTTTTTCTAAACGCCGTTCACGATTCGAAGACGTGTACGTCATCAATGATGTCAAAACAATGTTGCGAAATCATTTGCAAAATCCTTTGGCAAAATCGATTTGTTTACATTTTAGGTTAGGGTAGTATGTATTTAACCACTGTCTCATCCTTCTGGAGTTGTGAAAGGGGCAATTGTCTTGTAAAAATACGAAAGGATAAAGTAGTGTTACTTTTGGAAACATTATGTTTTCAAGAATATTTATTCATCACTATCGATTTTCAATATTCTATAATACTCCCAAACCCTGAGCTGACAACCAACCCCAGACATTTATTGAAAAACGCGGATTTCTTCTTGTTTTTTGGAAACGTGTACCTGGAGGTCGATAAACTTTTACTTTTCCGTTATATTAGAATCAAGATATCTTTTCATCCGAAAAAATCACGTTATCCCAAATGTTTTCATGTCCAAAGTAGTGCAAAGCAAATCCTACTCTTTCCACGCAGCAGTTAAAAATGTCTTATTCATTGCAACACACGAACGTACTCAAACTTCCCGAATACGACGTTGTTCTGTTCTCAAACGTCCAGGAAAACCTGTATTTCTTATTGCTTCATTAGCCGTCTCGAAGGGATGTTCTTCAATCCGTGCCACTAACCTTTCGTCTTCTTGAACTGTGGAAATTCTAAGACGACCTGAGCCAAGATTCCTTGATAGTTGTCTATACCGCCTCCATTTACTATATATCCTATTTACTGTCTTCTTTCCTATTTCAAATTCATGTGCTACGGGTCTCCTAGACCAACCTCCTTCTATTTTTGTGCATATCTTTGCTTTATTAGTTTCGCTTACGTGAGGCATTCTGAATTATAAATGTGACACATAAAAATGACATATAGTAATGTAATTGACGTAGTGCACGTGTTCTTGAAAGTCATAGTAAAATAACTTAAATTAACCCAAAATCGTTATAAGAGTTGACAAAAAAAAAAACGTGCAAATTTTTGTCAAGAACAGTATGTCAATAGCATTTTCATTCAAACTTACTGAGGTGATACAAAAAAAAAAAAAAACTGCAAGTGATTTTTATACTGGTTCTTATTTACTCATTGAAGTCGGGAAAAATACTCGAAAAATTACATCTCGTCAGGATTTCTTGCAAAACTCCTATTTGTAGTTTCATTTAGAGTCAAACACCCGTTTGGCGAAAAGTGAGAAATCTTTACTCACTGGATTGAGCATGTTTGTACATGTTTACCAGGATATTAGGAATTAGTAACGAGCCATCAAAAAAATTCATAATTGGAGTAGACTGTGAAATTGGGTTGGTACTTTAGCCACTTCCACATAATGACACATTACTTGATGCTTGACAGTTTCATTTGGTTTCATTGTAAAAAAAAGGTTATGGCATTGAAATGATACTACAACAAAAAAGAAAACAAATAATTTATTTAATATCGAAATCATAATCAAAATTTACATATAGCAACAGAAGTTGTTGAAAATGTTGTCCATTTACATCTAAACACAAACCAACTCTCCTCCGCAATCCAGCAAAAACTTTATGCAGCATTTGTGGTGAGTTGTTGATCTCTTCACACTTTTCTGTTATGCGAATTCTCAGTTGTTCCAGATTATGAATTGGCGTTGAATAAATCGAATTTTTGATGTATGGCCATACCAAAAAATCACATATGTTTAAATCGCAAGACCTAGTTGGATTTGGGATTTCAGTGTTCCTGCTTATTATTCTGTTATCAAATAATTCTATATATATATATACATATATATATATATATATATATATATATATATATATATATATTGTTGTGAGGCAAATTACCACCAACATTTATATATATTAATTTAGTCTTTTATATATCAATAAAATTTTGGAAAATTAAAAACACATGATATTATACATTCTTAACTCGAAGGAAAAGGAAATATCAAAGGGAATATAAATATATTATGAATAGTTTTTAAATATCCCAATTTATATTAGATATTAAGCAATACGTAATTAATTCAAAAGGAAATTGTAATTAATTCAAATTTGAACATTTAAATTTACATCATTTCCGTTGTTCGGATTATCCAATGATAGATGTGATTCAAATTTTAAGGGGACGTTTTGTTTTAAACGGCGTCTGTTCAGGGAGTCTATCGATATAGCCGGTCAGATACGGTCGCCATTTTTCATAAAGTTTTAGCGTCGTTCTTATACCGCTAACTATAAAATCAGATTTTTAAATTAATTTCGACGATACAACGTATATTAAATATTCTCAACAGATAGTGTAACATATAAGTAATTAGGGAAAAGTCTTTTGAAAGTCGTATAACAGTGTTTAAATTAATAATTAATGAAAGCATCTTTTTGTAATTGAAATTCTAATATGGCGATTCACTATAATTAATTAGAAAAATTCGAAAATAAAGAAGATTACCGTATTTTGGGAACCTTACGTTATAAATTCATAACCTGAACTTCCTGTCCTTCAACAAGAGCAATTAATTGAAAATTCCGAGAAGATATATTGTATATTTAGAGGATCCAAGAGATACTTCCCTTATCCCACATCAATCGAGGCAATATCCTAGTTCCTTCCTTACACCCGGACCATACTTAGCATCCCATTAAAGAAGGTACCTAAAATTATATACATAAAGAGACATTAATTTGATTATATCGTTAAAATCAATCGATAGATTTGTTAAACTATTAATATTCATTTAAAAAACTATTCAGAATACTTTACTTTAACTAATAAATTCATTTCACTCACTTTTTGAACGTACATAGACTATTTGGGTTCTGAATATTTACTGGGATCATATATTGGATGTGTTTAACCTCATTTAGGGTATTTATATTCCGAACTTATCGGTTTTCAGTACAATCAGGGTTATATTGCACAATAAGTTTGATTTTTACAGTTAGAGTTTACACAACTCATGTTTCCTTTGATACATCCTTTGCAACGTTCAGTAGTTTAGAATTATTATATTTCCTAATGAATAAATACATAAGTTTAGGTGTTTGTAATATTAGAATATAGAATAATAAGCATATACAAAATAGAATACCTACCTGTAAAAGTATACCGATATCCCAACATCGTATTTGTTATGTATTCTTACTAAAAATCTTGAAATTAAATAAATAAATATATTATTTCTTTTATCTGACATTTGCATTTTCTATTGTTGTTATATTAGTGAAGTTACTTAAGTTATTATATAGGCCTCTTTAGACTACCTATTCTAGTTAGTACGTGACCCCTTTATTTCGCCTAGGGAGTTATAGCCATCCAGACATAGATGTCATTTGGTACGTTAAAAAAAAAGGTTTGAGGAATTGATATATGTGGTTGTTTTTAATTTTGATATCGATAATTATTATTATTAGGAATTGGTGATATAAATAAAGATTTGTTTTATGGTTTATGTTTGTTTATTTCCACAGCAATAACGGACCAATTTACACGAACCTGAGAGATTTTGTAATATTCAGTAAGAGTCTTATCATTGTATACCGAATGTTGTAAACTGCCGCGCCTATTTCACTTAGCAATTTTTAGTGGAAAATCATATTGTCGCTGTTGCATTTCTTAAGCGTTGTCGCTGGTGGGTTTACTACAATATATATATAACTTGATATTTGTAAATATTTCATATAAAAGCCGAAAACCTCCAATAATTTATCAAATGTTATATATATATATATATATATACAGGGCAATCCAAATTAAGTGTTCACCATTGGTAACTTTGTTATTATTAAAGATACAAGATTGTTTAAATTAGAAAACTAGTAGTACTTTTAACGCTCTTTAAGATGGAAGAATTAAAAAAAACAAATGAGCAGCGCGTTTTCGAGTTTTCCCGAAAATTATGTTTTTTTCAAATGGAAACCCCTGTATATTATATCATTTTCTGTTAGAAATTCAATTTTTAAACAAAAAATCTTATAAGAACTTTTTTACTGGGATTAAAAACACTTGAGTTATAATGTATAAACAAAAACAGCTAAATAATTTTTATAAACTTTATTTTATACATAAACATATCATTAAAAGAAAATAAAAATCACTGATTTTTTCATAGAAGATGTTCAAAAATACCACCTTGTTGTTCAATACATTTTTGAACACGTTTCTGAACTTGTCGAACTGCTTTTAGTATGGTCCTACCATCTATTTGGTTTATCTTTTCACTAACTGCAATTTTTAGGACGTTTACGTTTTCGTACCTTTGCTTATAAATCTCTGTCTTTAAATAACCCCATAAAAAAAAAATCAAGCGGTGTTAAATCTGGCGATCGGGGAGGCCACTGAATAGGACCATTTGTTCCTATCCATGAATTGTTAAAAATAGTATTTAAAATGTGATGAGTACCTCTGTAGTTGTGCGCAGGTGCGCCATCCTGCTGAAAATGCAGATTCTGTCTACTTATGAGATCAATATCGTCTAAGAAATTAATTCCAAATTTCAGTCAAAAATTCTATGTACCTTTCACCAGTTAGAGTGCCCTCATAAAAGAAAGGACCAACAATCCTTGAACCAATTAAACCGCACCAAACATTAAAACTGTAACGGACTTGTGGGCGTCTTGGATGTACTAAAAGAAGATTTTCCTTTGACCAGTAATGATGATTTTTTTGTATTGTACATTCCAGAATTTGAGAAATTTGATTCATCGGTCCATAAAATATAACGAAAGTTGTTTACATTTTGGCGACAAAAGTTAAGATACCAGTGGCAAAAAAACATTCTTCTCTCTGGATCCCCTGGCAAGAAAACTTGAACTGGTTTGTACTTATAAGGAATGAATTTGTGTTTCTTCAGAATCCTATGCACAGTACCGTGACTCAAATCAGATTTCTTGATAATATCTAGTATGGAATTCTCACGGTTGGCCTCAAAATATGCAATAATTCCGTGGCCTCGCTTATTATAAAAGTCCTTCTTGTTCTTGTTTTGGCAAAAACACTCTCATTGCCTCTAAATTTTCGGTACAGTCTCAGAAAAAATTGCTCATTTGGTTGTGTTCGGAGTGGATATAATTCAGCGTAGTGTTCTTTTGCCCTCCTAGAGGATTTTCTGCACACTAAATAAGATTCTAACATATCACACTTTTCTGCATGGGTAAAAATCATTTTTTTGTCAAATTAATAACTAGCAAAATGAAATTTATGAGTGAAAGACTAATAAAACTGTACTAATATTTGACGTTTACTAGAAAGAATTAACGTCGTTATCATAGAAACAGAAATGCACTTGACTTAGCTGTTTTTGTTTATTCACTATAACTCAAGTATTTTTAATCCCAGTAAAAAATTTCTTATAAGATTTTTTGTTTAAAAATTGAATTTCTAACAGAAAATGATATAATATACAGGGGTTTCCATTTGAAAAAAACATATTTTTCGGGAAAACTCGAAAACGCGCTGCTCTTTTTTTTTTAATTCTTCCATCTTAAAGAGCGTTAAAAGTACTACTAGTTTGCTAATTTAAACAATCTTGTATCTTTAATAATAACAAAGTTACCAATGGTGAACACTTAATTTGGATTGCCCTGTATATATATATATATATATATATATATATATATATATAGATATTGAAGTGTTTCTCTGGTCGTATGTGCTGTTGCACCATCTTTTTGGAAATACCCATTTTGTAATTCCTCATCATCCAGTTGATTTATGAATGAGCCGAGTATCTCATTGCGCAGTAAGTGTACCTTAAAAAAAAATGGGACCCACCAATCTTCTTCGACATATTCCAACCCAAACACCAACTTTTTGGGATGCAATGTTTTTTCAACAAAAAAATGAGGATTTTCGGAGGACCAACGCCTCATATTCTGTGAATTAACATATCCAGAAAGATAAAACCAGGCCTCATCCGTGAAAAAAACTGTGTTAAGGATATCCTGATTGTGTAGATTATTTTGAAACCATTGACAAAATTCCACTCCTCTTAAATAATCCACTGGATAAAGTTCATGAAAACATTGCAGCTTGTATGGATGACAATGTAAGACTTTTTTAAGAATGAATTGGCACGTACCACAAGATAAATTTGTTTGTTGGGTCACTACTGAAATGGATGTTTTTGGATTTTCATCAATAATATGCTGAAGGGCTTCAATATTATCAGCTGTACGTTTAGATGGCCGTCCACTTCCAGTTTTTCGACCGACGCTACCAGTCTCTCTGAATAACTTTACACAATTTGTCAAAACATTGTAAAAAATCATTGTAGTCAAACACTAATTCAGGATGTTCTTCACTAAAATCAGCAATGCATTCCGTAATTGATACCATTTTTTAATGGTATTCAACATAGAACAAAAAGCAAAAATTATCGAATGTTACTTCCGTACAGGTGTGGAAGTAAATGGCGAGTGGCAGTATTCAATTTAATTTTCTTAATAAGAGTTTTGACACAAACTTATAGTTTCAATGTCAAATAATAAATGTCATTATGTGGAAGTGGCTAAAGTACCAACCCAATTTCGCAGTCTACTGCAATTATGAATTTTTTCGATGGCTCGTTATAAGCAAGCGTATTGTCAGATCCGATCATGTTTCAATATGATAAATAAGGTCAGGATCTTGGTTGCTGTGTAAGTGGCACTCAGTTTATATTTTGCCATTAACGTGACTATACTCGTATTTTTAGTTATATATTATGGCTTCAAGAAGTTGTGTTATTTTTTCTGACAACTTTTGTTTTGTTTGTGGTGAATACACTGTTAAAAGTCAACAAAGAAACATAAGTGATTTCGTGAAGAAAGTGTATTTTGCTTACTTTAAGTTGAAACTTTGGGATCAAGACAAAACCTGGACTGCTTATAAGGTGTGCAGAAGGTGCGAGGAAGATCCTCGTTTGTGGTTTAGGGGTAAAAAACACTCATTTCGTTTGGCATTCCTATAATGTGGCGTGAACCCCAAAACTACATTACCGGCTGCTATTTCTGTTCTATAGACGTGAAAGGTTTCAATACAGAACATGCAAAGAAAATATCTTACCCACTCCTTAATTGAGCTATTCGTCCGCTGCCTCATAGCTCTGAAATAGCAGTTCCACACCCACCTTCCAGTTTGGATGATATCCTGAGTGATTCTGACGATGGAAATACATTACCTCCCTAGGACGAATATAGTTCAAGTTTTTTGTTGATTAGAGACCCCAACCTTTTTCTCGGAGTGAGCTCAATGACTTGGTTAGAGATTTGGGCATTTCAAAAGATGGTCCTAAATTCCTGGGGTCTAAGTAAAAATCTGTTGTCACCCGAAACCTTATTTTCGTGGTATAGGGAACGAAAGAGAGAATTCACTAAATTCTTCTCCAAAGAGACATTTCTTTTTTTGTAGTGATGTATGTTCAAGGGCTAATGAAGTGAATGAAGAATGTGATTCATCTTCGTGATGGAGGGAAATGGAGACTATTTTTGGATTCAGCAGACTAGAATACATAATATGTATTTACCAAAACATTCGATGCAGCTAATTTTTTTTTCTTTTGTGTAGTTGAACCTTGGTTAATTATATGGGGGCCACTCAATAATTAATTTAGTTCTATATGAACGACAATAATCTGGGTTTTGTATCTCAGTTAACTTTTCGAAATAATCCTCTCGAAGTTCACTTTTTTGTCCAACGTTTCATTGCACCCAGCGAGTTTCGGTAACAGATAAAAATGTGAGGAATCCAAATCGGGTGAATAGGTATGAGACAGCAGATCAAAACAAATTTCGGTAAATTTTTGCTGAGCGGAATTTCTGCCCCTGAATTGGCAAACGCGGCATTAATTTAATTAATGGAAATACGTGGAAAATGTCGATCGTAGCGGTTTTTGGGCTCGATTATCATTTGCACTGAATGTACGACCATCTTTATATTCAGCAACCCACGTTATACCGTCGAAGACGAACAGGAAGAATCTTTTAAAGTGTCTTTTTTATGTCCATCGAGGCTAAACTCCTTAAAACAAAGTATCATGATATGGTAAAAATGTCATGAGTGACAGTATGGTTAGAAGATGGCCCGTATCTTTCGATAAAGACGAAATCACGTCCATGATGATAAACGGAGTGGAAGACCAACTGTTGTGACGAACGAACTTGTGTGTAATGCTGAAGAAAAAATTTGTAAAATCGGGAACTGAGTGCCTTTTTCCTTCAAATTTCACCTACAGTTTTGTACGAAGTTGTTACTGAACATTTAATTTACCACAAAATTTTGTTCACGATGGGTGTCAATATTTCTTACTGAAAACCATAAAATAAAGAGAATGAGATCGGTACTAACTTTTCTAACACATTACGATGTTGAAGATGAACATTTCCTCGAGCATATGTAACAAGTTATGAGACTTGAATCACCTTCGTCAACGTTGAGACGAAAAGACAGTCAATGCAGTAGGGTTGCTCTAACTCGCCTACGAAGAAACTTTTAAAGTGCCGTCAAACGTCAAACTTTTTCTGTGAGAAAAATCATGATCATTGTCTTTTGGGACAAGAAAGGCATCCTTCTTGTAGACTTCATTCAACGACGGACCATAATAAACAGTGTTACTACATGGCTTAATTCAGAGGCGTCAGAATTCTATGAGGCGGGCATTAAAAAGCTGGTTCATCGCTATGACAAATGTGTTAATCTTAATGGCAACTATGTAGAAAAATAGCTTTAAGTTGTATATATGTTGAATATATTAAGATGTTACTCGAATGAACCTCTCTACTCATATGACCACTTGTCAAAGCAGTGAACTACGTAAAAATAATTCCATGGTAAGGAGCAGATTCACCATAATTTTGTGTAACTTCTCTACAATGTTTTTTCCACATAAAAAATGTCTAATTAACGCTTGAAATTTTCTTCATATTAGCACTAAAAAAACCCAAATAGTTTGCTCTAAAGTTATTGTAAAACTTTAGAAGTCACTCTACCATCGTATCACGTATGTAGATACGCTTGTATCATATGTGAAATTTAATTGTTATTAAACACGCTCTTTACATTTCAATCCATTGTTCTGTAAGTAGATCCTAGTCTACCGAACCGAAATTATTATAAATATGATTACTCTTGAATATATTTTTTAATTGCCGCATCACATCTTGTTATTTGAAATTAATGTTTCAGCTATCTTCGCGTACGATTTGGCTGATTGTAACTACACCGAATATCGAATTAAAGATAATTGGCGCGAAAGACACACTACGCTGGCTCCAATGTTTGCCGAATCTTATCGAAGTCAAGACTTAGATGTAGACACCACCAGTTCATTAACATCCTTCGAACCAAATATGTTGAGAGCTACTAATTATGATATGGAATTTGAACCTACATTGCAACCAAGTCTTCTTCAGCTAGAAAAAAATGAAATCATTAAGAGAACTGTAGAGAGCAACATTACAGACGATGGTAGTACCGGGGACGATATTTTTAAAATTCCACAGCCAGTACGCTTTTATAAAGACCAAACAAAATATGATAGAAAATTTGCTAAGCGTGCAACGGAAGACCGCAGTAAAGAAATAGAGAAGCAAAAAGATATTGTTAAACGAAGACAACAAGCAGTGAATATATATAGAAGTTATCGAAAGGGCGATTTTCCCGATATAAAATTGACAGTTTCAGATATTATAACTCCGATGAAAATATTGTTGAAGGTAAGTAGAAAATAATTTTCAAAATTTATGACGTATGCAGTCGTGTCATTAATTTGTAATTTGGTTAATATACAAAAATGTCTATTTAATGGTTTATATTGCCAGCATTTTCAAGATGTGCTCTCAGATTTCTGGAAATATGAACAACGAAACGTAGATTTTTACATGAAGAAGATTGTATTATTAGTGGCAAGGACAGAGAAAGCCCAAGGAATTTCTAAATTTCTTTTAATTGTCGTAACTCCTTAATTTAATAGAAAAAATATTTTACTTATAAATAACAAGTGTTCATTTGAAAAGTCAATCTAGGTTACTTTGAAATTTTGATAGAATTAGACGCAAATATATTAATATGTGTTTGTTGTTCCGTAAACGTAAATCCAAGTCCAAATGACATTTGATAATGTCAATCACAAAGATCAGTTAGTGCATAAAATAATCGTGCGTCGATTCTGGTTTAAATAAATTGCTTCTCAGTTTTAAAATGGCTTTCACTTTAGAACATAAAATTTTTTTAGTCCAACATTTTTTATGTTTTCAATAAATACCTATTATTTGTTATTTATTTGTTTGTATGAACCTGCAAAATATACGACTTCGTAGGTTAAGTAGTAAATTTTAATTTACGACATACTTCAAAATGTTCTCAGTAAATCACATGCTACTAGATTGACTTTTCAAATAAACACTTGTTATATCTATACATTAAAAGGTTTTGCTGACTATATTGGGAGGGGGCAAAAACCAGCCTCAGAGTTGGCCATGGAATTTTTAAGTATATCTTAACTCAATTATTACAAATTGTAAAAAGTAGCAAAATATAATGAACGGTAATTATTTATGCGCAACGTAACTCTAAAAATAATAAACTACAGATTATATAGGGTGTGTATAAATTGATGGATAATCTGCACGTGGAGTGTTTCCTTATACTATTTTAAGCCATTTTTACATAATTTTTTTTTAGAAAAAACTAAAAAAAAAACATTTCTTTTCTTAGAAAGATAATTTTGAATAAACATTAAAAATTATAATAATTTACTGTTTAATTCCAAACTTTGGCGAGCTCGTGTAAAGTAATTATGTATCAACCGTTGGAAGTTTATTTATAAGGAATATATCGAATAATAACAAAAGGAAAGACGCCACATGTAGATTGTTCGCTAATTTCTACCCACCCTATATTTACAATATGCATAATTGTTTACAGCATGATAGTCAGTTATCAAGGATATTCTATACCATATTGTTTGAATCAATAACAAATAGCCTGAAAGATGATAGAGATGATTTTATTGATAACATAATGCAGGGCGTAAATTTTATATTTGAAAATTCTATGATATATGACACAAACCTAATGGGAGCCTTACTGGATGTGGTTATGAATCAAAGGAGTCTCTTTCGTCTTCCACCTGATGTGATATCCAAAGTCAGTCTTAGTTCAGGTCTTCTCTCTAGTGGAGCATTGCTTTTGGAAGAATATCTTATAATGAATGAAGGAGTTGAAGAACCTGCCGCGAAACGTAGTAGAGGACATTCTAATAGTCTGGATATTAATTGCTGGACAAAATTGGCTGAGTAAGTCCAATTTATAGTTTTTCTTTTATGATGTGAGTTTTATTTTCTGGGTGTATTTTTTAACTTGAAACCTTCAAATATCTCGAAAAATAAGCAGTTCACGAAAAAATGTTCAGGTTTAAAATTTAACAATTCAATGGAGGAAATACATCCTCTCTCTCCCTCAATGTAGGTGAGGCGGGGGTAACTTTGAAATTTTAAATAGGAACCCGTATATTTTATTGCAGATTCGAATTCTAGTAGAAAAAGTCGGATTTGTCCTGAAACATTTTTTTCAATTCATGATTAGATGGTGCTGTAATCAATGAAATTCAATTTTTTTCAATTTCTCGCACTGAAAACCTATGCATATGATTCTGCAATACGTGTGCAATGAAAACCTATGCATACGATTTTGCAATACGTGTGCAATAAAAAATACGTTTTCTTTGTAAGAGAATATGCCACCTGTAGAGATGTAGTACTACCTTGATTAACCTGAGTCTTCCCGCCTCTCACTTATCAGAGTGCTAGATTTCCCCTTCAATCATCTTTCAATTATAGTAAGTGCTCAAAATGATGGCCTTCAACTTCAATGCACTTATTGATCCGCATTTGAAATGAATGTAGACAACTGAGGAGTGTATCTTCTTGAATTTCGGCACAAGCATTTCTGATTCACTCAATCATATTTTCACATGTTGTTTGTACTTAGCATAAAAAGAAATCTGGCGAAGTAAGATCTGGTGAACTAGCAGGCCAATTTACGGCACGATAGATTCTCAGGCTGCTTGTGTAGATGACAAAGTTTTTAAGATAATTTCACTGTTTTATCACGATGAAGACTTCTTAAATAGAATTGTAACTGAGGATGAAACTTGGTTACACCACTGGAACCCTTCCATGACACAAGAATCCCTGCAATGGTGTTATAATGGCCTCCACCGAGCAAAGAATGTAAAAACGCAATTTTCTTCAGGAAAAGTGATGGCCACAGTTTTCTGAGATGCGGAGGAGTTTCTCTTAATTGGGTATATACCAAAAGGGACTACAATACCGGGAAATATCTACAAAGATACAATTAAAAACTTGAACGCTGCTATACGCGATAAAAGACCCGACAATTTTGCTCAGAAACCTTTGCTTCTGCACGACAACTGCAGGGTGCATAAGGCACGAATTTTTCAAACAGTAGTCAATGAATGCGGCTTTGGGAAATTACAACATCCACCCTACAGTCCCGACCTCGCCCCCTGTGACTATTACCTCTTTCCAAATCTCAAAAAACACTTTAGAGGACATCGATTTTTATCGAATGATGGCGTGGAAAACGTATTTTGCAAAATTACCAAAAGAATTTTTTTTCGGTGGCAGCATTATTAAAGAAACGTAGATAAGTGTTAATGGGTCTTACGTTGACAAATAATATTTTGTTTTCTAACTCGTTTCTTTCATAGCTAGGTAGATAACATAAAACCCCCCTTGTATATTGCATTATACATAAGACCCCAACTAATTCTAGTCCAGGTGTTATGAGCGTCGATATAAGAAAAAGTAGCATCATCCGTCTTTGTTAAATATTAACACTTAAGTAGGGCTGGGCGAAGTATCGATACATAGTCCATTACCCGATACCATAACTGGTATCGATTCCCCGATACCTCAGACTACAAAGGTACCGATTCTAAGGTATCGGTACCTAGGAATCGATACTTGGGTATCGATACGAAGAAACAAATACCAGAGTATCGATACCAACGAACCGATACCAAGAAATCGGTGCTAACTATAGAAATGGCTGGAATCGATCTCAATGTATACCGAAGTGTTAATTCCAAGGTATCGACTCCAAGCAGGGAGTCCAAGGCATTGATACTCAGATAGTATAACGGTATCGCTTTATTTTGGAATCGGTTAAACTTATACACCTATATACCTATATTACCTATATATTGGTATTTGTATCAATTTCCTTTTCTTTATTTAATGGAGTCTTTTTATTTATTGCATTTGTGTTGCAAGTTTAATTTATAATTCATACCAATGGAGATTAATAAGGTAAAAAAGTGGCGTCGGGAATTCTTATAAAGCTATTGTAGGTATTGAACGTGCTTGGTTTGTTTCTATTTTGAAATAGAATATTTTAGGCTTTTTGTATAATTTGGTAGTAGCACGCATATCTGTATATATGTATTATCTTACGTTTGTGCATTTTTTTAAATGTATGTAAAAGATGCAATAACTGTTTAAGTAAAGAATTTTGCATTATGCGTATTATATAATATATATTTAAAAGGATGTTATTGTATTTTACATTATGCTTAGCGAATATCCATATTATGACATAACTATAATTATTGCAAAAAAAACAAAATATAATATTGTAAATTTCATACCGTTTATATGGTAGAATCGATAAATTAATTTTATATCTTTTGAAACCGATATCAAACAATCGATACCTAGAAACCGGGTTATGAATACTGATTCCTAAGTATCGAATAAAGGTATCGATTCCAAAGTATCGATTCAAGGTATCGATACCTATCGATACTTTACCGATTCCAGTACGCAGAATCGATTACCATGCACATACCCGATACATCGCTAATACCTCGATTGGTATCGATACCCGATACCGAAAACGTCGGTAACGCCCTGCCCTACACTTCAGCCCATTTTGCCTGTTACAAAATAGAAAAGATTGGAAAAATGTTTTGAAATAGAGCTCCACAACATGATAATATTGTTAGTTATATCAAATGAAAGAAATAAAGACATTTATTATATTTATTTCCTAGTGCTTACCTATTTGAAACTTTCATAAAATATGTATAATTATAATAAATTGAATAACAATTATAAATTCGATTTAGTTTGTCGACGAAAAGTCATTGGCAGATTTTGTACCCCATAATGCAAAAAATTATGAATAGAAAATTCAAAGTATAAAATACTCTAAATAAAACCACTTAAAAAGAACTTCTATTATTCACATTCAATGATAACAATAAAAATATGTACGAGTATTTTGTTTAGTCGTATACCTGAGAATATGTTGAATTTTTGATATTACATAAAGGCGATTATCTTCACATTAGTAACACATGCGTAATTTAAAACTGGAATCTATAACTCCGCCTTAAAAAGTAAGATTAACCAGGGGGATACATTAATTTTAGACAAACTGAACTTTTACTAATTTTTAGCTGCTTGAAACGGGTCTGCCTCAAATGTTAGAATTTATTAAAGATAATACGACTAATACAGTACTAAATTAAATCTTAATTTAAGTTGATTGAAATTTCTAATACCTTGAAAACCTACGATACAACAAAATATTTAAATAGTCACATTAATATAGCAGATAATATTTATATTTTATTTCACAAACTACGAAATATTATTAAATAATGTTTTAATTATAGCCTGTACAAAGAACTTGAAGATTGGGATTTAGTACGTGCCGTATTCTTACACAAAATGAATTGTAATAAAGACGTTATCACTGCTATAGATGCAGAAAGTCAAGGTTGCTGGGCCGACGCACAATGTTTTTACCAAAATGTGATTTTTGAAGATCAATCTCTCGAAAGACGTTCCTTTTATTATGAATCGTATTATAAATGTTTCGCTGAATTATCGAATTGGGAAGGCTTAAGCCATTCTATTAAAGAAACTGTAGCTGAAGACAATATTTGGACGGAACTTTGGGAAGACGACTGGTATCAACAAAAACTTTTGCCTTGGTACATAACAGCAGAACTCAGAAAAGCTTTAGATCCGCATAATGAAGAGTCGAAAAATATTTTTATTTCACAGTTAAATAGTGCTCTCTCAGATAATGAAAAATTAATTTATATGAAACAAAATTTTTCAGAGGAAATTGCCTTCTTATATCTTTTAACAGAAAATTTCGACAAATGCATTTACTTTATTTTAAATAATATTCAAATCTTCTTAAATGATTGGTCAAACCTAAGTCCATTACTCATCCCTCTTAAAGTGAAAAAGCTCTTAAAACTACAGAATGGCTTGGAGATATATAACTTCATAATGAAATTTAATAGTTTTAGCACACTTAATAAAAATAGTATTCTAAACGACATGTGCAAGAGCTGGCTCAAAATCTATAACGAAAATGTATCGTCCATTGTCTCAATAGAAACCAAAACTATATACAGAACGCAATGCCTTTCCGTACTGAAGTCAAAATTCGATTCAGAAGAAACACATAGCAAATTAGCTAAAATTCAATTTCAATTGGAAATGAATTTAGTGAATACGGCCGTACAAATGAAAAATTTTCGTTTTGCTAGAAAATATCTTAGGAACTATGGTGTATATGAAGACGCTGATACAAGAGAGGGCGTTAAGTATGCTCAAGCTTTGAGTAGACTGGTGCTTTTAAAGATTCCCGATTTAAAAGAACCATCGGAGCAAATTGATTCTTTACTAGATGTTTGGTCTAAACTTGGTAAGTAAAATTATTTTTCGTCTAATTTAAGGAGATAAATAAGAATACTTGATTATATTTAAACATATTGCTATGAACTGTGCCTTAGCTTATGGGTGCAGTTCACAACGAATGTCCGGATAAACTCAATCGCTCAATCTCCAAGCTGGACTCTTCTTATCTCAGGTCTTGCTCTCGAACAAGCAAGATACGTGTAAAGAAAACAATATAGCATTAAATAAAATTCGCAATTTCCTAATTTACATTTATAAAAAAAAAAATTAAAAAAGAAAAAAAAAATCCCTTTACCGAGTGTAAAGGGAGCTAAAGCAAAATTAACAGTAGCTAGGAGGAAATAGTCTGTGTGATAATGACACGCACACAGAGAAAAACCCCCTGTGACTCTCGAGCAAACATAAAACTAAAAAATAATTAAGAAATTTGTCAAATTTGACCTCTAACTGTAACCCCAACAAATCAAATGTCAACAGAAACCTAACTATTGACTACGCGTGTCAGCTTTACGGACATGCGCACTAGAACATGACAATTTTCTTGAATATTCATATACTATTTTTATATCAAAATTATGCAAATTATAAACTAAAATTACAATCATCAGCAAATCGTCGTAATAGCAATTATATAAATCAACTGTGTTTTGTACTTACATCGATCTAAACACATTTAACACTAACTAAGCGAGAGATACCATTATTTAATTAAAATATCAAAAACGAGATCACAATAACAATTTAAAGCACTAAAAAATCAAATAACCCGACTTTACTCAAAAACAGCAGAATAAAAATGAAGTTTTTACTCTGACCACATGGTTTGCAAGGCCTGGTATCTCTAAATAAAATATCCCGAAAATCTCATACATCGAACTCAATAGTACATAATTTTGCCGAGTCCATCGGTCTACTATATATTTATACAGTCCTGGACATAAAGATAAATTCAAACATAATAAATATTTAAATATACATAATAAAATAAAATACATTTTAAATCAATGTTATACAAATAATGTTCAATATAATTCTTCTTTTTTCTATGGGGAAAAAACCACGACAATATGTAGGTGACATAATAGGCAACCAGTCATACACCAGTGAAGTATTTGCGTACAAACAATATCTTAATTCTTAAATTAGATTGCCATGAGAGCAAATAATTTTTTTTAATATAAAATCTTTCTCAATTTTTATTCATTACATAAATCTTAAATTAAATACATTTGATTCAAAAATAGATAATTTATTTAAATCATGAATACGTACAGCAAAGACGAAAAAGTTTCAATGATAATGTGGTACCACAAGAATAACAGTTTAAGGACGGTCAGAGACATGTTTTCCGTCAATTATCCTAACAGGCCTATACCTTGTGCGAAGACAATTTTAAATATTTTTAACAGATTCATAGAAGTTGGTTGTTTTCTAAATTCCCACAAAAAAAAAGTAAAACCAATCACATGTTAACAGAACACATAAAGCTGAATATCCTGTTATGTAGAAGGACGGTCTGCAAGGTCGCTTTTAGATGTAGTCGGGCATTTTGGAATATCGTACAGTTCGGTGTTCAAAACCCTGAAAGAATTCAAATATAAGCCATACAAGATATCAAACCATCAAGAGCTTTTCGATGAAAATAAACTGATTTTTGTGATATAATGTTTAATTTACTAAATGAAAACGAAGAAATTTTAAATAAAATAATTTTTACTGATGAAGCAAACAGTTTCGTAATAGATTTAAAGAGTTTCGTGTACAATCTGTATGGCAATCTAAATAATTTGTTTAACATGTTTCGACATTAGCTGGGTCGATATCTAACCTGGTGAACTGGGCAAACCCTTGCCTGTCTGCTTTGACAACGTCTCTGCCCCTGGCAAGTTCCTTGGCTCGTATATCTGCGGGACTCAATACACCATCTCTGTCTTTAGTACAGACTTCAAAATATGCACGGGAACATTGCACGCGCTATTGTTTTTGGGGCGGCGTGAGCATTCTCGGCACCTATCTTGCGCTAACTTTAGTCATCCCAAGATGATCATGAGGAATTTAAAAAATGGTTGTATCGGATACTTTAATAATTACTGCAAGTTGTGTCTACTTTAGTCGAGTATCTTCCATTATTAATTTCTCGACTTTTCGAACAAGTTCTGTAGTGGTCACTTCAATAGACCGTGAGGACTCTTCAAGTGATTCCGTACCTTGCTTAACCCTCCAGTACTAACATGATTTTTGTACCCTTAGTACTAACATCGGTCTGCGAGACCGAATCTAGAAAAATCTATTTTTCTTTGTCTCTTTGTTTTTATAAAGTGATGAGTTTGTTTATAAAAAACACAAAAATATAAGTACTGTGATTGTTATTTATTAATAAAAATAACACTTTTATAAATTTAAATAATAATAAATTAATCTTCTTCGGTGTTGCCATGTTCAACGCAATCACTACACATTGCGGTAACATGTTCTAGACATAAAATTTGCTGCACTGAATACACATATATTTTGTTTTCCAATTTTTTTCGTACTGCAAAGGAAACATCTACCACAAGGTCTGTCTTGATCTTGGGCAATAACTTCGGGTTCCATTTGGCCAATTTCTCGTATTCGCATTTGGGATAAATGTGGAACTTGTTCAAATGTTGCACGCCTTTTGAGATGATCGGTGACAAAGTCAATTGAAAGTTTTTCTAGGAAAACTCTTCGGAGAATATTTGAGTCCTGATTTTTTTAATTGAAAAATGCAAATGCGTTTGTAGCAGCTAGATTTAGTACACGGTAAAAAATTACCATAGACCATCTTCTGGTGTTCCTGGCACAGTTATAGTTTGCACATAATTGGTCGACTATGTCGACCAATTACCACGCAACACCACTCTTGGTATGATTGTACATCATAATAATTTCTGGTTTGTTCGTATTTTCATCATCATGCATGGTCGATATGAGAAGTACATTTTTTCCTTTTTTTTTGGAATGTACGATACTAATGTAATTTTTTTTTCAAAACCGAACATACCTGAGCCCTCTGCTCTATCGCCTGTCACAAATTAACGAGGTAGTTTTCTCTTGTTCTTTTTGATGGTGCCGATCATAGTCAATTTTTTCGGCAACATGCTTTTACATAACGGTAAACTGGTAAACCAGTTGTCCATGGTGATGTTTCTCACGGTATTAGCTATAGGTGATACAAGGCGCTCAACGACTGCTTTTGCGGTATTCCCAACAGAAAAAGGCCCAGGGGGTTGCTTACCGCCACAAACCTCCATATTTAACGTATAAAAGGTCCTAACATCCACTAGAGCAAAAACTTTGATGCCGTACCTCTCGGGCTTACTGGGTATATACTGCCGAAAATTACATTTTCCACGAAAACCCGGGAGCATTTCGTCGACAGTCCTATACTCCGATGGCGTATAATTTTGTTTGCATTTCGAAACAAACAATTCAAACAGATCTCTTATTGCTACCAACTTATCTGTTTCTTGCCTCAGGCCGAGTGCTCTTATTGTCAAACCTTAAATGCCTTAACAAAAATCGAAATCGTTCTAGTGACATCGCTAGTCTGAACAATTCAATTGATGTGGCGCTAGTTTTCCACAAATCTTCTGCATTCAAATGATTGGTTTTACGCACGGCGGAGAGGTATAAGAGTCAGTAGCGCTTTAATTTCAATTGTATCCGTAGTAGTCGTTCGATATTCACGAGGATACTGCCACTGGGATATAGATAAGTTAGTGTGTTGAACAACTAGATGTAGCATTTCATTTGTGAAAAAAACATGGCCAAATGTCCAGAATATTCGATAAACTGCGTACTGGTCCTTTTACGCCTGGCAAGTAGATGATTCTATTTTTTCTTGAAATTTAACCCTCTGATTGGAGGGGAGTTTTTTCCATTTTGTTAGCTTATCTTTACCAGTAAAGAAAGGATCTATAAACTTTGCCTTTTTGTTAGGAATAGGAGGTTGATATGTAGTTCTGTTTTCTAACTCCACTCCTAACTCTTGTTCTGACTCAGAGTCTTCTTCGCGCTCCTCTACATAGTCTTCCTCACTGCAATCTTGGTCGTCGTCTGGATCATTATTTTGGTCTTCCTCCTCATCTAACTCCTCCCATAATCTCCGCAGCCGTTCCTGCTCTTTTTTATAACTCATTTCTCAAACAAACAATTATTTATTAAGCTATTTTACACAAAATAATCTAAATAATGTTACCTTTCCTGAAAATTCAGATTAGTACCGCCACTACTAACATCCATCCTACGATAAAACTTTCAAAAATACTAATACACATTTTACATTGAGACAACTGGTCAGTAACTAAATAAAATTAAGATAGCGAGCTGCACAACGGCATCGCGGACGACGCACAAAGATACAAGTAAAATAGTGGGAGGTCGGTCTGTCAGACGACATGTTAGCACTGGAGGGTTAAATATAGATTTTCCAATGCAAGAATCCCCGTAAACCGATGACATTTCTTTCAGTATGGTTCGAACTGACTTTCCTGGCGACGATTATCTCCATGTTTCATATTTTCTTCCCTGTCGAGTTGCTAGGTCGACGATAGTTCAAAAATTACTTTCGCAATTATAAACTTGATAAATGATAAAACTTTATATTTATGCTAATAATAAGTCACTGAACACATTACGACATGAAAGAGCTCTCCCACTACCGTCCAACCTCATTCCGCGAACTTAAAAACGCTCCCTCGAAGTTCACCTTCAATTCTTAATCTAGCTGTTTTTTATTATTAAACATTTTATTTTTAAATTAAAACGTTTGTATGTAGCTATTTGTCGAAAAAATATGACATCAACAGTGTCACTTAATTCATTTATATTGCGAACTTAATTTTGAAAAAAAAAGTTTGTCGATAGTAAGGTAGATCTGTATTTAGATGAAGTACCACATTTGCATGAGCTTAATAAAAGAATGATTATGGTTTTACAAAATCAATTCTCATAAATTTAGATTACTACTCCTCTATTACTCCTCTATTATATTTGTTCCACAAATTTATATTAGGAGATTTTTTTTCTCTTTCTAATATCGACACTGAAACTGCAATATTTTATTATTTTTATAAGAGAGTTAACGTCAATGTATTCAATAAATTAAATTAAATTGAGTTGATTTTTGTTTTTCTTTTTTAAAGTAATCAAATAAACCAGAGTAGTTTCAAAGTCTTTTATTGTTAACTTTGTAGTTAACAAAGCCAAAGTTTGGCGAAACAGTATTGTTACTGTTTCGTCAAACTTTGGCTTCATCAGGTGATGACAAACTGAACAATTTTACATATATTTATTTTACAGAAGTGTATAAGTATATTCTAAGTGGGGGTGTGTTACATATTTTACATAAGTAGTAGAGGGGAGTTATTGAATTCTGTTTGTTCATTTATAGTTAAACCTAATTTCCTATATCTATTTATTTCCATATTTTCTAACATATTAAGTTTTTTTGCCTTTGTCTTGTACATGCAGAATCTTGAATTCTCTATTAAATTTATGATTTGAATCTAAACAATAGTTTTCGAAAGTTGAGAATATCGAACAAGACAGAAAACAAATATACCTCAATCACATACATGGAACCAACATCTGTAAAAATAGGTAAACTAATTAAAAAAGCAAATAATTAATTTATATCCGTTAAAACAAATAATTCAGTCCAGAAATATATTAGAAATGATAAAGACGAAACAGAAACGAAGGCAAACTCAGGGGTTTATATGTTGACATTCGAGTGCAATAAGGTCTATATTGGTTAGACAGGACGCACCTTTGAACAGAAAACCAAGCAGCATGAAAGTAGCTACTAAGACAAACTCAACTTTCGCAGACCATTGTTTAGATTCAGATCATAAATTTAATAGAGAATTCAAGATTCTGCATGTACAAGACAAAGGTAAAAAACATAATCAGTTAGAAAATATAGAAATAAATAGATATAGGAAATTATGTTTAACTCTAAATGAACAAACAGAATTCAATAACTCCCCTTTACTACTTATATAAAATATGTAACACACCCCCACTTAAAATATATCCATACACTTCTGTAAAAGAAATATATGTAAAATTGTTCAGTTTATCATCACCTGATGAAGCCGAAGTTTAGCGAAACAATATTGTAGTGAACAATAAGAAACTTTGAAACTACTCTGGTTTATTTTATTACTTTAAAATGGAGTTTCAACAAGTATCAGCCCGTTCAGTCAATAATTTTACTTTTTTATTATTTATTTTGAGCATTTTCATATTTTTCCCCATTTCGTTGTTTTTATTATAACATATATAATTTCAGATAATTACATACACAGTGAAGTACTGACATATAATATCGATTTGTATTT
Organism: Melolontha melolontha; assembly: GCA_935421215.2. Lineage (NCBI taxonomy): Eukaryota > Metazoa > Arthropoda > Insecta > Coleoptera > Scarabaeidae > Melolontha > Melolontha melolontha. Next base: position 8,060,618 of record OW285240.1, on the reverse strand, counting down.
ATCGACGTATATCATAATTTACACGATAACACAAGAATTAAGTCGCAGCCTACTAAATAGTAATTTAACAAATGAACAAGAAGATAATATTAAACAAATAACCCGAGGTCTTTCTTCACACACTTCAGATTCTATTGCTACTTACAGTTATAAAACGCTAGAAAGCGCTTTGGAACATATAAAAGACAAAGTCAACATTAAAGACGAAAAGTATCTTAAAACATTAGGAGATGCCCACTTCCAATTGGCTTCGTTTGTTAGTGCAAACGCACATCATAGTAGGGAAGATCTGATTACTCATATTTTAAGGGCAATGTATTATGACTCTTCGGAAGCACGGCAATATTTTCCATGCTTGTTGAATGTTGAAGACTTAGGTACAACTTACAAGAATACATTTTCAATTGAGGTGAGTGAAATTTATATCCAAATTTAATTTATTTTTTAAATAGCTATTGACTAGACAATGGTTACTCACTTTCATTTTAATAATAATAATCGTCTTTAGTGTATAACAGATCTCTTCATTAAAAGGACAATACAATATTAAAGTACAGTTTAAAAAAACTGAAGTAAATTACAATCCATAAGCTAATTGGGGTAAAAATAACAATTCAAATAAAGAAAATCATAAGAAATACTAAAGGATTTTTAAATTGTCAGTAGACGCAAACGTAGATAATTTACTGGATCTATGTTAAAAGCTTAAATTGTAACGGAGGGGTAAAAAGGATCAGGATTTCTAGCCATATGCGTAATTGGTGCTTTGGCGAAGACGTTAGTTCTGGCTCCAGCTTCGGCGAATATTTCGTTTTGATGAAATTAGGAATTGTGCAGACATTTAAAATAATCAACTTAATTTTTTTATATAGCTGGTCAATAACACTTCGGACAGGCGAAAACCAGTTTTGTCAATGATAGTTGTTCTATACCCCAAATCACATATATATATATATATATATATATATATATATATATATATATATATGAAATGATGGTTTCTCTGGTTCTTGGCCGCGTGTGAGATGTGTCCTGAGAAGGATTGTTGTCTCGACGTTTCGACGGGATCGCACTCGTCATTTTCTAGAGTTGTTCTTTCACTTGACGCTGAAGAGTAACTGAGTTACTCAGTTATATGTTAAATGTTATATATATATATATATACATATATACAGGCTGATTCATTTTCGGCCCTCACCATGGGGATCTCTCTTATTATTGGAGATAGAGTAAAGGTTTAAATTTGGCAAAGTTGTTAAATTTTGTGTTTGTTATAAATCCGTAAAGAAAATAGACCTGTGACAAATGACCTTCGTTATTTAAAAAAAAAACGCGAAAACCCCATTTTCTTCTTTTACCTGTAGCACCGACATTTGGCCTTGTAGAGAAAAAATAAAAACACATCCTTGTGGCCATTTCTAAACCTCTATCCAGTGGTGTACTCTAAATTTTTATACGACGTTTCGTTTCTTTCTGGCGATCATCAACTATCTAATTTCTTACAGGCGCCATATTGGATTTAGACATCTTCGGAAAGAGTTTTTTTTTCTGATTTCAACCATGTACCACATGCTGACTAAAGTTTTTGACATTAGGTTTTATTTGAAAGAATAAATTATAAGATTAAATAAGGTAGCCTTTGGAATTTCAATCTGTCAAACATTTCATTTATTGTTCATTAATAATACAAAAATGTCATACACTAACGAAGAGAAACGACATATGATAAGTATTTTTTATTCTTCGAAACGAAATTCAACAGTAGCGAGTACAAGATAACAAAAACATTAATAAAAATACATAGAAAAGTAAACAATAAACAATTACAGTAAGTGTTCAATTATCTGGCCATCTTCGGTAATGCACAATTGGGCACGCCTTCTGGCATTTTGTACTGCCCTTTGTATAGTTCTTCTAGGAACTGCATCGAAGGCATTCTGAAGTCTGTCTCGTAATTCTTCAATGTTTTGTGGCGCATCTACTTTATAAATATTATTTTTAACATATCCCCATAAAAAAAAATCTAGCGGACTTAAATCAGGTGATCTCGCAGGCCATTCAACAACTCCCCTATTTCCAATCCAACGGTTTGCAAACTCTTGATTTAAGAAATTTCTAACAACAGCTGCATTGTGTGCTGGTGCGCCATCTTGTTGCCACCATAAATATTGTAATTGATTTAATGGGATATTGTCGTCAAGATAGTCAGATACGTATGTTCGTAAAATGTTTAAATATCTTTCTCCATTTAAATGTTCTTTATACATAACTGGTCCTAAGAGACGATTTGCCAAAATACCCATCCAAACGTTTATTCCAAAACGATGTTGTGGTCTTCTAGCCCTGTTTTGTCGGGGATTTTGTACTGCCCAATAGTGCTCCGTATTTCTGTTGAACATTCCAGAATTTGTAAATTTTGTTTCATCTGACCAGATGATTTTGCTTAAAAAATGTTCGTCATTTTCTATCCTTCCCATTAACCAATTACAATATTCTAGCTTTCTCAAATTATCTTCAGGCAGTAAAGAGTGACTAACATGGATCCTGTATGGTTTAAACCTACTTTCATGTAAAGTTCTCCAAACTCTGGACTGGCACAAATTTAATTCTGACGCTACTTCGCTCTAGTCACTAGGAGCCATATCAGCACTATGCGCGGTGAATGTTCAATGTCTTGAAAGCCACATTAGCGAAGTAATCTATGAAACTATAGCAATATGAACATGCGCAGTGTCATGCAGTAACAGAACAAATTTTTATCATTTTCCTCGAACATTGTCTCTCAATTTATGCAACAAACAAGTATAACATATACTGTCGACAGTTGTATTGTAATCTTTAAAGTCAATCAGTGAAATGCCCTTAGTATGCCAAAATATTGCGACTATGGTAATTGTAAAACGATTCTTTTTATTATTCTATGCAACAGTATTGATTTTGCCTTAAAGTAAAAATAATATTATAATTATGGCAAGAGAGCTGAGCAGATATGAGTTTATGTTGAACAATTAGACCAGGGATGCACCGACTTATAGGGAACAAGGGCCACTCGGGAAAACTATAAGCCAAGGAGGGGCCACTACAAAGAATACTTATTAACACAAATATTTTTATTTTTAAATAGTATGAATTACTTCAAATGATAACAATAAAAGAACATTCAAAAATGTTTGTTGTAATTATGTAATGGTAATGTAATCTAATCATTACAATGTAATATTTCATGTTTTATTATTTTGATGCATGACATTGCATTGACCTAACAATTTTGCTTATGTTTGGCTCCACATTACTTGTCGCCACACCTAAAATTGCTTCCAGATTTTCATTTGCCAGACGGTTTCGATTTTTTGTTTTGTTAAGTTTCAAAACTGAAAACCTTTGCTCACAAGTATACGTCGATCCAAATAAGCTTGCACATTTCAATGCATTTATTCGCAACTCTTTATAAGCGATTTTGTCAACGCAATGGTAAAAGTTGAGTATATTACCTATTTCGTAAATTATCATCATTTTGCATGTCTAGCAATTCCAGCTGTATTGATTCCGGTGCATTTTCGGGTGAAATGTTGAAAGGATTGCTGAAAATGTTTAATAGAAATTGATGGATTATTATTTATCTATATAAATACAAGATTAACATGAAATTTTAAAACACGCTTTTAATTTACCATTTGTAAAATATCTTGTCGATTTTCATTTAAATTTCTGTTGTCTTGACCATTACGCGGCTTAGTAAACGATCCATTCTCGACCAAATTTCTGTCGAGATCTAGAAAAATGGTACGATGAGGCTGTTGTCGTTCTGGATATAATTGTAGATATCTTGTACTCGCTACTGTTGAATTTCGGTTCGAAGAATAAAAAATACTTATCATATCTCGTTTCTCTTCGTTAGTGTATGACATTTTTGTATTATTAATGAACAATAAATGAAATGTTTGACAGATTGAAATTCCATGGCTACCTTATTTAATCTTATAATTTATTCTTTCAAATAAAACCTAATGTTAAAAACTTTAGTCAGCATGTGGTACATGGTTGAAATCAGAAAAAAAACTCTTTCTGAAGATGTCTAAATCCAATATGGCGCCTATAAGAAATTAGATAGTTGATGATCGCCAGAAAGAAACGAAACGTCGCATAAAAATTTAGAGTACACCACTGGATATAGGTTTAGAAATGGCCACAAGAATGTGTTTTTATTTTTTCTCTACAAGGCCAAATGTCGGCGCTACAGGTAAAAGAAGAAAATGGGGTTTTCGCGTTTTTTGTTAAAATAACGAAGGTCATTTGTCACAGGTCTATTTTCTTTACGGATTTATAACAAACACAAAATTTAACAACTTTACCAAATTTAAACCTATACTCTATCTCCAATAATAAGCGAGATCCCCATGGTGAGGGCCGAAAATTAATCAGAATATATTTAGTGTTAATAAGAATTAGATTTCTTATTTATTTTATTGGCCGTGTCTTAATATTAAAATAATAGACTTTTTTATTGGTTTAGCGACCTTTAATGAATTTCAATGGTTTTCTCTACGACGTTTCGACTCTTTTTATTATTAAGTCTTTTTCAAGTGACTAGAAACAAAAAAATTAATACAACGAAAAGTAAGAAAATATGTTTACATTTGTATGAATGAATTAAAAATTAAAATTAAAATAATAATAAAGTAAGGAAAATTAAATGTTACATTTGTATGAATGAATTAAAAATTAAAATTAAAATAATAATAAAGTAAGAAAAATTAAATGATATAAAAACTCACCGATTTATTCCGTTTTAAAACACATTTTTTGTACATGTGTGGTTCGGACTTGCACCGAGACCTTTCCCGGGATGACCGCGTCAGTTCGAATATATTGTGTGACTAAATGTCTTTGTTGGAGAATTGAAATTTCTTATTTCGTTTTAAAATTAGCAATGGTCAGGCAATGTGTTAGAGAAACATAGTATATGTATTTACAATGGGAAACAATAAAAAAATTTTTTGGTGTGTGTGGGTGGGTTGGTTGTCTTCTATTGCCGATATAACCGATAGCAATTAATTCAAAAAAATTCAAATGTCAACTATCAACAGCATAAATTTTAACAACAGCGATTTTTATGTTGCAAATGCGCATTTTGGAGGGGGTAATATGCGAATACATTTAATTTTTATCGCCATAATGTAGATGGTTAATTTCGATATTATGATGCCTTCCTGAATCCCATAATTTAGAGAATTTCGGAACTTAGAGTGAACGGAGTATGTATATACAAATTTTTCTTAGAATTGTTAAAGAAATAGAAAAGTCCTCTAAATATTAAACAATACTTAGAAATTAATTGAAGATTTCAGATGCCTATTGGTACAGACAGAAACAAGGAAAATCCCTAACCGCAATATTAATTCTTCAGTAGAACAATCTAAAAAAGATAGATAGTGTTAAGCCTTGCGTCTTTGGCTAAGATACAACCATTGAAGATATGGTCCCAATCGCCAGTGGGATAATACTGGCGGTCTTTTCGCACTGAAGACGACAACTTTGTTGCTGAAAGATGTATTTAGACTTTAGTAATTTATATTGTGGTTAGGGATATTTCTTGTTTCTGTTTGTTTTAGATTTAAGTTACAGTCTCCACCAATTCGGTCGGACATGCCTATTGATGTGTGTTGTGACAATTAAATATCCATTAAGAGTGGACCAAACTCCATCCGTGAATAAAATGGCTGTAAAATGCGTATTGTATTTCCATAATTTACAATACTTCTACTGGCACTAAAATTTGCACTCTTTATAAATGGAAAGGGTTTAGCTATTTTTCCCTGACTGTTCGCCAATGCACCTAATTCGATTCTTGCATGTGTCTAATAATTTTATGTGGACTTAATGTAGGGTCTTGCTCGGCTATGGTATATTCCAACAAGAGAGACAAAATTCTGAATAGACCCAAGTGATAGTTGTTTCTTATTGGTCCAGGGTAAGTCAAATATTTTGACATCTTTATATCACGTTTGCGTTTCTAGAGTTTTGTTATCATATTATTAAATTATTATCATTATTATAATACTTTAACTATTTTGCAGTGTAGATTAGCTCTTTTTATACCTTCGATTTGAAGATTAATAGATTATGTAAGTAATATGTAATAAGAGAATTTTAGTTCTTGTAAAAGTATAATTTTGTATCTGTTGATTTCAAATATGGATGCAGAACCCAGCACCAGTGTTACTAAAAGCACAGCTGTGTGTTCCCCTCCAAGGAAACGAGAGAAAGTAAGTCATTTGAGTGGTGCTGAAAAGCAAACAGCAATAAATATTTATAAACAATTTGTGACGGATACACCCGACATGAGAAAAGGTGACTTAATTAGATTAAACAGATTTCTCAAGTACTAGGTAACCTTTTAGAGCGCAACATATATAACATATCTCCGTCTTACAAGATATGATTGTAGGAATTTCAAGACCGACAGTATATCGGATTATCAATGAATATACATATATAAAAACAGGGAAAACTTCAGAGCCAAAAAAGATAACTGCTAGACATTCTGTTCTGGAATCTTTTGATGAGGCTGTCAAAACTGCTGTTCGTCAAATTGTTCACAACATACTTCGAAAAAATAAACTGCCCACGTTAGATAAAGTGCTGGCTCAAATAAATAATAGCGAACTGCCAAATATAAGTCGCTCAACATTGTACCGCTTAATGAAGCAGCTAAATTTTAAGCGAGAATATTTAAGTAGGTATATTTATATATCTAAATATAACTGTGCTAAATATTATAGATACCCTAAATGTGTCAGAAACAGTGTTCTTACTGAGAGAGATGATATCGTAAGACGGAGACGACAATATCTAAAAGACATTTGATAACGCAGATACCAGAATAGACCAATTTTCTTTTTTATTTAGATGAAACCTGGTTGAACGAGGGCCATACAGTATAGAAGGTATGGATGGACACGGATGTTTTAAGCCATAGACAGGCCTTTATGGAAGAACTTACAACAGGATTAAAAAATCCGTCTGGTAAGGGATGTCGCCTGATATTACATATTGGCAGTTCGGATGGTTTCATCGAAAATGGTTTGCAGTTGTTTGAGGGGAAGAAAACCTCTGATTATCATGAGGAAATGAATGCCAGAGTGTTTGAGAATTGGTTCACTAATACCTTATCTACCAGAGAATGCTGTTATAGTGATGGATAATGCATCGTATCATAGCCGCAAGGCTGAAAAGACACCAATAACATTGTGGAGAAAAGCAGACATATAAAATTAGTTACGAAATAAGGGGATCAAGTATGTGGAGGATATGGTTAGAGCAGAATTATTGAACTTAGTAAATATGGTCAAAAGTAAATACCATTCATAGGTAATCGATGAAATTGCGAAGTCAAAAAACAAGACTGTTCTTCGTTTACCACTGCGAGCTGAATCCGATTGAACTTGTGTGGGACCAAATAAAAAATGAGGTAGCTGCAAAAAATAGAACTTTTAAAAATAAAGTTAAGTAACTTTTACATAATGCTATCAATAATGTAACTGCAACAACTAGGCAAAAACGCATAAATCATGTTATTAAAGAAGAAGCTCGGATGAAAGATATTGATGGAATTATCGATGAAGATATAGAACCATTCATAATTTCTTTTGGAGACGACAGTGATAGTGATGATTCCATTTTTTCACCGTCAAACTGAATTCAACAATCTTCAAATAGTTCAATAGTAACTTGTTTTAATTGAGGGATGAGGATACAACTGGAAAAAAGGCGATCCTCCAGCAACGGCTTCGCAATGTGTTGATCCAAGAAGGCGAGGATCCAGAGAATTATGTCTTTCAAGGCGGAGATGCTGACGTGAATTTGCTGTTAATTCAAATGAAGCAAATGGAATAGAATAATCTGGATAGTGCGAAAAATATGGAACAGCGTCTAATAGATTCACAAATTCAAATGCAACTAATGGAACAGAAGAATCTGGACAGTGCGAAAAATATGGAACAACGATTAATAGAGAATGCGCAAATTCAAATGCAACAAATGGAACAAAGAAACCTAGAAACCGCTAGAATCCTCGAGAAAGATCTGGAAAATAAATTACTAGAGAATTGATTGTCATACACTGTTACAGTTGTAGAATTATAAGCTATTTCCTACTGTATTGCATATTATATATTATACTATTATATATATTATATTATACTATTTGACGTTTCGTTCAACAAATAAGTGAAATAACAAGTTTTTTTAGACAAATTTACTTCTTCTGTTTTGGGTTGGACGCCAGAACGTCCAGGCACTTGAGCACACTGCTCTTTGTACTATCCCCAATAGATCTCTCAGTTCCACTCTGTTAGTCTTGTGTCCTCGATAAAAGCCACTATCCTCCTCAAGGGAAGTTTGAGTACATTCGAAGGATCCAATAGATCTCCCCCGAAATATTTCTGTTCCTTCAGTTCTTCACACGTGCATATTACATGAAGGATAGTTTCCTCCTGTTTTTCACATCTCCAACACCAGGGCTCGCTAACCAAGCCCATGCTGTACATATGCTTCCTTAAAGGACAATGTTCGGTTATTAACCCGGTAATCATTTTAATTTCTTTTTTGTTACTACGAATTAGGTTGGCTAAAGACTTTCCGCCCAGCTCCCTTAGTAGTGTTTTGATATGGAGTTAACCTTCCGTTAACCTCCATTTATTTTATGTTCTTTTTCTAGCCGCAACCATATCTCCCTTTTAGCGGAATCCTTAGCGATTCCACATACAGGTTCTGGTCCTATGAAGTTCCTATTAGTACCTTCTTTGACCAGTTCGTCGGCTATCTCATTGCCTTTAATTCCCTCACGTCCTGGCACCCATATCAGCGACACAGTATTGTCTTGTGCAGTTTATTGAGGACCTGTTTACAATATTTCACCAGCTTAGACTTGGTACATGGATTCATAATAGCTTTAATAGCTGCCTGACTAACAGTCATGTTGATTTTTTTCTTTGTGCAGCCGGCTTTACGAATATCTTCGGCGCAGGTTGTGACTGCAAACAATTCGGCCTGGAAAACCGTTGTGTTTCCCCAGACATATCGATATCTTCCTTCTAGGGCACTTTCCGCATATGCCTGCACCTGCCCTCTGACTAGATGTTGTGATCCATCAATGTACCAGGTGCCGGCAACACAATCGCTCGAGCGACTTTTTGCCTGGTCGGTATAAATATGTTCAGCTTAGATGTAAACATAATCTCAGGTGCCATACTGTCCGCCGGCATTTGAAATGTCGGCTCTTCCAGTATAGTTCCTGCGATATCTGTATGGCCCAAATTTACTTATTTTCATGTGCTGTAATTACTACATTTACCATTCTGCTGTCTTATCTCTGAACAATCCATATACAATTTAATTTGTTACAGATTTCATATTTCAGACAGATTTTCAAATTTAAATTCACCGCGTAAAATTAATGTATAGGGGGTCTGTATGGGGGGGTCTGTATGGGGGGTCTGTTCAGAATTTCGTCTCTCTTTGGAATATACCATAAAATGAGTCTCCGAACCTGTAAATACTGATTTAAATGAAACGATTAAGTAACCCAATGCGTAATATAATGTAAAAAACCGATTTCCTTTGCTGGGGTAAAAGTATTTTAAAAGGTGAAAAGCGACCTTAAAATTCGGTCTATTTTTTTTTTTTTTGGTAAATTGTTCCGTAATCGTTCCAAGATAATATTGATTGATATAAATATGTAACTTTTCATGAGAGCTATCCGAACAATGCCTAATATTTTTTAAAAAATCCTCCCTTCTCTCCAACGGTATCGAATTTTTCAGAAAAAAACATTTCAAATGAGAGTACGTTTGACTACCTTTTTGACACAAGTCCTTTAAAAAATTCTTCCTAAGCATGGAAATGTTCAACAGGAAAAATAAGTTCGTCAAACAGTTTGGCTTAAAAGCTACACCGCATGAAAAATTAACTCATTTCGTGCACCAGTGGGGAAAGGTGCATATTTTTTTTTAGAAAAAAGAAATGAATTTTACATTTTTGGATTGCTCTCATAAAAGGCTACATGTCTCTATTAATCAATATACTTTTACTGGACAGATTACGAATTACAAGAAAAAAGTCGAAATTCAATGTCGTTTTTCTTCTTTTAAAACGCCTTAATTGCAACAACCGGAAACGGTCTTCGGGTTGAGGGACTTTCTCTACAAGTCTAAAATAAGGAGCAAGGGTCACAAAGCAAAAGAAATTTTGCACACTTAAAACTTTTAACATGTAATTAAGAAATTCCCTAACTATTGTATTTTACAAATCACATTAGTAATTCCTTGGATTCGTTCATATAGTGTCGCCGCGCAAGTGACCCGTAACATTTTTAGGGATTATAAATATTAGGAGGTACTAAATTGACCGCTGCGTACAATTAAACAAAAGTCAAAATAACTTAATATGCTAGGAACCCTACAAGGCCCACTGTCTCTTCCAGGCCGTGATTGAACACTGCCAGTGTCGTCTGTAACTCACCATATTTTTATTTATTTGTCTAATACTTATTAAATTAACTCATAAATTTCGCAAACATATGATATATTTTTACTGAAATTTTTACAGGCGGAAAAATTGCCTATCTGGATATTTATTCAATGGATACCTCAACTCTTGGCCAATTTGGATAATGCATCAAACACGTTTGCAGTGTTTCCTCTTTTGGAAAAACTTGCTGAGACATATCCACAAGCCATGATTTACCCTTATCGTCTAAGCAAGCAAAAATTTAATATCGACTTTCTTAAAAATCAGGGAAAGCTCTTTATCGAAAGGTATGTATTCCTATTATATGTATATAGATGTTTGAAATAATGCCTTTCTGTCTAGAGATTCATGTACCAAATAACGAAGATGTTAAGATGTACTTATTTTGAGTTATTTTAGGTACTAATTTGTTTTAATCGATACACACAACAAATCGATAAACAAATAGTAAAATAAAACTTTATTTTCATTGCCATCTACTCTGCACTTCCTTCCATCATATTCTCTCAATACTTTCCTTTATCACACTCACTTCATATTTCACTGATCTATATGTCTAAACTTGGCTTGCGCATTTGGCAGGATAGTTGTCTTGCAGACTTGCAACTTGAGTCCTCTCAACATATTTCTATTATATAAAACTTTGAACTTACTACAAATTAGAATTAATGACTATTAAATCTCATTCCTACATGCAAATGTCGCCTAATGTGTTGCGTTAGTTACTACAATTTGAAAAAACTAAGTTTGTACAGTATGCAGACGCAACACATCGCGTCGTCAACCTTCTTGGTTGTTGGGATAATTAAAAATTCTTGAAAAGTCACATCTATCCCGAAACGTGGGGATGCATTTCGCTCTTCTTAGAGCTCGTCAGCACAACGATATCCTGGAGACAAACATGACTCTCCACTTCTATACTTCGTGTATATAGGTATAGTTATCATTTTGAACTTACTGAAAATGATAATTAATGACTATTAAATATCATTCCTACATGCAAATGTCGCCTAATTTGTTGCATTTTATATCAAACTTTCTTAAGTTCGAATGCACAGGAGTTTCCTGCTGCTAGTCTATCTCTTGTTTAATTTTATGTTTTTCCCGGAATTCGGTACATGTATATTGGTTTTTCTTCTTTATTGCAAGCCTACTCTGGTTGTTGATTCTTCTAACCTCAACGACGCTTCCGGCACCTGTCTTGTTTCTTGTAATCCTCCGCAATAGCCAAGCGCTGGTATAATTTATGATACAGTTGCCCAGCTCTATTTAATTTAATTTGCTTATTACATACGCCAGCATACAATTAAAAAGCAATGATAACAGATTTCCCTCCCTCAATCTTTCACTGACTTCAAGCTTTTCTGAAAATTTTTTTTTGATTCTTACTCTATTTTATATCATTTTGGGTTAATATATAGGATTAATTTTATCATAGATAAAAGTTTTCACTGTATTCCTAGCTCTATTAGTGTTGTATGATTTTTTCTTCTCTCTCTTATCCTATCGTATGCTTGTTTAAAATCTGCGAAAGTTTTTCCCACATTTATGACTTTCTGCTTGAAGTTTTCTGAGTACAAGAATTTGATCTACCACTGGTCGGCCTCTCCTGAATCCACATTGATATTCACCAATTTCCTTATGTTTCCATGAGCCGGCAAAATTTTCACTTGCAAACTGACTCTTTCTTCTCGAATGCGCATCGAAAGTACGTTCCTGAAGATTAACAATATTTTTCCGATCATGGTACATTAACACTGTAAATGATCCCAAATAGACTAGCAACTTATTTGAGGTTCTTTATCCGTTACAACTATAGCTTTCTTTTCAGAATATCTTGAACCATTTGAATAGATGTATTTGTTGACTCTGAAAGTATTGCTGAAGCAGACATTTTATTTCCTTTGTATTTATATAAAGTTATTGGCTATTAAAAACTAAAAAAAAGCATTTTTTCTATTAAAACTAATTTATATTATAGGTTAGATAAACTATTGCTGAGTGATCCATTAGTCGACAAATTTTTAATTGCGCTATCATCAGTCAGTTCTGCAAGTAATGTCTTGATTTATTACATAAATGAATTGAAGAAGGCTTGCACATTATCCGAAGAATATTTTAAACAAAAAGTTGATGAACTAGGAAACTTTTGCAAAGAAGAAGTAAATTACAGAGATGTTACAAGTTTGAAAGGTTCAGTTTTCAAAGAAATTATTGGTGAACTCAGAAGAATATTATCTTTCAGTAATAGTAAGTGAAATATTTTATATTTAGTTGAATTGAGTACGAAAAAAACTTGAAATAATCTGAGCATAATAATTAGGGTTCTGAAGTCAGGGGTACATTCCAGGAGGGAATCGGCAGTCAGGGGAACATTCCAGGAGGGGATCGGAAGTCAGGGGTACATTCCAGGAGGGGACCTAAATGAATTTGTAGTGGGCCGATCTAGTGCTTAATTTTGTTAGTTACTTGGTTTTATTGCGAAAATATGTCCCGTTCAAATCCGTCGCGACATACTGTTGAAAGGTGGATAAGAGATTTGCCTGGGCTAGCATTCGACGGTACTCAACTCCGATGCAAAATTTGTAATGTCGTGGCGAGCGAAAACGCGCGTAGTAAAACATCTGTTGTCGGACACACATAAAACACGTGTTGTTGGCACTGAAACTGCTTATTCCCGGCAGAAAGCATTTGTCATTCATTGATCTTGCAGACATTTCTTGGTGTTACATTTCAGTAATCTAAGTCAGTTACTAAAATGTTTCAGAAAGCATTTGATACCGATGTACTTAAAATGCCAGTAGCGTGTAACATTCCATAGAATACGGCGAATCATCCTGAGTTTACTCACATTAACACAAATTGTGTTAACACGAAATATAGTGACTTCCATGTTCCAACTTTAAGAAAATATTATATGTCACCGATGTACGATGAAATTATGACTTCAATTGCCAATGACATAAACATGAAACAACTGACGTTAAAGGACGCATTATTACAAATGTTTTGGTTGGAGTTATGGATGGCGACACGGTAATGTCTACACGTCTACTTGTATCTAAGAGAATCGAAAAAACTAATGCAGAATTTATATCGCGCAACGTAACTTCGTGTTTTAAATCGTTGTGGGGTAAAAAGCATGATATAAATAAAGAAAAGGCTGCATATGTGAAGTCGGCTGGTCAGCTCTTCCAAGAAACATTCAGTAGTGTGACGCATATTACATTTTTCGCACAAACTCCTCATCGAGTATCAGAGGAAGTCGGAAAATACTGTGTCAAGAAAGTTTTTGAGAAGGCACTGCACGCAAGAATTTATTTCGTGAAAAACTGCTACATGTGCCACTACCACCAGAACCTGTTATAACGCACTGGGTCACATAGATATAAACAGCATCCTATTATCACATGCATTTTGACGACGTTGAAAGTATAATACAGCTTATTTTACACTCTCAACGAGTATTTATGGACCCAAATATTCAGGTAGATTTAGCCAATATTCATGAACATTAGTCCAGAATACTTGTAGCCATCCACCATCTAGAAGTTACTCCAACCAAACCACAATATTCTATAACTAACGCCATGAATATTGTGTATGATCTTCGTCAATTCCATTCTCAATTACCTGGAGCTGCTGATAATGTAAAAAGAAAATTTGAAGCAGTTCTAAATAACTATCCAGGATTTTGTATTGTACGCCGAAACATGTTTGATGGTAAAGAAGTAGATTTTTCCGAATCGGGGATAAGTGTGCCGTCACTAAAAAACTTTATGTACTGTAAATATCCCTATTTCATCGGTAGATGTCGAACGGCCAGTTTCAATTTATAAATTGATTTAAGATGGCAATTATTAACATATGAGCATATGGAACAATGAATGGTGATTTACTATCATTTAAACTCTGGATATAAACAGTCAGGTGAACAGTCAAGATGTGTGATATGATTTATAAACCCTGTAATATTCCTTCTGGCGAAGATGTATTTACCTTACTTGATAAGTACTTATTTCTCTATACGTATTTCGACTCCCGTGTGAAAAATGTTAAATCGGGATTCATGATGTCCTCGCTTCATCCCTGGCTTGACTGCCGATCCCTAACAACAGTTCATAATATTGAATTCAAAACATTGACGATGTAATTAGGAAGACAAATACATAATTTATAAACTGTCACACACACATTGTAACTGAAGTCAACAGTTCTAATTAAAGCTCGGATTATATGCAAAATATGCTTTTTGATTTGATTGTCTTATTTTATTCAAAAAACTTTAAATAAACCCAGAAAACTCATAATTTTGTTGATATATCTTTTAACAATAGAATTATAAGTGTTCTGTATTTATTTAATGTTTTTTGAATAAAATAAGACAATTGAAAAAGCATATTTTGTAGATAATTCGACCTTTAGTTATGATATATATGTATATAATTTTATCCATAGCAACTCAATTATTTGACATTTGTATACTGTCATTTATATTTTATATCCTTGATAAAGGCATCATTGCCGAAACATGTAGGGTTGTTTTAAATATATATACTTCAAAGTAAAGCCAGACCTTAAATCGCCAACTGATTAAATTTACCATATATATATATATATATATATATATATATATATATATATATATATATATATATATAAATATAATATCTTCGTGACCTTGGTATGATAAGGTAAACTTAATAAGTCGGCGATTAAAGGTCTGGTTTACTTCAAAGTATATATATTTAAAACAACCCTACATGTTTCGGCAATACGCCTTTGTCAAGAGAATGCAAAATATAAATGACAGAATATAAATGTCAAATAATTAAGTTGCTATGGTTTAAATTATTGGAATGTATCTTTGAATAATTTAAACCATAGCAACTTAATTATTTGACATTTATATTCTGTCATTTATATTTTGTATTCTCTTGACAAAGGCGTATTGACGAAACATGTAGGGTTGTTTTAAATATATATACTTTGAAGTAAACCAGACCTTTAATCGCCGACTTATTAAGTTTGTATATATATATATATATATATATATATATATATATATATATATATATATATATACACCTCTTTCGCTATTTATTTTTTCTTACAATATTCTACTACAGTTCATACAGTATTTCTTATCAGTCCAAGGCCAAATTTAAGGCATAAGAATCCCTTAAAATGACTAACGTATCTAGTATTACAGCGCGTATTTATGTGTGTTAGAAAGAGATAAAGTACAATTCACGGTTCGCACTTTGAGTAGTACGAACTGCAAAGAAATACTTTATCAACTGTACATTCGATTATTCGCCATAATATTCACTATTAATGACTGATGATGTCATTAGATAAATTAATAAAATTTAATTATTCATCCTTTGATGACCACACGCAATTTCCTATTCCTAACTCTATCATAAAATGAAGTGCTAACATTGAGCTGATGATGTTTTATGATGTATTAAGTCTAAACAAAACAATTATGTCATGCACCTTATATTTAATCAAAGTCCTAATAAATGGTTTTAATATTTTATTTTTCACTTTAAGTATTGTTCATTTCACCTTGGATACGATAACTAAAAACACGATCATATCGCCCGTGGGCGTAATAACCGGGCAATATGGCCCATAACGCCGGATAATTTATTCACAGTTTTTAATGTGTGAGTAAGGCCCGAGAAGAAAGGATATACATTTTACAGAACTAATAATTTTAGTTTTGAACAAAGTTTAAGGAAAGAAGCAAAACTTTAGGATTCTTTAATAAAATTAAGAGTATCTAAATATTCACAACTTGAACTTGAAAGTGTCAACAACTGTCATTTAAAGTACGTAAAACTAATAGTTGTTTATTTTTAACAATTTCTAAAGAAAGAATCAAATTTTTAACATTATTTAGCAAAATTAAAATACAGTTTTCGAAATGTCCTGAAAAATGATGTGATCCGAAGCTTTCCAAGTTTGTGAAAGTTCTTAGTGGGAAAACATCTCCACTAGTTACTTTGACAAGTCAACGAGGATTTATCTGATACTCTAACAGAATTTAATGTCATGCTGGGTACTCTATTCTTAGAAGAAATGCTTTCCTCTATGAATCCTTCTGATACAGATGCACTTTCCATTTCCCATGCATTTTTAGGGTCTCGAACTATGCACTGGCCTCAACATATTAGATGCGTAACGACTGTCAGCGACATGACAGTTGACAGAAATCTCGGAACTTTTCCAATGCAATTTGTTTTTTCTCTTTTTCGTGAAAAATAAAATCTTGTATGAACCACTGGCGTTATGGCAATTATATTGCCCTCGGTCGACATTCAGCCCTTGGCTTGAATTAACGTCGACCTCAGAGCAATATAATACCATGCATAAATAACTATTTCATTACAATAATATACGCATTCCTTTGGTACAATAACACATTGGATTCAAAAGGAAATTATCAAGTTTAATTAAATAATTTAATTAATTTATTCTTGCAACTAAGGCATACTTTAAAGATAATTCAGGCGATTTACTATAATGAAGAACTTCTCAATAAAAGCGAGTTAGGTAATATATTAATACATTAGTACTATTAAATGTAAAAATCTACACCTCTACCTTAACAATAGTAAGCTGGTCACTTAATATCTTTTGAAATAATTTTGTTGTTTAGGTCTTATTTCGTTCGTTCTATCTACAGCAAGTATCAGTTTGTTTTTAACGAAAAATACATTACATCTGTCCCTTTTATTTTATTACTGTATTCTAAAAAGTTCTAATGCTGCAATTTGGGATTTTCTTAGAGAAAGATATGTCTTCCCTTTAGAAAAATTCTATTAGAAAAATATAATAGATATATTTCTAATAGATTGCTTTATGCTATTTAAATTTTGATAAAGAAAAAACACTACACTCTACACTTAAGCCACAAAATATGCCCACAAATCTGAAAATACGAACACTAGACTTGTGTACTAGTTTGTTCCAAAATGTTATTTAAAAATCACAAAATATGTAATTTTTTCAAAATGTTTAGAATGGATATTCTACAATAAACAACAAAGATAACAACTCAGTTATTGTATAATAATGTAATGTTCATGATTTATTTGTGAGTTGCTAGTGACAATTATGCCGAAATTAATTAATAAGACTGCCAACACTTAACTCTAGCTCTTCTCCTGATGAAGTCATTAATAAATTGGCGAAATATTGAGATAGAACATTTTAGTTTTAATGTAAACGGACCAATAACCCAAATATTAGTGAATTTATATATATATATATACATATATATATATATATATATATATATATATATATATATATGTAGACAAGGAGTCTTTGCCGTTAACCAAGTATGTAAAAACAATGAGTGTTGGGGAATCCGGCAATAAAAAACCATTAATTAGTTAATGAGAGTTCTTTATTTTTTTATCCTATATTTTTCCTATATATATATATATATATATATATATATATATATATATATATATATATATATAATTATTTCGTGACCTTTGTATGTTATGGTAGATTTAATGAGTTTGCGATTTAAGGTCTGGTTTTACTTAAAAATGCATATATTTAAAACAATCTTACATGTTTCGGCAAATGATCCTTTCTCAAATCATTTAAAATATAAATGACAGTATATTAATGTCATACTTATACATTTGTAGTTGTCATGGATAAAATTATTCAAAGATACACCCAGTTTAATAATAATAAATCATGCCTTAGTATTCAAAAAATGGACAACAAAAACAGGGAATGGCAAGGCATGAGTTATTATTATATATGCGCCCGTGGAGCGGCTTAAGATGTTAAGCTGTCGGCATTCGTCTTAAACGAGAAGGAAAACCACGAAAACCTACTCGGACAGCCAGTGACAGTTCTGTGTTTGGATCCCTAACTGGCTATCCAAGTAGGTTTTCGTGGTTTTCCTTGTAATTTATTTTGTACTTTATTGTGAAATATAAAGCACTTCTTCTATTAAAAGGGAGAAGATATTAAAAATGAATGACAGTTGTAAAATTGAAATGAATTAAATTTGTTTTAAAATTCGAAATTAATACTCACAAATATTTGTTTACTATTTGTTGGTATTATGAATAATTCAATAAGTAGTTGCCTTGAAATGGAAAATCGAAGGGGAGACGCGTCCCAGCTTCGAAAGGAAACGGGCGTGCGGGACGGTGTAATTTTCTAGGCGCTATATTGAAAATTTTATAAGCGTTCTTAGAAAAATAGAAGAAAAAGCAATTAAAAGCGAAGATTAAATAAATTATTAAAGGAAGAAAATAAGTATTATATATCATTGAAGCAGCAAATCGTTTCAAGATTATTGAATTTATACAAATTAAGAGATAATTTGTGTAAATAAGTAGGAGTTTTGGTTATTAAGAAGGTAGAAAGGACTACTAATAAAAAAAGATCAATCAATTTAAAGAAGATTATTGTATAAAAGAAAATATAATTAATTTTTACCTTTATTATTCATTTCGAGAGGCTTCGAAGGAGAAGGAATAAATATCCTGCCCACCAGTTCTTTTGTAAGCTAAGGAACAGTATCCGGATCGTTTGTACATCATCAGGACTAGAAAATTATAACATCTATAACGATCTGCAATTTACCATCATAATAATGTAAATATATACCATATGTTATTTAAATATCTGTCCGAGTAGGTTTTCGTGGTTTTCCTTCTCATTTAAGGCAAATGCCTACAGCTTAACATTTTAAGCCGCTTCACGGGCGCAGACAATAATAATTTATGGCTTGCCATTCTCCCGTTTTTGTTGTTTAACTGTTTAGAGAATGTCAAGGCATGATTTATTATTATTGAACTTGAATGTATCATTGAATAATTTTATCCATGACAACTACAGATATATTGTATGACATTAATATTTATATTTCAAATTTCTTTGAAAAAGGCATCATATGCCGAAACATGTAAGATTGTTTTAAATATATACATATTGAAGTAAAACTAGACCTTAAATCGCCAACTAATTGAATCTACCATAACATACCAAGGTCAAGAAATAATTATCTATATATAACGAGCCATCGAAAAAATTCATAATTGGAATTCATACATACTTTGAAATTGGGTTGATACTTTAACCACTTCCACATAATGACATTTATTATTTGACATTGAAACTATAAGTTTGTGTCAAATTTTTCAAAACTCTTATTAAGAAAATTAAATTTATTCAGATGTAAATGGACAACATTTTCAATAACTTCTGTAGCTATATGTAAATTTTGATTATGATTTCGATATTAAATAAATTATTTGTTTTCTTTTTGTTGTAGTATCATTTCAATGCCATAACCTTTTTTTACAATGAAACCAAATGAAACTGTCAAGCATCAAGTAATGTGTCATTATGTGGAAGTGGTTAAAGTACCAACCCAATTTCACAGTCTACTACAATTATGAATTTTTTCGATGGCTCGTTATATATATGTATATATAGTAGATTTAGATAGTCAGCGATTTAAGATTCTCAGAAAAAATAAAATATACTTTAAAAATATGATATAGCTGCGACATATAAACTTAGCAATCCAAATAAACATCTTTTTTCAAAACTAAAGCCTAAGATAGAAAAAAATCGAGAAACACAAGTCTATAAAATACCATGTCGCGACTACGATAGTTACTACAAAGGTCAAATTAAACAATATTTATACAAAAGAATACAAGCCCACAAATACTCCAAAACAGACAAAACTGTTTTATTTACACAGAAACTGCAACGCGATCACCATTTCGACTTTGAAAACACACAAATAATTGTTAGAGAACAACACACAATGAAAAGGGAAATTAAAGAAATGATTAATATTAAACAAGAAAAAAATTCAATTAACAACAGAAGTGACATAAAAAACCTAAGCAGTATATATACTATAACTTAATAATGTAACGGTTTACCATCATATATTGTACATATTTCAATATATATCATGTGTTTATAGATATCTAGCGTACTGCTTATCTTGCCGGCTGTCCGATTTTGACCTTGGGCTGTGCTGTCCGAATAGGTTTTCAAGGTTTTCCTTCTCGTTGTAGGCGAATGCCGACAGCCTCTTAGGTCGCTCCACGGATAATATAATAATAACCCATGACTTATCAATCCCTTTGTAATTGGCGTCAAGCTGTTGGAAATGTTAAGTCATAAATTCTTATTATTTGAAATGAATGTAGAATGTATTTATGAATATGTATTTCTCACCATGACATCATTTATATAACTTTGACATTAATATACTGTCATTTATAATTCTTTGTTAAAGGTAATATTTACCGAAACATGTAAGAGATTATTTTGAATATATACATGTTGAAGTAAAACAGACCTTAAATCGCCGACTATCTAAATCTAATATACATTACATATATCGTAATCAGAATTAGAAATTTCTTGGTAATTTTTTTAGAAAAATTCAGTACCGAAGAAATACACAAGCAACTTCAAACACATCAAGACAGAGTTGAAAAAAAGAAAGATGTGCAGCATAAATTATCAGATTATAGTCCTTGGTTACAAAATTTTTCAGATAATGAAATGAACATGAATTTAGAAATACCTGGACAATATGGAGGAAATAGGAAACCATTGTTGCAATTTCATGTTAAAATATGTGGATTTTCACCAGAGGTTTGTATCTATTATTATTAAAGAACAGAATGAACTCATTTTACCTCATCGCAACTATATATTATAGTTACACAAATTCCAATCTTTGAGAAGTCCATTGAGATTAACAATAATAGGAAGCGATGCCAAAGAATATATGTTTTTAGTTAAGTTCGGAGAAGATCTCAGGCAGGATCAGAGAATAGAGCAAATATTTGGATTAATGAATAACATTTTCAATAGTGATTCCGTGTGCCGAGAAAAAAAACTTAATATACGTACTTATCAGGTATTTATCAATATTAATTTCATAAAATTTCTAATATCTTTATTCCATTATTTATATGCCCCAAAATAATAATAATCGTTGTAACAATCACAAAAGTAGAAATGTATAAATATAACTTCTACATAATACAATATTGAGATATTCCGTCTTAAAGTTTTATTATGTAGATATCATAAACGCTTCTGCAATAGAAAAACATTCCCAATTTATTGTAATATTCCACACATCATTATTAGACGAAACTGGATAATAAAATAATCATTTATTTAACCCTTTAGACTCTAGTAGCATAGGATAAGTCAACAATTTTAATAATAGTCGCAGTTCTTCTTACGCGTGTCAACATACATATAAAATAGACATTCATACCTACTACCATTTAAGCACAAAAGAAATGTTTCATGTAAGGATTCAAAATTACACAACTGCGTTTATCTCGCAAATTTGAAGCGGATAACATTTGGGACAAAACGTTATCAATTCATCAGACTTCCACCCCATTTTCTTCAAAAGATATGTAGATGACATCATAACATGTATTCCGGCTAATAAAATAAACTATCTTTTAAATAAATTCAACAATTTTCACAAAAAATTAAAATTCACTATTAAAGAAGAAATTAATAACAGTATTAATTTTCTTGATATTTCTTTAAGCTATGATGCCTATGATAGACAGGGTACTATTTATACAAATTGGTATAATAAACCCATAGCTTCTTTTCAATATATTAATTACCACTCTAATGCACCTACAGTATTCAATAAAATGATTATAAATAATCTGACTGATAGGGCAGTAAAACTATCACATACTCAATACAGAAAAGATAACATCAAAAAAATTAAAACAATCTTAACTGATAATAATTATCCACGATAACTTATAGACCAAACAATTAAAAAAATAATCCACCAAATATACAACACTGCAGACACCAATAACAATTTAAACAATGACACAACATATATCACGATTCCATATGTTCCACAATAATAATTATTTTAATAAACATTTATTATCAAAACTTAAACCTAAAATATAAAAAATAGAGAAACACATGTCATCTATAAAATACCATGTCGTGATTGCGATAGTTACTACATAGGCGAAACTAAACAATATTTATACAAATGAATACAAGCCCACAAATACTCTAAAACAGACCAAACTGCTTTATCTACACACAAACTACAACGCGATCACCATTTCGATTTTGAAAACACAGATAATTGACAAAGAACAACACACAATGAAAAGAGAAATTAAAGAAATGATTAGTATTAAACAGGAAAAAAATTCAATTAACAACAGAAGTAATATAAAAAATTTAAGCAGTATATACTATAACTTAATTATGAAACGATCTGCAATTTACCATCATAATATATGTTGCTGTTATATAATTATACATCTTATATTATTTAAATATCTATACATTTGCTTATCATGCTGACAGTTTCGTATTTTGATCCCTGTCTGGCTGTCCGAGTAGGTTTTTGTGGTTTTCCTTCTCCTTTAAGGCGAATGCCGACAGCTTAACATCTTAAGTCGCTCCACGGGCGCATACATAATAATAACTCATGTCTTGCGTTTCCCTGTTTTTGTTGTATATCTATTTTAGAATACTAAGGCATAATTTATTATTATTAAATTGGAATGTATCTTTGAATAATTTTATCCATAGCAACTACAAATGTATAAGTATGACATTAATATACTGTCATTTATATTTTATATTCCTTGAAAAAGGCATTATTTGCCGAAACATGTAGGATTGTTTTAAATATTACATTTTGAAGTAAAACCAGACCTTAAATCGCCAACAAATTGAATTTACAATATATATATATATATATATATATATATATATATATATATATATATATGTATATATATATATATATATAATTGAAACGAAATTATCGACCGTGATATAATATCAAAAATTAATTTAAATTCGGGTAAGCGGTCAATTAAAAAACTCATTTATTAAATCACCCTATATTTCGCAACAGACTTTGTCGCTTCTTCTGGGGTAACTACAAGATTAATGAGAAAAATAACAAAAAATAAATAAGAGTATAAAACAGTAGTAAAAATACTTACAAAATGTAGAGTAGAAATAATAAAATTGACGTACAAAATATAAAAATGATTAGATATAAAAAATAAAGTAACTATAGAAACAAGCCTTAAGAACTTTTAAAAAACATATATATGAAAAGTTAAAACATGAAAAATAAAAAATATCATACAATATAAATTAAAACAACATATGGACCAAATAACAAAACGATTTAAGATCGTCAACTAACAGTCAAACCCAGTATATTAAAATAAATTATACTAAGACCATTAGTATCAGATCTATAATTTATGTTATTTGTGTCTCTGTTGTAGTTACCCCAGAAGAAGCGACAAAGTCTGTTGCGAAATATAGGGTGATTTAATAAAGGAGTTTTTTAATTGACCGCTTACCCGAATTTAAATTAATTTTTGGTATATATATATATATATATATATATATATATATATATATATTTAGTGTTTATAAGAATTTTATTTTTCTTATTTATTTTATTGGCCGTGTCTTAATATTAAAAATAATAGACTTTTTATTGGTTTAGCGACCTTTTATTGAATTTTGATGTTTTATTCTACGACGTTTCGACTTTTATTATTATTCAGTCTTTTTCAAGTAACGTTTTTTTTTGGGTTTCAAAAACACGCATTCTGTGCAAACATGTGTCATCGGGGACATCCGAGACCTTTTAAGGACCGACCGCACTGGTTCGAATATTGTAAGTGTACTGTAAGTGTGTAAGTACTTATATATATATATATATATATAATAACTTCGTGACCTTGGTATGATATGGTAAACCTAATCAGTAGGCGATTAAAGGTCTGTATATTACTTCAAAATATATGTATTTAAAAAACTCTACATGTTTCGGCTGTATTCTCTTGAAAAAGGCGTATACAGCCGAAACATGTAGAGTTTTTTAAATACATATATTTTGAAGTAATATACAGACCTTTAATCGCCTACTGATTAGGTTTACTATATATATATATATAACGAGCGTTCAACTAAATTTTACCTCGAAGTTGCCCATGGAAATTATACGTATATCTTAGCTTTTTACTTAAGTTCTTAATATGAATTTTGTTGGTTATGAACTATTAATAAATAATTAATAATAAAATTAAAATATTTAACTAAATGAGATACATTTATTTGCAACAAATAAGTAACATTTTATAAAAATTGTTGAAAGTGGCCACCACCTTGTTCGAGACATTTCTCACTTCTCTTCTTCTGTCATCGATTTCGTTAATTCTTTCAGCAATTCTGATTTGAAGGTCTGCAAGATCAGGCATCTGTACCCGAAAAATTGTGTTCTTTAAAAAAGGCCACAGAAAAAAAACACAGAAAAAAGATCTTGGTGGAAATTCATGTTCGGTGTTTAAACTTATCAACCAATTTTGATAAATTTGCCGTATCATATTAATTGCTTCACCAGCTGTATGCGCTCTGGCTCCGTCTTGTTGAAAGTAACCCTAATTTATTTCTTCTTCATTAAGCTGTTCAATAAATGGCATAATAATTTCTTGTCGATACCTTTCTCCTGTTAAGGTACCGTTAAAGAAAATAGGGTCAATGATTTTCCTTCGACTAGGCGCACACCATACACCAATTTTCTGTGGATGAAGTGAGGTTTCAACATAAAACTCATGTGGTTTCTCAGTATTCCACATCCTTATATTTTGTGAGTTAACATATCCATTCAGATAAAACCATGATTCATCAGAAAAATAAGTTTTATCAAGAACGTCAATATCTAAATTATTTAAGAACCACTGACAAAATGTTGCTCTTCTAGGATAGTCAATTTCTTTTATTTCTTGATAACCGGTCATGCGATATGGA
This sequence comes from Melolontha melolontha, assembly GCA_935421215.2. Taxonomy (NCBI): domain Eukaryota; kingdom Metazoa; phylum Arthropoda; class Insecta; order Coleoptera; family Scarabaeidae; genus Melolontha; species Melolontha melolontha. Next base: position 8,035,205 of record OW285240.1, on the reverse strand, counting down.
AATAAATGTAAATATTTTTTCAAAATTGTATGACAAGTGCCAATTGACACACCCACTCGTTGAGATAATACTCGTATGGAAGTTCGTGGTGCATCATTCATAATTTGCGTTACATCGTCAACTAGCTCTTCCGTAAATTTTTTCGGCCGGCCACTGCCTTCTTTCCGTACAACACTCCCTGTTTCTCTGAAAACCTTAGTGCAACTGTGTACCGAAAACTATCAATATCAAAGGTGAAGTTTGGAAACATTTCTAAATTCGTCTAAGCATTCTTCAATAAAATAGTGCCATTGTCCGTTAATCTTACGTCCGTTTCGAAAATAAGATTCAACCATGAATGATTTGTGTTGAATAGTTTTAAATCAATTTTAAGTTACAAAGCAATTTAAAAAAAGTTCCAATTAAGTATACATCAGAATAGTCTGTCAAATTGACAACTGATGCAAATGTAAATAGTACAAGTTACGACAAACATTTTTATTGTCATGGACTACTAGAGGTAAAATTTATTTGAACGCACATTATAATATATATATATATGTATATATATATATATATATATATATGTATATATATATATATATATATATATATATATATATGTATATATATATATGTATATATATATATATATATATATAATATATATGATTTAAAAGAAATTATCGACCATACTATATTGGATAAAATAAATTAAAAGCGGGCAAGCGGTCTGTCAATTAAAAACGCATTTATTAATTGTCTCTATATTTCGCAACAACTTTGTTGCTTCTTCTGGAGATAAAAATGTAGAGTTCAAAAAAATAATAAAAGTGACGTACACGGACAATTTTATTGTACCTGATATTACTGGTTATGACGTGTCTGATCACTTATCGTACAAATACTATGTAAGGAGAGCGCGACATTTCAGGTCCACTTGTCTCTTTCTACGTATTATGTCCTCGTTTACTCATAGGCGTAACAACTTCTTGTTTGTTTTCTTATGATAAAATATTTTATTTCATTCTTCAAAAACGCATTCATAACGTAAATAAATGGCATATAAATCCTAGTAGTAATTCAGAGGACACAAACACAAAATATTATGAACGAAAGGCTTGCGTATATATCTAAAAACATTCAATTTACTATTTCCTTTTGAAATACACACAATGCTGGAAAAAAATTCATTGGCACACCTGTATAATCTGAATGCGTGATTGTAACGCAATGAAATATGGTATAAAAGTAGAAATAAAGTAGTATAACTTACCCTCGCCTGGAGAGTGGCGCAGTCCTGCTAGAGAGGGATGCATCAATAACTGAAGTCAATTAGTTGTCGTATAGTAGTCGGAGGGATGGCCAACCATGATGCTTGAACTCATAGCTCCTCAACGTCTGCCGAGGGAGCCGGATAACGTTGAAGTCTCTTACCGATCACATCCCAGACATGTTCGATCGGATGCATATCCAAAGAATGAGCCCACCATGGAAGCATTCCTATGCGGTGCTATTCCACAAAGATCTGTACAATACGCGCGACGTGCGGTCGGGCGTTGTCGTGCATGTATAGTGCATGGGAAGCACAATGGGTCGTGGCACCTCATCCACGTCATTGTCTGCTGTACACGCAGCAGACATATACATATTGGGCAAAAATGATGTATTTTTGCTTATCTGAAAATACGGCTTACATTCTTCTAGATCCAAATCAACCGAAGTCTTGTGAATGCAACTTTCATCTTCTTCAGCGTAGTCGTCGGCAGAATTTACACTCACATAATACTTTTCTATTCTTGAGAAAAGTATATGCACTTCACTGGGTTTTTATTTTTTAAGAATATTAAACACTTTTATCTTGACAGTGGCCTATTTGCTCTTTCGCCGTCATGTTTTACAACCGCTCACTAGACTGAGCCTACGTTGAATTATTTAGTTCGCTCTTTGGCCTGGCCCGTTGCTGTCTATACGACCACTAACTATGCTGGTCTGATACCTTCTAATAATCTCTTCCGTTAATCTAAGTATCGCCGAACATAATCGCTGCAGGGAACCTCAAAGGCGATACTCTAGGTGTAGCACTTCTAAACGTACGTTCCCACATAAAAATAATATTCGAAGACTACGTTATCGAGCACGTGGCGAAAATATGAAAACATCGTACATATCTAAGGCTATATAAACACAGTGAGCTCATACACACACATACAGGCGCAAACACAGACACACACATATATGTGTATAAGATGTAATTATATAGAATATAAATCCAAAATATTTCGAGTCAATGACGACGCCAACTCCAAAATTAAAACCCTTTTGTTCCGTCTATGAATTCAAAATATTTCGAATTTATAAATAATAAATATGTACCTCTATTGAAGTTACACACACACCGTATTTTACCTACGTAATAGCTGTGAAGTTCTTCGAAAAAAATCTCTTTATTTATTCCCAGTACATGAAAATATCCGAAAATATCCATGCAAAAAATGCATGTTCGTAGTTTTCGTCAAGTTTACCAGTGTACACAGCTTCTTTAGAAAAAAACGATGTTTGCATGTGTCAGATAATTGTATTGAGTCTATTTGACAGTTGTGAATTAATATTGTCCTTTCAACATGGTACTAACTGCTGCGGACGTGTATCTAATTGTTGCTTTAATTGAGGATGGTCGTAGTCACCTACGTATCACGCACTTTAAGAATACCTCGAACTACAGTTCAAGATGCTTGGAATTGCTACATAAATTTGTGTAAATCAGGTAGTTTTACTAGGCGACAAGGATCAGGTAGGAGAAAATCAACAACTGTTGTTGATTATCATTTCATCGTGTTGAATACCTTAAGAAATCAACAGTTGTTGATTTTCTCCTACCTGATCCTTGTCGCCTAGTAAAACTACCTGTCTCTATGTAGCAATTCCTGCTGTTTTTCTTCGACATAATTTAGAAATGAAGAACTATAACAAGGAGGCTTGCAGAACATGGACTTCATTCCCGTAGGCCAGCAACGGCACCACAGTTACTTTTGCGGCATAGACAAGTGCGACCTAGATTTACACGAGAACACATTAACTGAACCTTACGGCAATGGAGTAATGTTCTGTTTACTGATGAATCGGGGTTTTGTTTGCGGTCGCGAACGGAGTTCCATTATGGTATTATTGGGCTGGTATCTGTAATGAAGGACGCACCAATCTTGTGTTTGTTGAAAATGGAGCTCTAAACGCCCACCGCTACATAGAAGATATTCTTCAGGAAAATGTCACCCCGTTTGCACCTTTTATTGCCGATCAGTTCGTGTTAAGGCACGATAATGCAAGGCCCCATGTAGCAAACGTAGTGAATGAATATCTGGATGAGGTCGGCATACGGCGATCAGATTGATCTGCATGTAGCCCGGGCCTAAATCAAATTGAGCATTTTTGGGATCAACTTCAAAGAGCCATTCGTCGTCGTCCTGTTCTACCAGATACTCTGCAAGATTTACGTATCGCTACACGAGGAATATGAAGCAATTCCTCAAGAAAAGATTTTAAATTTAATTAACTTGATGCCGCGTCGACTTCTCGCCGTCATTTCGGCAAGAGGAGGCCATACATGATACTAAACTTACATAAGTGACATGATATGTTCATTATTTCATTTAATTGTTGTTGCTTTAAGTCATATACCCGTTAAGAATTAAAGCAAAATTTTTATATAATGGCATTATTCATTCATTTTTTTGATTAACTTTGAATTTGTATCTACTGTTGATGATAGACACAACATAATACTTCAATAATGCTGATACTATACCATTAAGTGCAAAACCAATAATCACTAATCAATAAAACATTAAGCTTATGTAAAATATTGAGGTGCCCGGGTTTTTTTGCCGGTGATGTATTTTCCATTTTTCATACGTTGTCTTTTTATTTCAACGACACCCGGTATATATCTGTATATAATAATTAAAGCCTATTAAATATAACTAAATTAAAATATACAGGGCAATAATGTAGATGTATCATTACATCTCCAAATGATGTACATATCTTGCGACATATCTCTGCAGCTTTTGACCCAAGTTTAAGTTCCTAAACTAAAAATGTCGAATTACACTTAATTCAATAGACATTTAAAAAAATGAAATAATCACAAATCAAAAGATTATGCCCCGACAAAGATTACCAATAAATTGATGTAAGACTATTTAGTACGACATGTATATAATAATAAGCACGTGTTTACAAATACCAACAAGATTAAACACTCATTTCATCGAACAGAAATAAAAATCACTTGAACTTTGGTGGTCACCTGATATATTTAGAAATGTCTGAACACGAAATTATTAAGGTAGTTCGAATGCAAGGCTCTGGCAAATACAATGTATGCTCATATATGTTCGCAATTAATCGACTATAATATTTTACTATTTTGTTTTTAGGTAATACCCTTGACCGACATTTTGGGAATCATAGAATATGTACCAAAAACAATTACGTATTCTGAATTGCTCAAACAAACAATTCCTAATTATGAGAACTTATCCATTCGAGCAGAAAATGAATATAAAAAAAATTATCTTAATCATAAAGGTCCTTTAAGACCAGAACGTAGACTCTACTGGAACAATCTACTTCAAAAAAGTCCAGATAATGCGAAGTGTATATTTAGAAGTTTAGTCAACATGATTCCGCCCGATATTTTCAGGTAACTTTTAAAATTCCTTTATTGCAATACACAAGGGCTATTGCGAATATTTCTAGAAACTATCTAAACAAGAAACACATAAAATTTGTTTGTTTGCATTGTTTTTCAAAGTAATTTTTTACGCTCAAGCTAATACTTTGTAAATCAGTATCGGAATATTTCAGTAGCTGATTCAGACGACGAAAATCGCTCACCACGAATTTTACTTTTTATTTTTTTTTAACAAATAGTATTCACAAGGTGAGTACATCAAGTGAATTTGGCCAATTAGACATTAATTCAGTAATTGAGTCGTCATTGTCATGAAAAATTTTGCCGAGACCAATTACTCCTTATTTCGTCAATGATTTCCGACAAACAAATTGTGGTATACAAACTAGTGTTCGGAGTTATAGAAGTCTTTGGGGTTATTCGATTCTATAAAATTACGCTTGCCACGTGTCCAGTAAAACCAAAGCAACACTGCATAAAGAAACAACTTTTTTAAGTTTTGGCTCGCTCTGAAAGACCCAAAGGGTGGATTATTGTTTACCCTCGAGAAATCCCAGTTTCGTCACCAGTAAAGATGTAGACTAAATTTTTGCGACCTCGGTTGAATGACTTAATATTTCTTCTAACCATTTGACACTGCTTTGTTTTTAGCCTTCTATCAAACAATGACTTCAAAGCTTCCCACGTTCAAATGTTAATGCAATATCGTGTATGTATTGCTATCATGGAAATGTGGATGGTTTACTCTCATTGTATCTCGCTCAATAATTTCGTACATACAATCAGGCTTAAATCGGTGGAAGACGATACGCAGTGTGTCCTTTTTTTGTAAAAATTGGTGAATACTATATTCATACGATGTAAAATAAAACAAAACAATTAATTTGTTTAATCTTCACTATATAAAACGTATATTTACTAAACGTTTACAAAAATGGGACGCGTTTCGCTAACACTGTAGCTTTATCAAACGACGATGGTATAATGATTGTTCTACAAATTAAATGAGTGTATGCACATAAATTTGGTAATTACAGGTATATAAAGAAAGAAACGATAAGCTGTTAACAAAGAAAGGAAGAGATTAGGCATTCAAATACAATAATCACATGGAAAAACCATAATTAAATAAGTTTAGTAAAGGAGAACTATTTATATCTAGTTGGTCATTCAGTAAATTCCCAAACTTTTTATTTTTATTTATTTCCAGGGCTTCTAAGAGGTCTAATTTATGCGTTTTATTTTGTACATGTAAGATTTCAAACTCCGGATCGAATTAATGGTTTTCAGATAATAAGTGATTTGAGTAATTAGAATCAATTTTTTTGTTATCATAACTACGTTTATGTTTTGAAATTCTAGTTTTGAAATTTCTGACAGTTCTACCGATATAAATTTTGTCACAATTACCACAACATTTTAATTTATATACCCCTGATTTATTAACTTTTGAAGATTTGGATTTATTGATTTTAATGAATTTGGCTAAATTGTTTGTTTGTTTTAAAGCATGTATTTAGGTCTGAAGTTTCTAAACATTTTTAAATTTTAATTCAAGGTTTTCCTATGTACGTTAAACTTTTAAATTGATTATTTTTATTTTTACCCTTATCAGAAGGAAATACTTGTTCTAACGTTTGCTTGTACATTTTCTTAGTTATAATATTATCAAAATTCTTTCAATGGAGACTGTGGTTAAATAAAAATTTAAAAAAGGTATATAACCCCTTACCACAATTATTAGTCGTATCCTAAATACGTATTTCGACAACTAAGTTGTCATCATCAGTAGGTAAAAACTACTAATTAAAAGTCGCACAGTACAGTGAGCAGTAAAAGTCGCACAGTAAAGCAAGAGAAACGCTTCCGCACAACTACTATACACTGCATCCCCGTATAGACTAAATTTAACATGCCAATCTAAACTACGAGACAAACACTTACCTACTTAAGGAAAAGGTCTAAACATGTGTTAAATTGTCGAACAAAGGAACGGCAGACATTCATCTCTAAGGGGGGCTGCACTAACTTCGATTTTTAAAAACTACGATGACCCACTGTTAAACTTAAATAAAACACCTTATATTTTCACAAAAACAATAGTATATTTAACTATATGTATATTTCATGTGCACTGCACACATCTGTAGTTATTATTTAAACGTATTATTTCGAGTACATGTATAGTAAAAATATCTAATTTGGGTAGGGGTGTAAAAATTTTTCAATTACAAATGGTTAAAAAGTATGGTCGTATATTGTAAAAGCTGAACTCTATTGAAATTCTAAGAAGGACAAAATTGGGAAGGACCGTTACATATGAAAAAACAAGTCATCTGACTGTTGAGTTATATTAAATAACAATCATGTAACGTGAAAAGGATCTATGAATTATTAGATATTGTTGGTATATAATTTAAAAGTTAATTATAAATAGGTGACATGTCATTGTTAAGGAGGTAATTTTTGTATTTTTTCATGTGTATGGCTTCCCACATGTCTAAATTTCTGCTGTTACCCCCCCCCACCCACTATGGTAATAAAAATGTGAATAGACAGCTGAACGGTATTGGGGATTTATCGCTATTCAAGGAGGTATGTTTATTCGCGATAAATATACTTTCATAAGCATCAAGTTCGTGGGGTTTATTAAGTCCTTTGATCAACTTCAAACCTGTAATCGATACATTGTGCAGTGTGCTCAAAGCGTGATTTGCGACATTTGATTTATCCGGTGTATTATATTTGATATGTGTTCTTTAAAACGGGTTATTATAGGTCGTTTAGTTTGGCCTATATATTTCAAATTACAATCCGCGCAACTAATTTCATATATCCCTGATTTCGAATTGGAATTAATTATATCTTTAGTATTCCCTAGCAGACTTTTGATGGTGTTTTCGGACCGAAAGGCTACCTGGAGACCTCTTTCTTTCACAACTTTATTAATGTTTTTCGTGACGGGGTGGTATGGTAGACATATGTACTTTCTCTCTTGGTTACTTTGGGATATCAAACTCGTGGATTCGCGGATTGTATTTTTTATTTTTGTTTTTCTAATTAATTTATTGATTATTTCTATATCAAAACCATTGTATGTCGCTATGTGGCGACATACAATGGCTTTGACATAGAAATAATCAATAAATTAATTAGAAAAACAAAAATAAAAAATACAATCCGCGAATCCACGAGTTTGATATCCCAAAGTAACCAAGAGAAAAAGTACCATACAAGTCTACCATACCACCCCGTCACGAAAAACATTAATAAAGTTGTGAAAGAAAGAGGTCTCCAGGTAGCCTTTCGGTCCGAAAACACCATCAAAAGTCTGCTAGGGAATACTAAAGATAGAATTAATTCCAATTCGAAATCAGGGATATATGAAATTAGTTGCGCGGATTGTAATTTGAAATATATAGGCCAAACTAAACGACCTATAATAACCCGTTTTAAAGAGCACATATCAAATACAATAGACCGGATAAATCAAATGTCGCAAATCACGCTTTGAGCACACTGCACAATGTATTGATTACAGGTTTGAAGTTGATCAATGGAATTAATAAACCCCACGAACTTTATGCTTATGAAAGTATATTTATCGCGAAAAATAAACATACCTCCTTGAATAGCGATAAATCCCCAATACCGTTCAGCTGTCTATTCACATTTTTATTACCATAGTGGGTGGGGGGGTAACAGCAGAAATTTAGACATGTGGAGAGCCATACACATGAAAAAATACAAAAATTACCTCCTTAACAATGACATGTCACCTATTTATAATTAACTTTTAAATTATATACCAACAATATCTAATAATTCATAGATCCTTTTCACGTTACTTGATTGTTATTTAATATAACTCAACACAGTCAGATGACTTGTTTTTTCATATGTAACGGTCCTTCCCAATTTTGTCCTTCTTACAGTGGCGGCTCTTGATGACGTACGATGTGCGCTGCTGCACGGATGAGACTGCTTCGTTTAAGCTTTCATATATACAGAGAAGCAAGTAACCGTACCGAAATCTTCCGAAATAGTTCGAAGTAGTCTCATCCGTGCAGCAGCGCACATCGTACGTCATCAAGAGCCGCCACTGCCTTCTTAGAATTTCAATAGAGTTCAGTGTTTACAATATACGACCATACTTTTTAACCATTTGTAATTGAAAAATTTTTACACCCCTACCCAAAATAAATATTTTTACTATACATGTACTCGAAATAATACGTTTAAATAATAACTACAGATGTGTGCAGTGCACATGAAATATACATATAGTTAAATATACTATTGTTTTTGTGAAAATATAAGGTGTTTTATTTAAGTTTAACAGTGGGTCATCGTAGTTTTAAAAATTCGAAGTTAGTGCAGCCCCCCTTAGAGATGAATGTCTGCCGTTCCTTTGTTCGACAATTTAACACATGTTTAGACCTTTTCCTTAAGTAGGTAAGTGTTTGTCTCGTAGTTTAGATTGGCATGTTAAATTTAGTGTATACGGGGATGCAGTGTATAGTAGTTGTGCGGAAGCGTTTCTCTTGCTTTACTGTGCCCCATGTGCGACTTTTAATTAGTAGTTTTTACCTACTGATGATGACAACTTAGTTGTCGAAATACGTATTTAGGATACGACTAATAATTGTGGTAAGGGGTTATATACCTTTTTTAAATTTATAATATCAATTAAATTTGGGTCATAGTTATTATTTTTTCAGCTATTTGCTTAATAATATTTAATTCTTTGTTGTAATTATTAGTCGTTAAAGAAATTGTTAAAAGTCTGTGTATCATACTATTGTAAGCTGCTATTTTATGGTTAACCATAAAATAAATCCGGAGTTTGAAATCTTACATGTACCAAATAAATCGCATAAATTAGACCTCTTAGAAGCCCTGGAAATAAATAAAAATAAAAAGTCTGGGAATTTACTGAATGGCCAACTAGATATAAATAGTTCTCCTTTACTAAACTTATTTAATTAGGGTTTTTCCATGTGATTATTGTGTTTGAATGCCTAATCTCTTCCTTTCTTTGTTAACAGCTTATCGTTTCTTTCTTTATATACCTTTAATTACCAAATTTATGTGCATACACTCATTTCATTTGTAGAATAATCATACCATCGTCGTTTGATAAAGCTACAGTGTTAGCGAAACGCGTCACATTTTTGTAAACGTTTATTAATATACATTTTATATAGTGAAGATTAAACAAATTAATTGTTTTGTTTTATTTTACATTGTATTAATATGTATCTTTACCAAGTAACAGCTTCATCTATTCAAATACTATATTCACATTATAAGGGTTTACGCAATTGAATTAGTTGGTATGGTTCAGCTTTTATAGATTCTGATTCATATCCAACGCCGCCTTTATTTAGCCTCTTCATTTCATCTTTCTTAGAATTTGTATTTGGATGTTTTATCGTTAAAACAATATAATAACTGGCATTATCCATTATAACTGCAGATTTTGGAGGTAAATTTGGTATTAATTGTTCATTTAACCATCGCATGTAATTTTTGTAATTCATATACCTCTCATAATGGTAAGTCACCAGTTTTTTGCCCCGAATTATAAATGAATTGCGTTATGCACAAGTTCTATTTCACCACCTGTATATTTATGTATGTTATTTTGTTGTGATTATAAAATATTTATACACATACCAGCATGTCTATGATTAGCTGTTTGCCTTCAGAAATAGGGAATTTTAGTTTTCCGTTTGTACTAGAGCGAAAGTTAACGGTTCCAATATTATGACCTCTAAAAATATTAAATAGTGCCATTAAATACATAAAATTCCAATAATGCATTATATTACCCTGTAACATCACAATAATACTTAGTTTTGGTCGATACTTTTACAACGGCTAATTCATATCTTCAATTCTTTTCAATCATATATACCTCCTTATTCATGGTCGACACGCGTATCTGCTCAAGTGCGAAACGTGCAGACTCTACTTGCATTTTGAAGCATGTTGTAGTGAACATTCATTTGAGTTGCTTAGATAAACATTTATTGACCTTTATGGGCGTCCGTAATTAGCATACATAAATAAGTTTGAAAAATATACTGTTCGCCTTACAAGGGAAAATCCCGAGCCTGGAAATTCCAAAAATTATGAAACTTTGGGAACATGTACTATCGTGAGCAATTGAAAGTAAACGCACTATTATAGCTGCGTAAATTTTACCAAATTGTCAAGGTAATGTCATTTATGTTATGATTAAATGCTAACACTGACACTTCAAATGTACTGTATACATTAGATAAATTTTGAAATTTCGACATGCCAACATAATAAAGTGTGCACTTTCATTTGCTCACGATAGTACATCACATATAGGTATGTACTACGCATTTTTTTTCTGTGGAAAACACTCTGGCTGTGCGAAATGGAGTTTTGAAAATTGGAAATTTTCCATTTTGCCTTTATGCATAACTCGTTAACGGTAAGAGGTATAGAAAAAGTTTTAACACAAAAAACGTTTGTTTGAAAGAGTTTTATTAAGCAGGTAAGAAAAAAAGTTAAATACATCTTCATTTTTATATACCGGGTAGCGAAAAAGTCTGGTCTGGTAACAAGGTATTTTTTTTTAGAGTACATATCAAATTTCCGTGATTTCAGTGTTTAGCGTACTTCCGGCAATTTTTAATTTTTTTAAATAGCAACTTAGCTTGAGTGATATCTCACAAAAAAGCCTGTTTCTTCCTCTTTTCAAAAATACTATTAATGTACCACATTACTAAGGGAATACCACATAAAATTCAAGTTGTATAAATCTATTAGTTCACCCAAATTTTCTTACAGTTTTTCCAACTGCTAAAACCATACACATCAAGAGGTTGTATCATTGATGTAGTTTTCTTCGGGATCGTTAATATATTCACATGTTTGTTGATTGGTCTACTGGTTTGTAAAGTATCAGGACAACGGCCGGTCCAAGAGTTCAAGAACAAAATGCTGCAAGCTCCCACATTTGGCAAATAAGCATTGGTAAACCATTGCTGAAATAGTTCTTTTGTTAATTTTCTAGATGTGGATGCTGTTAAACGAACATTCCAAGGTCGAAACAAAAACTGAGATACGCGTGGACCGAAATTTCCACTTTGCTCTTTGAGAACAATGAATAAAGACGAGAGCAGTTTCCCGAAAGCTGATATTGTTGGAAGTATGGTATAACTATGTGTAGGTGCGGATATAGACTACGCAACTGCTGTAACAGTTTTTATTTCCTGCACAGCTAAAGTGCGGCCGCAATGTACCAGGGTGTATCAATAAATACCCGTGTTAGGAAAGAAGACGCAAGTTTTTCACAAATTTTTTATTTATTTTTCAACGTAATCACCTTTTAGTACAATACACTTATCCCAACGTTTCTGCCATTTCTTTAACCTCTCCAAAAAATACGATTTGGCAAACTCTGCAAAATACGCTTCTGTCTCGATGATAACCTCCTCGTTTGAGCTGAATCTTTTTCCCCCGAGCCACGTTTTCATGTTGGGGAACAGAAAGAAGTCGCAGGGAGCCAAGTCAGGCGAGTACGGTGGGTGCGGCAGCAATTCGTAGTGCAGTTCATGCAACTTTGCCGCGACAATTCTGGATGAATGTGCTGGTGCATTATCGTGGTGAAAAAGCACTTTTTTCTTAGCCAAATGGGGCCGTGTCTCCATCAATTTTATATCGAATCGGTCCAATAATTCACTGTAGTACTGCCCCGTGACCGTTCTTCCTTTCTGCAAAAAGTCCATGAGGATTATTCCGTTGGAATCCCAAAAAATCGTGGCCATGACCTTTCCGGCCAATGGGACCGTCTTTGCCTTCTTCGGAGCAGATTCACCCCGAAAAATCCATTGTTTTGACTGTCGCTTGGACTCTGACGTATAATAATGGATCCAGGTTTCATCAACGGTGACGACTCGACGCAAAAACTCCTGCGAATTTCTCTTAAAGAGGTCCAAACACTGCTTCGACATTGACAACCGTATCCGCTTGTTGTCCACCGTAAGCAATCGCGGCACCCATCGGGCCGACACCTTTCTCACCGATAACTTATCATGTAAAATATTAATTGCCGTTCCGTACGACACGCCTACAGCCTCTGCTACTTCGCGCACTTTCGTTCGGCGATCAGCGAGAATCATATCGTGGACCTTTTCAACGATTTCCTCGTTAACCACGTCTGCCGGGCGGCCTGGGCGCTCCTCATCAAAAACAGATGTACGACCACGTTTAAATTCGTTGAACCAATATCTATATCTTACGGTTGTCATAGATGGTGAAGGGTCCCCATAGACAGCATCCAACTTCGCTTTTATTTCTTCGCATGTTTTTCCATCCAAAAATAAAAAGCGAATTACGGATCGATATTGCTTTTTTTCCATTTTATCGAGAAACACGAAACACGTGTGATACAACTGGCTGCCGAATAAAAACTAACCTATGAATCAGTCTGAAATTTATTATGGTGTTGTCTGACAGATGGTAGTACACGACGGTAATGCCAACTTCCCTCAGCAGCGCCACCTGTCTTCAAACACGGGTACTTACTGATCTTCCCTCGTATGTAGCTGAAGATTGCAGCCACTCTCACCAGCATTGAATCTATTATCTATACCGACAAGCCCTATATGATATTTTGTACTATTAAGGCAATTTTCTTCAATTGCTCGAAGTCCGTACCATATGATCGGTAATAAATTTCTTTCTTTTTCTGGAACTATTTTGTAAGCTCTCCAAAATTCCAAACCTAATGTCATGATGCTTTAAAATTTTCTAAACCAATGTCTGTGTTAGCTCGTAATGCCCATCGCTGGACGTCCAAGTCATGAATAATGGCACCTGAATCAATACTATTTACAAATTTTATATATAGGAATTGACAAATTTTTAAGAACTTTTCTCGTCGCGTACCACCTCTGTTTATTGCTTCTTTCCATCTAGAAAAAAAATAATCTAATAATACAAGTAGGAACAAATCGTTTCTATTTCACGATTTACCTGTACAATTGCTGCATAGATGAAACTTTGCGAAACTTTTGCTGGGCGGTATTAAACGCAAGTCGTCTTTTGTTCCTACTTTTCCAATACGTAACAACGTTGGTTTTATATTCTAAAGTTACAAAACCTCCTCCTTCTTCTGGTGTACACTCTTCTTCTTCAGCTTATATTGCTTTTATCGCTTCTTCCGTTGTGGGGGCATATACCTCCTCTACAAATTCTAGGGAATGTGGTCTGTGCGGTTGTGAAAATTCGAGAGTTGTATTAGTTTCCAGTCAAAACAATGTTTCTCTTTGAGCATCGACAAGGATAGGTTTATTATGTCGTGCAATTCGATTTCGTTAGTATTCACAGGGGGCTATTATTATTGGCAACTTCGAAGGCTAGCATTAGTAAATTAATTACATTTATTAATTTCAAGTTTGATGAGTTATATATACTACTTATTTATCTCATTCATTGTCAGCCTATTTTCTTTACAAAAACATATTTACTATTTACTGGTCTAACGTAGCTTCCTTCAATAAGCTACATCTTTTAGATAAGAAACAATCTAATATAATGAAAAAAATACAGTAAATGGTTTTGTTCCTGGCTGCTTAATAAAAATCATTCAAACAAACATTTTTTGTGTTAAAACTTTTCTCTACCTCTGACCTTTAACGAGTTATGCACAAAGGCAGGATGGAAAATTTCCAATTTTCAAAAATCCATTTCACCCAGTCAAAGCGTTTTCCGCAGAAAAAGAAATTACGTAATACATACCTATATGTGATGTACTATCGTGAGCAATTGAAAGTTAACACTTTATTATGTTGGCATGTCGAAATTTCAAAATTTCTCTAATGTATACAGTACTTTTGAAGTGTCAGTGTCAGCATTTAATCATAACATAAATGACATTAGCTTGACAATTTGGTAAAATTTACGCAGCTATAATAGTGCGTTTACTTTCAATTGCTCACGATAGTACATGTTCCCAAAGTTTCATAATTTTTTGAATTTCCGGATTCGGGATCTTCCCTTGTTGATAAAATATATACAGCAGTGTATTTTATTCAAAGTGAAGATAAAATATTTGTTCTAGACAAGCCATATGGAAGTTAAGCGTCGATGCAGAAAGTTTTGTTGCTTTACGCACTAAATTTATCACTAGCCATATTACAACCAGTGTTGCTAATTGGATTTTGGGAATTGGAGATCGTCACTTATCCAACTCCTTGATTTGTCTTACCAACGGTCAAACGATAGATATTGATTTTGGTTATGCTTTTGGAGCTGCGGTGCAAACTTTGAGTATACCAGAACTTGTTCCATTTAGACTAACACCGCATATAATTGAATTAATGCAACCATTAAAAGAGCATGGATTAATTGAAGAAACCATGATACACGTTTTACGGGCTTTGAGAAATAACCCTAAGTCCCTTTTAGCAACTATGAGTGTATTTATTAAAGAACCATCCTTAGAATGGATGAAATTCAAGTTATTCAAGGAGAAAACTACATATAAGTGGTGTCCCGAAAAGAAAATGGAACATGTCAAAAGAAAATTTGAAGGAGCTAATTCTGCGGCAATAATGGTTGAAGAATTGAAGGATGGACTTCTGGGCACTAGCGAATTTATTGAGACATTTGTTGAATACGTAAAAGGCAGAAAACATGAAAATATCAGAGAAGAATTAACAGGAAACTTATCTGTTGAAAATCAAGTTCAATGTTTATTAGATCATGCTACGGATTATAATCTATTGTGCCGCTTGTTTTCAGGCTACAACTCATGGGTATAGCCTTACAATGATGTAATCCAGTATATATTTTTGATAAGAACGTCAAAAATATTTTCTATTCAATTTAGATACATTTAAAAATTCTTTAATCCAGTTACCTTTCGTATTTTTATATGATTAATGTTTATCATCATTTACTACTCTTTAGTTACTTTTTATACATGTTTACTCTTGAAAATGTTTAATGTAGTTTTCCACCATGCATGCATTCCCATAATTTCCTATGTAAATAGTATTTTGAATTTTTGTAGACTATAATTAAGATTTTTTTTATTTCTAAATCAATACAAATCTTTTTTTAAGTATAAGTCTTGATTCCTTGTATATTTCAATCGCGGACTTTATCAAATCAGCTTTATATACGCAATAGATTTTTAAATTATTAATATTCAATATTGTTCTTCTATTGATTAATGCTAACTTTTGCTGAATTTAATAACTTTAATTGTGTAGCAGAATTTTCTGCACTTTTTAATTTTAATTAGCAATAAACTACAACGTTTTAAACTGATGCAATTCATGAAGCACGTCTTACCTGTTGTTTTTAACTTTTTTTTAAACATTACATGCTATACAATTACATTACATAGTTAATATTTTCAAAAAAATTATTTGTAAGAACCTATTACCTGAAACTGTATTTCAAAAGATTTAATTATGTAATATAGAAATTACAAAACTAACAATTACTACCACTCTTTCATCGCGGAAACATGCATGGAAACATTATGTAGCTCAGAGATTTCTTATTATTAAATGAAACTATCATGTATAAAAGGTGTCAGTTAAGTTAATTGTAAAGTATTATATACAATATTTATTATAATTATTCCATATTTTTTTATAGTAGAAAGATAACACTACTATTTTTATAAATATCTTTCCATTAACAATGGAATAAAAATACTTATACTTTAGAAAAATGTTAAATCTATTAAAATATGGAGAAATGTTTAATAAAATTTATAGTATATTTGAGATTTTTTAAATTCCTAGTCCCCACTGAACAATCTCTTAAAATTATTTTCTTTAAAATTGCGTTATCATAACTAACTATTATGGTTTTATGGTGGCGCATCAAAGCCAACGGTATAAATTGCTGAAAAAGCGTATCATTTAATATTTTGACAAACCTTCTTCGGTTTGATACCACCTCAAATTCTTTCTGGCATGCTGTAAATACACATTTTACCATCTTCACATTTTCGCCAATTTCTGCGAATATTGTTTTAGTGAAGTTATAACGAGGGACCGGCATTTAACATGACGTAAATACCAAGGACGGAGCGAGGCGAGGACATTATAAATCCCGATTTAACATTTTTCCCACGCGAATCAAAATACATATAGAGAAACAAGTACTGTCTAAGTAAGAGTAAAAACATCTTCTTCAGAAGGAATATTGCAGAGTTTATAAATTATATCACGCATCCTGACTATTCACCGTTCATATCCAGAGTTCAAATGATAGTAAATCACCAATAACACTAGTTTACAATATGAAATTTTTTTCATGTACATTTGATGAGAGATAGATTTCCTTATGTATTTTCTTCCGCTGAATTCGAAAATCAAGGTTAAATTTTTTTTTATGGAACAGTTTTTGAGATATTGTAATTTTTTCATTTTTTCGACCTTTTTTCACTTGACAAATCATATCACGAGCTAGAAATGCCCGATTGGGTCGTTCTTGGTTCCCAAATGCAAGGTATTGAGATGACGAACAAATATGTATAATCGGATCTTTAATTAGTAAAGCGGTTCAAAATATATCGATGAAAATAGGGCACATTTTCAAAAAAATCATATTTTACAGTGATTCTGTGCCGACAGAAAAGTACAAATCGTTAAAAAAACGTCTGGTTTCTGTTCATGTACGTAAAGTTGATACTTTTACGTAAGAACTAAGACCAACCAGAAGAAAATCGACCGAAAAATGACAAAGTTATAAGCAATTGAGTGAATAAATCTAAATCCCATATTTTCCGAATATTTTATTTTTTTCGACAATTTATGAGTTCGGTTGCTCACACGCAAATATATTGAATTTATTATTTGTTATTTTTATGTATTTTGACTTTCTTATTACTATTATAATAATAATTATTATTCGTACCAATAAACAGCTGACTCTTGCTATATCTTGATATTTATATGTCTTTGGTATAGGAACATGATTTTATATCGATAGCCTGTTGGTATATTGGCAACGTATATTAGTTCTCACGTTGACGCTAGAGTTCTTAGATTTTATTCCAAACAAAACAACAACACATCACATTTAGGAACCTTAGAACCCTGACATTTTGTTTTGACATCTTCTATAAAACGTAGTGTCGGTTGTTTGTATATTATAGGAACACACAAATTTGATTGAAATTATATTTCATTGTGTTTACCAAAATGCCTAAAAGAAAACGAGAATTTAAGTGCGTAAACAATCCAAATAATTTCTGTTACGTGTGTGGCAATTTTGTTCCCCAACCAAATAGACGTACATTCACCGATTCATTACAACATAATTATCTGCAATATTTTGGAATAGCACCTGCAACTTTTCATGAGCAATGGACACCAAAAAATGTTTGTTTATCGTGCCATATAACTCTTGCCGCGTGGCTTCTGGTTCATCACAGTAAGATTAAATTTATATATACAAATGAATTAATAATAAAGTGAATTTTTATTCCAAATTAGACGATACATGAAATTCGGTGTACCGATGATATGGAGAGAGCCGCTCTGCCATTCGGTTGATTGTTACTTTTGCCTGAGCAAATCCACTGGTTTTGGAAAGAGTGCCAAATGGGTTGATGCGACAGTAGCATCTGTTTCGCTTCCAGTTCCACATTCAAGTGAATTTCCTCATCCTAAGTGCCCCGATTCAACGATTGAATTTTTCGAATCATCACTACAGACAGACACAAGCAGTGATAATGGATTTCAACAGGAGTCGCAATTTCAACATTTTACGCAGCCTGAACTGAATGATTTGGTGAGAGATCTCGAGCTGTCAAAGGAAAAAGCGGAGTTACTTGCATCTCGCCTGAAGCAACGGAACTGTTTGGCTCCGGGAGTAAATGGAACATTTTACAGAAACCGTGATAAACCTTACGCACAACATTTTAAGAAGGAAAACGACATATGCTACTGCAACGATATTCCTGCATTGTTTGAGCAACTCGGAGAGCCTTATGATCCAAATGAGTGGCGCTTGTTCATTGACGGTAGTAAGGAGAGTTTGAAAGCAGTCCTACTGCATATTGGAAATGAAAAACCTTCTATCCCCATCGCTCATGCCATCAACACTAAAGAATCATACGCCACAATGGCCAGTTTGCTAAAATACATTCAATATGAGCATCACAACTGGAAAATATGTTCCGATCTCAAAGTCGTCGGCATGTTGTGTGGAATGCAGGGTGGATATACAAAATATTGCTGCTTTCTTTGCCTCTGGGATAGTCGTGCTCGTGAACATCATTATAGAAGAAAAGACTGGCCAGAAAGGGAGAACGTCACAGTGGGCAAAGACAATATTAAATACGTGCCTCTTGTCAAAATAGAAAATATAATCCTTCCAGCGTTGCACATTAAACTTGGCCTCATTAAAAATTTTGTGAAGGCCTTAGACAAGGAAGGCCAAGTATTTCCCTATTTGAAAACCCTTTTCCCGCAGCTTTCTTTAGCAAAAATCAAGGAAGGCGTCTTCGATGGTCCACACATAAAGAAATTGGTAAAAAGCACAGATTTTCCAAAACATTTAACACCCGTTGAAAACGAGGCCTGGAATTCATTTCAGCGGGTTGTTACCAATTTACCAAACAATAAAAGCCCTAACTACGAGGGAATTATTACCGATTTGCTGAAGAACTACAACAAGATGGGTACGGAATGCCATTATTTAATTTCATTCCTGGTTGTTTTCTATTGTATTGTTTTTACCATTTTATTTATTTCTTACAGGTGTAAATATGTCTCTAAAAATCCATTTCTTGCATTCGCATTTGAATTTCTTTCCGGACAATCTTGGTGACGTAAGTGACGAACACGGCGAGAGATTTCACCAACAAATTAAGACCATTGAGCGGCGCTATCAAGGATTTTTGGATGAAGCAATGTTGGGAGACTATGTATGGTTTCTCACTAGAGAAACGGATCCCAAAAGCAACCGAAGACAAAGCAAGAGCCACAACTATTTCTAACACACAAAAATGTCAAGAATGTATTGGAAGCGTTTAAACCCAATAAATTGTCGAAAAAAATAAAATATTCGGAAAATATGGGATTTGGATTTATTCACTCAATTGCTTATAACTTTGTCATTTTTCGGTCGATTTTCTTCTGGTTGGTCTTAATTCTTACGTAAAAGTATCAACTTTACGTACATGAACAGAAACCAGACTTTTTTTTAACGATTTGTACTTTTCTGTCGGCACAGAATCACTGTAAAATATGATTTTTTTGAAAATGTGCCCTATTTTCATCGATATATTTTGAACCGCTTTACCAATTAAAGATCCGATTATACATATTTGTTCGTCATCTCAATACCTTGCATTTGGGAACCAAGAACGACCCAATCGGGCATTTCTAGCTCGAGATATGATTTGTCAAGTGAAAAAAGGTCGAAAAAATGAAAAAATTACAATATCTCAAAAACTGTTCCATAAAAAAAAATTTAACCTTGATTTTCGAATTCAGCGGAAGAAAATACATAAGGAAATCTATCTCTCATCAAATGTACATGAAAAAAATTTCATTTTGTAAACTAGTGTTATTGGTGATTTACTATCATTTGAACTCTGGATATGAACGGTGAATAGTCAGGATGCGTGATATAATTTATAAACTCTGCAATATTCCTTCTGGAGAAGATTTATTTACTCTTACTTAGACAGAACTTGTTTCTCTATATGTATTTTGATTCGCGTGGGAAAAATGTTAAATCGGGATTTATAATGTCCTCGCTCCGTCCTTGGTATTTACGTCATGTTAAATGCCGGTCCCTGGTTATATATATATATATATATATATATATATATATATATATATATATATATATATATATATTGTATATATATATATATATATATATATATATATACAAATATAAATCTTTACAAATTTGAAAGGTATCTTAATATATATTTTTTAAATAAATATGTACTAATTATTTACTATTTTTTAATTGTTTACTAATGAAGTAACATTTTGCAATGGTAGTAAATATATATTAATCACCAGAATATACTTAAATGTTATTTAATCATGAATTGTTGTATTAAAAATCTCGTTTCGTATTTGTCATTTATATATTTAAAAAGACATTAAATGGTTATATGTATAAATGAAACAGAAATAAACAGTTACTCTAATTTATTTGTTTCTTTTCATAAAAATATATAATTAACATAAGTAATTTGAAAATTCAAACATATAGTATGAGTTACATAAGGAAATAAGTTAAAGTTATCATAATGGTGAGTGGGCTTACTTAAATGCAATTAAAGATACCATCGTATCAACATATTACTTACTGCCCATTGTACATTTGTTTTCTGTAGTATTTAATTGCATTTAAAACCAAACTAACTCATACGATATGTTTAAATTTTCAAATTACTTATGTTAATTATATATTTTTGTAAAAATAAACCAATAAATTAAAGTGACTGTTTATTTCTGTTTTATTTATACATATAAACCATTTAATGTTTTTTTTTAAATATATAAATGACAAATATCCGAAACGATATTTTTTAATACAACAATTGATGATTAAATAACATTTAATTATATTCTAGTGATTAATATATGCTTACTACCATTTCAAAATATTAATTCATTAGTAGACAATTAAAAAAATTAAATAATTAGTACATCTTTATTTAAAACATATATGTTTGGATACCTTTCAAATTTCTAAAGATTTATAATTTGGCGGTTGCCGATCGGTGACTTTTCATTTTCTGCCGCGTTGCCAACTGTATTAGAAGCTGTTATAGTACGGTCAATAAAGTTATTATAGTACATTGGAAAAAAATATAGTACAATAAATTAAGATACGTTTAATTCCTATATTACTTAGTCAAACAACACAAAACTCTGAATAAATAAAAAAAAAACAATATTCTATTTAGAACATAAAAACGAATTTGCGGTAACAGGTAATAATTTTAAAAAGTAGGTGTATCAGCTGAAATTAAGTTCAAGCTCAACATCCTCAATGTCTTCATCAGATATGTCAGAATCTTCCAACTTCTTTTTCTGAACGTGCTCATATATAAACTGATTACAGCCCAGATACATTTGCTTTGATGGATCAAATGTTACGCAAGAACCGTTCTTTTCTTTTATACATTGGGATGCAAGCAAGGTACCGTTTACAGTCTTTGTAATTAATTTGTTTCTTTGTTTGGTTTTTATTAATTAAAAAAAAGGTATATAACCCCTTACCACAATTATTAGTCGTATCCTAAATA
Source organism: Melolontha melolontha (assembly GCA_935421215.2). Classification (NCBI taxonomy): domain Eukaryota; kingdom Metazoa; phylum Arthropoda; class Insecta; order Coleoptera; family Scarabaeidae; genus Melolontha; species Melolontha melolontha. Next base: position 8,013,237 of record OW285240.1, on the reverse strand, counting down.
CGTATTTCGACAACTAAGTTGTCATCATCAGTAGGTAAAAACTACTAATTAAAGTCGCACATGGGGCACAGTAAAGTAAGAAAAACGCTTCCGCACAACTACTATACACTGCATCCCTGTAAAGACTAAATTAACATGCCAATCTAAAACTACGGGACAAACACTTGCCTCTTAAGGAAAAGGTCTAAACATGTGTTAAATTGTCGAACAAAGGAACGGCAGACATTCATCTCTAAGGGGGGCGCCACTAAATTCGATTTTTAAAAACTACGATGACCCACTATTAAACTTAAATGAAACACTTTATATTTTCACAAAACAATAGTATAATTAACTAGGTATATGTATATTTCATGTGCATTGCACACTTCAGTAGTTATTATTTAAACGTATTATCTCGAGCACATGCATAGTAAAAACATCTATTTTGGGTAGGGGTGTAAAAATTTTTCAATTACAAATGGTTTAAAAGTATGGTCGTATATTGCAAAAACTGAACTCGAAATTCCGAGAAGGACAAAATTGGGAAGGGCCGTTACATACGAAAAGACTAAATTTCTGCTGTTACCCCCCCCCCCCTCCCACTTGATATGTGGGAGGCCATACACGTGAAAAAATACAAAAATTACCTCCTTAACAATGGTTTGCTGAATGAAGCACTTGGTGTGTTTGTTTCACAAAATGTAAATTGTTTCGCGTTTTGTGGAACAAATGTACCGGGTGTTTTGTTTAGTAAATTATTAATCATGTTTCACCTAGAGCCAACCGTGAATTCTATACATTATATTAAAAGTGCTTAACTCCTTAACAATGACATGTCACCTATTTATAATTGGCTTTTAAATTGTATACCTACAATGTCTAATAATTCATAGATCCTTTTCACGTTACTTGATTGTTATTTAATATAACACAACACAGTCAGATGTCTTGTCTTTTCGTATGTAACGGCCCTTCCCAATTTTGTCCTTCTCGGAATTTCAATGAGTTCAGTTTTTGCAATATACGACCATACTTTTAAACCATTTGTAATTGAAAAATTTTTACACCCCTACCCAAAATAGATGTTTTTACTATGCATGTGCTCGAGATAATACGTTTAAATAATAACTACTGAAGTGTGCAATGCACATGAAATAAACATATACCTAGTTAATTATACTATTGTTTTGTGAAAATATAAAGTGTTTCATTTAAGTTTAATAGTGGGTCATCGTAGCTTTTAAAAATCGAATTTAGTGGCGCCCCCCTTAGAGATGAATGTCTGCCGTTCCTTTGTTCGACAATTTAACACATGTTTAGACCTTTTCCTTAAGAGGCAAGTGTTTGTCCCGTAGTTTTAGATTGGCATGTTAATTTAGTCTTTACAGGGATGCAGTGTATAGTAGTTGTGCGGAAGCGTTTTTCTTACTTTACTGTGCCCCATGTGCGACTTTAATTTGTAGTTTTTACCTACTGATGATGACAACTTAGTTGTCGAAATACGTATTTAGGATACGACTAATAATTGTGGTAAGGGGTTATATACCTTTTTTTAAATTTTTATTTAACCACAGTCTCCATTGAAAGAATTTGGTTTTTATTAAATTAACTTTACTAAATATTCTTTCACACTGGGCATTAGAGTGCGGAATGCATAACAAATTTAAGACAAATCTGGCTAAGTTTTGAAACTCGAAAATATCTAGTGAATTTTTGTAATGCAACAAACGCCACCAAAAAAAATCTATTTTTCCTTCTTGTCTAATTTCCTGTTGTGAAATTAAAGGAAGCTTTCTCCACTCATCATCAATTATTTGTTGTACGTCAAAACTATTAGATGGAAGAAATCTTTTGGAATGTTGAAATATTGGAAATAAACTTGGATTACTATGTCTAAAACTATTAGAGAGCGAATTTAATGGTATAAGAAAATTCAAATTTTTTAAAAGTGGATCGTTAAAATTAAATCTGCTTTTAATTTGTTGGCATGTGGTAATCATAAATAATTGACAACGGGTGAGGAAATGAGAAACTAAATCTGGGTGTCGTTTTACTGTTTCGTCTTGAAGAAGATTCATGACATGTATGCCGAGATACATATTTTTAATATTTAAAAAGGTAGTTTCATTACTTGGGTCTATTAGCTCAACTTTAGTTTTAAAAACGTAATTTCTTTCCATGTAACACATTAAAATTTCTTCGTATAATTTAATTATTTCATGGTTTAAATTTGAAATATTAACATGTTCGGCTTGCAAGTACGCATTAAAATTCGTAAGCTTCGGCAAAATCCAACTCAAAAAATAATAATAATAAAGTTTCATAAAAGGGTCATTAAGATACTGATAAATTATTTCTGTAGCAACTAAACGGTCAGTTAAATATGTACATACTCGTAAAATAAAGCCTCAAAGCTTCCCATTGTTCCAGAATTCTATTAACAGCCTCATTTAAACTTAACCATCTAGTTTGTGATGGGTGTAAGATTTTGTGAATATCAGTATTTGTAAACATTTGAAATTCTTTAAAATCATGTTGCCTTTTTGAACTATTTTTAAAGTGACTATATATATTTCTCACCAAATCTTCGCATTTTTTTGGTAATTTTTTGCAGGATTCACTAGCACAGAGATGTACAGAGTGGCAAATACATTCCATAATTACAATGCAGGGATAATGTTCAATGAATCGGGAAGCGACACTGTTATGTTGGCCCATCATAACGTTCGTTCCATCCGATCCAAAACCAACTACATTTTCCGGAGGTATACCATACTCCGCAAAAAAATTTACAATAGATAAGTATAAGTGCTGCAGGGCGCAGTTGCACGCTGTCTATTTTCTACATCGGAATATACTTGAACAAGTTCCCAAAACTTGCTAACAATATTACCCGTTTCTTCGTTAAAGTACCGTACTACAATACCTACAGCTGCATTTTTCGGAAGATATATCCGTTGACTCGTCGGTTAGTATGCTGAATTTACATGCCTTTAATGTTTTAGCTAATTCGTTTTTATGTTGCTGACCTATCACATTTTTAACAATTTGAGTGAGTTTTGTTCTCCCCAAACGCAAATCTTTCGCAATTTGAGAATCGGGAAAAATATCCTTCATTAATTTAGTTAAATGATCACTTAATGAAAATGGTGCATTATGTTCCGCAAAAAAGCCAGCAAGTTTTAGTTGTGCTCGTACAACTTTTCCCTCTGGTAACTCAGATTTCGGTCTAATAAAACCTATCAGTGATGCTTGCGATTTCTACGATTTTACCATTTGTTTATGTTTTGCACAATTCTCATGGAGTTTCAATACCTGAACCACCGATTTTAATGAACAGGAACAAACTTTACAGTACGCTTTTATTTTAGAGTTTTTATCACCACAAACCCAGTTAAAAGTTGATTCCCATTCTTGCCGATATTTTTGTGTTCTTTTAACACATATTCTCTTTTTTGGAGGAGTTGAGGGACCCTCTTCATTATCGCTCTTATCCATTCTTGTAATATATAGGTAATTTATAAGTAATGCTAATTCTACAAGTAAAATAATACTTGTAATTATATACATATTATCAGAACAAAATCATTTAAACTTACTTGAAAATACCTCCAACAATAAGCTACTTATTTATGATCTGATTTTATAACTACACCAATAACGAATTAATTATCTCAATTATCTGAGCTAAACTGATGCAGTCTCTCTTCTCTTTCTTTGGTAAATAATAAATCGGGACATCCCCCTTAATAATTCATACTAAAGTTTACAGATTTACAGTTCAATTCCACCATTAAACATTAGATGGCGCTAGAAGCGGTTTCTCAAATTATTCAAATTTCATGTTGAAGTTGTCAGTATAGTGATGTGTGACAGGTGTTATTATTATAATTAGTGAATCTATAAATTTTTGTATATTGAGAAGAAACTTGAAATTATAGTACAAAATGTGTACTATATTACCTTTGAAATTTTATAGTACATGAAGTTGTCATTATCGTACAAATACTATAATTATAGTACGGCTGGCAACGCTGACCAAATTTGTTATAAATGACACGTGCTGTCATAAGTTTGTGCCAAGTAAGGCAATGTTTCAAAAATGGAACACTACGATGTACAATTTTAAAAAACAAGACGAAGGAGATGTAAATGATGAGTTGGTAGATGTTTTCTCAGAAATTGAATTCTAATGTTATCAGTATGTACTTTTTAGCAAACTAATCTTTCCTATTTATAGAATTGTTTTTACATCCATATTTATGGAGAAAGAAAGATTAGTTGTATGAAATACTTATTGGATTAGAATATATAATTTATATATTAGAATATAAAATTATTTATTTTTATTTAACAAAAACTTATTATTTGCGTTTTTTTTTTATTCATCCTCTAATATAATTAGTTATACTAAATTTAATCAGATCAATTGATTGGAAGTCGATTATAGTTTTTATAGTATATAAATATTTATATTCTTGGGCGATTTTTTATTTTAAATTTTTCACTGTCAAAGTGGTCTGTTCAGAAATTCGTCTCTCTACTTTAAAAATAGAGTATAATATCAAAAAGGGTAAACAATATAGACAATGTTACATTTATGCCAATTTAAGTATTATACTGTCAACTTCAGACACAAAGATACTGCTCAGCTTGTATAAAAATGAACTATACTCTATTTTTAAAGTAGAGAGACGAATTTCTGAACAGACCACTTTGACAGTGAAATCTCATTGGTTGAAAGCAAGGCCAAATTGCTTTCAACCAATGAGATTTCACTGTCAAAGTGGCCTGTTCAGAAATTCGTCTCTCTACTTTAAAAATAGAGTATAGTACAGAAAAAAATGTAAAAAAAAAGACATTGGAAATATAGAAAATATCTTTATTTCATTATAGAGAAGGCATTAATATCATCAAAAGGCATTACTGATGAAGCAATGCCTTTTTGACTAATATTTCAAAAAACAACGTATCAATCTTTTTTTTTTGTTTTGTTTAATATAATATTTACAATAACATAAGAACAGAAAATGAGTTAATAATATAGAGAAAGAAAATAAAACGTAAAACAATTATTTTAAATAGTGACTTTTCTCGATATACATATAAGATATTTATATATACTTATATTTTAACAATAGCAATGGAGGTTTTCTCTGATATTTTTAGTTATTAAATAATTATAAGGAACAAAATAAATGTCACATGACTGTTTGTAAGGCAAAATTAATATACAAATAAATTAAGATCACATGTAGAATGATATATTTGAAAACACAATGATTTTTGAAAATTATTGATGTCTTGTACGAATTTTATTTGATAAAGTATTCCCTCAATATCACGAACAATACTTCATAAGGTATACACATCGGTTGCTAATAATTTTTGTGGCCCCCCATTCGAAATCAGCTGTAATTTTTCTCTCATTTGATTTATCCTATCATTTTTTTTGGAAATTTAAAAAAATTCATTTTACGCGTATATTTACATTTTCAAATAAATAATAAATCGCATACATTTAAAAATATAACATTATAACGTTCGCTTAAATACAAATGTACATATTTATATCAATATAATCATCAACCATAGAAAAAAAAACTTACAATAAAACGAAAAAATATACAGTGTATGTGAAGGATAATATTCCTATTTTTTAAAGATTAACACCACAGACCATACAATTTACTAAAGACTTCTTCTTTTTATGTGTAATAAGAAACAAATAACCAATTCAATTGCTCTCGACTTTTTTGAGACCATTTAAAGAACCCATTTCTGTATAAAAATAATTTTAAATAATACATTGTGCGAATCAAATAATTACTTGCTAGGAAGGATCAGTTGGTACTATTCTTAAAATTACTAGTGCATAATTTTAAACTTGAATTATTTATATTAATGTATGTAACCATTTGATTGCTTGAATTATTAATACTATCAAACACTTTTATACAAAAACTACTGATCTTAATAATAATAAAAATAAGTATCTAGACTACGACCAAGTAAATCTGACCCCCGGAAAATATGCGAACTTATTTACCAACGTCTTGCTCCGCACGCCCTCTAACCCACACTTTACACGTTCGACAGCTGTGTACAGTTCCGTTGAATTCCGTTCATGCTCCGTCATTTACAGTGCTCGTTTACTTGTTTATTAAATCGTTGTTTTCATATTCTCTTGTGTTCTTACTCGTTTCTATTATTTTTTGCTTCTTTTTGAATATCCGAACAGTTTTTCTTAAAACTATTTCATTTTCTGTTGTTAGCTAAAGGTAAGTAATAATATAACCTCAATTATTTTTACGCGTTTACTTATGTTACAAATATGTTGTAGATTATCCATCATCTTCATTATGGCTAAACGAAAATCGGAGAAAGATGACGCTTTGACTATTCTGGAGACAGTTATCGAGTTTTGTGAGGAAGAGAAACGAACAGGCCACTATGCTTTTCCTGTAGAGCAAGTCATTAGAAGAGTAGCTGCAATGACAGGAAAATCAGAAAAAAATACAAAGCGTATCAAAACCAATTTACGCAATAGTTTGGAGGACCAACCTTCATCTTCTACTATCCATATACAGCCAAGAAAGGAGAAAAAGTCCAAAATTATATTAGATGATGCGGACAAGTAATATATCAATATAAATATTTAACGTACTTTATATTTATTTCAATTTAAATCTTAGATCTGTATTGCGGAACAAGATCACATCTATGTACACTGTCAGTAAGACTGTACCTACTTTACAAAGTTTACATTCATATATGAAATCTGAAACAAAATTCCCCGGCAGCAAAGAAACTTTACGGAAAATTATTATTGGTATGGGTTACAAGTACAAAAAATGTGAATCGAACAGAAAAGTATTAATGGAACGACAAGATATTGTGGCCTGGCGAGCACGATATTTACGATTTAAAATGTATAACGATAGTCTTGGTGAAAACAAGAGACCCCTGGTATATCTTGATGAGAGTTATGTGCATAAAAATTATACTGTCTCAAAGTGCTGGCAAAGTTCAGAAGAAAAAGGAGTGCTCAAAAAAGATGGTGCAGGACAAGATGGATCTTGTGCCATGCTGGTGGTGAAATGGGATTTATTGATGGAGCTTTGCTACAATTCAAATCAAAAACAAAAAGTGGTAACTACCACGATGAAATGAACTACGAGAACTTCTCAAAATGGTTTAAAACACAATTAATACCAAATCTACCACAGAATTCAATTATAGTTATGGACAACGCACCATATCACAGTGTCCAAATCAATAAACCACCTACATCCTCATCTAAGAAAGCAGATGTTATGTCTTGGCTTTTGTTGAAGAATATACAATATCACCCAGAGATGTTAAAGTGTGAATTGCTTGAATTAGTGAGACGTAATAAACCAGAACCTGAATATGAAATAGACAATTATGCAGCAACATTAGGTCATTCGGTGTTAAGATTACCGCCATATCACTGCGATCTTAACCCAATCGAAATGATTTGGAGCATGGTGAAAAGGAAGGTGGCCTCTAGAAATATTGATGGTAGTTGCGATGTTGAGGGTTTAATTTTGCAGGCGTTTAGTGAAATTACTCTAAATTTATGGCAAGCAGAATGCAAACATGTTCACAAAATAGAAAAAGAATATATCGAAAGGGACCAATTAATGGATATACACGAACGATTTATTATTAGATTATGCGAATCAGATTCAGAAACGGATTGGTTACAATCGGATGATGAATAAGAATTTTGTAGTGTATTTATAATGCTATATTAATTATTTCTTGTATTACTTTACTATTTTTTAATAAATCATATATATTCTTGTTGTTTTCTCCAAAATGTTTTAAAAATGTGTATGCATATTAATATTATAACATTCTACCTTTTTTAACTGCAATCTTTACATTAACATTTGACATGAACGATACGACTGATTCAAATACTGGCGCGTTCAGATTTTTTTCTGGGAATGTACACAACCGACAGTACTGCTTGAAGGGTCACGCTTCGTTGGTCGTACTTTATATAACAAGCATTTTTTTATTTAACTTTCACCCAATTGAATTTAAAATTCATATTTTCTTATACCGCGATATCATAAAGTTTCTGGGTCAACGGTGGCCATGGGGTGAAAAATGTCTTAATTTATATCATCCTTTTGAGAAAAATCTGATAAAATTTTCAGGTTAAGTGTCATGCTGACGTTAAAATTTGTCAATATATTAATCTTAATATCAGTATGACATAACCTGAAAATTTTATCAGATTTTTCTCAAAAGGATGATATAAATTAAGACAGACGTTTTTCACCCCATGGCTACCGTTGACCCAGAAACTTTATGATATCGCGGTATATAATTAGCAAATAGTGAAAAACAAACACATTCCGAATATATTTCATATTAATTTGGATTTTTAAGCAGTTGATTTGATATATTTTTAAGTTGATATTTTTCTTTAATTTAAGACACAAAAAGACAGATCAACAATGCAAGCTTAAAACACAGATTGATCATTAAATGAAACATTTCAATTATTAATCATATTTTAACAATGAATTCATTTTTTTTAGTGCTGATTTTGAAATCATAATTAGGTTTTAGATTTTTTATATATTGTTTAGAAGTTATTTTAAAAAGCATGGTCTGAATTTAACTAGATATGTACTGCAAACTTTTTATGTTTACTTGGAAGTAATTCTTTCCTAAGATGACAAAATAATATAAATGTGAGATTTTTATAATTTTATTTGTACTAAGACCAAAACATAGTCTACCTGTGCTTAGATTATGATAATAAACAATGAATATTAATGTAGTAAAACTTTAAGTTCTCTGTTTCTTAAAGAAAACTGATTTAATATCACTGTTATAAAATTGTCACTTTTGTATTAAACTGCAAGCAAAATAATTTTAACTAAATTGTCATTACAATGAATTGATGGAAATTATTTGATACTCATTATTTAAGGTTTCAAATTGGAAAGAAACATTGAAATTTAAGAAATCCGATTATTAACAATAATTCTATTTAACAGTAGAAAAGTCAGATTTTTTATTACTGCCATTATTTGTATAACATATAGAAAACTTCATAAGCAAGTTAATCAGATGTAGTAGACACAAAAATAATGAATACCAAACAGTAATTTTGTTTGAAATAGGAGCTTTGGAACTTGAAAAATTATTTGAAGAGAAATACAAATATTTATTATATTTATTTTAAATTTTATCACAATGTATGTATATCTTTTGGTCTTGAAATTACACCAAATTAATTTAAAAACTTTTTGTTAGTTTTTTAAATTTATTGCTTTTTTTGGTAATAAAATGATGAATTCAGGTATTACCAGTTTTATAATTAATGAAACTAATTATAAATTTAGACTTGTTTTATATGAGAAGCTTTCTCAACCTTTTATTGTTTTTAAAAATATTTATTCAAATTTACTTCAAACTCAATATTTTCTTTTTAAGACATTTCCTGTTTGTTTTTAAATTATTAGTGGTAGTAATTTAAGAGTAATTTATTGGAATTTTTAATATCATTTAAAAATAGACATTACTAACAAAAAAAATATTGATTTGCCCTACTGAAACTTATCCATAACAAAATATAAAGTTCTTTAGCATAACATCTTTTCTATCAGCATATGTTTTTAATTCAGTAATTCAGAGAATGTTATGTAGTACAAACTTAAGGGGGTGTTGTTATCATCAGTTATATATTATAAACATTATACACTTAATGCATGTTATTAGTTTCACTGTGCTTTCTTTACTTTTTTCTAACAATATTGTTTCAGTATTTCTACCACTTTCATAGCTTACTTATTTAAATGAAGGGTCACAATTTACTAGGTACCGTGCCTTCATAATAGGTTGTAACCCACGTGACGTGTTGCAATATTGGTTGCATACATTAGGATTGGCAATCCTGCATAATAAGTTCCTAAACTCAAATGTTTTGTTATGACAATTTTGTACGTTTTGTATATTGTGTCAATTAGATTTTCTTTGCATTAATTTTATATTTATTTCGCGTTAAAAAAGTCAGTTCTTTGAAGAGCTATTGAAGATATTCTAACTTTTGTGAAGGTTAGTTATCTATTAATAACATTGAATGTATGTATAAATAAAATAATTTCATTTTAGGTTATAACCTCCAAAACGGCATTTACCATCGAACAAGATGCATTCATTTTAGTGGCCCATTATAGAAGTGCTACACAAGATGCCGAAGGCAATTGAGTTATTCACTTCCAAGTTGTATAGATCAATTTATACAACGCTTCCCAGATTTTGACTTTGATTATGATTCATTTCGACATCGTAGACATATTATAACACATCGTTTTGAGGATAAACATTGTATTTGTAAAGGGAAATCGACTGGGAGGCCCACCAAATTAACTGAAGCTGTTGTAGATGATATTCGGCAGCGAGTAGAACATAGCCCTCATAAATCAGTTAAAAAACTATCTCAGCAAACAGGTATTTCATATTTATTTTTAATTGTACAAAGTTAACATTCAAAAAAATGTTCTTGTAGGTCTCTCAGTTGGAACATGTCACAAAGCATTTACAAAAAAGATACATATGCATCCTTATAAAGTTACTCTTGTTCATCAGTTACATCCAGTCGATTACGATAGGCGAATTAGATTTTGTGAATGGTTTAATAATCGAATGAACGATGATCTAGATTTAACTTTTTTTAGTGACGAAGCATGGGTACATCTTACAGGATACGTAAATTCACTAAATTATAGATTTTGGGCTACAGAAAATCCACACCAACTAGTAGAAACATCATTACATCCTTTAAAAGTAGGAATATGGGTGGGAATGTCGAGAAGAAGAATTATTGGACCAATTTTCTTTTACGATACCATTACTGCAGCAAGATATCGAGGAATATTAAATGAATTTATTAATCAGCTGCATGACGATGAATTAGAAAATGGCTGGTTTCAACAAGATAATGCTCCTGCTCACACGGCCAGAGACACACACCACTATTTGACAGAATTTTACGGCGATAGACTGTTTAATTTATGGCCACCCCGTTCTCCCGATCTTACTCCGCTTGATTTTTACTTATTTGGACATTTGAAAAATAGGATATATAGAAATAGACTACATAATTTACAAGAACTAGAAGCAGCAATTGTGCATGAAATAAATAACATTACGCAGAATGATTTACATAATGTTTTTGAAAATTTAAAACGTAGGGTGAATGTTTGTTTGCAACAAATGGTCATCATTTCCAACATTTATTATAAATATGTTATTGTGAAAAAGCTTTCAGTACGTTAGCTCCTCATAAAATGTGTTTGTACAGAGGCAAAATTGACAATTTTTTCATTATTAACTGTAAATAAAATTTATGCTATTAAAATGATAATAAACACTAGTGTTTTAATTGAATAAACATACAACTAAAATTTATTTTTATTATTCCAAGAAATTACTTACGTTTCAATTAAAATAAAATTAAAAAACATCTGTCAAACTATTTTGAACTAGGAATATTTGTATAGGAGTACTACCAATCTGTAATGTTGGTTGCATATGTATCATGTTACAACAAATAATGAAGGCTCTGTAGTTAATTCAGCATCCAGCAATTCCGAACAAAAACCTTTGTATTCCAATAAGGCTTGAACCATGTCATAACTGGAATTCCATCTAGTTTGACAGTCTAGTACGGCTTTTTTCAAGTTTAGCTTCTTAGCTAAAGAAGAAATATTTGGTGTTCGCAATTTTTTGCAAATGGCTCTGCATTGATCAAGAATTTTCTTAAAAGGAGGACTAGATATTGTGCCGAGCACTGCCAACTGTAAACTATGAGCAACACATCTGAAATGAATAATATTTGGGTGTGAATGTGCTAATGTTTCTGCTCCTTCCAGTTCAATATAAGAAAGCGCATTTGCTTCAGCTGCATCAAATTCATCTTCCATGTCAAAGTTTTCATACTCGTCTTTTAATAATTCAGCAGCTTTGATCATATTTTTTCCGTTATCTGATGTAATTGAATATACTTGCTGCAGTTTTATGTCGTAACAATCAAGAACGCTGATGATAAGATTTTTTATGTAGGCTCCTGTCTGACGATTTTGAGCCTCATGCATGTCCAAAGTTCGTAGTTTTATTTTTCCGTCAAAAATATATTGAATATTTATCCCTACAATACATCTACCAAGACGCGAAGCAGAATCAATTTTAATTGAAATAATTTTGTTTGATATTTCCAATTTAATTTTGTTTTTTATTTCCGTTGCTTTGTTGTTAACAAGATCACTTATATTATGACTATTTACTGATACTTTTAGTGCATTCATAATCGGATCGATTATTTCTTTCATGCCAGAATCTTCGAAGATTGTGAAAGGACGGCCATCAACGGTTACTAATTTTACGCATGAATCAATGAAACTTTGTTTGCAGGTTTTTATCTTGATAATATTTAAATACTGTTCAAGGGTATTTTCCTCCGCTCTTGCTCTTTTATTGGTGATGTGACTCAATTTAGATGTTGACGATTCATTTTGAGTTTTCTTGAATAGTTCAGGATGATTCCGTTGTATATGCCGCCCAAGATTTGCCGTATGTTTACCTTTCATTTCATATTTGCATTCTGAGCATATAGATACATCTTTTCCTGCATTATAAACAAATAAATTTTTCCTAAATTTCGTAGACATCTCTGGGTTAGAAAAATCAAAAAATTTATATAAATTTTTAAATTTGAATGTGAGCACTCACTTTACTAAAAACAATTTAAGAGTTGATTTTAACAACCCACGTTTACTTTAAGAAAGTTAAAATATACTAATACACGGTTTGCGTTCCTACTATTTGCATTGGTTACAAGAAAATGTTTGCCTACTGATTTGTTTAACACAAATATTATGTTTGTACATAGCTCAAACAGAAAAAGGGGATTTCCCATTTTAGTCTAGTTTGTGTGAAGGTTACTGGTTACTTGTTCGCTACAAATAGTCGTTATTTTATTTTGATTTTGTTTTTAATTTTTTTTTTGCATGCAAGAAATGTAATGTTTTTTATTATTCTTCTATTAAATATTTCTCTATTTTTTGATATTTTTGAACCCGAACCTTGCTGAATTTTTGGGTTCAACGGGTGCGGGTTCACAGTCTTTATAAACAGCGAACCTGAACCCGTTTGGGTTCAGGTTCGGTTTCAGTTCCTGCTTTAAAGGCATCATTGCCGAAACATGTAGGGTTGTTTTAAATATATATACTTTAAAGTAAAGCCAGACCTTAAATCGCCAACTGATTGAATTTACCATATATAACGTGTGTATAAATTGTCGCAAAAGCTACACGCAGCGACGTTCTTCGTTTGGTTCTGAATAAAAAATCTTAATGTTAAAATGTCGTATCATGCTTCGTTTGTTTTCACGGGGTTCTTGAAGTTCAGACTTTTAGTGCGTAACTAACTAAGGTTTTATTCGAAAGAATAAATTATAAGATTAAATAAGGTAGCCATGGAATTTCAATCTGTCAAACATTTCATTTATTGTTCATTAATAATACAAAAATGTCATACACTAACGAAGAGAAACAGATATGATGAGTATTTTTTATTCTTCGAACCGAAATTCAACAGTAGCGAGTACAATATATCTACAATTATATCCAGAACGACAACAGCCTCATCGTACCATTTTTCTAGATCTCGACAGAAATTTGGTCGAGAATGGATCGTTTACTAAGCCGCGTAATGGTCAAGACAACAGGAATTTAAATGAAAATCGACAAGATATTTTACAAATGGTAAATTAAAAGCGTGTTTTCAAATTTCATGTTAATCTTGTAGTTTTATAGATAAATAATAATCCATCAATTTCTACACGCGAAGTAGCGTCAGAATTAAATTTGTGCCAGTCCAGAGTTTGGAGAACTTTACATAAAAGTAGGTTTAAACCATACAGGATCCATGTTAGTCACTCTTTACTGCCTGGAGATAATTTGAGAAGGCTAGAATATTGTAATTGGTTAATGGGAAGGATAGAAAATGACGAAAATTTTTTAAGCAAAATCATCTGGTCAGATGAAACAAAATTTACAAATTCTGGAATGTTCAACAGAAATACGGAGCACTATTGGGCAGTACAAAATCCCCGACAAAACAGGGCTAGAAGACCACAACATCGTTTTGGAATAAACGTTTGGATGGGTATTTTGGCATATCGTCTCTTAGGACCAGTTATGTATGAAGAACATTTAAATGGAGAAAGATATTTAAACATTTTACGTACATACGTATCTGACTATCTTGACGACAATATCCCATTAAATCAATTACAATATTTATGGTGGCAACAAGATGGCGCACCAGCACACAATGCAGCTGTTGTTAGAAATTTCTTAAATCAAGAGTTTGCAAACCGTTGGATTGGAAGTAGGGGAGTTGTTGAATGGCCTGCGAGATCACCTGATTTAAGTCTGCTAGATTTTTTTTATGGGGATATGTTAAAAATAATATTTATAAAGTAGATGCGCCACAAAACATTGAAGAATTACGAGACAGACTTCAGAATGCCTTCGATGCAGTTCCTAGAAGAACTATACAAAGGGCAGTACAAAATGCCAGAAGGCGTGCCCAATTGTGCATTACCGAAGATGGCCAGATAATTAAACATTTACTGTAATTGTTTATTGTTTACTTTTCTATGTATTTTTATTAATGATTTTGTTATCTTGTACTCGCTACTGTTGAATTTCGTTTCGAAGAATAAAAAATCATCATATCTCGTTTCTCTTCATTAGTGTATGACATTTTTGTATTATTAATGAACAATAAATGAAATGTTTGACAGATTGAAATTCCAAAGGCTACCTTATTTAATCTTATAATTTATTCTTTCAAATAAAACCTAATGTCAAAAACTATAGTCAGCATGTGGTTCATGGTTGAAATCAGAAAAAAAAACTCTTTCTGAAGATGTCTAAATCCAATATGGCGCCTATAAGAAATTAGATAGTTGATGATGGCCAGAAAGAAACGAAACGTCGTATAAAAATTTAGAGTACACCACTGGATAGAGGTTTAGAAATGGCCATAAGGATGTGTTTTTATTTTTTCTCTACAAGACCAAATGTCGGTGCTACAGGTAAAAGAAGAAAATGGGGTTTTCGCGTTTTTTTTTTAAATAACGAAGGTCATTTGTCACAGGTCTATTTTCTTTACGGATTTATAACAAACACAAAATTTAACAACTTTGCCAAATTTAAACCTATACTCTATCTCCAATAATAAGAGAGATCCCATGGTGAGGGCCGAAAATGAATCAGCCTGTATATATATATATACCTATATATATATATATATATATACGAGGTGTGGCAATTAAATAACGAGACTGCGCCCCTCCTACCCTGTGGTCGCATGGTGGGAGGTTGTCAGTGGAATGTAGTCGACGTTGATCCTTCCCGAGCAAGCATACTTCGTTTCGTCGCTGTACCTGCTTTAGTTTGCTTTTGAGACTTGGTTGTAGTGGACGCTGTTGTGTAGTCGTGTCGCGATCATGGTGAACATAAAAGTCGAGCAGCGCATTAACCTGAAATTCCTAGTGAAATTAAAGAAATCACCCACGGAATGTTTTCAAATGTTAAAGGAGGTGTTTGATGACAATGCTATGTCACGTGCACGAGTGTTTGAGTGGCACAAACGGTTTTCTGAAGGTCGGGAAGAAGTTGAAGATGATGAACGTCCCGGACGACCTGTGACTGTCAGAAGTGAAGGAAACGTCCAGAAAGTCAGCGAAATTGTGCGGAAAGACCGACGTCTGAGTATTCGGATGATTGGCGACATGTTAAACATTAACAAAGAGAGAGTGAGACAAATTTTACATGATGAATTAAACATGAGAAAAGTTTGTGCAAAATTGGTTCCGAAAAACCTTACTCAGCAATACTATATAGAAGTCCTAATCAAGCTCAGGGAACGTGTAAGGAAGAAAAGACCAGATGCATGGAAGAACGGCTCATGGATTCTTCACCAAGACAACGCGCTAGCCCACAATGCCCTGTCTGTGAAGCAGTTTTTAGCTGAAAAGTGCATTCCTGTGCTAGAACATCCTCCGTATTCGCCTGATCTTGCTCCATGTGACTTTTATCTCTTCCCAAAAGTGAAAAGTGTATTGAAAGGAACACATTTTGAGTCGGTGGAACACGTAAAAGTAAAAACGGCAGAGTTGTTGCGCAGTATCACAAAGAATGACCTACAGCATTGCTTCGAACAATGGAAGGCACGTATGCAACGGTGTATAGATAGGGGAGGGGAGTGTGTTGAAGGGGATAAAAGTGTATTGTAACTTTGTTTGCAATAAATCACATTTTTCACATCAGTCTCGTTATTTAATTGCCGCACCTCGTATATATATATATATATATATATATATATATATATATACCGTGTGGCCGCCATCGATAGCGCGGTGCATGTATTAGTAACTACTGGTCGACTATAATGGGCGTGCCAACTTGAATTGCCACACCGACAGCGGGCATATTATAAGTTACACGTATAAATGTATTCGTAGGTAAATCAAGTGAAAAGCAGTGTAGGAGGTATTGTGTTCCCGATAGAAGTAAATATTTGCAGTTGTTTGAAGCATCAGATGACTGATAACATCTCAGTGAAGTAACTCATCACAGCTTCATAAACAACAAAAAAAAAACATACATAAACAGAACTACTAGACTTTAACATAAAAAAACTTCTTAACGAAAATAATATTTAGTATT
Source organism: Melolontha melolontha (assembly GCA_935421215.2). Lineage (NCBI taxonomy): Eukaryota > Metazoa > Arthropoda > Insecta > Coleoptera > Scarabaeidae > Melolontha > Melolontha melolontha. The sequence goes on along the minus strand of OW285240.1, from coordinate 7,996,465 downwards.
ATAGTAGTATTACACTCTAAAAACTTAACAATAATAAAATACTTAAAAATAAAATATTTACTTCTTAAATGAACGATATTTATTAGTACGTAAAATCTTTTGAGCCGTTGTTTTACAGATACCTAATTCACGGGCAATTTGTCGAGACGACATAGTGGGATTTACTTCGACTAAAGCACATACTCGAATTTTTATATCACTTATATTCTTATCCGGAACAACTTTATTTTTATTAGTTACTAAAGAAAATGTAGTTTCGAATCGATTAACTGTCCTACGAATGGTGCTTGCATTGGGAATTTGACTTTCAGGGTAATTAGCTGCAAATAAAGCTCGAGTTACTTCCGCGGAATTACCACCGTAAAATTGTTTAATCATAAAGAGTCTTTGCTCCGGTGTATAATACTCCATTTTTTAAATGACCGTTACGTACACCAACAACGCGGTTTATTAAATATTGTGAGCGAGTAGTTCCCCTGACGATATAAACATTGCAACTAACACCCATATGCGGGAGTGACAGCTAATGCGGTTGCGCGGCTACACCGTCTAAATGTGAATTTATTGGACAAATACGACTGCATCATAGGGATATGCGAAATACTAGGCTCTCTTGTAATCCATTGGAACATTGCGTCTACTTCTTTACCGTTCTAACACACGGACACCTCTGCGTGTTTTGCTTACACTACAGGTTTCCCTATAGTGCAGACGCACACGGCCACATGGTATATATACATTAAGTAGTAATTAGGTTATAAAAAGCGTATTTGGAAATTTACACTTGATTTAAAAGAAGTTTTCGTAGTACTGAAAATACTACTAGGGCACTTCTTTTCTAGAATAAGAAATTTTTAATATTATGAAGAAAATAGATCCTGAAAATAATGAATGAATGCCTGTAATCGAAACATACGTTAGTCCAAATCAAAAGTCACTTTCATTATTTGGATTTTTGCAAGAAAGAATAAAAGAAAGTAAAATCAATTACAGCTGATGTAATAATAACTAAAATACAATACCTCGAAAGGCCAAATTCAAATCAGGATGTAGATCCTCTGTTGTTTTGGAAGGTAAGTTAACAAAAAGGGTAAAGAGCATTTTTTATTTGGATTCTCTTTTAGGTAATGGAGCTGAAACCCATAGAATAATGTACTAGGAAATACTTCTACATTCCAGCAATTTCAGCAGAATGTGAGTGTTTAGTGCAGCTGGTTTCGTAATAGAACAAAGGCGTACAAGACTAAAACCGAAAAATGTTAATATGATAATGTTCCTAAATAAAAATTAAAAAAATATTAATACATAATTCATTAAAATTACAGCAAACCTTTTTGTATCAGCTAAAAAAATAATTCAACGGGTTTCATCTTACTATACTTTCTAAATATTAAAGAAATGAATGTTTAAGCTTTTGAAAGGAATGTATATGAAACTTTCCATACAGAATGTACATGAAACTAAATCTATTACAAAACTGATTATTCATCAGTAAAAATTAAACATGTATATCACAAAAAACAGTTCGTATTACTTTATCTACCTCGAAAAGCTCTTGATAGTTTGATATCACTCCATCATTACACATAGGGAATCTGTGTAATGATAAAAGAAGAACGTGGTACTGTTTCATGTTATCGTAAATAACTTTGTACACAATAAATTTCTATTGCATATTATTTAATGATCTGCATATCTGCAACACATCATGAGCAATTTTAAAATTGAAAAGCATTTCAAATTCTATTTTAATCTTTATTTTCACATATTGCAATTTACATACTTGTTTCTTAAAGTTGTAATTAAATTATATGAATATACTTTATCAAAAGGCACTGTAATATTGATGTAACTCGAGTCATATGAAGCAAATATAAGGAAGTCGCACTCGCTTAAATTTAATATGGCCATTCCTAACTGAATTTGCGCATAATATGGATGATTTTTCTTTAGCACTGTGTTATTTTCTTCCGATATCAGATAATTACATGAATCAATGCAATTTACAGCACTTTTATCTTTTCCACTGTATGGACATCTTATTTCTAATAATTTTTTCGATGAATTATTTTCGAAGATAATACCATCTGAAGAATATGCTAATCATAGGTGATGTTTAGAAAAGCAAATTTGTCAAAAAACAGTAGCGAAAATATAAAATACCACGGAAAAGATGAAAACACAATACAGTTTTACACACGATAGAATTCAATAAACTGAAATAAACAATACAAGTATATCGCCAACGCTAGTTCCGAAATTTACCGCGTGGTTGCACGTTACTTAATGTAAATTCCCAATTGTATTCCTTAGAATACATATGAATCTTTCAGAGGGTCTCATTTAATGGAATTATATAACATCTTGCAGGAATTATTGTGTGTATCTCAGTAATATAAAATTCATTCTTTATTTTTGATATCTTACAAAGTAGTAATAAATATTTTACACGATAATTAATATAAACTGCAAGAATAATCAACTATTTCCAAGGTTTCTTTTGCTTTCTGTCTTTCGATTTTGAAGGTAGTTTGTCATCATTCTACAAAATATTAAATTATTAATTTGTACTTGAAAACGAAACTAGAGGAAACTTACTACTGATTGCCATGTAGGTATTTCTTGTGTGCTAAATTCCTTGTATTTTTTGTTGACTTCTATGGGATTTCCAGGCTGCTTATTTAAGAGCTAAAAATAATTTTGCTATTGTTAACTAGGTATAACTCAATAAAAACTCGAATTCATATCTTCAATTTAATTTTTGTTTAAAAAATACTTTTGTGAGCAGGTAACGTAATCGACGAAAGGGAGACACTAAAAACTCTACGTAATAAAATATGAAACATAAGTCTATAGAAGTTTTTTAAATAACTGCACTTTTTGTAGTTTCTTGATACATATTTCCCGTAATATTTTATTCTCTATAAAAGTCTATAAAATTTTTTTCGCAGCCCTTATTGAACATTAACTAGTATTTACGCAATCAGAAATAAAAGTAGGATCAACATAAAAAGTAAAAAAATGCAAGAAAAAAAAAATTAAAAAACATTTGCGTGAAATAGTATATTAAGGCCCGGTTTATTCACATTCCAGTAAAGTACCTGTTAGTTACTTGACAATTAAATTTACTTGGCACATTTACTATTTTTGGGTTTATTCATATAATTTTAAAGGTCGGTTAGTTACTGGAAAGAACTAGATGTTTTTACAACAGTAGTATGGTTAGGCAAAAATAGAGAAAGATGTAACATACCACTAAGACATGGTATAGAGAAGGATGTACAGCTTCGGTAATTTTAAATTCTAGTTGCCGCCATGCGGCATGACAAATGAGTGCATCTAATATTTTTTAGTCGGGCTAGTGGCTTGGTGGCTTGCACACTTGCCTCGTAGTCCGGCAGTACCGGGTTCGAACCCCGGTGCTTCCTTTCTGAGTTTGGTTTTCTGTAGTTTTCCAAATTCCACGGCAAATGCGGAAAGGTAACATCTTAAGTCGGTCTACAGCCGCAGGCGTAATAATAACTCATGGCCAGCCGATGCCCCCTGTAATTGGCGCAAGCTGTTGGGGGATGCTAAGGCATGGATTATTATTATTATTATTATTATTATAACCATTTGCTTTTTTTACCATTTTCCATTTTTACTTTTTTCATAAACATTATTAATATAAAATACATATTTTAATATAAAAAAGGTATGTTATATTATTACCTAAATTATGACCTAATCCCAGACTACAGTTCGTATTTTACTGTCAAAACTTGTTTAATTTCATAGAAAATGGAAAGTAAGAAACGGGTTAGATCGGCAAATTTCTCTATCGAGGAATCAATAATTTTAGTTGATCTAGTTTTAAAGTACAAGAATGTCATCAAGTGCAAAAAGACTAAAAAACAGTACAACATGGAAACAAAAGGAGGATGCGTGGTCAGAAGTATCAAAAAAATTGTTATTCAACTCCTTTTTGTATTTTGAATACAAGTAAATAAATATATGTATATATATTATGTATTAATATTGGTTGTTTTATTATTATATTTATTTTGTACAGAGTTTTTTTTAAATATACCTTTTATGTCTAGCATCATATTATAATTTACTATGACTACATGTGAAATAAAGATGAAATTTTTGTTTAAAACATATACTTTAAAAATACATAATACTTTATTTACCACACACACAGTATGTAATAAACAATACAAACGAACAAATTCGTCATCATCAAATTTATTAAAATTGTCTTCTATTCGATATCGATTCACTAAATTATTAATATTGACAAAATCGTTGTCTAAAATATCGTCAATATCTTCAAATAAATCCATTTTACTTGTCAATAACTTAATTTTCTACATGACAGTTCACAAACAGCATGATATTAGTCTTACTTGACACTTTATAAGGTAGATGAGCAGCAAGTAAATTTTCTCCCAAGTAAGTAATTTTACTGGGCGGTTAAATTTTACTTGACGGTTAATAAACACTTAATCTGGCAAGTAAGGCTTTATCTTAGAAGTAGCGTTAGTCGATACTTTACTGGAAGGTGAATAAACCGGCCCTAAAGAACGGCTGTCATATAGAACACAACCTCAAGTCTGGAACACGACGAGCGGTGAGGATGCAAAAAGTGAAAGTAATACAATATTGATATACACCGTGAGCAAAATCAACTGATTGTGATTGGTATCATTAAAATCCCTAGACTCGAACATTTTAATATTCGTAAATTGACGGTATTACCTCATGTTTGTACATGTACTTGTTTACCTGACAATATTTGTTGTTTATCATTGTATTGTATTTTCCTCTTTTCTCTACAGGGTGTGAATGGAATACGCCAACGTTCGCTAATATATAATAAATATGCAAAACAGCCATTCAAATCTGCAAAAAATTTTATTCTATGGGAACTTTAATTTTTGCGGAAATTTAGGAACACAAACTTTTCAAATACGGTTCTGCATTCAGATTGAATCTAAATATGTAAATATAAATTATATGTTATCAATTCAACAAACAAATAGGCATTTATTTGTTCAAGTTCACCAAATAAATGCCTTCACATTTCGATAATGTAATACGTGTTTGTGTGAAAAGTTTATAAAACATATATTCATTCATTTCCTAGACATAAATTTTCTGATGCATCAGCTGTTCTGTTGTTATTTATAAGTAGGTCAATGGCCTGAAATATCCCGAAAAAATGCAATATAGAGTTTCTTTAAATGTTTTAATGTTAAATTCACGCCGAGAAATAATAAATTGCATTTGTAATTTTCAATTGAATATTCGTATTTTTTCTGTGTTCTATTTGCTTCTTTTTTTAATGACAATTTCTTTGCTCTAAAAAGGGCAGATTTGTGTGAAACAGGTGGAAAGCTTAAAGCAATAGTTCAATGTGGTTGCCATTTGCATAAATACAAGCTTCTAACTGATCGGTAAAACTTTCGAAGTACACGATTTAACACAGCTCGGTCTTCACGGATATGGGCCGCAGCTTGAAAAATACGTTGCCCAAGATCGTTTTCATGGCCACGGTTTCATAGCTTGGATGCAATGTATCGCGATCTCTCGATCTGTACACAGTTTGTAAAATTAAATCATTTGATGGACATCTTCGGTTCGGAAACCGCCCTTCATTTCTACCTGGTTCACTGTATAGCGAAACGATAGCTGTTAATTCGAGATTTGAATAAGCCATACTTTCCACAAGTCGATAAGAGACTGACTTTACAGTACAGTCGGGTCGAGCCACGCGTATTTATTTTATTTTTTTCTTTGATCTCGTTCGAGATAGAGATTTCATGCATTAACATTTTATGCTTAATATTATTACAGCTATTACATACTAAAGTATTTCGGATTATTTCGTTTACACCCTGTATATATTCTTGCGTTCTGTTTAAAAATCTGTATTTATGAAAACAGAATAATGTCGCTTGCGGTGCAACAAGATACATTTATTATTATGTTCCACTTCGAAGTGGAATATAAAACAAAGATGCGACATAGACTTATTTTCTGCGCTCGAGCCTTCAGCAAAATATCTTGATCAAAACGTAGCCCCTAACACATTTGAACGTCACCGCAATACACTGGTTCAAAAGTTTTTGGAAAGTGGTAGTGATAACCGATGATATTGGGAAAGATGTAGAATAGAAATTAGTTCAAAGTCTCTTATAAAGTTATCTGCTCAAATAGGTACGATATGAGAAATAAAAATATGATTTTGCAATATTTCTTAATAACAAAGTTATATAAATATATAAACCTTATTCGAGGAAACAGTTTTCGGATTATTTTGACTAATCAGGATTTCAATTGTAATTTAGGCGGCTCGAAATCTTGTCGAAAATGGTGATTAGTTCCAACAATCAGAAACCGTTAGAAACTATCTGTTCGAATAAAGTTTATATACCTAACTGTATATTGTATTACATATACGAAGTGTTACCCAGATATTCCCGCAATTTGAATGGGGTGCGTGAAGGAAGGCATGCAAGTACAGCTCCTGGCTAGTTGGTGTGAGCTAATGCACTAAGTCAGTCTGTCAAACGGTACTTTGCTAGGTGGCGACAAACAGCTTTTGTGTTTAATTTGTTGAGTTGTGTTTGAGTTATTCTGCGACACTACGATATCTGTTGTGAAAGAGCAAAGAATGTGCATCAAATTCTGCTACAAACTTGGTAAAACGGCAGCGGAAACTCTGAAAATGCTTAAACAAGCATTTGGTGAGAATGCTTTAGGCGAGACGCCAAGTTATGAGTGGTACAACAGTTTTAAAAATGGATGTGTGTCGGTTGATGCTGATGAGCGTTCCGGTCGTCCATTGGCGGAAAACGCGTCACAAAATGTGGCCAAAGTGCATGATGCTATCCTGCAAGACCGAAGGAGAACAATCCATGACATTTGTAACATTGGCGGCTTGCTGTACGGTGTTTGTCAGCGTATTCTGTCCGACGAACTCAATATGCGGCGTATTGCTGCAAAGCTTGTGCTAAGGTTACTTCAGCATTGAAGAAACACGGCACCGTGTTCATATTTGCACAGAGCTGTAAAAAACTGCCGAAAGGGATGCGAACTTCAGTACCAGAATAATTACTGGCGATGAATCATGGGTATGATCCCGAAACAAAGCAGCAGTCATCGCAGTGGAAGACGCTATCGTCACTACGACCGATGAAACCACGGCAAGTTCGAAGCAACGTCAAGTCGATGTTGATTTGCTTCTGTGACGCTGATAGCATCGTGCACAAAGAGTTTTTCCCGCCAGGAGAAAGAGTTAATGAATGATTTTATTGCGATGTTCTTTAGTGACTAAGAGAAAGCATTCAACGCAAGCGGCCTGCTAACTGGCGCACAATTCGTGGATCCTACGCACCAACCCACACGTCACTTGTACGACAGATTTTACACTCAACGAAGACGTACTACCCCACTCGCTTTACTCCTCGGATCATGCGTCTTGTGACTTCCTGTTTCCGAAGTTGAAACTGAAGTTCAAGGGGTGCCGTTTTGGGACGATTGAGGAGATCCAGACCGGATCGCAGGCAGTGTTCGGTGTATTTATGTGGAAGGAGAGTACTTTGAAGAGGTGGTAGTGAATAAATTGTAAGAACAATTTATTGTTTTTTTTTCACATTCCGGGAATTTCTGGGTAGCACCTCGTATATTGGTATTTATTTACACTATATAGTAAACTATGTAAAACAAGGATTTGGTGTAAAATACTAAGTAATTCATTTAAATCTCGTTCGCAGTCTTTCATAAAAATGAACTGAATATATTTGACTAATATTCGCATTGAATTTATCTGCTCTTTGACAACGTCTAATCCATTCTTCCTTTAGTCATCGAAACCATATCCTTGCCTTTGAGAAAGCGGTGAAGGACAAGTATTTTGATTATCTAATTTAGTTGATTAAATGACTGTCCGGCATTTTCGCTATTTATCGCTTATTTTTTACTTCTTACTTAACGTGCCTTCAAAAACTTTCCTCATTGAGATAGCTATGCTTTTTTAATGGTTGGTGACAGTGCAGGTAATCTGTCACAAACGCATAATTTTAATAGTTTGGTTATGTCACATAAATGTGTGTAATAATTAGTAATTCCGTTTTTGAAAAAATATTTATTACAATAATCGAAATTAAAAGAAAATAATACTGAAACAGATGTTGGAAATATTGACTGTTATTTTGAAGACAAAGTTGAACTCTACGCTTCATGCTTTCATGCTTTCAAAGCCATTTATTAGGATTTCTTAGGTTATGTCAGCACAAGAATTCACAGTAGCATTATGAAGGTCTTTGATTGTGTAGTGTCTGGTCTTGAAAATGGTATTCTTTAAATATGTAAAAATGAAATAATTTAAAATTGTCAAATCTGGGGATCTTGGAGGAAAATTAATAATTCTTGTGTCGAAAAATTCTTGCAAACAAGCTATTGTATTTCGAGATTTGTGCGCTGGTGCATTTTGTTGCTGGAAATATCCTTCTGTAAGTTCATCATCATGAAGTTCATTAATAAAAAGCTCTAATAATTCATTTCGATATCTTTCAGCAGTTATGATTTGATTAAAAAATATAGGCCCAATAATTCGTCTTCTTGAAACTGCTAGCCAGACCCCTATTTTTTGTGGATGTAGCGTAGTTTTCACAAATTCATGAGGGTTTTCAGCAAACCAAATCCACATATTTAGCTTGCTGAAATATCCTGAAAGATCGAAACAACTTTAAGCAGTTTTTTAAAATAGTATGACATGTTCCCACTGGCAAATGAACTTGTGATAGTTTTGCGATTGATTTTTTGGGTGAGTTGTCCATTCGACGTCGAATATCCTCTATGCAATTTGCTGTCCGTTTTCTAGGTGCTCCACCGCTAGGTTTACGAGTGATTGCCCATATTTCATAAAATTTAATAACACAAGCATGAATGTTTTTGCAGTTGTGCGTAAGTAACTGTCAGATTAGGATCCTGTAAGCACTGATTAGTGGAATAAACCCAATCTCCATTTTCTAATTTTTGGCAAGTTCTATACTCACTTTGAATAGTAAATAGTTTATGCTGTAACTGTAACATTATAACAAAATAATTTAAAAATATAAGCGTTTATAATTTGAACTTATGTGTGACAACTGTCAGAATTTGAAGTTTTCTAAAGCTTCGCATGTCGACTTTGATTACTTAATTATTAAAAAAACAGCCTACTATAATGAGGAAAATTTTTGAAGGCGCATTATAACTAGCACTTATAATAAATAATATAAAGGACAATAAAAGTTTAACTATAATAAGTAACAGCAGAACCAGAGACAATTTCAAATAAACTCCTTTAAAATAGTACAAATCACAATCGCATAGGACGCGATATAATTGGAGTGCATGCGACGCCATGCAATCACGTGACTTAAAATACATTACGAGATAGGGATTGTGCAATCATTTTAGACGTTTACTATCCTTGGAACAATATGGCCAATATTACATTGATGCTAATCTAAATATTCTATTGCCAACCACAGACACTTGATATAGCCCACTCAGTACTTCCATATTAAATATAGATTTGCATAATTTGATTTTATTTTGCTATGTACTTACCATTTGTACGTATTTTTGTAATTCCAATTCAATTTGCTGTTTTGTTTTTAATCTGCTAGTCACAGGTGTTTCCATGTTTAAAGAATAAGGACAATTATCATAGTTGTCCTGCATCGATGAGCTACTGGCGCCCAAGTTCAAGGGTGGTATTATTGCTGCATCTCTTGATTTGTTTTCATTGATTCGTTGTTCGTCGGTGGCGTCCATTGACAAAACTTCTTCTAAATTGCTATAAGATTTTGTTTTTAGGACGTTTAATTGATTTATTGTAATATCTTGATCGTTAGGTATTACAGGACTTCTACCATTATTAATGATTTTAAGAGCTTCTAACCACTGGGCCTCCATGACTTTATGGAGTTGCTTTGCCATATCAGATTTCCTTTGATATTGAAAATTGAGCTTGTCTTGTAGATTTTCTATGAACTGTTGAGTTTGGGATAATTTCATTTGATATAATCTAACTTCCTCATTGTGCTTTTCTTCAAGGAGTTTAATTTCTAAGGAATGCCTTAAACAAACGCAAATGAAAAACATATGGTTAGTGTTAAGAAGTTATAAAGTACGAAGGAGGTTCGGAATGTTTTTGACCTGACACAGAGATGACGCTAGTATGACCGAATGACTAGTTGCGTTGCAGAGGTGCGCATTAGTTGTTTGTGGAAATCTAGTAAAGCAAATAAGTTTTAACTATTTTTTGTGAAAAGTGGATTAAATCGAAGTTAGAGCTGTTATGAACCATTTTGTTTTAATGGGTTTAACCCTGATGGATATCAAAATTAAAGGCTTCTATCGCTTTGTTTTCGACAGTAAAAAATAGGTTGTTAAATTTAAACCTGGTCATATATCCATTGCAGATAACATTCGGGACGCACCAAACCGCTACGATTGACGAAATCGTCAGAAAAATCCACAATGCTATATAAATGATCGCTGACTGAAAGTAGGTGAGTGTACTGACATTGCAAAGATCTCGATAGACCTCGTCCACTACATTTTACATGATGTTTTCGGTATGAAAACGTTCTCCATTCGACGGGTGCCACGTTCGTTAACAATTGACAATAAACTCATTCAAATGAACACTTGTCAAAAGTGGTCACTTTTGTTTGTTTGTTCGACATTTTAAAATAGTAATTAATAATTACACAAGAGAGATAAATAAATCAGCAGTCCAAACAGCAGCAGGAATTGCAGGAATAGTCATGGCTACGGTTTTCTATAATTCACGAGGTCTGGTGCTCATTGACTATCTGGAATATGGCAGGGCACCGAAAAGTATTACACTTCATTACTGGACCAATTGAATGAAAGGTGCCATTCCGACGTAGCGTCCACATCTGGCAAAAAAAGAAAATGCACTTTCACCACGATAATTCGTCTTCACACATATCTCGGGCTGTTGGTGCAAACACTTCGTGACCTACGCGTCAAAATGCTTTCATTTCATATGCGCCGTATTTGACCTTTAACGATTACATCTCACAAACCTGAAGAAATGGATCGGTGGACACAGATTCACTTCAAATGAAGTAAGTCAAAGTTGAGACAACTGCTTAATTTGTAATGAGTTGAACAAATATTGTATTGAGAGTATTTAAAAATTAAAAAGCCATTTTGTCTATAGAAACGTCACGCGCCATAGGCGTGCTGCTTAGAGAAGGAAAATAGATAGAAAATAAAAAATATACTTATATATTTTTAGGTTTACCATATCGTTTAATGAAATGTACTGGGAATATTAAAAATGAATTATGTTTTTATAAGTAATCAATAATTAATTTCTGATGTTTGCTTAGTAACGGGCTAAAATACTAGAATAGCTTATTTTGGGATCTGAAATTGCGTCGAGAAAGTAGGCAGTCTTAACCGATTTCAGAAAAACAATATTTTTTCGAAAACTGCAATAAAATGAGACAATTTTGTTATACACAATAATTTAATTTATATTTGCAATCGTTTGAACCGCGTTTGAATCAAGACGGTTTAGCCGCGGTGACTATCATAACAATAGCAACCTAATCAACAATAAATATGTATTCATCCACCTGATGAAGCCATTGTATGGCGAAACAATATTGTAGTGATTTACAATAAAAGAATTTTTGAAACTAGAAGTTTAATTACTTATTTCTTAGCGTAATAAATATGAGTTGTTTGAAAAAGTAGTTTCATAATTATACATTGTAGTTCATATTCTAAAAGTGTTTATAATTCAAAATGAGCTCGGAAAGTGAAGAAGATTTATCAGGGGATGTATTGGAAGCGGCACAAAGTGTTATTTCACAATTAATCCCCAAAAAATCGTCGAGACAGTAAGAGATTGCCTACAACGAATTCAAAGGGTGGTGCAGTTCGAAAAAAATTCAAAGTGTTCGAAGTGGTATTATTGGCATATTTCGAAAATAAAATTAAACCTTCGACTTTATGGTCAGTATATAAATTGTTATCATCTTCAGCTGAGCCAACGGAACTTGCCGATAATGTAAACTTAAACAATTACAGCAGCAGCTCATTGAACACCCAGAACTAAAAGATAACGATAACTGACAGCACAGGATCTGACATAAATTTAGCTCACTGCAATATCCGCACTTTCAATTTACGTGTAGTCCAAAATAAATTGTAATCGTTCTGTTTATAATAGTTGTATTGAAATGTTATATTACTTAAAATGTATATCATTTAATTAGATAATTAATAGAATCAATAATTAATAGAATCATAAATAAGAAAAGATGACAAATTATTTATGACATTTGTTTTATGTTCTAGAACGAAAGACTTTGGCGTTCTAGAACATAAAAGTATTTCGCAGCTAGGTGACAAAAAAATACTAACTTTGTTAGCTGAAAATTTTACGAAAATGTTGTTAACTTTTAATGACAGTTTTCGAAAAATTTGATTAGTTAGTGTATAAATCACTTTTATGATAAAAAGGACAATAAAACTTATTTATACACTAATTTGTAAATTTTTCAACCAGTTCAGAGCAGCAGGAGTTGCCTTGCTCAGGTCGTCACTAGGGAAACTTCTCCTGGGGGGCTGTTTATTATGTGGGCCATAGTTTGTTCCAAATTTCTGCAGTCGCAGTGGCTAGTATCTGCTAGATTCCATTTATATAACATTGAGTTGCATCTTCTGTGGCCTGCGAGGAACCTATTTAATTGAGACCATTGCCTATGTGGGCTATACAGCAATCATTCACATTGATGGAATGCTCAACTTCCGTATCCAGCTAAATCGATCTCCTAGATTTCAATCCGGTCCTGGGGCCGCTCTCCAAATCATCGTATGGGAAGACCAATGTTGAAGACCTGTGCTGCAGCGAAACGCCTGATATGGTAACGAGACTAGGAGTGGATCTAACAATACCGGTGACGATCCTCATTGTATCGTTAAGTTGAACATCTACTAGCTTGGTGTGAGAATGTCGATACCAGACAGCAGCACAGTATTCAGCATGAGAGTAAACCAGTGCAATAGCTGCCGTTCGCAAGGTCTCCCCATGAATTGTTTAATGACAGATTAAATAACATTATTTCAACCTATTTAATCTAGTTAAGCTTCATATTTTATCATACTGTATATTTTACCCTTTATATTTAAGCAATAAATTTTTCTGCTAATAGTTCACGTATCCAGGTCAGTTACTTAGTCTAAATAATAGTTCATTTGCTTATTCGTATTAATAGTTAATAAGTCAAACAGAATGTGTCACAGACATCAGCATAAATATTATGAAATCCAAGACCTACTATAACGTAAAAATACATTTGAAATCTTTAATAAAAATGAGGTGATACAACAGTGATCGCCCGCAACAAATATTATATGTCATAAATTTTAACTACATATACTTGAGGTACATTAAAACAACATTTTGAGAACCACTAGAATTAAGTTGTAAATTTTTTTTTTAATTTTTATTTATATATATATATATATATATATATACTGGAATTTTTGTTAAATAAATCATTAAGGAATGTTCTGTTCTTTAATCAATATTCATTGTCCTACGAGCCAACATCACTACGCTATTAAGCCACTCTTCGCCACAGTAGAAAGTGAGGCTGCTTCCTAGTAGTGTCTGATCCTATTACCAGCGCTATGGTCCAAACCACAAAAATCGAGAGTGAGGGTGCTCTCGGTAGCGCATAAACATACTATTACCATTATTAAGCACTGTGTCGTTACGCCACCCTTTGACCGCAGTGGAAAGTGAAGCTGCTTTCTAACAGTGTTTATCCATTCCCTTGAGATACGGACCAAGCCATCATTTCGGGAGTGAGGCTGCTCTTGGTAGCACAAAACTTCCTACTATCCAATTTAAACACATCTCCTTAAATTCAGTGCATATCAAATTATAAAAGTAATAATTGCATTTCTGCTCCAGATAACGATTGAATATTTATAATGGACGCATCAGTCCATGAACAAGCTGCTTGAGAACACGAAGAAAGATCCATACAGTAGAAAAGACCAAGAGTACTTTTCGAACCGGATCGACACATTAAACCAGTATTGTTGGAACTACAAAACGTATACGACGAAGCTAAAGCGTACCTCTCAGCCGCTCAAGAAAACATAAGAGAAACAGGAAACAAGAAGAACCTAGAGACTTCTAAAGAAAGAAAAAGTCAAGAAATGCGATTGAAGAAACAACAAATAAGACTCCAGCAACTTCTGCAATCCGCAGACCAAGTAAAACAAGAAATCCAAGAACACAAATCCAAATTCAAGTATGAAACGCCATTAAAGAATATTACAAAGCAAAGGTCAAACTGAGAACACCCAATAGAAGAAACGACGAACCCACCACCAAACAGCAAGTGGTAGAATTGAAGCCTATTTACCCAACAAATCTAAAAAAGAACCGACCAAGTCCATCGACGAAGTATCCCTAAGAAGTCAAGGTGAACCAGAAAAATATTTAACTCCAGGCGGCGACTATACGCCAATCAAACTCAAGCCTAGAATCATCAAGGCGACCCCATCATGATGAAGACAGGCAACTAACTCCCCCTGTTGAGAGTTGGCATTTTGTTTAATCACAGATTAAACAACATTATTTCAACCCATTTAATCTAGCCGAGCTTCATATTTTATATTTTACCCTTTATATTTAAGCAATCAATTGTTCCGTAAATAGTCCAGGTCAGTTACTTAGTCTAAGTAATAGTTCATTTACTTATTCGTATTAATAGTTAGTATGTCAAACAGAGTGTGTCACAGACATCAGCATAAATATTATGAAATCCTAGACCTAATATAACGTAAAAATATATTATAAGCTACCGTTGAAATCTTTATTAAAAACGAGGTGATACACCAGTGACTTCCCGCCACAAATATTATATGTCCTAGATTTTAGCTACATTTACTTGAGGTACATTAAACCAACATTTTGAGAACCACTAAAATTAAGTTGTAAATAGAATTTATATATATGTATATATACTGTAATTTTTGTTAAGTAAATCATTAAGGAATGTTCTGTTCTTTAATCAATATTCATGAATTGCTGGCAAGTTTATGTAATATATTAAATACTTTGACAAAAAAATTATTTCAAACATTAAGTTTGTTATTAATACATATTTTATATAAGTAAATGCAAAAAAAGTATTGGTTTGCGATCATATTAAAATTGGCAAAGGCATCAGATTGTAAAATTAATGTTTTGTAAAATAAAAACTACCAACTCTATATTCAAGTTAAAAGAAAAACAAACGTCCTTAACTATAGTATAGAATGAACTTATAAAGGTTTGGGTTGAAAAAATAAATAAATAATAAAACGGATTACAAATAATTTAAGAAATATATGTCCACACATTTTCGATACATACTTATCTGAAATTTGCTGAATATGATTGGCCGCACTTCTTGCTATTGTTAATTCTCGTTTCTTTAATTCATCTTGTAGTGAAGATTCGGCTTTATCCAGCTGAGATTGAAATTCCCTTAATTTATCACGAACCACAATTTCCACTTGGTCTTGATAAAAATTCCGCAAATCCAATTTATTTTTTTCATTAATTTCTTTGGTTCTATTGAGTTCTTGTTGTAAGTCTTTCTGAAAAATCGTCAATAGTAATTTAAATATTAACTGATTTCAGAACTAACACTTGCAGATGTTTTTATCTATTAATAACTTTACGCATTTGGAAATTCAAAAGAAAATTAAATATTCCAATAAAAACAAAACTTCAGATCGACAGGATAAATGGTAAAATATTATCTCAACTATTTACTACAGTTATTTGATATTTAATAAAAGGTACCAGAGGTGTCTTCTTTAAAACATTAGATCTGGCCGTTGGCAATAGAAACGTGACACACGAGCGTGTACGGTAAGCCGGCTCAAGAAAATCAACCTAAGACAGCAGACCAGATGCATCCAGGGAGTTGTTGACCAGTTTCAAAAGAAAAGTGGCACTTGCTTCTTCCCTTCTACTAATTAGAGAGCGAAAACCATGTCTATTGAGCAAAGGGCTATAATCCGTCCCACGCATTGGATAAATTCCATCGCACCTGAAGGTGAGGTACTTAAGGAAACGTCTCTGAATTCTCTCCAAAGCGATTTGTTGGTAGACGTAGTGTGGATACCACAAAACTGCACCATACTGGAGTACACTCCGCACATAAGCATAGAAGAGACACTTTAAAGTTGACGGATTACTAAATTCACGACAAGTTCGTATCAGGAAGCCCAAAAACTTTGAAGCCGTGTTACACACAGAGAAGATATGGACGGTAAATTGAAGCGACACATCAAAATCCCTAAGTCTTTAACTGCAGATCTACGAGGTATCACCATTTGGTTTACACTCCATGGAAAATGATATGGATTCGTAATGCCTGAATATGTCACAAAATATATAAAGAGATGTTGTTTTCCTTACACCAATTTCAAGTTATTATCAAGCTCGTAACAATATTCAATGTTCGTAACTTTCATATAGAACTTTAAGTCATCCGCGTAAACCAAAACTCCACAATCTAGCAAACAAAGTAAATCATTAAGAAATATATCCAAAAGTAAAGACCCCAAATTAGAACCTTTAGGTACACAGGATGTTGAATGAAAACGTCAAGAGTGGAAACCATTGAAGCAGACATAACATGAGAGAGAAGCTAAGTAAGAAGAAATCAGATTCAACAACAAAGGAGAGAAACCAAGACATCTAACTTAGATATTAGTATTGAGTGATCGATGGAATCGAAAGCTTTGGCGAAATCCGTATATAGTACATCGACCTGAAGGCGATCATCAATAGCTTTGCTTATAAATTGCGTTATTTCTACCAAATTAGTGGTGGGTGAACGCCTTGCAACAAAACCATGTTGGTAAGGAGACAGCAGATGACGTGCCTCAGACAGTATTCGTTCATATATTAAAGATTCGAGAACCTTGGCGAAATTACTTAATATCGTAACTGGTCTGTAATTGGAAATATCGCTGCGATTGACACTTTTATGGACTAGCACAATCCTGCCAATCTTCCAAAATTCAGGAAAAGAACTAGCAGAATTAATCAAATTGAAAATTACTTCTAAGGATTCACATAAAACAGGTCCACAATTCTTAATGAAAAAACTTGGTAGACCGCCGTGACCAGACGTTTGATTAGATTTTAGCTTGCGGGTGCAGTTCAGAACTGTACAGGGAGTCACAGGGCATATAGTGATACTATTATTGGGAACGAAAGACCGATGAAAAAAAATCACCAAATGCGTCCACTATACCCGGAGGCGTAATTTCATGATCGTTAAATACCATGCAACCAGGTATCCTAGAACTGGCCCTCCTGATATTTACAAATTTCCAAAAGGCAGCAGGGTCCTTGCAGTATTTGTGCTTCTACGCGGGAGTGATAATCAACGTAAACTTTTCTGATCTCGCGCTTCGTCAAAGATCGCAGTCTATTAAATTCATTCCGGTGACAGGACGACCTACCTTTCTTCCACTTCCCAAAATAATGCTCCTTCATCCTTAATAGGTATTTGACATCAGGATTGTACCATGGAAGAAAACGACGACGACCAGAAGTCCAAATCTTGGGAACAGAATTGTCCACAATAGAAAAAATACCATCATATAGTGCAGAAACAGCAACATTCACATCAGTAAAGGAGTTAATGAAAGACCAGTCAACACCAGCCAACTGACCATATAACTGCATAAAATTTGCACGATTGAAGTTGTATCGGATGTTATCGTTAGAAGGAAAATAAGCCAACTCCTTCCTAGAAATGTTGAAGACAAAGGTGATGTCTAAAGCCGGGTGATAAAGATCCTCACCAACCACCCGCCTGGTATCATGCAATAACTCGACTTGACAGTTAATATTGATAAAAATTAAATCGAACAACCTGCCATAGGAATTTGTTATATTTTTGAGTTGACGCAAATCCAATGAAGACATGAATTGCGATAAGCACAAATATTTACGGTCAGAAGTATTGCTATCAGCGTTGAAAAGAGGGCTGTTCAAGTCTCCAAGAATTATAATATTTTTGTTTAATAATTCTAGAATCAATGCGTCAAAGATCTCAAAGTCATCACACGATAAACTAGGAGGAATATAAATATTTACAATGTAAAGCGCTAGATTGGAGAGGGTAATTTTTGCTATATTCATATCGATTAGAGGCACCAAGAGCGAGACAGGAAACAGCCAACAGAAGATGCATTAATAGAGTTGGAAAAAGCAGACAAAACCACTCCACCCATAGACAACCCGACCTCCGCAAACTTTCTATCAGTTCTCATCACAGAAAAAGGCGAATTGAAAATTTCAAACTCAATGTCAGAAGATAGCCAAGTCTCAGTAAAAACAACTGCATCGGCATCTATGTCATTGCTAATCGCTCTGACTGCATTTAATTTTGTACGTAGACCGCGAATATTTGATAAAGAAGTCTAAAGGTATAGTTACTTGTGTTGGACGCAGTTAGTTTCCCGAGATGACCGGAGCGTTGACAATACTGGGGACGTCACGAATATACCTAATAATGAAGTTGGATTCTTCGGCGGCTTTGCGATTAAGTAGTTGTTGCTTAACTGACTTCAATAATTGAATCTGCATGGGAGTTTTGTCTCTGGACAGCAATACGCTACTGAATCTTGGCACCGATTTGATTTTCTTACTATAGCGCAGAACTTTATACACCCCCTCTGTTGAACTCAAGGATATGTCGAAAATGTTCGCTTTTTTTTTCTATTTGACGTTCCATTTTTTGCCAATAATTAATACAATCTTTGAACAATTTCAAAAACTATTCAACTAAACAATAATACGACATTATAATAACTTTGGTATATGCCCTTCTTTTTTTGGCAATGCACTTTCATCCTAAATACCAAAAACGCTAGACTTCTGCACCCATCTGATATTATAGCAGTAATGCTACTCATCCATAGTTCGGATTCAGAAGACATCACTGAACTGTATCCTGTGAACTTGAGCAATGTCATCGCATAATATCAATAATAAATGAAGTGTCCAACTTGAACCAATTCTGCTCTATTGTGTATGTGGATATTCAACAGATTTTCAAGAAGGTTTAACACTTGTACGTGTACTTAATAAAATCAAGACTATCAAACGTACTTACTCTTTATAGTATATACGAGATGCTACCCAGAAATTACCGGAATTTGAATGTGGCACGCGAAGGAATGGTAGTACAGCTTCATACCGCTAGATGGTGTGAACTACGTCTATACTAAGTCAGTCTGTCAAACGGTACTTTGTTAGGTAGTGAGTTCTTGTGTTTATATTTGTTGTCGTGTTTGAGTTACTCTGCAACACTACAATGTCTGATCTGAAAGAGCAAAGAACGTGCATAAAATTTTGCTTCGAACTTACTAAAACGGCAGCGGAAACTCTTAAACAAGAGTTTGGTGAGGATGCTTTAGACCAGCCGTAAACTCATGAGTATTACAACCGTTTAAAAATGGATGTGTGTCGGTTGATGATAAGCATTCCAGCCGTCCATCAACGGAAAACACGTCACAAAATGTGGCAAAAATGCATGAACCACGTGAAACAAATGGACGATTTGATTACGATGGATCAGACATGGACAAGTCGCTGAGATCGACGCATTTATAGGGAAGGAGAGTCCTTTGGAGGGGGTGGTAGTGAATAATACACATTCCGATAATTTCTGGGTAGCACCTTGTATTTCAAGCTTAAATATGGAAAGAATATTCTGCAGAACGAGGGCTTCTTGGTCCTCTGTTGTATAACCTAAAATAATGCGCAAACAGCCAATATAAATCCACAGTTATCAGATACCTTAACATTCTGGTTAAGTAAATGGAGGACAAAAGTAAATGAGTTCAAAGGTACTTATGTTACCTATACCCTAAAGCGTTCTGAATGTTCTCCATTATATTTGAATCATATATAGATCTGAAGAACAAGCGAAGTTCGGTACGTTGGTTTTTACCTAGACAAGAAGCCAACGTGAAAAAACATAGTTAAAAGAAATGGCTCTCAACATGAGAAGTACATACTGATTGTTGGAAAAGAAACCATCCCTGGAAAACAATATTCTTTAATGAGTTGTTGTCATAAAGCTAATATAGGATCAAATTATGTGGATGTTCCAATAATCAGAATTGTTCAATTGTACTTTACCTGCAGACCTTGACATACACATTATTGAACAAGAACACAGCGCAAGAACTGAAAAGAATTTCAAAAGACTACAAAAGCATTTCAATAAATTAGCATCACATCTTACCCATATAATAATAATAGTCCCCGTAACTAGCTTTGCAGGCCTTTGGGGTAGCAACATTGGTAGGCTTGTTACAACTTGAACCGATCGGTACACTAGACCGCCTATTATTACCCCCGAGTTTTACCTCCAGGTAGTCATTCTTGTCAATCTTAGTCGAGCTAGAACCGAAAAAATGCCATCGATATTATTGGCTAGACCAGGGTTTGAACCAGATTCACGAGATTCATAGTCTAGTGACCTACCCACTAGACCAATACGGTCTTATTTTACCCATATCACAAATCCAAAAGACTCAAAAGAAAATGGCTAAATGACCTACTCTAGGAAACTCTATTGGTATTGTATAGATGAATGCATGACCCTTTTTGTGTCTTACATGTCATGAAATTTAGCCCATAGACCATATTGTATAGCATGTTCTAATTGTTAATGAGCAGAATCGTGAACAAATATTTCTTTTAAAATATAAAAAAAATCCCGGATAAATGAAATTGTAAATAAAACATACGTATTGTTTCATAAAATTACCTCTATCTTCTTGTGAGTATCTATTTCACTTAGTAACTTTTGATGATGCCTTTCCATGTTCTTAATAACATCGTCTTTCTCAGTTGCAATCATCTCCAAATGTGCATTTTGTGTTTTTAGAGATGTTAGTTCAGCTTGACACAAGGTTACAGCTCTTTTTGTATTCATAATTTCGTTTTGCACCATTGTTAATGAATTATTTGTCTGGAAAAGTGCTTCGTTTAGGCATCATTATAAAACCTTACCTACAAACATTACCTCAATTAATTCACGAGTTTTTTGTTCTATTTGTTCTAAATAATCTCTATTTCTATCTACCTCAGTTTTGTAATTGTTATCGAGTTGTTTTATATTGGTAGTTAAAGAACCAATTTCTGCAGTCTTTTCACATATTTGAGATTCGAGTTCCTTAATTGTTTCTTGACCAGTTTGTACCATTCTTGAAGCTTTAGTAGCTTCGCTTTCAAAATGAGAAATTTTCTAAAAAAAATAAGTGATTTAAAAATATCATATCAAATTCATATTTAGTTTTGCGGAAAATTAAATAGTTTTTTACATTGCAGTTTATATGATCACAAGCAAACTGAACAGGGTCAGTTGTTAAAGAGGAGCCATCGTGTAGATAATCCCATTGATAGAAATCACTTAACTTATTGACCTGAATGATAATTCTATAATTTACTGAATGTTTTTTTCGGGAAGACTGAATAGCACTAAATATGTTTTTCCAATTTTATTCGACTATGAGCTAAAAGTATTCCTCTATGAAAGAATAAATCGTTCGTAACGTTTTCAGTTTCACACCTGCAAAATATCATTAAATTGTTCTGCGATGCCATACGCATAGTTCAATTTCAGAAACAAAAAAACTGAATATAACTGCGTATTTATTTCTATATACAGGGCCCGGCATAAGTAACTGACTTATGCCGCTTGTGCGACTTATAAACGCTGTTTTTTTTTACTATAAAATGTACTATTAAAAAAAAATTACTAAATTTAAAACAATTGACAAAAAAGAGGCCTTATCCTAAATTATGGACAAAAAACTAAACATTGCGACACTTACAAATATCTGGGACTGCATGTGTCACAGGACGGTACCTTGGATACAGCCATACGATATAGGAACAATGCCACTTAAATAGTATTCTCTGGGAGGAAAAGATCCCCCAAAAAAATAAGATTCTAATATATAATACAATTGCAACCATAGCAACTTATAGCTCTGAAGTCAGCCACTTAGAAATAATGCAGTAAAAGCTTTGCTGCTAACATAAATGTAGGTAGATCTAGAAGGGACAGAGTACGAAATGAGAGAATAAGAGAAATTATGGGAGTCAAGCATGCCATAGTAAACTTTAATGGTATGGACACGTGCAACGGATGACAGGTGAATGGCTACATAAGCCAGTGATAGAATGGACCCCACAAGGAAAGTGCAGGAGAGGGAGGCCTAGAAGAACTTGGATGGAAGGAATCGACAAGGAGATAAATGTGAGAGGTTTGAAAACAACTTTGGGAAGACAGTGATCAATGAAGATTGGGCATCGGAAGAAACCGATATATATATAGTTGTACTAAAACGGTAAGACTGAGCCGAATTGGTGCGTGAATTTTCGGGAACTCCGGCTATCTGCTCCACAGACACTCATGAGAGGTGGGAAGTGTGGCAAATATTTGTTTACAATTGGCGGTTAGTGAGTTTATGTCGCCATGGCAGCCCAGCTTCGTGTAAGGTACACGAAAGAAGAACGGCTCTGTCTGTTGACTCTGTACACGCTGATTACGAGACGATCTTCAATGAATTCGCGGCGCAGCATCATAACAGGCCTGTTCCTACGAGACAAATGGTGTACAAGCTAAACAAGAAGTTCCACGAAACCAGGCCGGTGTTGGACGCGCCGCGTAGTGGTCGCCCCTCCACGGTAATGATGCAAGGAAACATGTATCGTATTGCCCTAATGTCTCTAGAGACACCCAAGCAATCCGCAGTTCGTCCATCGCTTCAATTAGGCAGATCGGACCGCAGTTTACGTCGCATGTTCAAGAAACTGAATTGTCAGTGTTATCGTCCACGTTTAATATATCCGTTAACGGAGGACGACCCTGATCGTCGACTGGAGTTTTGCAAGTGGTTTACTGATTGTGCGGAAGATAACGCATTCTTTGGGGTGACGAAGCGCAGTTCAAATTAAACGGACGGATTAACTGGCACAATTGCATTTAGTGGGCATCTGAGAACCCTTATGAAACCATTGCCCAAGAGTTGAATCTTATGGGTGGGAATTTACGCGGGTGGTCTTCTTGGTCCATATTTCTTTGAGGGGACTTTGAATGCAGAAAATTATATGGAACTGCTAATGAATTTAAAGGGTGAACTTGACAATAACCCGAAGTTAGCGGGTATTCGATATTTCCAACAAAACGGCGCCCCGCTCCTATTCAGACTACAAGTTCGTGAATATCTTAATGACAAGCCTGACATGTTGATAGGAAGAAGAGGAAAAATCGAGTGGGCAGAACTTAATGCCGTGCGATTTTTCCCTATGGGGAGTACTCAAAGATAAAGCGTTTTCCACCTCGTTAGGTGATATTGAACATTTGAAAACAAGAATTAAAGTGGAATTTGACGCTCCCTGTGCGCAGCCAGAATTCTTTCAAACCTGCACTACCGTAAATATACGGTGTCATATCTGCATTAAGGAAGGTGGTAGGCAGTTTGATGGCAGAATGTAACATTTAAACCGTCATTACTTTTGTATCTAAATAAACACTACAATAAACTATATTTCTGTATGCTCTTCTTTTCTTTTTATTCGGTATGCAAATCGGTTAACTGATAATTATGCCGGGTCCTGTATAAAGTGACCATAAAAGCAATGTAATCGTATGTATTATCCAATTATATCCTTTTTTTAATTTCGCAGGGAAGAAAATAACTAAATCGAAAATTATATTTCGTTTTATTACAGCATGAATATTAATAAAGGGGTGGATATTTAATAAAAAAATTAAACCAAAATTAAAAATAAAACATGTATCTGTTAAAAAATGCTATTTGCCAAATTCTTTAATGAAATAAAACCATAACTAGCCTTGATTGCTAGCATTACCGAGACAAAACACCGGCGAAATAAAAAAAATCATTGGATATATCTTCCCAATGCATTGAACCTACGCTCTTGGACATAAGTGCCCAGTACATTTATGCAGGATGTTTTTGAAAGAAAAAGACAATGTATGAAAAGTAATTATATAGAACATAAATCCAAAATATTGTCAATTACGACGCGAATCCCAAAATTAAAGACTGTCTTAAAATTCTATTATGTGCCGCGTACGAATTGAAAATAACCAGAATGTCTATAAATATTAAATACCTCTATTTAAGTTACACACACACATACGCTACAGCGTATGTTTACATACGTAACAGTTGTCGATGTTACAGAAACTATAACATTGTTGTATGCTAAGGTAAATAACCTTAATATATTTACGTACAAAATCAGTTCTTTATACATTCAAGTAAATTATTAAAAATTAAGATGTGTGTTCTATGGGGCATTTTATGTTTTTCAGCTGTACGATTATTATATTATTTTGTTCAGTTGCACTGTATTTTTTTGCTTTTAATAAATATGTACTATATTATACATACTTAGCATTAATCCACAAATCCATTTTAAAAAACATTTGTGGATAAAAACTTTTAGAACTGACCCAAATCAGCTTCATTTCATGTGTATTAGAAACGTGAATGCTTTTTTTTTGTTGCGAGAAGTAACAAAAGCAAAATATTAATGTGGATTCAGAATATCTATATAAAATACCGCTATTGAATTTAAACGCAAACACACGCTGCAATGTTTATATTTATAAAAACTCTTGAAGATAATATTATTTAGACAGCTTTATATGCTAAGGGCTTGATAACCTAGTACGAAAAGTCAGCTGTTAAAAATTTATACTTGCATGTGCATTTTTAAAAAATGTCACGTCCAATTTGGTAACAATATACCTTTAATCGAAGGTGTAAAAGTAAATCATATCGAACATACATATTGCGATGTTTAAATTAATCATACGTAGTTATTAATAGAATAGTATAAACAAAATGGAAAGAAATCAACAGAGGTTGTGTCTTTTAAAATACACCTCGTATATAACATGGAAACTATGCATGTAAATAATTAAACGATATGTAGATAGTTTAAAGTTATCGTAAAGTTCTACAAAAATTAGAATGTAATTAGATAGAAAAAGCATGCTTTACGTACCAAAAATGTACAAAAAGGATGCAAAATAAGCTTTTCTTTATGTATTAGTCATATTATTAGTAATATTTAGCTCAGATTTGTTGATATTGTATAAAACATATCCATTGCCACATAAAGAAATATGTAACTTTAAATACATTTAGATATAAGAGTAAACCCAAAGAAAACCATCTAACATCAACAACAGAAGCAGTGTAATCTGAGAAACAGTAAAATAGCCATAGCAAATGCAACAAAAGTTTGTTATATAAAGAATAATGCCGTGTTTACACGGTCAAATAAATTCATGAATAAATTGACGAATTTCTTCATGAAGAAATTCATGAATTTATTCATCAATTTATTGGACCGTGTAAACGCAAAAGTTCTTCCAACATTTTATTCACAATAATCATTATGACCAACCATCAAATAGTGACATTTGTTTTCCAGCAACTGTGTCCAATTTCTTTTGTTTTCATTCGTTCATTTGAAGGTTAGGTTCAACGTATTATTAATTATTTATATATGAAAATTACAAAAAAATCAAAAATAAGACAACGTGTAGCGTTGTATACAATGGCAATTGCTTCATACTGTTTGTTGGAAAATAAGAAAAAGAAATAACAAACTCAATGATGAACAAACACGTGTATTTACAAGACAATGGGAATGTTGGCAATACATTTTAAACTCAAATGTAACCATAATTCCCTAGAAACTTGACGAAAAATTAGAGCGAGTTCTAATCCGACAATTTATTCACGAATTATTTGACAAGAAAAACTTCACGACAATTTTAGCGTTTACACGCTCCAATAAATTCAAGGTCAAAAATTTCATGAATTTATTTGATCGTGTAAACACAGCATAATAATTGAAAATACTTTATGCTGTGTTTACACGATCAAATAAATTCATGAAATTTTTGACCTTGAATTTATTGGAGCGTGTAAACGCTAAAATTGTCGTGAAGTTTTTCTTGTCAAATAATTCATGAATAAATTGTCGGATTAGAACTCGCTCTAATTTTTCGTCAAGTTTCTAGGGAATTATGGTTACATTTGAATTTAAAATGTATTGCCAACATTCCCATTGTCTTGTAAATACACGTGTTTGTGCATCATTGTGTTTGTTTTTATTATTAATAGTAAAAAAGTTAGTAAAATCAATCAAATAATTAATAATACGTTGAACCTAACCTTCAAATGAACGTATGAAAACAAAAGAAATTGGACACAGTTGCTGGAAAACAAATGTCACTATTTGACGGTTGGTCATAATGATTATTGTGAATAAAATGTTGGAAGAACTTTTGCGTTTACACGGTCCAATAAATTGATGAATAAATTCATGAATTTCTTCATGAAGAAATTCGTCAATTTATTCATGAATTTATTTGACCGTGTAAACACGGCAACGTTCAAAAACGTAAACAAACAAAATGTCAAAAGGCAAAGTGCATCAGAACGTGCATGCCTACGACGTTCAAAATATTTGGTTAATAAAATTAAAGATGAGAATGTAACAAATACGACAGGACCATGGCCATGACAAAACGAAAATTATAAAAGATATACAATAATAAAAATACATACAAAACACGGAGAAACCTTTGCAAGTTGGAATACGAAAAATAGAAAATTTCCGGAAATTAAAAAGGAAATAAATTTACTCTCGTAATTAAGACAAAGCACAGAAATTACCACAAATGAGAAATTTATATAAACATCTTCAGACAATGGAAGAAAATGCAAATTTACATATAATAGGGAGATAGATACAAGGGTCGAAACTATAGAAAACAAGAAAATTTTTCTTGTAGACTTGGAAATACTTTATAGGCACTTGCCTTCTTAACAAAAGTATTATAAGTAGTATATTTTAATTTTCTAGATGTAATAAAATTGTAAAAACATATCTATATGTATATAACAATACCTTAGATACTTCAATCGTGTTTTCAGCGTTCTGAGCCTGCATATTTGCAATTTCATGTTCTAATTCGTTTCTATCTTTAGTGAGACTCTGCAATCTCTGAGAAACTTGTTCCCAGGCACTGTGAAATCGGAGAATTGCGTTATCCTTTGCTTCGTCGACCTGTACTGCAACTGCAAGCTTCTCTTGAAGTTCCAATGTTCTGCTCTGTAGATGTTGAATTAGTTGCTCACAGTGCTATATAAAATTTAAGAAAAGATTCTTTTAAAGTATAGAAAAACAGTATTTAGGAGGCAGGGGGTCAGATCAACCTGCCAGTGTAGTTTAGCTGTCATATTGTAATTATTGCAAGAGTGAAATAAATTATTGCAGTTTTGATGAAATAACAGCATGTTTTTAGTTGATGTATTTTATAAGTTCGCGTCTAAATCTATGATGTTATGGAAACTAGATATTTATTTCCATTTTCGATGGTAATTAAAGATTACAGTATCATGGCAGTTCTAACCTAAAATAAATAATTATAAAAGTTGCATTTTGTTTTTCAGATCATGTAGGCATGGGGCACATTCAACCACTGTGGGGTACTTTCAACCAAATGGTTGATTGTATCCCCTAATCATAATTATGCTATGCTAGAGATCATGAACCTAAAACTGTGTTTAAATGTAAATGTTTTATTTCAGATGGTACGAAATTATAAAAAAAAAGACAAACAGAACAGAAATAAGGGGGATCGACCATTTGCAGATATTTTTTGAAATGCAAATTTTTGCAATTCAAAATAAGTTTAGAAATATTTTATTAGCAGTAATAACGAGAAAATATGAACTTCATTAGCTCCAGGCAAAAGAGGACCATTTTCAAAAAATATTCTTCCACCAGCCATTTTTGGAAAAATGGTTGTATGTGCCTCCCTTCCCCTACTATAGAATGTAATATATATATTGAAAGAATGTGCACAAGAAAAATTAAAGAGTCTTAAGGAGTAAATTTTTACTCAACCCCTTTCGAAGTAAATCTTTATTTATCTATTATTTTAACATCGTAAAACCTTCTTTATTCAACATTTTTGTTTTTATTAGATTCCAACAATAATTAGTCACAAAATGTATATATGTATCTCAAATATGCTACACAATCCTAGTTAATATTACTCCATGTCAAGTTTTTTGTCATTTTGATGAAAAACTGTATGTAGATATCAACAGCAATTACTGTGCCAATTAGGGATACGGGAAAAAATGTAAAATGCTAAATTTTAGAGCGCACAATTTGTTCTTCAGAGTGATATAATACTAAGTTAATAAATATCCTATGGTGTTCATTCTTGTTGTAATCATCCATACTTTTGTATTTAAGTTTCATAAGGATTAGGAGGTATGTATGAAATAGAAATAAATTTGCAAAACAATGTCCTTACAATGCAGGTATGTTATAGAATAGCATACTAATTATCAGGGTTAAGATGATTTAAATCATTTGAATAAAATCAGAATTTAAATAAGTGACTTTTATTTTAAAGTCTAATTTTGACTGAATTTTATTTTTAGTTTTTCCCAATGCTGTTTAAGTCTGTTGATCAACCCTTGCATGCCTTTACTGAATTTTTTATTAGACAGTGCGACAACCAAGTTGGCCAATGACAAAATATTGACAAATACATACTACCTTTTCTTCTGCCTCTACATCTCATTTTAAACAAGATATAGCAAACGCCAATTAAGTTGGCGCGAGAAGGGGTAAGTTCGCGCAGGATTAGAAGTAGTGGGGAGA
Source organism: Melolontha melolontha (assembly GCA_935421215.2). Taxonomy (NCBI): domain Eukaryota; kingdom Metazoa; phylum Arthropoda; class Insecta; order Coleoptera; family Scarabaeidae; genus Melolontha; species Melolontha melolontha. Next base: position 7,967,592 of record OW285240.1, on the reverse strand, counting down.
TTTGTATTTGGTTTTACATCAAATGTCAGATAATTCTAACCTCTGAGCGTGTATGATCCCCTAGCAAAGACATTACAAGATATGTTCTGTCAAACGTCAATGAAAAATGTATTCTGACAATTACTTGAGTAGTGGGGGTGGACGTTTTTAAAAGCGGCTTCTGCGCACCCCCTCCTCGCGCCAACTTAATTGGCGTTTGCTATACTTTTATAATTATCAATGTTTAAAATTAATTTACAAATCCCAGATTTTTATCAACCTTGCTTATTATATGAACAAAAACCCTTACTTTGGAATTGAAATCCCCACCAATAATTCATTCATGCTGTTTGTTTTATTTCAACTACTATTGGTCTGAAGAAAGAAAGTTTAAATTACGAAATGTTTTTGGTAAATCACTTAAAACAAAATCTATAAATTACTATTTGTCCCACTGCAATATATCAAAGGAAAAGAAAAAATAATGGATGACATTACATTTGGAGTGTAACGACAGACACTGAAAGAATTGCTATGCACTACATATTATCTTCTATGACTACTGATTATTACCAGTCTTTACAGTTAATTAAACTAATGATTGCAAAATATTACTACATAATTAAATTACCTGTCTTCTTAGTTTTTCTTCTTCTAGTTTTTGTAATATTCTTTCTTCTTTTGTCATGTATTCTTCTCTTACATCACCTTGATTCCACAAATGTGATAAGCTTAAAAGCCTATGATCTTGTCTTCCACCTATACGATCCTGAATTTGAATATCTTGTAGAATGTTTCTTCTAATATTTTGAACATCTCGTTTCTCAGGTTGTTTAGAGTTCAAATATCTTTGCTTCGGGCTATATGACTCATTTATAACTGTCTCCGCAGGCGCGCAGTAGTAACCACCCCCAGCTTGTAAGCGATTTATGTTTGGTAAAGCTGTTGTTTGAGTTGATTCACTGGTACTACTTATCGATTCAGTTCTGTCATTACCAGATTCATTAAATGTTGAGCCATCAGATACTGATTGAAATTGTGAACAAGCACCATGATTTAACTTATTACCATTAAGTGATGGTTTAAATTGCATATTATATCCATCAGACATATAATTTTCACATTGTTTTGGCAGATTTTTAGGTAAAGTTTTCTGCTTTTCTAATTCTCTATTTTGTAAGTCTACCTTTTGTAGCATGTATTCTAAATCTTTTAAGTTCAAAGTATTTTTCAATGAATTAGTGGATTTTGTGATATGGTCATCTAAATCTGAACCTACCTTTGACTGTTGCATACTATATATATATTGGTCAATTTCTTGCAATATTTCTTTCGCAGCTTCATTTTTTTCTTCATAGCCTTTGCTGTTTTCCCTAAATTTTCTCAGAGTTGATCGACCAGGTTGAAAAGTTATTTTCTTTGACAAACTATCATTTTCTGTACTTGTTGAGGAATAAGAGCTTAATTTAAATCGAGTTTGTGGCTTTTGGGGTGTACTTTGTGTGCTCTCAGAATAACCATTTCGTGTCACTTTATTTATATCATCAGAACTGTTATACTTGCGAATACCAGACATTAATTCCACCTTTGGTGTAATATCGACAGGATAATTAATTGAGTTACTCCTTATGCTATTATCTGTTTTATTTTCAATTATATTTAAGCGGCTTTCTAATTCATTAACTTGTGATATCAAACTGTCAACAACATTATAATATGGAGCAGATAAATAGGGTTCTTCTAAGTCCTGAGTAACGAAGAAATCAGGTGGTATTAATATTAATTCATCTGTATCATCTGTTTCGCTCATAACTTCGAAACTTTCGCAAGTACGAAAATGAGTGTGAAAAGTTCCACATAACCTGTTTAAGTATTTTCACAATATAATGTCGCTTGAATGAACTTACATTACTAAAATTAATTTATGTATTCACTATGGTTACAATTTAATGTATTTATATCTTTATCGACATATTTTTTAAATATGAACATTAAATTGATAATAATTAAAATCAATTAAAACTAAAATAAATGATAGTGTTTTGTTTATAGTTAGTTTAGTTTACTGGTTTACAGTTTACATTATTATGAGATTTGGTTAAAAATTGAGAGCGGCATCTAACAAGTGTATTCATAACTACCAAAAAAATAGAAGTTATAAAGTTTGCGTAGGGAACATTTAAAGTTCAAGGAATAAAATAAGATTTGTTTAGTACAATAATACATCTTAAATAAAGATGGCACAAGTATGTCGATTAATGTGAATATTTTGAATTTCTTAGGTTTATTTGTTAATGATTTACTAGTCTCATTTACATATCTTTTTCCAATGCACATAATGGTCACCTTTTGTACAAGGACAGTAAACGTCTAATAAGATAGCTCAATCTCTTTCTCCCAAAGTAATTCGAGTCACGTGACTTTAAAACGTCACCCTCGTTCTAAATACGTTGCGTTAAATGCTATTACATTGTGATTTATAGTTTTTTGATGACTGTTTATTTGAAATTGTCTCTTATTATGCCGTTATTTATCACCTACATTTAGCTCTCCATTATTCTTTATATTATTTATTATAAGTAAAGAGGTTCATTCGAGTAATATCCCATTGGCGTAACATCTCACAAGCGAAATGCGCTCAACGTTGTTCGGCGGCAACTGACAAAATGCGCGCTAGTGCAATGCGACTTGAATGAACATCTCTAATTATAAGTATTAGATATAAATAGTAGCGAAAAATATCGTTGTTTAGTCCTCCTGTTTTGAAGGATGTGAGTTTTTCATATATATAGAAATTTATTTTTATGTTTGTAAGTTATAGAATGTTACAATTTCTTGTGTAAAGAACTTGTCTTTCGGGTTCGTATAAATAAAACTAACGGTAATTAAAAATACTATATTATTAATCAAACAAAATACACTAAAAACACTTAACTACTGTCGTGAGCAAAAAAAGCGGGACACTGTTTCTGCGTGGGTTTAAATTGTGATTACTAAGTGGCTATCTTTACTCATAATAGTAAGTCAGGAATTGTCAAAAATGTGTGTCTTATTGACATTTATTAAACATTTTTAACATACATGTAAATAAAAATTACTAAAAACGATAGAGAAAGATTATTTATTAAATTAAAATAATTATTACATTAATAATTAGTATTTCGTCATTCCACCGTTATTATTAACTGCATCTAATCTTGTAGACATTGAAGCGACAATATTTTGTACAAAATTTGTAGAAATTTGATGCCAAGCATTATGAACAATCTCCCAAAATTCTTCCTGGGTAGAAGCTCTATCTGATTAATACCCATACATTTTCAATGGGATTTAGATAAGGACTGTAGGGCTGGATATCTCAAGTTTAAATTTCGTTCTCTTGTAACCATTGTGTTACAAGATGAGACAAGAAATTGTGTTGTTCTTATAGCTTCCTTTAATGTTTTGAAAGGGTTGTGCCTAATCTCAATAACTAATGTTTCGTCTTCCTGCGTATTCGAAATTTTGTTACGTGCGGAAATTATTTTCCGATTTAAATTATCCTCTTCCCTCCATTTTTTTTATATATTCTTGCGGCTGCACTTTTACCAATATTAAATTGAACCGATACACTTCTTAATGATGTCCCATTTTTCGAACTAGTAACAAGTCTAGCTTTATCAGTTTTCGAAAGATGCGGCATATTAAATTTTGAATTATCAACTATAATATATAATTTGACGTAGAGTTTGAAAGCTAATCAAATGTTAAAATTACAACGCTAAAAGATAAAGGAAATTGACATAAGATTTTGACACTGTCCCGTTTTTTTTTTGCTCACGACAGTAACTATAACAATAATAACAATATCTATATTCACATTTATATAACCATATAAAGGTTGAATGAATCCTCTCCCGCCAATTACAGCCCTTATATTGGCCTATATGCATTCGAGAATATTCTCCGGGTCTTCGCTTCTAGAATCCTCCGGACGACTAATGCTTATTCGAGAAGGGCCTCGAACGTGTTGATGCGTACGGCGGGTGACGTCATTGCATGACTCACAATACTTTGTATTTCAGACTTTCTTGCTAAAAACAAGTTGAAGCCTTTAGATACAATAGTATATTGTTTTATTCAATAGATTCTTAACATAAATAGATAAAAAGTGGGAGAAATATAATTCTCTAAAATATAGATTGTATATTTCTATTGGGCGAACGCTAAAAGACATACCAGTTGAAAGTATATACCTACGTGAAAGATAGAGGTACATTTTGACGTCAAAGAGCTTCGCAGAATTCCGATAGAAAAAAGGTCAATCTGCCCATAAAGTAATTGTCTTAACTTATATAGAAACAGGACAACAATTGTTACAGTGAACATTCTTCTAAAAATTACAAAATGCAATTACTTTTACTCGTATTATCCAATAAACTATACTAATAAACATTTTCAATACAAAGAATTGAAATACATATAGGTATAAAATGTTGGAATGTGACTAAACGTTGAAAGTCCATCGCTGAATTTATTGCCTAAAATTCCCAAAGTTTGTAAATAACTTATGGCACTAAAATGAAAGAATACACCTGTATACGGGTGTAATACAAATAGTAACATAGAATACAAGCTGAAAATATACTTAGCATATAATTCATACATCATCATTGAATATTTTTAATTATTTTAAAATAAAAGATATAAAATAGCATATAAATAATTAAAGTAAGGGAGTGTCCCAAAAAATATATACACACATTAATATCTTATTCTTTCTAATTAATTTTTTCCGTGCTAGGTACAACCTATTTAAAGTAATGGCTGATATTAGACTTGACTTTGAAAAACGTAAATTTATTTTAAATTGCTACCATAAGTGTGAGAACGTGGTGGAAGTGTAAAGACGGTGTAGAAGGGAGTTTCAGAGAGATCCACCTGCGAGACTCACCATTACTCGCATCAGGGATAAGTCTGAAAAAGACGGAACTGTTCAAGATGTCCACAAACAGCGTTCTGGGAGATCACGAACATCCGCAAGCACCGCAAGAGAAGAAGAACTATTGGAAGCTTAATGCGAAGCTTCTCGAAAATATGTTCGGCAAGCGGCGCGTGAGGTAGGCATATCAAAATCGAGTATTCATCGCATTTTGAGGCGCGCAAAATGGAAGAGTTACATTCAAAGATTAATCCACACCCTCAATGAAGATGATTATGATCGGAGGGTGGAGTTTTGTAAGTGGTACTTAGCAAATTGTGCAGAGCACGTACAATTTTCACACAAGATTATTTGGAGTGATGAGGCAACATTTAAATTAAACGGGTCGATCAATCGCCATAATTGCAGCTACTGGGCACCAGTGAACCCTCATGTTACAGAAGAACATCATTTAAATTTACCAGGAGTTACGGTGTGGTGTGGATTGTCAGCGCGGGATTTAATTGTACCATTCTTTTTTGATGACACTGGGACTGGTGCCGTTTACTTGAATTTGCTACTGCAAAAATCTACTGTCAATTATTCGTGAGCAGTTTGAGGATGAAGAGGACTATTATTTTCAGCAAGATGAAGCACCTCCCCACTATCATCGTGATGTGAGAGCTTATCTTAATGAAAATCTGCCGAATAGATGGATTGGGCGAAAAGATGTCATCGACTGGCCTCCGCGCTCTCCAGACCTCACGCAACTGGATTTTTTTTGTGGGGACTCATCGAAGATAAGGTTTGTCTGTCAAAATCGGCTACATTAGATCTATTGAAAACGGAAATTGAAAGAGAATGCAACGAAATTTCTAATGAAATGATTCGCCACGTTCGCGAATGAATTCTACATCTTCTTTAATTTGTACTTTTAATCTGTAATCCATCTAATTATATACTGTTTTTATAATCACGTAAAAAGTATATACATTTTTTGAGACACTTTTTATATACAGTTGTATGTTCCCATGGCACTAGTTGTGTCCTTAACAATCGTATTTCGCCGTTTTCTTACGTAATTTAGTTAGTATAATATGCAGAAGTATTCGGAAGCATAATCTATCATATAATTATCTCATCTTTGCCACAAGAATATGAAGCAACAATCTCACAAGCTGATTTTTGAAAACGTGAAAAAATTGAAAAAATTTCGACCGTGGAGAACCGGAATGCTCCCACTCTTTAGAATAATCTTTAATCTCTGAATCGTAATCATGGACCCATGTTTAATCCATAGTAACAAGCCATTCCAAGAAGGTTGAAGAATTTTTTTTTTAATTGCGGCAGATTTTCTCCGGGGTTGTCAATCGAATGCGCTTCTAATCAGTATTCAAGCATTATGAGTCCATATCGTCGAAAGGTTTCTTATATGCAAGTCGTAATGATGATGTGAACACACGTCAAAGGAAAATGTGTAATGTTTCTGAAATACGTTTGAACCCAATTTGTCACTTTTCTACAATTATCTAACAAACAAAATCAATGTTTTCAGGAGTGTTCACAGAAATTGGTTTTCCAGAGCGGTGCTCTTCTTTAACGCCTAATCTACTTTTCTTAAATTCCGCAATCCAGTTTTTAATATGGCTATTAATGGCGTATGAAGAATACTTTATGTCAGCAAACGACGATGTTTTATAAATAAATTATCAGTGTTTAAGATTCACAAGTTGAACGGCTAGAAAATTGTAAATTTTTGAAAACAAAAAGCGTGTTTTGAAGGAAACAAGTTTCGGGTACAAATGATACAAATATGCATACCCATATCTGTATCTATACACATGGACATACACCTCGTATTTTACTAACGTTCACTTCAGCCGAAGATACATGTGTTTCTATCTTACGCTGTCATCAGTCTGGCTAATAAACTAACGTTATTGTAACATATATGAAGGCGGCTGGCTGGTCGACTCTTACAACAAACATATCACATGTTTCACACATGCTCTTCATCGGGCATTAGAGAAACTCAGAAAATGCTACCCGAATGCATATAAATTGATATCTTCTGTCGAGAAAGTTTTTATGAAGGCACCAGTACTCAAGAATTAAAAAAAAAATTTGAAAAGCTGCCACATGTGCTATTACCATCAGAACCCTAGCGCACATGGATAGAAGCAGCATGCTATTATCACATGCATTTTAACGATTTTATAAGTAAATTCATTCGTTTGACAACTTTAACATCTTGTGTCGTAATAAGAATATCTACAATACTTATATCCAAAATAATACAAATCTGTATAAAAACAAATTTGTATCTGTATATGCATGGACACACAGTACGTAATTACCAGCTTTTGCTTCAACTACCAGACGCATGCGTTTCTGTGTAACCACTTTGTCAATGATAGATTTACGAAGTCAAAAGACTGTAGGTACACTTGCGGTCATGTAGCAAGTTTTGTCCTATCCGAAGACATCAGATAACCTCATGCCATCTGATGGACAAAACCGACCACGCCGGTGCAAATTGTTTCTTCTCGAATAGCCATGCTATTACTGGAAAAGAAGAAAAAATACGCATATTACTGTGAGTCCATTAACTCGTCGCCAGGTGGCGTTGTATAGCAAAAAACAAATTTCATGTCGATGCGACAATTCACATCAAGCTTTGATACAAATAATACAAATCTGTATAAAAGCTTTGATACCAATAATACAAATCTGTATAAAAACAAATTTGTATCTGTATATGCATGGACACACAGTACGTAAGTACGTACTGTGTGTCCATGCATATACAGATACAAATTTGTTTTTATACAGATTTGTATTATTGGTATCAAAGCTTTTATACAGATTTGTATTATTTGTATCAAAGCTTGATGTGAATTGTCGCATCGACATGAAATTTGTTTTTTGCTATACAACGCCACCTGGCGACGAGTTAATGGACTCACAGTAATATGCGTATTTTTTCTTCTTTTCCAGTAATAGCATGGCTATTCGAGAAGAAACAATTTGCACCGGCGTGGTCGGTTTTGTCCATCAGATGGCATGAGGTTATCTGACACACAGTACGTACTTACGTACTGTGTGTCCATGCATATACAGATACAAATTTGTTTTTATACAGATTTGTATTATTTTGTATCAAAGCTTGATGTGAATTGTCGCATCGACATGAAATTTGTTTTTTGCAATACTTATATCGTAAATAACTATTATGATGGTTGACATAAATTTTACGAACCTATATTACAAATAATACAATAATGTACAAATATAATGCTGGCAATTGAAAATTTATATGGCTGTAAATGTAACTTTCTTTTATTCAGGATTTATGGGAAAGTTATAGAATGGATGCGCCAAAAATAAAAAGAACATATTGTCATGTGGAATTTACTTATTAGTTATGAAAGACAACGTATAGAAACATGAGGCTTTTGGACAACAATATGATGCATATTTTCCAAAATATCCACCAATAGATTTACCTATAGCTACGTTACCAGTGGTTGAGAAGCGTTCAATTATTCTAATGCTGTCTTGTGAAAAGTAACGATATTAAATTTATTTTTCTGGATACATTTTGATAAATTGATCATAAGTCAACTACATATTTAGAATATATCTAATGCATTTACGAAAATATGTTATGACAATAAATGTATTTTGCTCGACAGTAAAGACTATTTTGACATTAAAACCAACTATTTTATTTATTTGACCAATGACCAAGTTTAAGGAATAAGAATCCCTTTAAATAACTAACGTGTGTAGTATTGCAGCGCGTATTCGTGTGTGTTAGGAAGAGATAACGTACAATTTGCGGTTCACACTTGGGTAGTACGAACTGCAAAGAAACACTTTATGAACTGGAACTTAAGGATTTTGATGCAGCCAGCCAGTCAGTTAATTTTGATCACGGCCTATGTGTTGAAATGTAAAAGAATACTCAACATAATGTGGATTTTGTAATCGCGCGAAGATGCACGAAAATACTTTTACTGTTCTTATTTATGGAATGCAAAGTACTTCGATAGATATAAGTTGATTTGAAACCACACATTCATAAGAATTGCTGAAAAAAACCAAGTCAATCAACGGGAAACGTACAGACGCGCGTTTCGTTCTGGTTGGAACTTTTCAATGCACGGCATTCCTCGAAGACGGACATTGCTTTTCATTTCTATACTTTCTGTATATATAGTTAACACTTGGAACTTACTGCAAGTGAGAATTAATGAATATTAAATCTCATTCTTACATGTAAATGTCGACTTATGTGATGCGTTCATAACTACAATCCGACAAACTAAGTTAGTACCAGTATGCAGAACACACCCTTTCGCGACAACGAACTTCCTGGTAATTAGGTTAATTAAGAATTGCTGAAAAAAACAAGTCAATCAACGGGACACGTACAGACGCGCGTTTCGTTCTGGTTGGAACTTTTCAATGCACGGCATTCCTCGAAGACGGACATTGCTTTTCATTTCTATACTTTCTGTATATATAGTTAACATTTGGAACTTACTGCAAGTGAGAATTAATGAATATTAAATCTCATTCTTACATGTAAATGTCGACTTATGTGATGCGTTCATAACTACAATCCGACAAACTAAGTTTGTACCAGTATGCAGAACACACCCTTTCGCGACAACGAACTTCCTGGTAATTAGGTTAATTAAGAATTGCTGAAAAAAACAAGTCAATCAACGGGAAACGTACAGACGCGCGTTTCGTTCTGGTTGGAACTTTTCAATGCACGGCATTCCTCGAAGACGGGCATTGCTTTTCATTTCTATACTTTCTGTATATATAGTTAACATTTGGAACTTACTGCAAGTGAGAATTAATGAATATTAAATCTCATTCTTACATGTAAATGTCGACTTATGTGATGCGTTCATAACTACAATCCGACAAACTGAGTTTGTACCAGTATGCAGAACACACCCTTTCGCGACAACGAACTTCCTGGTAATTAGGTTAATTAAGAATTGCTGAAAAAAACAAGTCAATCAACGGGCAACGTACAGACGCGCGTTTCGTTCTGGTTGGAACTTTTCAATGCACGGCATTCCTCGAAGACGGACATTGCTTTTCATTTCTATACTTTCTGTATATATAGTTAACATATAGAACACATTCATATTTTATATTATAGGTAACACTTCTACACGACGGTATTTTAGTACACGGTTTCGTTCTAGCAAGATAAAATAAATTGCAGAAACCTACGTCTAACATGACCATCTACAGCACGGTTTTAACACAATCAGAAATTTTAGAAACACGTATGTATATATTTATAAAATCTAAATTACACACGATGGACACACAATACATAAGTGTAAATATAAAAATAAAATACAAATGAGGGAATATCCGAATTTTAATTTAGCTATACCCTCTTTTTGAAATAAGTGCACCTCATTTTATATGTTCTGTTTGAACTGTTGTGTTTCTGAATCGCAGAAAATACTATTTGAAGAAATTCTAGTATTTGTAGTTTCGTAAGGAACCTATTTTAAGCTTTTGTGGATATGTGTTACGGAGTCTTATTTTTTCCTTTTAGGCTAATTCTTGGATAAAAAGTTCTAGTTTCAAACAAAAAATTTAAAAAGACAAGGTTTGAGAGAAAATTTATTTGGCTGGGTGTAAAAATATAAATTTTAGTCTCGAAAGTGATTTTCTGTCAGATGGTGCTAGGTCTGGCGAATATGGGGGGGTATAGTACTAATTCTATCCTTAATTCTCTAATTTTTTTTGTAGCATCCGCACTGGAATGAACTCATTATCATGGTGAAAGAGTACCTTCTTCTAAGTTATTCTCAGACGCTTATCAGCGATAGCTGTCTTCAACGATCTAGAAAATTTGCGTAATATTCGCCGTTTATGGCCCTGCTCTTTTGAAGATAGTCTATTAACAATATTTCTTTTGTAACCCAAAATACCGATACCATCAGCTTTCCCGCCGATAAAACTGTCTTGGCCTTCTTTGGTGTTGGTTCTCCACGTTTGGTCCACATCTTCGGCAGTCATTTAGATTTGGGTATATAAGAATGAACCAATGTTTCGTCACAAGTAACAAATCGGCGCAAGAATCTGTTGTGTTGCGTTTAAAAATTTCTAAATAATTCGTCGATATTTGACTGTGAACACGTTTTTGTTCCGTTGTCAGGGCACCTACCTTGCTGAAAGCTTTCTCATATCAAGTTCTTCGTGCAAAATATAAAGCACCCATTCCCTTGTAATGCCCAGTGCCTCTGCTATTTCTAATGCTTTCAATCGTCGGTCAATTAGCAACAAATATGGACTTTATCCATAATTTCTGGACTCGCAGCTGTTTTTGGCCGTCCACTGCGGGGATCATCTTCTAAGCTGCTCCTGACACGCTTAAATTAATTTCCCAGTTTCTTCACGATTGTATAGGAAGGACAACCTCACCCAGTATACTTCGCATATTATCATAGATTTCGGTAAAGTATATGCCTTTATTTAAAAGATGCTTAATCACTGCACAATGTTCAAAATAATCCATTTACACTTAATTAGTAGCAGAGTAAAATTTAAAAAAGTTGCCTACGAAACACGCTTTGTCACAAATTTATAAAACATTAGCAGTAAACTGACAAGGCATCGGTTGTCAAAATGTGATGTGTATTTTTTTTATTTCACGATCTACTCTAGGCGATCGCGCGAATAAGTCAATCCGTCAACCAAAAATTAAGAGAAGCTTTTATGGTTTAATAAACATAATAAATGATAATAACACTCAAAAAGTATTGGATTAATTATTAAAAAAGAATGAGAGTTGAACTTTGAAGATGAGACTTGTTTTACCTTGTTGGTGTGTAATACGAGATATTAAACCTAAATTGCGTAATTATCTACATAACAAATATTCACGACGCACAACTTTAAATTTTACGATAATCCTCATTCGATGGTTAACAGTATTCACACGTTTGAAAATTGAAAATATTGGCGGAATTATTGTAAAATTGACTATATTATTTGTTATTAAAACTATGATGTGTAACTTTTAATGTTATTAGTATGTACTTTAAGTGTAGCAACCTGTATGTAAATTCAATTTGTTGGCGATTTAAGGTCTGGTTTTACTTGAAAAAGGCATCATTTGCCGAAACATGTAGGATTGTTTTAAATATATACATTTTGAAGTAAAACCAGACCTTAAATCGCCAACAAATTGAATTTACCATAACATACAGTTATTACTATCCATCTTCTTTGAATTTGTTAAAAATATTTAAAATTGTCTTCGCACAAGGTATACGCCTGCTAGGATAGTTAACTGTTTTGAATAAATTATGTATTTTTCAATAAAATATATTTAATTTAGGTATTAATGATAAATCAGAAATATTTGACAATTGGAAAAATATGTCACTGGTGTACAACTGTTTGCCTACTATGCCACCAATGCTTTGACTTTAATTTTGTTAGCTCTACACATAGGGCGATGTATGTGTAATGATAAAAATTGACCCCGTATAAAAAGTTTAATAATTTAAAAATTTACAAAAGAGAATGTGACAATTTAACGAATTCTAAATAATTATAGAATTTGTGTTTTTCTTAAGAAATGATCTACCAGAGTTTATAAATAAAAATTAACATCGATCAACAACAAAGAAGATTTTTTACATATATCTTATGTGTTTACAAAATAAACTAATTACGAATTAATAATTGCTTTATTTTGTAAACACATATTGCTGTGAGGCTTACTTGCTTAATTTGTAAATATAAAATTTATGGGCTTCCATACAAGCATACACCTATCAAGAATCTTTTAGTTCGTTTGCTTATCTCAGGATATTTTTAACTAAGTTTTTCTTTACTAACAAAAATCTAGCATCCATTGTGTACATTTTAAGAGAAATGATACAACGAGTTGAAGGTAATTGTTTAAAAATAATTTTATTGAATAAAGCAATTCATTTATGCTTAAATTCGGAGCTGTTAACATTTAAACTTAATCGTAGTTATCGTCATACTCTGATAAATGAACTATATTTGAATTGAATATATTTAAAGTATGTTTTTGATTCTTACTAGAATCTTCAAAAAAGTATGACTCTTGAGTGTCTCATGTAGCTTAGGGGATATATACCCTCCGTACGCTAAACAATAGTTCAAGGTCTTTTTGTTTGATACTCGTATATAAAATTTTATATATGGATTCTGGAATTTACTGGTAAGTTCTTTTATCAATACAAAGTGTGTAATTTTGTTGCACGCAACCCTACAAGGCATAGCAATTATCTTCACACTATATTTATTTTATTTACGTAGGGTAAAGTCGCCTAAACCGTACCACAGCTATTTTTGCAAAGAGTAGTCAAATGTTTCGCAATCTGTTAACCAAACACAGTTAACACAGGACACATGTTTATGATTTGGTTTGTGTCCAGTCTATCAATTCCTAGATAAATGACGTTAAAGAAGTTCGCCAAAAGTGATCTTATATTCTTATATTTGCATCAGGTTTTCTAAATCGTACCACATCACGGTTTCTAAAATCGTACCGGTACGATTTAGGGGCCGCAAACTCTAATAAGAATTTTAGTTTGTACTATCTCCTATGCAATTTAATTTTTAGTTGAAAATGACGAAACGCGAATATGGAAAATGGTCTGCAGAAGATATGAAAAAATGCTTTAGCAGAATACAAAAATGGGAATATTATATTCAATGCTTGCTGTCGTAAATACGAAATTCTTAAAAACATATTTAAAAGGCACGTGGATGGTAAAGTGGAGAGAAGAGAAACAAATCTATTATAAATCTATAACAAAGAAAAGATGTGATAATGGTAGGGAAACTGCACTTACTGCTACAGTGGAAAAAGACTTAGTTGAACACATTCTCAGGTTTGAAGAATGTTTATTTGAATTGAATCCCCCTGGTGTTAGAAAACTTGCATATGATATAGTTGAATCAAATCCCCATCTTCCAAATCGATTCAATTGCGATCAGAAAAATGCAGAGAAGAAATGGTACTATGTATTTCTATCGAGACACCAAAATTTAACTCTCCGTCAAGCAGAAAATATTTCCATTGCTCGCTGCAAAGATTTTAATTAGGAAAATATCTATGCCTTCTTTGATATCTTGGAAAAATTAATTGATGAAAATAATATTGATGCAAGACACATCTACAACGTAAACGAATCAGGTTTCTCCACTTTACAGAAGAAGTCACCTAGAGTTTTAGCACACCGGGGAAAGCATCAAATAGGATTTTTGTCAAGCGGTGAAAGGGACCCTAATACAAGGTGGCGCAAAACAAACTCCATTATTTCAGTGTGTGACTGGCAGGACTGATAGTATGATTGGAATTTAATATACCTGTCAGTGTAAACGTCATATCGTGCCGTTTCATTGGGCTAATAGCAATGGAACGGTGGTCAAGTGAACAACGTGCTACAACAGTAAAACTAGATTACGAAACACAATCTATCATACAAACACAACGACACTTTCGGAATAGGTTTCAAGTTCCAAGACGTGGACGGATTCCCACTAGTAAAACAATATTGAGTTGGATTCATAAATTTGCCAGAACCGGCAGCGTTTTAGACGAAAAACATGGTAGACCAAGAAGTGTACGCATTCAACAAAATGTAGAGAGAGTTAGAGAAGCAGTCCGAGCAGCTCCACGTTTATCGGTACGAAGACAGGCGCTAGAGTTAGGACTTTCATGAAGAAGTACCCAAAGAATTATGCGCGAGTTAAAATTGCATCCTTATAAACTACAAATAGTGCAAAAATTACATCCTCAGGACAGACAAAATAGAGTACTTTTTTGCAATACTATGCTGCACATGTTAAACGAAACACCCGATATTATTAATTTGCTAATGATGTTCGACGAAGCACATTTTCATTTGTCCGGGTATGTAAACAAACAGAACATGCGCTTTTGGTAAACAGATAATCCACGGAATTTACACGAGCAACCACTGCATTCTCCAAAAGTAACTGTTTGGTGTGGAGTAACAAGGTCTAGAATAATTGGACCATACTTTTTCGAAGAAGGAAATCGTACCGTTACAGTTACTGCTGAACGGTACGTTAACATGCTTCAGCATTTTGTGATTCCTGAGCTACATAGGATTGGTGTTGACTCACGGAATGTTTATCTTCAACAGGATGGGGCGACGGCGCATACAGCGCGAATAAGTATGGCTGTAGTGAGGGAAACATTTGGCCATGTTATTTCACGTTTTGGTCAAACTCCGTGGCCGGCACGTTCGCCGGATTTAACAGTGCCAGATTTTTTCTTGTGGGGGTATTTGAAGCAGCAGGTATTTCGCCATCGCTACGATACCCTTGAAGAATTAAAAGAAAGAATTCGGAACGAAATACGCTTAATAAGTCAAGAGCTTCTTAATAGAGTGTTCGAAAACTTTATAAATCGTTTAAGGCAATGTACTGGCAACAACGGAAGCCATCTTACAGATGTAATATTCAGAACTTAAAACTGAATTACCAGGGCTTGAGAAATGTTTAGTTATTTCCTTTCTAACTTGTTCATAAATATAAAATATATTTGTGTAAAATAGTGGAGCTTGTTTTGCGCCACCTTGTACTACTATTGTATGTAGTTGCAATCCGTTAGGTAATTATGTACCTGCTATGCTAATTTTTAAAAGGCAGAGAATGCATCCTGGCTTGAGAAATGGAGCGTTTACTGGTAGTTTGGTAGAAGTTAGCGAATCCAGTTATATCAATTCAGAACTCTTCGTAAAGTGGCTTTGTCAGTTCATTGATTATGTAAAGCCATCTAAAGAGTCTAAAGTAATTCTTTTATTAGACGGTCACACTACCCACTCGAAGAATCTAGAAGCAATACTTTTAGCAAGGAATAACGTTGTTTTATTAGTTCAACATCCTGGGCACACCACACATAGACTGCAACCTCTTGAAGTGGGTGTTTTTAGATCCATGGAGTCAAACTACACTTATGTTGTGACTAAATGGCTACGTAGCAATCCTGGTCAGAAAGTCACACAGTTTAAAGTTACCCCATTATTTACGGAAGCCTATATTCAGGAAGCGACAATAAATAATGCAATGAGTGGTTTTCATGCTGCAAGTGTGTGGCCAGTAGATAGGATAGTTTTTTCTGATTAAGATTTTGTAGCAAGTGAGAACTTAATTGAATTGGTTGCCAATGAAGAAGTTAAAGAAATAGCAAGAGACGTAGATATGAATGCTAGCGGAAATCTACAGGAATCGCAGCCTTCAACCAATGCATTAATTAGTTAATTGACGAAGGAGATACTTGTTGAAACTTCATTATAACGCTAAGAAATAAGTAATTCATCCACCTGATGAAGCCATTGTATGGCGAAACAATATTGTAGTGGTACTTACAATAAAAGAATTTTTGAAACTAGAAGTTTAATTAGTTATTTCTTAGCGTTATAATGCATTAATTGTTCCAATCTGTCAAGTAACCTCATTACCCAAGCCAACAAGAAAGAAACTTGATGCACGTGTGCAAAAAGGATCTCAAAAAGCAGAAATATTAATGTCTAGTCCACTAGAAATAGTAAAAGAACGGCAAAGAATAAGAATTCAAAACAAGAAAAACAGTGCTAGAAGAAAAAATTATTTTGTGATGGTGAACACTTCTTCAACAATGGCTGTTGAAATAAATGAGGAGGACTGGTTTTGCTTTCTTTGCGATGAAACTATTGTTGGAACCATGATAAAATGTTATATTTGTAATGGTTGGGTGCATTAACAGTGTGCAGGAATGCTGAAGTTCCAGAAAACATACCTATGTGACATTTGAGTTTTTTTGTTATTTATATTTATATTTCTTATTCAGCTCTTGTGGCAAATAAAAAAATTCAAATTCTACTTATACTTATTTATAACGTACCTATTCCCATTTGGGTACTTATTTTCTGTAGAGGTATGATTTAGGAACTTAGTGGTACGATTTAGAATACTCGATCCCAAATCGTACCGCTTGCAGGCTCTCAAAAGATGAGTCATATATCTAAAATTCGCACTCAAAAATTACCAGAAAAATTCTGAAATAAAGAGAATTGTTCTTGCTATGACTTACAGTATTCAGTTGCAAAAAGTTTCATTCTTGAATATTAAATGCAATTATGTTTTTTAGTGCATCCCAAACCTTATGCGGTAACATCAGATATCTTTCATAAATGTTTGTTTAAAAATACTGAATTTAGTTTTAATAAATTCAAAAACATTTATTTAACTTCCTTTATTTAGAAATCTACTAATCTACTACTAATAAGAGTAATAATCTATTAGTTTGATACAATAACTAAGTGACTTGAGTAGGCTGCTTCCAATGAAACAATCTACATGCTACTAAAACTAAATACTTTTGGTCCATTTGGTTATATATAACTATGTATTTATGATTATAACACTATTATATAAGTTTAGTCCCTAGATCACAGGGTGTGATCGTTTTCAACCGTCTTATTTCTCCATTTTGACTAAATAGCCATTTGGCTAACACATTTGTGTGATGTGTCACTCTGTTGCGGTATTTATCACTATGATGAGCAACAGCTTCTTCAATGGTGGCAATCGGGGAGGTCACGTTGGATGATGTAGTAGGGTACATATCTTGGGGCGTCAAGTATGGCACGTATCATTTTATTTTGGAACCTCTGTAGGATTTCGCTCTTCGAATTACTGGCGGTCCCCCAGAACTAAATACCATAAGTCCATATTGGTTTTAGAACATATTTGTATAACCTCGGGACTTCCGTAGAGAATATATCCCGGGATGAAGCAATGAGACGGAACAGCTTTACCAGGAATTTCAGAACAGCGGGGACCCTGAGATAGCGGATGAACTCCTTAATCGTCTGGATATAGAACGTCGTAAAGAAAGGGAAAAAACGACAGGTAGTATGGACTTCAAAAGGTCTAGTAGGAAAGCTTGGAGCCTCCTGAAGAAACTAGGCAGCTCTAACCCACCCAGTCGAGGTCTACTGGAAGTATCAGCTGACCAAATTGCTGCACAAGTACAAGACAACAGAATGCAGACATTAAGAAGCAACTGACACTCCGCCGCCAAACAACAACAGATTATCCTGAATACTTCAGGCCATTCATGGTAGAGGAGCTAGATAAAGCACTGAATGACACTAAATCTGGCAAAGCACCTGGATTTGACGGAATCCATCCCCAATTTCTCAAGAACTGTGGGAAACACACAAGGCTGTGCATACTCAGACATCCTATTGACAGGACATATCCCAACAGAGCTCAAGAAATACAAAATAATTGCAGTCTTAAAGCCGAATAAACCCAACAACCTTCCTGAAAGCTTTCGCCCGATAGCTTTATTAAGCTTGTGTTATAAGCTTCTGGAAAGATTGATATTAAACCGACTTAGTACATTGATATTGAAGCATGTTCCTGTTGAACAGACTGGTTTCAGATCCAACTGCAGTTGTTCTGACCAGGTGCTCAGCTCAACAACGCACATTGAGGCTGGGTTTCAGAAACGGCTGACGACAACTGTGGTGCTTATTGACCTGATTGCGACATATGATTTATTAAATAGCATGCTTTACGACAGGCCCTTCTAAATAATAACAGGAGAGAGCAAGAGTAAAATGAGACATCTTAATAAAGGATTGCCTCAAGGATTGGTACTTGCACCTGTCCTGTTTAATCTGTATATTTCTGACATGTCACACACAAAAGTCAAAAAGTTTGGATATGCCGATGACCTAGATCTTGCATGCAGGAGTAAAACTATAGAAGAAACTAATAGTATACTTTCAGAGCACCTATCCGTGCTGGGAAAATACTTCGCCGATTGGAGACTAATCCCGAATATGAATAAAACAAGAGTGTCATGTTTTCACATCAACAATAAATAAGCACGTCTAGAGCCGCAAGTGTATTTAAATAACAACTTACTACGTTATAATCCTTACCCAACATATCTGGGAGTAACAATGGATCGTAAACTCTCATATAAAAAATCATCTAGAAAATACCACAACTAAAATAAACACTAGAAATAATATCATCCACAAGCTGTGCGGTACATAGTACCCCTTACACCCTTAGAACATCAGCTCTTAGCCTTGTTTACTCGGTAGCTGAATACTGTGCCCCAGACAGGTTAAACAGCTGTCACCCAAAGAAGATCGACGTCAAACTCAACGAGGCCATGAGTATAATTAGCGGTTGTTTAAAAAGTACACCTCTACCATGGCTGCCGATTCTAAGCCATATTGCACCTCCCACTATCCGAAGACAGGAAGCCTGGAAGAGAATATAATAAAATAATATCGAATCTCCATCTTCCAGTACACAGTAACTTGCCAAATGCTGACCTGTCGAGAGTGAAGTCGAGATCCCCTCAACTACTGCTAGCAGAACAACTTGTAGCGAAAGATTTCAACCCAAATGATAGATGGAGGGCATATTGAGCAGCGTTGAAACCCGCTCAGGTGGCCCATATCATTGATCCTGCCGTACCTTTACCAGGAATGGAGCTGCCTCGTCATGAGTGGAAGACACTCAATATAATAAGAACGTCCCATGTAATTTGTCGTGACCCATTCTATAAATGGGGACTGACTGATACACCAACTTGCAAATGCAGAGAATCTCGCCAGACAATTTGAAAACTTAACTTTTAGATATATAATCTATATAATGAAACGGATATGCAAAATACATATCCGTAACTGTAAACATGGACAAACACCTCGTATTTTTAGCATTTACTTCTGTTCAATACATATGTTTCAGCCATCTAGGCCTCATCGGTTGAACTAGTGAAGCAATGTATATACAAATTAATACAGATCTATTAAACAACGGATCTGTATCTGTATCTACATTTACGCTAAAATCGTCTCCAAGCCATAACCAGTTTCGTTCTATCAGGCGACACCAATTTAATCAGTGACATCTGACGGAAGAAAGCGACTAGGCCAGAAAAGGCGACCTTCCGCTCGAATAGCAAGGCTATTACAAAAAAGCGGAAAAATACGTATATTGGTGCTGTCTATTAACATGCGCCAGATGGCGGTAAATATACAAAAAAGGGATATTTATCAATACGTTTTGCACGTATTACGCCGTTGTTATATAATGAAACGGATATGCAAAATACATATCCGTAACTGTAAACATGGACAAACACCTCGTATTTTTAGCATTTACTTCTGTTCAATACATATGTTTCAGCCATCTAGGCCTCATCGGTTGAACTAGTGAAGCAATGTATATACAAATTAATACATATCTATTAAACAACGGATCTGTATCTGTATCTACATTTTGTAATAGCCTTGCTATTCGAGCGGAAGGTCGCCTTTTCTGGCCTAGTCGCTTTCTTCCGTCAGATGTCACTGATTAAATTGGTGTCGCCTGATAGTACGAAACTGGTTATGGCTTGGAGACGATTTTAGCGTAAATGTAGATACAGATACAGATCCGTTGTTTAATAGATCTGTATTAATTTGTATATAAATTGCTTCACTAGTTCAACCGATGAGGCCTAGATGGCTGAAACATATGTATTGAACAGAAGTAAATGCTAAAAATACGAGGTGTTTGTCCATGTTTACAGTTACGGATATGTATTTTGCATATCCGTTTCATTATATAACAACTGCGTAATACGTGCAAAACGTATTGATAAATATCCCTTTTTTGTATATATAATCTATGTTAGCCATACGGTAAATAAATAATTCTGAGGATAATGAAAACTTGGAAAGTCGCTGGTTTAAATGAATTGCATTGCAAGGTGACTATGCTGAAATATAAAAGTAAATTGACAAAATTCTTGTTTTCTTTTGTCAGGCTGGATCCCCATCGTACACGTTTTAATAATTTACTTAATAGCGAAAATAAGGACAAGTTTCTCACAATTAGTTACTAGAAGTCGTAATTACGCGTAGTTCTTTGAAGTGAAACACGCGAATATTTCTGAAATTTAACAAATTGCCCTTCATAAGGGTGAGAGTAACTTTAGAATTTCAATGAGGAAGTAACATGTTTTCATTAAGAGAACACTATAGAGTATACAAACACCAAATTCTCAATATGTAGAGGAATGTTTAAATCAGTAAGTAGTTCGATCGTACAAACGACAATCGATGCCGTATTAACTAATTAATGTGGAGAACATACACTGTGTTCATCTTGAAAGGAAAATTAACTGAAAAACACTTTAATTGTAATTATCATTATATTGTTGTATTTCCTTGAATAGCGGTGTTCTTTTGTTCCTTATCAATTATTAACGCGAACAAATCACTTTATAAAGTATATTTAAGCAAGTGAAGGAGAAAATGCCGCTTGTCATTTGTTATTCTCTGCGCTTTATATTTTCATTTGTTCGATACTTATTCTGTTGTATAGTTGTCTTCTTTCATTATTCGCTTTCACACAACGTTTCATCCTTGTTTGCTGCTCGAGTTTTCATCCCTCTCCAAGTTACCTTCGTAAAGTAAATTGAATTTAGGGGAATACAGATTTCCCACCACTGTCGTTACTATTTTGGTTTATCCCCACCGTTGTTACGTCATGGCAGTGAAGTTTTCTCCACCTCGTACTCACACTCGATTCTTATATTCTATGCCCTCCAAATACTCTCTTCTTCTCTTTCTGTACTCTAGCCGATGTTTTATACGTTTCCTTGCGTGAAACGTGACGTTCTACTTTAGATATTAGGTTTAATTATCGCGAACCCATAGTTATTTTCAATCCGTAATTCATTATATTAATGCAGTGTTTTTAGAAATCGATAAGGATAGCGCGCTTAAATAATATATTTTTGCACACCGTTCACAGTCAGTATTAAGTAATGATTTTGGAATTAAATCATTTTGTGCTAAAATACATGTAATTTTGCGATCTCTTAATGCATCAATGATCAAGGTATTATACAACACGAGAATTGTATTGTATTAAAACTAAAGAATATTGAAAACTAACTAAATGAATAAATAAACATACTTAAACACCTGAATAATATTAACTCAGAATTTGGCAACATTAAGAATGTTGGGTTTCTAAAATCGGATTCTCTCATATATATAGTGTGAATGAAGAGAAACTTCATAGGACCAGAACCTGTATACGGAATAGCAAAGGATTCCGCTAGAAGAGTTATGGTTATAAAGAGAACATAAAAAGAAATTGAGGTTAGCGGAAGGTCAATTTCTAACCAAGGTACTACTAGAAGAGCTGAGCTAGGCTTTCAGCCAAACAAATTCGCTGTAATAGAAAAGAAATATTACTGGCTTAATAAACAGACAATGCCGTTTAAGGAAGCATCTGTACAACATAGGCTT
Source organism: Melolontha melolontha (assembly GCA_935421215.2). Lineage (NCBI taxonomy): Eukaryota > Metazoa > Arthropoda > Insecta > Coleoptera > Scarabaeidae > Melolontha > Melolontha melolontha. The sequence goes on along the minus strand of OW285240.1, from coordinate 7,945,332 downwards.
GGTTAGCGAGCCCTGGTGTAGGAGACGTGAAAAACAGGAGAAAACTAGCCTTGAAGTAATATACACGTGAGGAACTGAAGAAGCGCACGCAGAAACATTTCGGAAGAGATCTATTGAATGCTACAAGTGTACTTAAATTTCCTCTAAGGAGGATGGTGGCTTTTATCGAGGACACAAGACTAACAGAGTGGAACTGAGAATTGGAAGGGGTACAAGGAGCATAATCTTCAAGTGCCTGCACTGGCGTCCACTATGTAAAATGTAAATAACATTGTTATTCACCAATTTATCCCTACAGATATGTTCTATTAGGAGAGTTTTTTATGTCATCTATCTAGCTATGAAAACAGTATGCTATCGTGACAATTTTCTTGGGTCAAGTTGTTACGTGCTCGTAGCTACGCCCTCGTTTTGGTTGCGAATTAGCGTCTTCTTTTATTTTATTCCGTTATGTTTATTTTGAACCGAACTGTAGTATGTAGTTGTGGTTTTCCTCCCCTCTTGATTCTCGAGTGGCGATAACTTCTAGACGGAAGAGACTGAGATCGCTATCGATAGAGAGAAGATTCGTCATTCGTCATTGTTTTGTAACGGCTTATTGTAGGGTTTGATTGCTTTAAGTAGTATTCTGTTTCTTTTTGGCAGCCCTCTCGTTTGAGCGAGATTATAATTTAGTCGCTACAATTTTAATTGTAACTACAATTACCCGGCAGGGGATTTCTTGATGACGATTAGAGCCGACTCACTCCTTCTCTACGATGCACTATATTGCGTTGTTAACCATCAGACATTATCCTGGTGTGTTTTCCTCTACCGATGCAAACTTCGTTCACAGGAAGGAAACCGATAACGCTCACGAAGATCCCGATTGCTGGAAAGAGACGTACACAGCTAAGACTTCAAAATATTCCTTTATTAATTTAAACTGAAATGTTTTGCAATTAGTTTTCTTTGCTGAATTTTTTAAATTCAATTTTTCTTTGTTTAGTCATTTAACTTAGTTATTGCGTCGTTACAGACATCATTTCTCAATTTTTATTTAGTTAATTCAATTGCCTTTCTAATTAGTATATCTCATTTAAAATTGCAATACGTATCTTTTTTTTTGTTTGTTAAATTTATTTCGACAGGGTTTATTTAAATTACACATCTGTTCCTTAAGGGGACAAGAACTTATTTTTGCTTCGAAAATATCGAAACAGTTGTTTTCTTTTGCTTCGATTTCTTTAGCGTAGAAAACGTGGGTATTATTTTGTGTGAATTAAACTTGTTTTCTAGATTTGTAAATCTGTACATTAAAATTCTAGTATTGCATATTCCTTCATTTTAATTTTAAGATTTCATTAATAATTTTTTTCTCTCTAATTATATCTAACCGTTAACTTTAATTAATTATATTCTCAGACCACAACTTTGCGAATTTGCACAAATTTATTACTTATCAGTATTTGCATGTAACAAAATCTCTCTATATGTACCGGGTCTGTTCAAAAGATCGGAATTACCATTTTTGGTTTTAAATTATATGTGAACCAACGAAATACGTATTTTGCTGGGGTGTGAACTTCTGTGCACAAACGGTCTGTTAACATACTTAATTTGTTTTTTTTTGTAACCGGCAAATTTAATTCTTTTTTTTTATTATTTGAAGTTGGTGTCATAAATAAAGTCTAATTACATCTGGCTGAAATCCGCCTTTTTCTTTCTTTTTTTTTTTACGTTTCAGACAAACTGATTGCGTCCCCTACCCGCTGCGCGTCTTGCTTACTTTTGTTGATCACCATGATCCGAATTTTGTGACGTCTAGCGGTTTAAATTCGGTGGCGCCCTTACCACCTTAATTCGTGACCTGGAGTATCTTTGGGTCTCCCCACCCTTGGGCTGAGGCGGTTTCTAAATCCGGGTAGGCTGCTGGACGTTGGCAGGGGCGGGTAGGCGAGGCAATCTTCGTCGCCCGAAACTTGAGTTCCTCTCTTTTCTATTGTCTCGATATACAGAGCGTGGCAAAGTTTCTGTGATATTTTATAGTGTCATCTCCATGTTTGGTTCGAATCGCTTGACATTTGTTACTTTTACATTAAAGAATAGAAAATGAGTAATTTGAAACACAGAAACACAGTATCGGCACGATGGATTCCCAGGCCCGAATAAAAATTGTATAGATGACAAATTTGTGAAGAGAATTGTGACTGTTTTATCTCAAGATGAAGACTTCTTAAATAGAATTGTAACAGGGGATGAAACTTGGGTATACCACTGGGGCACTCCCACGAAACGAGAGTTCATGAAATGGGTTCAGAAGAGCTCTCCACCGCCCACCAAGGCAAAAACGCAACATTCTGCGAGGAAAAGCGATGGCGGCAGCTTTCTGGGAAGCGGAAGGGATTTTCTGAATTGAGTATATGCCAAAAGGGATCACAATAAATGGGAAATATCTACAAAGACACAACTAAGAACTTGAACACAGCTATACACGGAAAATGACCCCACGATTTTGCTTCTACAACGTCCACGCTACTGTCTAGACCTCGCCTGATGGGACCAAGGGAGAGTGTGTTTGGGACAAAACTTTTTCTTTAAGAAGGGGACAATGTAATGTAAGTCGTACAATGCCGTCAACCGCCATACGCGTCAACAGGTTCGACGGCCTCCTGGAATAACACCAGACAGGGTCCGGAATGTTCTCCGCGCGCAAGTAGGACTATATATACCCCTCGGAAGGGATTCAAGATATGCGTTGAAGAAGTGAGCGCGGCCAAGTTGATAGCAGATATAAATAAATATTGTTATATAAGTATGAAATACTGTTATTAGTTTTGAAGTGTTATTTAGTGTGCTTTATTCTTCATATGGTGTTTTCAATTACCGTTAATTTTATTTAAAACGAACCTGAAAGACAAGTGCTACCTAAACGCGACCAAAATAAGTAAGACAAGTAATAAGGAGGTTTGCGCGATGTTCTGCTTGCTCTCCCCCTCTTGCCTGAACCTACCTGAAGATGGTCGTCCCCAGGAAAGTACTCTGCCGGTTAACTCAGTCAAGTTTCGTAGAGTGTCGCGAGTTCAAGGTCGCTAGGTGTAGATATAGACGCCACCGCTTTCAACCTGCAGAAAAAACCTAGAAAACGGAAGCAGGCGGGAGCTTCAAAAACAACCAGAGGGTCAGCCCCTTATTACTTGTTTCAGGTACAAATACGAGTCTTTGCTTATCTCAACACTTGTAGGAAGGGGTTTAAACAAACTCAAGTTGTCAACAATAACAAAATTTAATAACAAGAAGTTGGTTCAAAAATATAAACAGATTATACATCAGATGTCGTAGGACACAATTTAACAAAGGTATATCAAAATAGTTCAAAGCTTACCAATAATTCAAATTTTAAGTAGATATCAACCAAGCAATAAGATATATTAAATAATTAAAACAATGAATTAATTTATATTTTGAGAAATAATATAATATAGATATCAAGAATAAGAAAGAAGAAACAAAATTATATTATCAGAGATAACACGTTATAAAAGAAAACTGAATTTTATTATTTAATATTATAAAAATAATACCTCAATGCAAATAATTTTATGAAGATAATTATCAAGTCTAGGTAGAATTATACGAAGTGAAAAACCAAAAGCAACATATATAGCTTCAAGCTACAAAGAGTTAATTGGCTGTGCAACTAATTTAATGAGTAACATGAAAATTCAATCTAAGTTCGCCAAGGCCTAATAAAGGCTTAGTTAAAAAAAGGTTATAAATCCAAATTCTCACAGTAATATTCCCTAAATCACCCTAGTATCGCTCAAGGCGCAATATACAGTTTCATAAATACAGGTTCACCTGTCAAGATATCAACACCCTGTATACACAGGTGATAAAATTGTGAAAGATATAGTTATATTTGATATATGATCAAGACATAAATTAAACAGAACTCAAATTATGTATAGGTAATAGTGGTTCTTTACAAATAGTTTACAGAGTAAACGACGTAACCCGAAGATATATATATATATAAATTTGTACGAAGGCCCGACTGAAGGTTCTAAGCCTCGTTCTAAAATCTAAACTAACTACTGGCTGCTGGTGAAGCTAGACAACCAGTTAATTACATTAAAAGGATATGTTTGAATTCAGGCGTTTAAAGCCTATCGGTCAAAGTTAAGAGTTAAAGCCTTGTATGCTATCTAAATTTTGAGCAAAATACAAGAGTTACACAGAGAAGTGATTAGCTTCTCTAGTGCCTACTAAAGATTAAGTAAACAGTCAATTAAACAAATAATAATAATTTTGATAAAGATAGTATCGGGTTAAATAATATCCAACAAAATTCTTTCAATGGAGACTGTGGTTAAATAAAAATTTAAAAAAGGTATATAACCCCTTACCACAATTATTAGTCGTATCCTAAATACGTATTTCGACAACTAAGTTGTCATCATCAGTAGGTAAAAACTACTAATTAAAAGTCGCATATGGGGCACAGTAAAGTAAAGAAAAACGCTTCCGCACAACTACTATACACTGCAACCTAGCTGCAACCTTCACTGCAGCAGTCTTTACAGGGTTGCAGTGTATAGTAGTTGTGCGGAAGCGTTTTTCTTTACTTTACTGTGCCCCATGTGCGACTTTTAATTAGTAGTTTTTACTTACTGATGATGACAACTTAGTTGTCGAAATACGTATTTAGGATACGACTAATAATTGTGGTAAGGGGTTATATACCTTTTTTAAATATCCAACAACTAAAAATATTATATCAACATCTGCTTAGCTTGACAACTACAATGTTCAAATTTCAAAATCCTTTTCTCGTGTATGCCTTCCCGGAGGTAGTTCGGAATGTCGAATCCTAATAAGTTTCAATGGAGATCAGCCGTCATTTTTGAGACGCCGTGTAATTGTAACGAAATTTCTCAGATCTGGAAGCTCTGAAGATACCAGAAACACCGTTGAGAGTGGATTGAGGATTTCTGTACGAAACTCCTTCCGGAAGATCGCAATTCTACGAAGCCTCGCTGCGAGGAATAATTGCGTATCCAAAAATAAGAATCTGCCTTCACGTGGTATCCCTCGAACCACTCACCCACAATAGACCTAGGTTCAAGCTATTTAGAAATGCATTATAAAGTAACAGTGTAAATAGCTTGAACCTAGGTCTATTGTGTGTGAGTGGTTAAACCGACAGTCCGGCAAACTGTAGACTTGGGTTCGAGTCCCAACATAGACAATTTTTTCAATTAAAAATTTCGTATGATTTGCTTTGTAATTTGTAGACAGCAATGTTTACATTCCCCCTTACTTTACAATTACATACATACTAACTTGATATTTGTAAATATTTCATATAAAAAAAAGCCGAAAAACTCCAATAATTTATCAATTGTTATATATATATATATATATATATATATATATATATATATATATATTGTTATGGTTCAACCAGCACACTTATTCCAGCACTGCAATAAGAAACACAGATGTCAACATACAATAAACCCATGTATTAATATTGAATTAGTGGACGTAATTTGTGAAATTAGTTTCGAGATGTGTATAAATTAATACGACGATAACTTTAAAATTGATAATCAACTCATTTTGATTTTTAAACTTACTTTTTATATTTATATTTTTCCATTTCAAATTCAAATCATACGCGCCATATTACAGGTATTTAATTTATCCACATCAAGATTTATATCGAAGCGAGTTAACCACGCCCACTAATTTAAAATTGTCTCGAACCCCGCGAATGCGATTTTTACGGTGCATTTTTGAACTAATCTAACATTGAAAACCACATTATAAACTTTTGTAAATTCTTTAATTAATTTTTATATTATGTTAAAATTATAATATTATGAAAGTTCATATTATATTAGATGCAAATAAAGCATAAACTTAGAGGCTTTTGCCGATATTTAACACAGGCTGTGAAAAACAAAAGCCGAAGAAAGCGTCTGATACTAAAATTTTACAACGAATGGCCGCATTTTCTCTATCACAAAAAGTTTAATTAAAATTACTATTTAAAAATCAAGTAAATCCTACGAAAACAGTATACATTTAATACCTTGAAATCAGGCCGAACTTTTGAGAGAAGAATTGGACCCGCATCACGTCGAATATAATAAATATCGAACGAAGCATCTTTCGGAACTACATCGTACCGACAACGCCAACATTGAACCGCTTCCGACGCAGAGACTTCCATAGGAGCAGACGAACTCTGATCTATTCCTACAATTGCGAGCCCAGGAAATACATCCAAGCCTAGACACAGGAAAAATACCAGGTTCCTTTCCAGTTATTTCCCATAAAACCTAGAACATCATTTAAAAGTTAATATTAAATTTATATCACATCACAATATCAAACATTGTTTGCATCAAAATATAATACATGAATTTCAACATTTCTAAACATCTATTTAAATATATATAATTATTCATTCATTCTTAATCTTTTATAAAACTTGTATATGTAACTTTATGTAACCTTTGTGTGTCTATTTTTAAGTAACTTTCAATATCTATTTGCACTGTTGCATTATACATAACCTTAACAATAGTTATTAAACACATGTGCAAAATTGCATAATACCGTTTTTTACCGTATAGTCCAGATAATACGAGCATATGTACAGATTTCTTATTCGCACGCAATAATTGTTACAGTTATCTATTTTTATTCTAATAAATTTTCTTTACTTTGATTTAGATTCGATCTTTTATTTGAATTGTTTGAATGTTGAGTTTGTGTTTATTTAATATACCATTTACATTGTACTTACGGGAGATACAAACAACCTACCTTGAGCCCTGAGATAGAAAATAAAGCATAAGTACTCAAGCTCTACCGAAACTAGTGGGGTATTTAACAGATAGCGTTGGATCAACTAAGTACGTTAAAACTTGGCGCCCAATTTTTAAATTCAAATTCTTCTATATTTAACTTATATTTTTCATTTAATAGTTTTAACGCTCACATTATTCTTAGTTAGTCTTATTAAATAGGGAGATCCTCCGTACTTCCTGCTGTCCACGAAATAAAAAGGCAATGCATGAAAAATGGAAAGATGTAATTATATAGAATATGAATCCAAAATATCGTGAGTCAATTACGACGCGAATCCCAAAATTAAAAACCCCCTGAAAATTCTAATTTGTGCTGCCAATGAATTCAACACATTCAGAATGTAAATATGTGCCTTTATTGAAGTTACACACTGTATGTTTACGTACTAACAGCTTTCAATGTTATAAAAGGTATAATATCTTGTGTGCTAGGTTCAATATCTCCAACAAAATTAGCTTTTCATACATTTAAGTAAATATGTAATTAAAAATTAAGATGTGTGTTAGATTTACTTTCAAGCCCATTTTCAAAATTATACTAAAGTTTCATGTGTATTACGAGAATGTTTTCTTTTTGTTAAAGAAATTTAAATACGAATTTCAGATCCAGAATTCGCCATTGTACTCGAAGACGGCAATGTTTATAAATACAAGCGATAAGTTATATTATGGCAAGGACTCGGTCACCTGATTCAGCTGTTTATTTATATAAATTTATACTTGTAAATTCTCAACGCTGATATATATTGAAAGAATATGCAAGATGTGTGCTTTATGTGTATTTAAGTTACAATCTATTACCTTTAATCGAAAAATTGTAACGATCGACAACAAAACGAACTGAAAGCGAGATGTACAATAACAAGCCTATTCATTTTGTATAGGTCATCTTTAAGATTTTGTCTTTGATAGCATTTATGGTATATTCAGTAGCGCAACAAAATTTTTTGGAATATCTTTGTTATTTTTGTCTCGCTTGTGAGAGGGAATTTGAGGAAAATACTTTTCTATATTCTATATAATTTAATCTTTTCGTTTTCATACGTTGTCTTTTTTCTTTCAAAGATACCCGGTATATAATATTTGTTATTCATTAAACACGAAACCCTTTATTTACTGACACATTTTCACAAATACTTGACATATATTCTCTACTTTTGAATTTGACTTATGAATGACAGTTGTCATTTAATTTTTTTACAAACAGAGTGTTAGTTCATTCATTCGTTGACATAATATAAACAATATGTATATGTACGTCGAACATTATATTATCCTCAAAAAAATATTTTTTTTAAATTGTGTTAATTTTTGAGAAAAATTCAACGTTTTTATGTTAGAGAGTACACATTGTCTTGAGGTAAGTTAGTGATAAAGTAGAAGAAGTAGGTGTGTAGTTAGTTCAAACACACAGTCCAGTTACCTTTACAAAAAAGAAAACGTAGTAAATAAATATGCCTTCGTTTGCTTTTTATTATCAGACTGGTCATTCATAAAATTGTTTCTATCTACACGCTAACAGATGTGCAATAACGAAGATTTGGTCTAAAGGTCGACGCATATTCGCATTACGTAAACACATTCATCAATGATAAATAAAATACTTACCCACCTAGTTCTTCAGATATCCGACTTCTTCTTCTTCAGGTGCCATCTCCTCTCAGAAGGTTGGCTATCTCACGGCTATTCTCATCTTTGATGCTGCGGCTCTGAATAGTTCAATGGGGCTGCATTTATACCACTGTCTCAAATTATCTAACCAGGAAATATGTCTTCTTCCTATATTTCTTCTTCTATTGTATCTTACCCTGAATAATTATCTGTAGGAGAGCATATCTTTCCCCTCTCAACCTCCCCTCTTATCTTTATTGTGTTCAATATTTCCTTCTCTTTCCAAATTCTTTTAAGTACTTCACTATTCGAAACCCTATCTATCCATCTTATCTTCAGGATCCTCCTATATGCCCACATTTCAAATGCCTCTTGACGCTTGTTAGTGTCTTGCTTTAGCGTCCAGGCTTCCATACCGTACAGCAGCACCGGAAACACGTAACATTTCAATACCCTGATCTTGAGACGCAGACTAAGGTCATTGCTACACAATACTTTCCTCATCTTGTTGAATATATTCCTGGCTTGGCCGATTCTCGTTCGAATTTCTTCTGTATATTCATTTGTGTCGGTAACAGTTGTTCCCAAATATTTGTATTTCTTTACTCGCTCTATTGGCTGTTCTCCAATCCATAAGCCTTCTTGATGTCGGTTAGACTTTGTAATAATCATGAATTTAGTTTTTCTAACATTTAGTGTGAGGCCACTTTCTTCGCCATTTATTACAACCTGGTCCATTAATCTTTGTAAGTCTTCCAGTGATTCTGCGATAATAATGGTGCCATCCGCATATCTAATGTTATTAATAATTCTTCCGTTAACTTTTATTCCTATTGTTGTTTCTGCTAACGCTTTCTGAATGATGTTGTCAGAGTATAAATTGAACAACAACGGGGACAACACACATCCTTGTCTCACACCGCGCTTTATTCTTATATCTTCCGATACATCTTCACCCAGCCTGACATTCGCTGTCTGGTTATAATACAAATAAGCTATTGTCCGAATATCCTTGTTGTCTATGTCTTTAGCTTTGAGAAGCCGAATCAAGTCTTCATGGCGAACCCTGTCAAATTCCTTGTTGTAGTCCAAAAAGCAAATGTACAACGGTTGATTAACGTCCATGCATCTCTGAGCCAGCACGTTAAAGCCAAATAGTGCTTCTCTTGATCCCATTGCATTCCTGAATCCGAATTGAGAGTCACTAAGATCATGTTCTAATTTTCTGAATATTCTCTGGTGTATGATCTTCAGGAATATCTTGAGGGTGTGGTTCATCAGGCTGATTGTCCGATGGTCATTGCATTCCTTTGCGTTAGGTGTTTTTGGCAGGGCAATAAATGTTGATCTCAACCATTCTGTGGGAATTATGCCTGTGTTATAGATTGTGTTGTATAGATCCACCACTACTCCTATTCGCCCCTCTGTTATGAGTTTAATCAATTCTGTTGGTATTTGATCAGGACCTTGAGCCTTATTATTTTTTGCTAATTTGACTGCATGTTGTACTTCTTCTCTTGTTATGCTTAGACGTGTACGACCACTGCCTTCATCCTCCATAGCTTCACGTCGGTGATCTTCGAACAGCTCCTGCACATATTCTTTCCACCTCTCAAGCTTTCGCTTTGTTTCAGCAATTATTTGTCCGTTTTTTGTCTAAGAGAATATTACATTTATTTGTGCGCTTTATACCAGTTAATTCTTTAATCTTTTTATGAAGATTAAAATCGTCATTTTTTCTTTGTAACTCTTCTATTTCAGCGCATTTATCTCCGTACCATTTCTCTTTGGCTTCTCTTATTTTCTTTCTTATCTCTTTATTTGTATTATTGTATTCCTCAATGTCTCTATTTTTTTGCAGTCGTCTTCTTTTCATTAACTTTAGTATCTCATTGGTCATCCAGGATCTAATGCCATGCACTACTTTCTTTTGTAGTATTTCACGACTGGGTGTCATTATCGCTTCTTTAATGGATTTCCACTTTTCGTTCGGATCTTCATCTTTATTTAACCTTATTCTGCCCAACTCCTCATTGATCTTCTCAGTTACCTGTTTTCTTATTAGTGGTTCACGTAAATGTGATATTTGTATCTTTCCACTGGTTTTCTGGGGAATGAGCTTTTTGAGTCTAATTTCAAATTGGGTTATCACGGGATTATGATCTGTTTTTACGTCAGCACCCGGATATGTTTTGGCAGATTTAATTGCATTCCGATATCGTTTATTTATTAATACGAAATCTATTTGGTTTCTACTAATATTATTATTAATGTTATCAGCTGGAAACTTCCATGTATATAGTCTTCTTTCATGGAGTTTAAAGTAAGTGTTTGTTATAATCATGTCCTGTTCTTGGCAGAATTGTGCCAATCTATCCCCTCTTTCATTCCTAACTCCCAATCCGAAGTCGCCTATTATGTCTTCCACTCTTCCTTTTCCTATTTTTGCGTTGAAGTCGCCCATAATGATCGTGACATCTCTCCCCTTTGTCGTGTGCAAGACCCGCTGTACGTCGTCATAGAACTGTTCTATTTCGTCTTCCTCTTTATCGGCAGTGGGGGCATATATTTGTATTACATTCAGCATTCCTTGGGCTATCTGTAGTTTTATCATGATCACTCTGTCTGAGATGGGTATGAAGCTCGTTACGTGTCGAGATAGGTTCTTTTCTATTGCTATTGCTACTCCGTTCCAATGCTTAGGGTTGTTGTTTCCTGAGTAGTATATCTTTGCCTGTTGTATATTTATTTCTCCTATGTCCGGCCATTTGGTTTCACTTAGTCCCATTATGCTCACATTCAATCGTTGCATCTCTTGAAGTACGTTATAGATTTCCCCGGCTTCATATACAGATTTGATGTTCCATGTGCCTATCTTAAATTTTTAATAGGGATATTTCGGATCTTTAATGTGGTAGTCATCCCGTGGCTTTCCATATCCTTGTGTCGTTGGCTACTTATTAGTAGCTCTTCCGCCTTCGGGAGCAATTTCTTGCTCCCAGGACAAAAGAATGCCCTTTCCCCATTATATGGGGGGGGAGGGGGTTGTTTACACCGGCTAGAGATATCCGACTACAAAATATTAAATCTTGAATTGTTTCGACCTTTTCTGGATGTAAATCCACTTCACAAATAAAAATAAAAATACAACACACAAATAATGTTTGTAGATTTACACTATACTTAAAAAATATATGTAACAGCTGTTTCGCTACACAGTAGCTTCTTTAAGTATAACAATAAACTAATGTTACACACTATATATCCAATATCTATATATAGTATGTAACATTAGTTTATTGTTATACTTGAAGAAGCTACTATGCAGCGAAACAGCTGTCATATATATTTTTTAAATATAGTGCAAATCTACAAACATCATTTGTGATTTATTTTAATTTACAAAATATTAAATTAAATAGTTTTTATTCATCCAGTATCTCTTAATCGTTGAAGTAATTGTACAAAGGTAGGTCTCGCTAGCAATTGTCTATTAGGATGTTGTTCCGCACATCGTCGCCGAGCTATTGCAGCATTCTCTTTGCATTAAACATACATCAACACCGTATCTACTAATTTATTATTATTGTAAGCCATATTGATATAAAAAAAAACAATAATGAAATAGTACAATATTAGCCAGACACAGCATCATTGGCCGGTACAAATAAACATTAAAGTTTCAGCGGTAAATGTCTTGATATAATACTGTAAGCAAAATAGCGCATATGTTCGACAAATGGGTTTATTGTTTACAGGTCAGCATTTTTCATTTAAATAACAGTCGATAGCATAAAACTGACCTACAAGGACACACACACACACTTACACTATGCATGCAGACCGTCTTAAAAACATTTTCCCATATTTTCTTCTTTTTTTTCCGCGTTATTTGAAAACTTTTTCTAAGCGATTTTTTGGTAAACCATTATAAAAGTTGTGAACTTTATACCCTCCAAATTAGGAAAACGAGTGATCAAACACCCTGTATATGTATGAGTTTAATTAAGTCATGACTTCTAGATATCTGTCTTCGTCATGCATTGTTAACATTGAAATTTTTTTGGCTCGGTCGTTATATTGAATGAGTTTAGAATAAAACATATGGGTATTCTGGGGGGTTCATATGGGGTTCTGAATACTTGTGGTAGTCAAGTACGTACATGAAAATAGAAATAAATTCCGGTAAACTACTTCACGAATATAATACAAGAAATAAGGACAATCTTGGAGTGCCATATCACAATGCAATCCTATGTTAACTATTGTGAAATTCACCTGTACAACAAAAACAACCTACTGTCAAGTGTTAAAAATGTGAATTGTAAATAGTTTTGTGCAACGGTGAAAAAAATGCTACTCGAGAAAGCATATTATTCCGTCAGCGAATATATAAACGATGTACAGTACCAACAAGACTAATGTCTCTCCTTATAAAGGAGTTTATATTCAAATCACTTTCCTTTCAGGAAAAATATCCGTACATATACTCCGATCATTAGGAAAATACTGGCAATAAATACTTTATGTTTCCTAAATAGATTTAATACACTAATTATTAAATATGTTTAATACTACTATTTACTTTTAGTAATTATATTAAAATATGGAAAAATATTATTTGTAATGAATATGTGAAAAATAATTACAATTATTTTATATATTACAAAGATTATAGATTCTGCTTTAGGAAAAAGAAAAAAAAAATAGCATGTAGAATTTTTATAGAATTATACTAGAAATACAGAACTACATACAGTCTATTTGAAGATATAGTGCGAACCGCTAGCTTCCACCACGACAGTTGGTATGCAACAAAAATCGATATGAGAAAAACGCTATAGGCTCGTATTATCAGTATTTGATAAATAATAAAAGCATACGTGAACGTATATTTATACGAAACCTACGATATGTGAAATACAAGTATACATTTTGCACGCTAATTTATTCTGTAAATTGCATGACAGTTAATTTACAAATTAGCAAACATATAGATAAATGGAGATGAAAACATTTAAAACGTAGGTACTATAAAAAATGTCTATATCATCGTCTAACTCTGACTGACTCGGTGGAATCTTCATCACTATTTAAATTAATTATGAGCTTCGGATGCAACCTTGATAAATCATTGTACTTTGTTTAAATTTTTGTGACATGATTAATTGCATTGCGTCATGAGTTTGTAGATATGTTTTTTATTTCTTCTTTTACCTTCTGTCTACCGAATCACCGAAAGTGATTTTATTTTGTGTTTATTTAAAGATTTTGCGCTTGAGAATTTTGTGATTACATGACTTAACTGCTTATGATGTACTTTGTTGATTTAAGTTGATATTAATTTTTTTATTTATTATTTGTCTCAATATAAATTTTCTACCGGGAACTACCCTTTGGGTCCATCAGAACCACGGAGATTTCCTATATAAGTGAACGATAATTAGAGACTTCTCTAGTATAGGTATATTGTGTAAAGGCAGATACTTCCCCAAATCAGTTCCTAAGCTTCAGTAAGGTTTTAACTATTGTGAAGTGTACTCGTATACATATTGTATCTCGTGAAAAATATGTGGAGTCATTGATTTTGTTAAGTTACAGCCTTTTGTTATTGAATCTGGTAAGTCTATAGCTTCAGTTTAGCTTCTTTAGTTGATATTCGTTACTCGTAGGATCTGAAAATATAAAGAAAATGGATGATCGACGACCTTTGAAACCTGAAGAATTGGAAGCAATTATAAATGAAATGAACGATATTGAATATTACAGTGATGATAGTGAACATGTTCCATCCGATGACGTTGGGGAAATCGCCATAATTGAAGGTATGACATATAATGAAGGAATTTCGGATTCAGATGATGAACACAATTCAGATTTGGAACACAACTCTGGCGATTCCGAGGTCAATCATGAAGATTTTGATGATCAACCAAACGCTAACGGAAAAAAAAATAAACAAGTGCAGCATAAAACCCCTCTCAATTTGCCACAAGGCCGATTAGGGCGACAAAATGTTTTACGCGAAATGTCAGGACCTACAAGATCTGTTAACCGAGAAGTTGATAGTATATTCTCTGCGATTTTTGGTTTACCTCAGAAAACCACTCATGGCAGTTATTGTGAAATGGACAAATGTAGGAGAAAATACTGTTTTTGGAAATAGGTGGAAATAACTAGATGAAAACGAACTCGAAAATTTATAGGCGTCCTAATACTCATAGGAGTATATAAATAAAAAAAATGAAGAAATATCTCAGTTATGGAGTAAGAAGAATGGACGTCACATTTTCAACGATATTATGAGCCGCACTAAGTTTCAAAATATACTACGAGTAATAAGATTTGATAAAGCAGCTGAAAGAAGAAAAAAAGGTCTTATGACAAACTTCAACCAATTCGTGAGTGTTTCGAAGTCTGGAATGACTATCTACAACGTGAGTATATTCCAAGCTGATCCATGACTATAGATGAGCAATTGGTACCCTTTAAAGGAAAATGTCCTTTTCGCCAATATATACCGTCAAAAACAGGTAAATATGGTATCAAATTTTGGGCAATTTGTGACAGCATCACATTCTATGCATGGATATTAGAAGTTTATACCGGAAAATAGGCGAGGCAAAAATCAAGGTGAGAATGTAGTGAAAAGATTAGTAAAAATATAGAATGATTTGGGAGAAATATAACATGCGACAATTTTTTTACGTCCTATTCACTTTCTAACTATCTACTGTCAAAACATTGACCATTATTGGAAACATTCGTAAAAATAAGCCAGATATGCCCACCTGCTTCACAAATCCCAAGAATCGAGGGATCTTGTCGACATTATTTGGCTTACAAAATAATAAAATGGTAAAATGGTTAGTGGTACAAAAAGAAAGCCAGAAGTAATCCTAGATTATAACAAAACTAAAGACGGTGTAGAAACTACAGACAAAATGACTAGAAGTTACAGTGTGAAACGAATGACAAGCAGATGTCCATTAACTATTTCTTATAATATGATAGGCATAAGCGTTATGAATGCATTCATAGTGTAGTTGTCTCTCAACATAAACTGTAGCAAAAAGTTACGCAAGGGAAGAAATTTTATTATAGAGTTAAGTAACCAACTGGCTCAGTACCATGAAAATCTAGAACCAACTGAAGCATCTACTAGTAGGTAAATTGAACTGCCAAGGAAAAAGGGTGGATGCAGCGTCTGCATATCTAAGAGAGATAGAGAAACTAGAACTACTTGTAATAAGTGCAAAAAGTATGTATGTGGAGAACATTCCATAATATTATGTATTTAAGTGTGTTGAATAAAATTACTTTGCAATCATTATGCAAATTACTGATGTAAGTGTTTATATATAAATAACCAAAGAATACCAAAAATAAGTTTGAAGATAAAGAAAATTATCGTAATTCATAGGACCCTGATGGTAGTTATGGCTAGTTTTTTTTTCAGTAGACAGAGGGTTATTCGTTGTATAACACTCACGGAATTTCGGCGATTCATTTCTTCTTCGTATGTTTTGTTTTCTTTGAGTTGTGTCCAAATCAATTCAATAGGGTTGAAAATGCAGTAATACGGCGGCAATACTAACACGTCATGATTTGATGGTATCTACGAGGGTCACCTTTTATATTTTTACAAAATCTTGGAAGAAAACAAAATTTTTTGGAACAAACTATTTTATTGTTTTTCAAAATATTCGCCTTTATGGTTTATATACATTTGCATGCGCACGAACCAGTTCTCAAAACATTTTTTCCACTCTGAAGGTTGTATCTCAGAAACATGGTTTTTAAAGGCTTTGACTCCTTCTTGAGGTGTTGAAAATCGTTGTCCACGCTTTTTTTGTTTCATAGTTGGGAACAAAAGGAAATCATTCGGCGACAAGCCAGGTGAATATGGACAATGAGACATTATTTCAACACTTTTCTCCTTCAAATAGTCAACTGTTAGACGTGCTGTATTGGAACTCGCATTGTCGTGATGAAGAATAATGCGACATTTTAGGTTGTTCTTCTTGATTTTATCTATAACTTTTGGCAAACAAATTACTGTATACCATTCAGTGTTAACAGTTTTTCGATCCTCTAAAGGAATTGTTGCGATGTGCCCTCTACAGCCGAAGAAACAAGCGATCAGTTTCTTGCAAGTGCTCCTTGTACGAGCAACTTTTGTGGGGTTCAGTTCGTCTTGGAACACCCATACAGTAGATTGTTGCTTGGCTTCCGGCTCATACGCATATATACATGTTTCGTCACCTGTAATGGTGTTGCACACGGATTTTGCGGTTCCTACGTCGCATTTTTTGCGTATCTCTTTATACCAATTGACACGAGCTGCTTTCTGTGCTTCGGTCAAGTTATGTGGAATCCATCTGGAACATATTTTTTTACAAATAAATGTTCATGTAAAATCGAATGCATTGCAGTCTGCGATATGCCAAGAGATGCCTCTACTTCACTGTAAGTCACATGTTGATCGTGTTCTATCATTTTCCGCACAGCATTGATGTTTTTTAGAATCACAACAGTTTTTGGTCGACCTTTACGTGATTCGTCACTCACTGCAAACCAATTGTAAACTGTCTTCTCTGATGGTGCTTCATTACCAAAAGTTGACCGAAGCGATATAATCCATTCTTGTGGAGTTAAGCCTTTTTTTATAATCGTAAAAAATCATCCAACGGAAACCTTCATGAGTAATCTCCATTATTTTACAAACTCACTGTCTTACAACTGTCACTGTCAACAAACCTACTGATTCAATTTCTAAGCTATCGGGGATTTCTCATTGACAAATGTCAAACTTTAAGAATACAGTGATTACTAGAGCTGAGGATGTTTGCGGTATAACCATGGTTATATCATGTAACCATAGTAATTTACTATGGTTACATGATATAACCATGGTTATACCGCAAACATCCTCAGCTCTAGTGATTACATATGTCAAAAGCGCCATCTAGTGGTCGATTGTAAAAATATAAAAGGTGTCCCCCGTACTACATATTCCTTTGATAATTCAAATGACTGCATGCATTCAAGTAGTTCCTTTTTTGTATAAGAACCTTTAAAGAAAATGCTATTGTCATATAGAAACTCAAATGGTAAATAAGTTTTTTATGCAATAAGTCTTTTTACTCTAGATACAGGAACATCTAACTGGCACTGATCTGAATTGTCACTCCAGACCATTTTTACAATATCATTAGTATCATTCCACGTTTCGTCGAGGTAATAAACACTTCTTGCTTGCTGTTTATATCTGTCGATAGCAAGTATGTAATCGTACCGCCATTTAAGTATTTTTGAACTTTCCATTATTCATTGCCTTCTATCAATTTTCTTATATTTGAATCCGGTTGCTTTTAACAATCTCCATAGGGTTGACTTAGAATATTCAATACCATCATTCATTAATGTAACCCGTAAACTATCAACTGTACTTCATTTTCTCCATTCAAGAACGATATTTTCTACCGTACTACATCGACATCTCTTAAAGTTACTTTTTGAAATTGTCCAGTATCACATCTCTTTTTTCTTTCAGAAGCACCAACATTCATCATTTTTTTAATAGTCGATTTTTGTATTTTAGTAACTTTAGGATAGCTTTCGAAGTACATAATTCATCTATTTCGATTAAGTCATTGTATATATTTAATACAATTTTCTTTGCATCCATAGATAAATGTTGCCTTTGTTTTCTATTATATATTTCGTCCCAGTGGCTAAAATCCACATTCACCTTATAACGCCCGATCATCTTAATGATAAACTAAATTGAAAATTTTATTTGAGTATAACATATAAGTAAGTATACAGTATTAAAATATTAAAATTAGAGATTTATATTACCTACTTTATTTTCTTAGTACTAATAATCTTAAAATTTGTGTGATACCATCGCCGGATAATGGACGGATTAGAACAATAGATCCGTAATGGTTTTATTTATCTCATCGCACTATAACATGAAACGAAGTTATACAAAATTGTCAAATATAGCATTCAAACAACAAAAAGGAAAAGCGATAATGGATACAAGGCAGTGGCGGCTCGGGGTGGTTCACATACGGAGTGCATAATTTCAAAATTAAAAAGTGTAATACAAAAATGCTTACCCAATCCTTATAAATTTCACCGACGTACTGTTCCAGACAGGTACTGTTCATTGTAGAGTTTGTTTTGAGGGAATAGTAAATATTACACTACACAGCTTAATTACATCTGACGATAAACGAAGTCCATTTTACGTGTCTTTGACTTGCAGAACAGTTCTATCACTTTTTCATTAAAGTTTGGGAAATCATTTATACATTCTTTTTCACAAGATAACATAGTAAGGGCATTTAATCCCTCTTCTTTCATTGCATTTCTCAGGAAAGTTTTTATTCTCTTCAGCCGTGAAAACTGGCGTTCCGCTTCGGGCGTTGTCATTGGGATTGTAATGACAATTTTTAAAAGCGTAACAACTTCATTAAGGTGTCGCTTAATCCATCCAGCAGAAGACCTAGCAGACCTACAGCACCGACTTCTATATTTTGCCTAAATTCTTCTCTAGAATATAGAACGCTTAATTCTGTTCGTAGTCTGCTTTCATTGAGGCATGGATAAAATTTTACTGCTTCTTTAAGGCAATCTTCCGGAAATTTATTTTGAAAAGAGGAGAACTGTTTAAAAGAAATTAAGTTTGCTAATATTAAGTGCCCTGTATACCGAAATCTAGTTTTTATTTATAGCAAAATAATATCGCACACTTCAATAGTTTCCCTCCTTTTTTGGCTACCATCAGTTACTCTTCGCCGCTTGATGGTCGAGGAGTCAGTTCTGGGTAATTTTTTTTGACCAACTGATTATCTGTGTCAGCGATTTCGGTTCGAATTTTTCTAATAGCGCGTTCAAAATTATCTAAATTATTCTTATTTTTTAATGCATCTGTATTAACATTTTGTAATTGATTAAACAATATGTCCACATGTGGCATAATTTTATGAAAGAAAGTTAACCAATAGATAAAATTTTCCTCCTCTAAAATTCGCAAAATTGGCACCAGCTTGATGAATGGTAGTTTGTAAACTAGCTTCTCCCTCGATTTGTTCTAGAGCTTCAATTATTTCTTCTCGGTGCTCATATCTTGTATTCACTGTAATAGAATTGAAGTTCCATCTTATTTTTGAAGAACGAGGTAAGCTTTTCCTCTGAAGGAATTCTTCCAATCTTGCAGTTCGTTGTGGTGAAGTGGAGAAAAATGTACATAATCCCGTCAGATTGGCAAAAAAAATCTGCAATTACTACTGCTCGATGTAGCATGTGACATAATTAGATTTGTCTGATGTGCATAACAATGTACAAAATTAGCCCTTGGATACTGGTCTTGGACATGTCTTTGCACGCCGTTAATAGCACCACTCATGACTGCTGCCCCATCATAGCTCTGTGCAATCAGTTTTTCTGGGTCATCAACAAGCAAACTAATTTCGTTAAGGATGGAGGCAGATAAAGAATTAGCATCATGTCCACTAGGCTGAAAAAATTTCCAAAATCTTTCGACCGGTCTCGCGTTCACAATATATCTTAAAACAACCACCAATTGAAACTGATTGGACACATCTGTGGTTTCATCAGCTATCACAGATATGAAGTCGGTTGCTTTAATTTCACTGGCAACTTGTTCATGATACACGTTCAACATTGCATCAAGCAGCTCATTCTGTATCGTTTTTGATAATCCCTTAAAAACCGGTGCTGCTTCGATGTGATCTCTGAGCGATTTATCCAATTCTGCCGTAAAATTTATCAATTCCCGAAAAATGCCCTTGTTATTCAACGTTTGCTGTTCATCATGACCCCGAAGTGCCAGTTCAAACGCGCCACAAAATCTAGTGCAATTTATTATTAAATTTAACACATGCCTATTTTTTGTTACCTCTTCATTGTGTTGTTGAATTGCTTTTCTATATGATGAATCTAAAACATTCTGAATGTTATTTTTTCCTAACATTCTTAGACTAAATATATTTTTCAAATGCCCTTCGGAATTTTCATGTTTAATAATTTTAGCACTAAGATGAATTAAGTCTCTTATTCCGTTGTTTGATCAAGACGGTTCACCATCAAACAAAAGACACGGAAAACAAAACAAAGTATTTTTAATTTCACACCTACAAATCCAGTCATTTTTCTGATAAATATCCATTTTGAATTTTCTTATAACGTCTTTACCTTTAACAGATTGTTTATTTTCTAAACATAATTGAGGCATCGGCCGTTTAAGATTTTTACTGCGATTTTTTCATCATACGTTAACCGCGAAAACGCGTTGTTCTCTAAAGCAGAGACGGAATTCATTTTACAACGGCCGTGAGTAGACTGGACCACTTGCTCAGACGCTATGTATTATACGACATTGAAGTAGGGCAAAATACAGTTCTCCCCACCTTCAATGTAATGTTAATGGCTTAACGGAGCAACAGTTGGGCTTTGCTCATTATATCGGTGACGACCATCGGTGCGTGTAGGTGCGTGTACGTTGTTAGCGTGCCACGTTCCTCATCAATAACTATGAATACATAATATACATAATAAATAAATACTTTCACAGTTAGTCGCCGCTTGGTTTGTTTTGTTTCATAATTCCACGGGGTGCAATTGCTCACTTGCTCTCATTAAAGAGCGCCACTGATACAAGGAAATTCCAATGTGGCAAGTCGATATTATCTTCGATAGTCGATAGACAAAATAAAGTTCCTATTATAAAAATTTATACTTAATACTTCCCTGGTTTCTATGCCGATATTATAATCACTGTTAGACCCTCAACGCAGGGTGCTTAATTAAAATATTTACACAATTATCTTGCCGTCACACAATATCTTGAAACAGACTATACATACATGTACGAGGGATGTTTCCAAAGTTCTGTGAATTTAGCTATAATTTTGTTATTTTGTCAACTTTCATCAATATTACAATGTAGTTTTTCAAAATAATCGCCATTTAATTGAATACATTTATTCCAACGATAAATAATTTTTCTTAAGCCGTCCTCAAAGAACTTTTTCGGTGTCTCCTCAATCCACCTATTTATGGCAGATTTTACGCCAGTTAAACTCTCAAAACGGACACCCCGTAAAGGTTTTTTCAAATTTGGGAACAGATGAAAATCACTCGGTACGGGATCCGGTGAATAAGGTGGATGCGGAAGCAATTCCCATAGTAGATCGTTCAAAACATCCAGATATTCCATAAAAATAATCCCTTGGCAATCCCAGAATATAGTAAGCATTACCTTTCCAACAGACGGAACTGCACGCGCCTTAAATGGAGGCCCTTCTTCGGGTTTTGAGAAATAGTCATTCGTTTGTCTTCTTTCAGTAGGTTGTACACGGCAGCAATGTTTCTTTCCAAATTGACCAAGAATAACTCTTGCCGCACATGTGCCAAAGTGTTGATAATGGCAGTAGCGTGTCGCGTCATGCTACCTCGGGCGAGCCACGCGATGTGTTTCTACGTGTTATCGTATATACTGTACAATAGGTTTGTAAAATATTTATGCAAGTATACAACACTAAATTTATTGTAATTACATGTAAGAGGACAAAACTGAACTTATTGTACGATCAATAGTACAATATACATAATAACAATTAACCTGGCGACAATCTTTTAATTGTACAACAAGCGTTTCTTTTTGTCAATCTGGATATTTTTTTCGACAATTAATCACAGTTTGTAAAATGAACTCCTTCTGATCTTCATTAGAACTTAGCTTCTAATTATACTCCTCTCTCAGCTCTCTCAGCTCAGCTCAACTGTTCATTTCATCAAATATTTTTTAATTTTACAAATTGCTTTTCTATTGCAATTCTTTCTAATAAATTTATGTTCAACTAAAATAAGTTTCTAATTTAGGAAATTCCAATATTTGTTTAATATTGTTATAGAAAATGCAACACTATAAAAAGTAATAAATAAGGTAAGAGTATGCGTCAATGTTTAACTAAAAAAATATTTTATGAAATGAACAGTTTGTTCATTCTATGTCTATAAAATAAGAATCAGAAAAGGCAAAATAATGAAGCTGATCTCAAAAGGAAGTAAATTTATTGTACTAGCAATGTACATAACTATTTTCCCGCATAATCACCATTTAATACAACACATTTCTCCAATCCAATCCAATTGCAAACAGGAGCCCTAACTTCAATGTCTGACGAAAAATGTTGACCTATCAAAACCTTCCTCAACTATGGGAGCAACCAGAAATATGGAGGTGCCAAATCAGGACTGTACGGAGGATGGAAACAACCGTGAATTTCAGGCTCGTGGTTGCCTTCATAGTTTCGTTGTCGCAATGTAGTCTGGCGTTGTCGTGGTGTAAAAAAAATAGTTCTTTCTGGTCTTGCATTACGGATACGATTCTTTAGTGAACGTTAACATTTTACAGTATCTTCAATAAGATAATCGCTGATTCCTTCGGCAGATATTCGGTATGAATGACTTCCTTTGCATTCCAGAAAGTGGTGAGCATGAGTTTCTGCGTTAGTGTAGATCTTTAGAAAATTAGAAGAAAATTACAAGTGTTCAAGATAGATCATAAAAAAACTACGCATACCTTAGATTAAAAGAGCGGTGAGAAACTTACCAGTTCTATCTATTTTTCCGGAAAAATCTGTATTAATACGATCAATCCAAAATGACAAAATCGAAAATAGAAACGGGAACGAATATGAATCAACGAAAGAAATAATTAATGAAAATAAACACAGAAACCAAACTTATACGAAACGAAACCTGAAATCAAACGCTGAACAAAACCATTCGGACGAACTCTAAAATATATGCTACGCTAAGTTGATTATTCATTTAGCGTATGGATTACAAGGAAAACATAAAAAAAAACATTTATTTGCTAAATACAAAGAAATACACAGTGCCAGAAGAAGTGCAAGAATTCTGGTCATTTAGTTCTTATGAGAACCATCTGGTATGTCGTCAATCATTCTTTTCTTTTTCTTTCCTAAGTCTAAAGCCAGGATAAAGATTTTATGAACTGGATGCCAGAACTCTAGCTCATTTAGCGTTACCCAGGGTGCACTGCGAGGAGGCGAACTAGACTACAACCCGCTAAGTTGGTTAGAACGTACCCTCAAAGGTTATCTGTCATATAAACATAATCATAACAAACAATGACAACAACGCATTGCTACCTACGGCGCGCAGGTGCAGCGATAGTGTCCAGAAGATGACCGAAAACAGGTCGAAACCGGTAATCGTATCGCACAAATTTGATGGGAGCTTCTATTTGTTGTATATGTCCTTAGTCAGTGGAGACGGCGTGGCTGACTAAAATAGAGGATTGTAGGTAGCGCCACTAAATTTAACTTGCGGAAGCTTAGATCGATCTGAAAACTGAGAAAAGGGATCGCACGATCGTAGGCGTATGCGCATACAGACTACTAAATATAAAAGCGTTATCGAAAACAGCGAAATGCTACACAGGATACTTGCAATCTAGAAAGAATGTTCAAAGCGGCCAACTTGCTAAAGGGAGAAAGAAAAAAAGATAAAAAAAGGCTGGAAAACAGTATATTAACAAATATAAGTGAACCAGCAGTGTAAATTAAAAGTGCTATTCAGTTATAACTTGTTAAAAACATATATTCACCCTGTATACAATGTCACCCTGTATATTGAAAATATGAAATTTTAAAATTACCAAAAAAAGGAAAATAAATATTTCAGTATGTATTAAATTACTTCGCAAAAAAACAAAATTACTAAATTAGTCTAGATTACAAAATTTAATTAATTAAATCTTTTCTATTTATCCTTAGAGAAGACTGTACACAGTAATACAACCAGTTAAACACATAATAATTTTCATACGTGTAAATCAAAATTTTAAATCAAATATAACGTAAACTATAACGTAAGTGCATCTGCACCAAGACTTTTTTTTGCAAGTCTCGCAAAATGTTCACACGCAGCTGGCTTGAAAAAAAAAGTGAAGTTTTTAATATGATAAGAGGTTTTACTTAAAAATATATTATGTGGAATAGAAATTTAAAATAAATTTAATTTCAGATAAAAAAGATTATATTACGCTAAAATTAGTAACCACCAAAACTGAAGTATGAATCGAAACTCCAAATCGTAATTAGATTTCAAATATCTTACAAAACACATGTTACACAATTCCTCCAAATAAGATTGAATATTTCAATTCTAAACATTAATTAATTTTAAATTGAACAAGTAATTTATTATTAAATCAAAAGTTAGGTAAAGTTAGGAATATTAATGCTTCAAAACGGTAAATTGGTGCTAGAAATGACAAATATAATAGCAATTAAGAAAATCGTACGAGTTCATTTGTTTTCCGCCTCGATCACTGGAAATTCGCCCACAGGTTGGTATCTACGTACAATCAGCTGGAAATGGAAGTTACAAAGGACAATACAGGCCTCCAAAGATTGCCGATTTTCGTCGTCTATTCGACACTGGAGCACCGAATCCGTCGGCTGTTGCGACTAAGGTGTCAGGTGTTTGGATATGTCTTCGCCAGGTGTAGTTTTATTTATTCCGGAGGTTCGCATAGGAAATGCCGCCCTAAAATAATGTCAGAAAAATGGAGGCAAATCCAAGAATGCTTCACGTGCTACACAGGAATGCGCAAACGCGTTAATAAAAACTCAAATCCTTAGTTTTCATGAATTCTAAACTTCCCCTTTAATTGACGTTACACATACAACCCACAACTGGGTTCGTTAACGGCCTTCAAACGCAGGATGAAATCGGAAACAGTAGGGGGGGGGGGGGCGATACGGTTACAAAATAATAAAATCAGAGAGCGATAAGTACGCGTTAATTGAAATTAAACTCGCAAAATTAAAAATACTATACCGCGCCTCGACTGTAAGAATATAAATAAGAGAAGAAAATGTACAAATGTAACAGCATGTGAAAGAGAAAAAGAGAACGTTACGATTAGATAATCAAAAACAAGGTAATATAAAAAAATTGGTATTCTATGCTCCACTCGTATGCAAACAAGGCAACCACTAATGGGTAAACTACATTGAATGCTAACAAAAGGCCTCAATAAAGGGATACTTAAGCTAAAGAGTTGTCAAACAGTACAAAGGAGTTTCTGATATAGACGTTATGACAACGAAGATATTAGTTACCACAAAAAATAAAATCTATAGATGACGAGTAGCAAGAACAAAATAATCGGAAGTTCATTACGTGGGAAGGAAACATGAATACTGGTAGGAATATCATAAGTGGGATTAGTAGATATAAGTATAAAGGAATTAACAAGGATGCTACACAAACACACAATGAAGGAGAATGCTAGGAAATAGTACGTAACTTATACAAATAAAACAAATTATTCAGAAAAACTCAGGATAGGGTTGATATTAGTGGGATAAAGTTAAGGAGAATATATTATACTGCTGGTAGTTATTATTAAACAGAGGTTTAGTTACAATTGAGGTAATTTGCATTACATTCGTAAATGTAAACGTAATAAGTATAAATAAAACTAAAATTTAAATATTTTTATTAATTTTTAGATATTTTCTGCTGTTAAAAATACATTAGATTTGTATATTAATACTATATAATAGTTTAGTACAGTATTAAAATTCAACAAGTCGCGCCGTCGGGACGCTATGGGAGGTCAGCTCTTAGGCGCCACGCCATTCGTACTTTGGCTCTCCTTTTCCTGTCACTATCTAAAGTTGACCATCTTCTTCGGAAAGAGTTTGAATGTGTATATATAGGTGCACATTCTGGTTTCCCACCACTGCCAACTCAAGGTAATCGATAATTTCGCCGAAAGCTACCGCTTTACTGCTGCTGTTATATATTTTCCCACAAGAATTAATAAAACATTTTACTAAGCACATCTTACTGCTAGCCTTTTACTTTGTTTTATGTTTAGTTTTGAATAATACACTCATTTACGCACAAAAAATAAATGTTAAGATAAACAGATACGTTAGTAATAGCATAAAAGAATCAGGTTGTTGCATAAGTTCGTAGCTGTTTTAGTTTTTAGTATGAGAAAGAAAGCGTTGAAGAAAGAATTATTAATCATATACTCAAATTATTTTCATGCATTATTGATTAATTGAAAGGTTTTTGAACTTTGTGCAAAGATTTTATTATTTATTGACAAATGAAACTGGAATCTAGAGAAGGAAGGAGCATTTCCGACATATTCTCTTATTCGAGTTTAACAAAGGAGTTAGTGTATCTAAAGCAGCTACAACCGTTACACAAATGTTCTTAAATTTAATTGGGGAGAGTCCTCAATAAAACTAGTCAAAAGGTGAGGTTCCGCAATAATACAACGTGTTTCAAAAAGAACTTCATTTCAGTAGGCACTGAGTAACTAGTACTTGCAAATTATTATAAGCCACTTGCCTTTTACTTATAACTAGAGCAGACCAATTTCCGTGCGCGCCATGAGCGCCGGTATGGGAGTGTAGTTCCAAATATATTAGAAAATGCGATAGAATAGGGACGCAATATGAGCTTGTTACCAATATAAGTATAGAAGTAGAGACATTTATTCTATCAGAAATAATTAAATATACATTTGGTTTTCTGCTATTAAAGTAATATGCTAAACACACGAAAAATAAGAATAGTACATATTATAGCAGCGTTGTATGTACCTATAAATAAAATGGAAAATGTATGAAATCAGTGATTGTGCTCACGACAGAGGATTTAAAAAAACACTTACCGTTTTAAACATCTTCCACGGATTGACAAATTGGAGAAACTCGATTGTATATTTTCAACATCAGGTGCGTTTCTAAGGTTATTTCTGAAAAATATGTCCGCCGTGAGGAAAAAATATGTTTATATTCGTTCTACATCTAGTGATGTTATATTCGCATAATCAAAATACTTTTTTTAGCAACTTAACGCGTCTGTAGAGGTGCCCCCACAAATACGTGTTAAGGTGTCAAAATTTGTATTTCTGTCTAAAACACTTAGAACACTTTCACTTTTTGTATCTTCTACAGCACACAGTTGTGCGTGAACATCTTTAACGATTTGCAGTGATTCCTCCAACGACAGCGACGAATTTTCTAATTTTGTTATTGCTTCTTCTAGTCCCAAGTAATTCTCACGAATACTTTGTAAATTCATTTTAATCTGGGCATCCTGAAATTTTTTCTGGCTTGTATTGATAGCTGCACTTTCTTTCGGATCGAATGATAAAACCACGTCCTTATTTTTTCAAAATGTTCATGATAGTAAAACCCCGCCCGTAACCATGTACCCCAACGTGTCAGAATCGGCTGTGGTGGCTCAAGGGTATGGGGACACAATTCGTGAAATTTCCTAATATGTTTTGGAGATTTCAGGAATACTGCATTTGTACTCGATATTAAAGCATCTACCTCTGGATAACATCTACGAACCTGTTCTGCCACAAGGTGTAAGGCATCGAGTTTACAAGAAATATGTAACAAATTATAACAATATTTTCTAAGAGACCGGCCTACAGAACACATGGTTGCGGCACCATCGGTGATAAACATTAATACTTGGTCTTTCGAAAGTTTAAGTTTTTCCAAAGTATCAAATAGCACCTCTGAAAGTTTTTCGGCATTACATTGCTCTAGTCGTCTGGATGCTAATAAAATTGAAGACGTTGGTTGATGTGGTTCCATATTACGCGCCATCACATTTACTACAGATTGTTTTTTGCTGTCATTTGTTTCGTCCACACATAATCACAGTTTTTTATTTTTCAGTTCTGCTTTGCTTTTATTTTCAACCTGTTTACGCACCGATGGTAAATTCCTTCGTAACGTTGTCGTGCTCGGTAATGTTTGATTCGCGTATTTATTCTAAAATGAAATAAATGAATCATTACTTAACAAGGTAAACGGCTGTGTACACACAATCATAGTTACACATAGTTCATGAATAAACTGTTGTCGATTAATTTTGTTATTATTGTGCTTCGAACTGCTTACGTGTTCTTTACAATGTGTTTTTGACCAACACATTAGATATGTATTGCACACTAAACATCTAATTTTTGAGCCATCGTATATTAAGTCCGAGAAATCTATAATAAACTTATTCACTTCGTCTGACAACGGTCGTTTTCTCGATTTATGTGTCGACGATATTTTATTACGTATGCTTACACTTACATGCAGTCTAAGCAAGTACCAAACACATACTGAATGCTTTTTATTAGTTCTGATGCAATACAATCATCCTCACATCGGCGCACATGGCGCGCATGGAAATTGGTCTGCTCTACTTATAACTAACTATTTTTTGACATTTGTCATTTCGTGACTAGCAATATAATTTTTTCTTACAAATATTTTTTTTACATAAAAACAATACTACTAAATACATTGCAAGAAAATATTATTATTTTTGAAGCATATTTCAATTTTTTAACGGAGTATGACAATATTCCTACGCGGAATGTAAGCGATAATTTCACTATAGAGTTGTGGATAATACCGCTTACATCATCATATTCGTCTAGTCGTGGAGAAATTTCGGGCTACAGAATCTGATTTGAAAAGCAAAAGTTCTAGTAGACCCCGTACACAGAAAACTATTGTTGAACACGTTGGGGAAAACCCACATACATAAGTTCGTCGTTTATCAGTTCAAACGAACATATCTTCTAGTACCGTTCATAGAATTTTGAATCGTACATATTGCTATGAATAGTGGTTAGTAGATTTAATGCGCCACCATCCACAACTAGTTTACCCAACTAGGTAACTCAGCCGGTGAATTTTCAAAATATGAGACTTCTAACTTCTCGGGTTCCAATCGGAAAGTCGTGACTGTTTCTACAAAGTTATTTAAGCGCCAGTAAAAAGTTCACAGTTTTTTTACTTATTTTATATATATTAAGCTTGAACAGCAATATTGTTGTTATAGCAAAAATGGAACACAGGATAAAATTTAAATTGAATATTTAATACAAAAAAAATCAAAAAAGAAAAAAAAACTATCTTTATAAAATATAAAGATTTTGTATCATACAAACTACATGAGGTAAAATATATTCACTGTAATATTGACAGCTGAGTGAATGAAAAAACTTCCTCTTAATGACTCCGATCAAATTTATCTAAAAATAATAAAGCTTATTTTTGATTTCTCCCCAGAGAACCATACTGTATAATCAAAATCTGAAACACGTTCAAAATTTACAATTGCGCAAATAACATGTACAAAAAGCCCTTTAATCCTCTCGAACAAATTATAATTGTAATATTAATATAGAAATGTTAATAATAATCTTTATTATTTATTTCTAATAATTAAGACTCTTAACTAATTATTTTAATACAATTGAAATACACTTTTAAAAGCTTTTTGAACTAAGACGTCTTATGAATATAATTTTATTTACATAAAAAATTTACTGGAGACATGTTTACGAGAAAAAGTTGTTTAATCAAATACTATATCAAAATTACGAGAATAACAATCTCGTAGAAATATCGGGAATTCAATATAAATACCAACAACAAATGAACACAAGTTAAATTTCGAGAGCGTTGAAATTTAACAAAAAAATTTATTTGTTTTACGGATTTGACAATACGTTACAATATAGACTTAGACTAGATTACACTGAGGTTACTAGCGATCTGTGTCGCGTACAGTTACACTAATAACTCTATCAACTAATGCTTTGCCCATCTTTATATATTAAATATTATCTTATCTTACTCCACGTGTATCCGGCGAATGAATGAAATTGCTGAGTGTACGTCTGGTAATTATGAATAGGTTATATTATATGCGGACTCGTAACTCCTTCCGCCTTACATGCGAGATTATCCTTAAAAAGGCAAATCTTGCATTCTTTTCTTATCGGCATCTGTTTGTTTTTTAACCTTTTGTTTAGTCCTTATCTTTTTATATAATTTAAACAAAAGAATTGCAAGTATTAATAGTATTAATATGAATGTAATTATAAATTAAAGAATTACTTGCTTTATCTGAGATAGTAATTTTGCTTAACATTTCTTTTGCGTCATTTAAATGTCGGAAATATCTTTTTGATTATTAATTCTATCTGAAAGTTTTTTTAAAATACTTCAGTTAAATTTATTGTTTTTTTATGTCAACGTATTTATTTTTAGGAGTAATTTGTTTAAAAGTATTATTTCATCGTAAATAGGCAGAGCATTTTACATAAAATATTGAAATGCTTCATTACTTACAATAAGTATTAACAATATAAATGCAAAATAAGTATTAGTTTGATATACTCTAAATTTGAATTAAACTTTCTATTTGGTACAGGTTATTTATTAGTAGCTCAAACGAAAATTTCTTATTTACATTTAAATGGATATTCTTAATACTACTGTTAATCCTCTTCCGATAAGGATTCTGGAACATTCGCTAATTTTAATGAATTTATATGATAACGTAAAATTTTATTCTTTTTTGTTTTGACTTCAACTGTTCCATTTTCATTGATTTTCGTAACTGTGTATGGCCCTTGATATCTTTCTTTCGTTTTTTGTGAATAGTATTTATGGGGTTTTACATATACTGCCTGACCTATTTTTATCTCTTCATTTTCTCTATTTTTATTTATTTTAATGATTTTCTTTTCTTTATCTTCTTGCATTTTATTTGCAATTTTATTATAGAGATATTTCGTGCGTTCTTTATGTTTTTGAATATAATCTTGATAATACGTTTCATCGTAATATAGGTCCATTGGTTCTTTTGTATTAGTGTGTCCATACAAGAGTTCAAAAGGTAAGGTTCCTGTTGCTGAATGATTAGTCGAGTTATATGCTAACAGTGATAATTTCATTATCTGTTTTATATCTTGAGTTAGTTTTTGATTTTTTATTAATCTGACATGTTCTAAAAGTGTTGAATGTAATCGTTCAATTGGTGCATTCGAATTTGGATTTAAAGGCGTTGTATAGTGAACATTGATTCTATATAATTTTAATAATTCTTTTAATGTTGCATTATTAAATTCTAAACCGTTATCCATTACAATTTCTTTTGGTGAACCGTGTATACTAAAACTTTCTATTAATTTATCAACTACTTCGACTGCTGTCTTTCCTTGAATTGGATATGCTTGTGCATATTTTGTGAATGTATCTATTATAGTTAGAAAATTTTGTGAATTTATTGATATCGTATCAACGTGAATTTTATCAAATGGTTTCTCTATTAATTTCGTTAATTGAAAAGGTAATTTTGGTGGTGCTCTATCGTATTTGTTTCTTTGACATATTTCGCATCTCTTAATATAATTCGTTATATCATCCTTCATTTGACTCCAGTAATAATTCTTCTTTATCTGTTTTAAAGTTTCATTGATTCCTCTGTGATTAGTTTTTCCTTCATGGTTTTGCATTATGATTTCAATCTTTTCCTCTGGTGTTTCGATTATTCTTACCCTTCGAAGACATCTATAAATTTTTGGTCCGTTGTTATTGAAGTGTTCGATATAAACTTGACACATTTCTTTATAAATTTCATCTGTTGTGTATATGTAGTAATTTCCTTGAGGCATTATATCCTTTATTAAATCTATCAATTCTTGTTTCAGATTTTTCTTTTCCAATTTTGCGTGGTATATTACTTTAGCATTTTTCGTATCAAATGTTACTGTTGTCGGAAATATATGTGTTTCTATGAATACTTGTATCTTCTGTATATCTATTGCCATATCAGTTATTGGTATTGATGTTTCTGATTCTACATTTACATTGCTATGCAGTGAGTCATCGTCTTCTTGTTGTTTATTAGGATTATGTTCTATTCTTCCTAGTTCTTGTAGAATGTTATCTATTTCTTCCTGATTTCTTGATTTTTGTATTATTTCTTCCATTGTTAATTCTCGTGGTTCTAGATTTCGTAGTAAGTCATCTAGTTCTTCATTATCGACTTGTGGTATTATAGATGATGTATCTTCTTGTAATAATTCATCTATATTATCTTCTTGGTTATGTAATTCGATTCTCGATAATGCATCCGCATTTTTATTAATTTTTCCCTTTTTATATATAATTTCATAATCGTACTCACTTAATTTTATCTTCCATCGTTGTAATTTCGAGTTTGGTTCTTTCAAATTATGTAACCACACTAATGGTCTATGATCTGTGATTATCGTAAATTTTCTTCCAAATATATAAGGTCGAAATTGTTTGCATGCCCAAATAATTGCTAACAGTTCTTTTTCTACTGTTGAATATTTTTGTTCTGTTTCCGATAATGTTCTTGATGCATAAAATATTGGTCTGTCTTGTCCTATCGTTCCTTGTGATAATACTGCTCCTATTGCTACATTGCTTGCATCCGTTGTTACTAAAAATTGTTTGTTAAAATCTGGATATTGTAATACTGGTTCATTACAAAGTATCTTTTTACAAAGTTCAAATGTTGTTGTATATTCTTCTGTGAATTCTATTTTACTTCCCTTTTTTAAATATTTAGTTAATGGTTTTGTAATTTTAGCAAAGTCTTTTATAAATTTTCTGTAATATCCTAATAATCCTAGAAATGCTTTGATTTCTTTTTGTGTTTTTGGTATTGGATACCTCTTTATTGCTTCAATCTTATCTGGATTTGGTTTTACTCCATCTTTCGTTATTATATGTCCTAAATAAGCAATTTCTTTTCTTAAAAATTCACATTTATCCATTGATAATTTTAAATTAGCTTCCCTTAAGCGTTTAAATACTTTCTTTAATTTTTGTTGATGTTCTTCTAGTGATGCTGCATATATTATTATATCATCTAGGTATACGTGACATGTGTCTACTGTTAGACCTCTTAAAATATGATTCATTACTCTTTGAAATGTTGCTGGGCTGTTTTTAAGACCAAATGGCATTCTTAAAAATTCATAGTGGTTATCTTCTGTGCTAAATGCTGTTTTCTCTCTATCTTTTTCTTCCATCTCGACTTGATGATAGCCAGACGCTAAATCTAATGTCGTGAAATATTTAGCTCTTCCTAATTTATCTAATATATCGTGTATATTAGGAATTGGGAATTTATCGTCGATGGTTTTCTCATTTAATTTTCTATAATCTATTACCATTCTATATTTCTTGATTCCTGATGCATCCATTTTTTTTGGTACTATCGCTACTGGTGCTGACTATGGGCTTATACTGGGTTGTATAATGTTTTGTTCTAACATGCTCTTTATTTGTTTATTTATTTCTTCTCTTTGTATTGGTGATTTCCTATAAGGCTTTTGATATATTGGAGTTTCATCTTTTAATCGTATCTGATGTTGTATCTGTTGCTGAGTGTACGTCTGGTAATTATGAATAGGTTATATTATATGCGGACTCGTAACTCACAATCAAAAACAACCCGAACTAAATTAACGATATATAAAATATATATCTCAAAAAAACACAACTTTCTCGTAATACATCAAATCTTGGTCTCCTCGAATTATATTAGGCCTCAAGAATACATTGGCCTCGAATATAAAACTAGTTTTTATCTCACACATGAAATTTTAAAACATATCGGATATACACATTAATCCAAAAATAATAGTACATTTATTTAAAATAATTTTTAATATTATTTTAGAAAAAATCCATAGCAATATGTATCCGTACAAAGTATCGACTGTTCAACAGATCTTATCTAGAGATCACGATAATAGCTTCAATTATTGCAACTTCTTTCAAGAAAATTTTAATAATGACAAAATTCTTGATTTAAGTTTTTTTTTACTGATAAAGCACGATTTCATTTAAGCGGGTTTGTAAATAAACAAAATTACAGAACATGGTCTATAAACAATCCAAACAATCACATCGAAGTTCCTTTACATCCTGTTAAAGTTGGAGTATGGTTAGCTGTATCTCGGCGTTTAAAAATACGATCAATATTTTATCACAATAACATTAATAATTTAAAAAAAGGTATATAACCCCTTACCACAATTATTAGTCGTATCCTAAATACGTATTTCGACAACTAAGTTGTCATCATCAGTAGGTAAAAACTACTAATTAAAAGTCGCACATGGGGCACAGTTAAACAAAAGAAACGCTTCCGCACAACTATTATACACTGCAACCCTGTATAGACTAAATATAACAAGTCAATCTAAAACTACGAGATAAACGCGTACCTACTTTAGGTTCTTACTTAGGTAATTCTAATTTAGAATTTTCAATAGAGTACAGTTTTTACAATATACGACCACACTTTCCGATTTTAGCATTTTTTAACCATTTGTAATTGGAAATATTTTTACACCCCTACCCAAAATAGATATTTTTACTATACATGTACTCGAGTAAATACGTTTAAATATACTATCGGTTTGTTGAAAATAAAAGGTAGTTTATCTAAGTTTAATAGTGGGTCATCGTAGTTTTTAAAAATCGAAGTGCCGCCCCCCTTAGAGAGGATGTCTGCCGTTCCTTTGTCCGACAATTTAACATATGTTTAGACCTTTTCTAAAGTAGGTACGCGTTTATCTCGTAGTTTTAGATTGACTTGTTATATTTAGTCTATACAGGGTTGCAGTGTATAATAGTTGTGCGGAAGCGTTTCTTTTGTTTAACTGTGCCCCATGTGCGACTTTTAATTAGTAGTTTTTACCTACTGATGATGACAACTTAGTTGTCGAAATACGTATTTAGGATACGACTAATAATTGTGGTAAGGGGTTATATACCTTTTTTTAAATTTTTATTTAACCACAGTCTCCATTGAAAGAATTTTTATAACATTAATAGCCAACGATACCAAGAACAGTAATTAACACCATTTTTTACTCAAGTGGGACGAGACGAATTCAATGGGGGTTACTTCCAGCAAGATCGAAGCTATTGCATATACAACTTGTGAAAATTTAGCGCTTTTAGAAGCTCACTTTCCTCATCGAGTTATAAGCAGAGGCGATTGGCCAGCGCGGTCACCAGACTTTACTACGTTAGATTTTTCTATTTTAGGATTGCTAAAAAATTAAGTAAATAAGGCAAAAATAAATAACTTAAATGAGTTGATGAATACAATTATTATTATTATTATTATTATTATTATAATCTATAAGCTTGTTTACCCCTAGGGTGTCAAGCTATTTACATTTTGCTTATATGACTATTCCTGATATATAAATCTTGTCCATTCCTTTTTGTTTCTCGCTATTCTCTTCCCTTCGTACAATGTTACTCCTCTTTTCTTTAAATTTTCCACTATGACATTGTCCCACGTTTTTTGTGGTCTTCCTCTTGTTTTCTTCTGCGTTGTTCTTGCTAGCCATACTCTTTTAGTCTGTCTTTCTTCTTCCATTCTTACTACATGACCGACCCACCTTAGTTGTTGTTTTGCGATTTCTTCCATTATGGGTTGTACATTTAATTCTCGTCTTAGTACTTCATTTCTTATTTTGTCCCTTCTACTAACTCCTTTCACCGCTCTTAGGTATTTCATTTCTACGGCTTGTAGTCTGCTCTTCATATGCTTATTAAGTATCCAGCTTTCGCATCCGTACGTCGTTATTGGTTTGACCAACGCGTTATATACTGTTATTTTTGTTTTCTTCGTTATTTCCTTCTTTCTTTTATAAATGTGTTGTTTAGTGCACAATATAGTTTTGTTGCATTTTCTATTCTGCTGTTTATTTCCATATCTTCTTTTCCGTCTTCCGAGGTACTTGAATGTGTCTGTTTGTTCTATGTTTCTTCCTTCTATTTCAATTTTTACTTTTAAATCATTTCTCCCTATTGTCATCACTTTTGTTTTATCAATGTTTATTTTTAGATTCCTCTTTTTTAGTGCTATATTTCATGTGTTTAGGTTTTCTTGTAAGTCTCTTTCGTTATTTGCGTATATTATTATGTCATCAGCGAAGACACATTCTGCTATTTCAACCCTCTCCATGTTCTTATACCCTACTTGTAGTTTCTTTGTTATTCCCCTTATTTATTTTAGTACATCATCTAATATTATGTTAAATAGTACGGGGCTGAGCACCCCTCCTTGTCTCAGTCCTTCTTTGGTTATGAACTCTTCGGACTTCCTATTTTCAGTTCTCACATAATTTCTAGTTTTCTGGTATATGGTTCTTATAGCTTTTATGAGTTTTTCGCCTATTCCTCTTTTTTAAGGCTTTTCCAAACTTCTTCTCTTGGAATACTATCAAAAGCTTTTTCTATGTCTATGAAGGCCGCATATATAGTCTTATTTCGGTTTTTTCTATCAGTTGTTTCATAGTGAAAATGTGATCGTGCACTCCTCTGCCTTTCCGAAATCCGCTTTGCGGTTCTTCTAGTTGGTGATCAATTAATATTTTTAATCTCTTTTCTAGGATTCTCTCATATATTTTTAGCATTACACTGAGTAGTGTAATTCCTCTATAATTGCTACACTCTTTATTGTCACCTTTTTTGTGGATGGGTAGTATTATGCCTACTTCCCAGTCCTTTGGTATATTTTGTTCATTCCAAATCCTATTAAACAATTTCTCTAGGACTTCTATGCCGTTTTCCTTCATATTTTTTATCATTTCCGCTGTTATACCGTCATGTCCTGCCGCCTTGCCTCGTTTTAACTTCCTTATAGCTTCCATTATTTCTTCCTTCTTGATAGGTTCCTCGCCTCCCCTCTCTCCACTTTCTATGTTTTCTTCGCTCACCACTATTTCGTATATTAAGTTTATTCGTTCTGTGTTAAGCATTCCCTCGAAATATTCTTTCCATCTTTTCATTATATTATCTTCGTCTTCTAAAATTCTCCCGTTTTCTGCTTTTATGTATCTAATTTTGTTTTGTTTACCTTTTCTTAGTGTCTTCAATATTTTATAGAATAACTTTTGGTTACCTTTACTGTCTTGTTCCATCTTTTCCCCAAATTCTTCCCAAGCTTGTTGTTTCGCTTCTTTCACCATCCCCTTCACTTTTAACCTTTGTTCCTTGTACTTGTCGTAATTATCTTTGTTCTTTTCACTAAGATAATTTTTCCATTTGTCTTTCTTCATCTTTACTTCCCTTTTAATTTCCTCATTCCACCATCTTGTTTGTTTTTGTCTGTTTTGCTGCTTCCACACGTTTCTTTGGCTATTTTCATTATTGAATCTTTAATTATTTTCCACATGTCTTCCACCTCCACGTTGTTTAAACTCTCTTTGCTTTTTATCATTTCTGCCTCTATTTTTTCTTTATATATATTTGCTATCACCCCTTCTCTGAGTTTATATGTTCTTATTACTTCTTTTATTGTGTTACTTTTAGATTTACTATTTGTCTTGTACATTTCTGTTTGTTTCTTGTCTTTTATTTCTATTTTTATTTTTGATAGCACTATGTAGTGGTCGGAATATATTTCACAGCCTCTTCTTACTTTTGTATCTATTATTTCTCTTCTATATGGTTTGTTAATTATGACATAATCTATTATTGATCTTTCCTTCCTACTTACTATTTCTCTAGTATATTTACGTATATTCTTGTGTGTGAAGAAGGTGTTTGTAACTATTAAATTGTTCAGAATGCAGAATTCTATTAATCTTCGTCCATTATTGTTTCTGACATTTTCTCCGTTTATACCTATTACATTTCCTGTTTCATCATCTTTCTTGCCTACTCTTCCATTTAGGTCTCCTATTATTACCTTCCTATTATTCCTTCACTTTCTTCTGCCACCTCTGTTAGTTGATCCCAAAATTCATCCTTTGCACTGGTTTTTTCATCTTCGTTAAGGCCGTACACTACTATGATGGTTGTTTTTACTTCTTCATCTATTTTCATTTCTAGTTTCAATATCCTTTCTGATATTCCGGTCCATTTCTGTATGTATTTTATATTTTCTTTCTTAATACAGCATCCCACCCCCTCACTAGCTCTGTTTCTTTCATTAACTCCATTGTATATTAATAGGTGTCCTCCTTCTATGATATTTTCTCCATTACCTTTCTTCTTTGTTTCGGTGATGCCAACAATATCTGCGTTTACTTTTTCCAATTCTTCTACTAATTCCTCTTCCTTTCTTGTTAAGCTTATGACATTCCACGTTCCTATTTTCCAAACTTTTTCTTTCTTTGTTATTTTATTTATTTTATCTATTTTATTTATTTTATTTATTTTATTTATTTTATTTATTTTATTTATTTTATTTATTTTATTTATTTTATTTATTTTATTTATTTTATTTATTTTATTTATTTTATTTATTTTATTTATTTTATTTATTTTATTTATTTTATTTATTTTATTTATTTTATTTATTTTATTTATTTTATTTATTTTATTTATTTTATTTATTTTATTTATTTTATTTATTTTATTTATTTTATTTATTTTATTTATTTTATTTATTTTATTTATTTTATTTATTTTATTTATTTTATTTATTTTATTTATTTTATTTATTTTATTTATTTTATTTATTTTATTTATTTTATTTATTTTATTTATTTTATTTATTTTATTTATTTTATTTATTTTATTTATTTTATTTATTTTATTTATTTTATTTATTTTATTTATTTTATTTATTTTATTTATGTTATTTATTTTATTTATTTTATTTATTTTATTTATTTTATTTATTTTATTTATTTTATTTATTTTATTTATTTTATTTATTTTATTTATTTTATTTATTTTATTTATTTTATTTATTTTATTTATTTTATTTATTTTATTTATTTTATTTATTTTATTTATTTTATTTATTTTATTTATTTTATTTATTTTATTTATTTTATTTATTTTATTTATTTTATTTATTTTATTTATTTTATTTATTTTATTTATTTTATTTATTTTATTTATTTTATTTATTTTATTTATTTTATTTATTTTATTTATTTTATTTATTTTATTTATTTTATTTATTTTATTTATTTTATTTATTTTATTTATTTTATTTATTTTATTTATTTTATTTATTTTATTTATTTTATTTATTTTATTTATTTTATTTATTTTATTTATTTTATTTATTTTATTTATTTTATTTATTTTATTTATTTTATTTATTTTATTTATTTTATTTATTTTATTTATTTTATTTATTTTATTTATTTTATTTATTTTATTTATTTTATTTATTTTATTTATTTTATTTATTTTATTTATTTTATTTATTTCATTTATTTCATTTATTTCATTTATTTCATTTATTTCATTTATTTCATTTATTTCATTTATTTCATTTATTTCATTTATTTTATTTATTTTATTTATTTTATTTATTTTATTTATTTTATTTGTTTTATTTATTTTATTTATTTTATTTATTTTATTTATTTTATTTATTTTATTTATTTTATTTATTTTATTTATTTTATTTATTTTATTTATTTTATTTATTTTATTTATTTTATTTATTTTCCTTTCTTCCAACATATGTTTTCTCTTATCCACTGCTCTATTTTCATCTTCTTTGCTTGTCGTACGTGTTCTTACTATTCCACCAACTTTTCCAGCGGTGTTTCTTGCTATTATATATTTACCTACATTATGTCCGTTCGCACTTTTATTTTTCTCCATAATCACATCCATTTGTTTGCCAATGTCTTTTTCATTTATCCCATGCTGTTTATTCTTCCTTAGTTTTTTGATTGTTGCTTTTCAATTTTCCCAGTACTTTTGTTCCATCTCCATTTTTCCTCGTTTACCATCACTTTGTTATACCCAATTTTTGTTGTCTTTCCTTTTTCCCTTTCGACTTTGGCAAATTTTCTTAGTTGCGATTGTTTCTCTAGTTCCTTTGGCGTTAAGTCATCATCAATATATATCCTGTCCCCTCCTTTATTTCTTAATTTCGATTTATTCCTCATAATTTCATTCTTTTCCATTTCACTACCCAGTTCGACAACACATGTCTTAGCTCCTACTTTTTTGATAGATTTCGGGGTGATCTCTATTTCTAGCTGTTCACCTATGAAGGTTTTAATTTGTTTTTTCAGCTCCAGAGTTTCATTTGTTCCTGTCACTAATCCATGTATTACCACATTATATCTTCTTCGTTTCTTTTCTATGACTTCCAATGTCTTCTCCACTCTTTCTAATTTATCTCGTACTTTCTTATTTTCTTTTCTTATTTCTTGATTTTCTTTTTTCAAGCGTTCATTTTCCTGGTTTAGTTTTAGGAGTTCTTCGTTAAACCCTCTCTGTTGCTTTTTTATTTCTTCAACCTCCTTATTAATTTCCTTCTGTTCTATCTTCATATCTTTTTGATCTTTGCGTATTTCCTCCATAATCCCTAGTATCTTATCTAATTTTTCTTCGGCTTCCTCTTTTGTTTTTTTATTTGGGACCTTTTTGTTATTGCAGACCGTCCGAGAAAGTGCTCAAGATTTCCCACTCTTTTTTTTATTTTTCCCTCGTCCGTCGTATATTCCTCACTATCTCTGTACGTCATTGTACTGGTTTTATTGTCTACTTCACTGCGTAAGAAGTTCGGGCCAGTCAACCTGTCGGACCCTTACTTCTATCCGTGCGTACCTTCTTACACTTGCTATTATTTTAATTTTCCCTCGCCTATTCTATCGGTTTAATTTAACAACGGTATTTATTATTCATTTGTCAGCCTGATTTTAAGTTGCACTCCGATTCGAGATGTTCGTTGTGTTGCCTACCTTCAAGTGTTCAAACGCGTGTTTGGTCAATAATAACTTTCCTTAACAAATTAACCTTCACGCAATTTTCCATCTTATTTTGACATCTCTTAACCTCCTATTTTACTAATATTATTTTACTAATATTATGAACACTCACCGTTCGTTGTTCTTATTTTAATACCTATTTGTTCTTCTCGCTACTCACTTTTTCTCCTACTGCTTTTCACTCTTTTTTTTTATTACTACTGCACGATATGGACCCAATTTGGGCTTCAATATCGGTGCTTCAACGTTATATACACGCACTCTCCGCAGTTACTTTATCGAGCTGAATACAATTAAATGTAATGAAGTAACACCAAATGTATTGCAGAATATTTTTGACAACATGAAATGTTGTGCTGCATTATGCAATGAACAGAATGGTGGCCATTTTGAAGACTTGTTATAAATTTTAATAATTAAAATTT
Organism: Melolontha melolontha; assembly: GCA_935421215.2. Taxonomy (NCBI): domain Eukaryota; kingdom Metazoa; phylum Arthropoda; class Insecta; order Coleoptera; family Scarabaeidae; genus Melolontha; species Melolontha melolontha. The sequence continues at coordinate 7,903,762 of OW285240.1, read as the reverse complement.
CTACAAATTAGTTATTTTGGTTGTTTGATTAATATCCCATCTTTAAAGTTTTCTTATTAAATAAATTAATAATCTAATTGTACTTGTTATTAATTTCATCACCATATCTCTCGATGATAAATTTTGTCAGTGACAGGTAGATAACTTTCATACCATTTAATCTATAATACTAAATACATTTCAAGAATGCGGAAAATCATGCAGCTCTGGACTGGTTGAAAAATTCGGATATTAGTGTATAAATTAGTGTTGTGATTTTTTTTGTTATAAAAGTGATTTATACATTAATATTTAAATTTCTATTTCGCTTCTCATAGGAAATAAATAAATAAATTGGGGAGGGTATAGCACGGTTTTCTGAATTAAAAGTGCCATTTTGACATAAATGATTCTCGATGTTCAAGAAGATCATCGGAGTTTAATGAAGATCGTCTGAATGTCTCCATCAACTCGGGAATTGGCCACTGTAATAGGTTATAAACAATCGATAAAAATATGATACTTGCATTTTCTATGGGCAAAGTTCAAAAACTGGTTGTTTGGTTGATGCATGTTTTGAGCGAAAACAACAGAAATCAACGTGTCAGCACTCCTCTTTGCTAGCTCGTTAACAATCTCTACCGTTTTCTTAATTTTTTTTTTATCGGTGACCAAAAAAATGCCTTCATTCAATAACAATTAATAAACGAAAAGAAAAAGTGGCTTAGTCCTCGAGCAATAGCTGATACTCATCTGCGTAAGGAGATATTGTGCATCTAATGCGACAAATAAAGCATCGTCTGCTATAAATTGTTTCCGATGAATGTGAACATTGTTGTTGAGATTTACTATCCAGAACTCTATCGTCTTAAGCCTGCGATTCGAAAAAAAAAATCTTGAAGACAACTTCCAGTCATTTTGCAACACGATAAAGTAAGATTACATACTGTTAACATTACAAAAGTCACTACTCAGAAACTCGGTTTGGAGGATATTTTACATTTGCGGTCTCGCTCTGTCAGAAAAAATGGAAGAAATGGACCTTTCTTCCATTTTTTATCAAACTACCTTCGAGGAATCTCCCTTCTTAATAATGATGCCGTACTTCAAAATTGACTCGACAACTTCTTCACTTCCAAACCAGCTTAGAATCGAATAATTTCCAGATTATTGTGAGGTGATAAGTAATAATGGTTGGTACATTATTGATTAGTTCATGTATTTTATTTGTTAAAAAATTAATAAATTTTGAATTGAATAAAAACATTATGAACTTATGCATCAAATACAAAAAGGTTTTAAGTATATCTATACGTTATGCACGTATAAAGCTTTTGTTACAATTGAAACAGACATGTAATAAACATATCTGTAAATATCTGTATTGTCCATGTGTACAGTTACAGAAATGTTTATTACATGTCTGTTTCAATTATGCATCAAACTCATATATAAATCAACATAAGATTTTAAGGTTCAAAATAAACATGTATTTTATTAAACAAAAACGATTCCAAAGAAATATTTCTTCTGAATGCTAATGCTAAAAAAAAATAAAGTTGTGAAGATATTCAGCTAGATGGAAACATAAATATCAGCTGGTTGAGAGCGCAGTTCTAACAAGTTACTAGCTTAGCGTGCCGGGAGTCACGGCATCAAATCGGTGGCTTGCTTTTCGGCACGGTTTTCGTAGCTTTCTTTTTCGTTTAAGGTGAATGTCGACAACCACTCTTAGAAAGTGTAGGAACATTCAGTATCGACATTCAGATGAGATTCGGACAGTGCAAATGCAGAATGAGCTGTATGGATAAGGGAAAATTGGTAGACCATAAGGGGTATGAAGTAAACCACGAATAAGAAACAATCTTGTTGATAGAGGAGGACGAAGGATACAAGTATCTGGGATATTAACAACGCAAAGGCATAGATCACGCAATCTCGAAAGATGCCAAAGCATAAAACTACTTTCAACGAGTTAGAAGCATTCTAAGGACAAAATTGCCTGCGCAAAACATCTCCAAGGCAGTCAATACATATTGCTATGTACTGTGGTGTTGATTAAAGATTTGAATTGGCCCACAATACACAACAGCTTGCTCGGTTTAACTCTAGTCGGTTCAGCCTTCCAGGAGCTCTTGTATCTTCAGGTTACCCACGAAGGGGTATGGGTTAAATAAAAAAGTATTAGAAAATGAAAGTCACAGTAACAACACAAACATTTACTCATAAAAAAAAACTAAATAAAAAAAAAACTCTCTTAATAAAGCATTAAGAATGTCTTATGCAACACAAATGCATAAGACTGAGGAAAACTTGTATAAATATTGACTCGCATACAAGTAAAAACCTCAATTTGACCGCGACTAAACCTAACCTAATTAAATAGTTAGCAAAACTTTCAAATTAATTAATTACGTTAACCAAAAACTTCAAACGTCAGACAGAAAATTATCTGTGAGCGCGCAACTCAAAATGACCGGATCATACGCTTTATAACATGATCAACTTTCCCACCAAATACCCTGACCTTCATACAACTACAGCCAAAGAAAGCAAAAAGTAGCAGAAAAACTAAAATATTGAAAATTTTCCTGACTATAAATATATTTTTTAAACAAAATTTAATAAATTTATGAGCTCATTTCATATACAAATATCTTAAAGAAATAAATATAAATATAAATATACTTGCAAATGCACACGTACATTAATTAATGTGGTCGTCGCACAACACTAAAAAAAATTATACTTAAAGAGAGATTTCAGATAGCTCGCATAAAATCAAAATTTGCAAGTATCCAAAACTCGTAATTAATCGAAAATTACATTAAACACATCAAAGATCACAACTACAAACACAAACCGAAATTAACTCTAATACTATGAATAAAGAGGAGGTCCTTATTCAAAAAAATTAACTCGACCTATCTATCTAAAGGATGAGAAATCTCTGCCTCCTACTCGGAAATGAAATTATCTCCATGCCTAGAACATAAATCAAAAGACCGACTACGGTAGATCTGCAACCGGCATCCGTCAAACTGCCTGGCCCAAGACAACGTTCGGACAACCTACAGTCGTGGACAAAAATACACATTATAATCAAATTTTAAATAAAATATAAAAAATCTCTAATTATTATCCTGGAATGAAATGTACATAATTATAAATAGTCTTTAAATGTTTCTTTTATTTTTCTTCGGGGAAAAATCCATAACACTTCCCCAATATTATCCGTGAGAAAAGCCAGGACATGTCTAATTCTTTTTTCAAGGATAATCTTTTGCACACGTAGCACCAATGACAGTATCGAACTCTGTCTTTCGTCCCCGCACACACATGAAGCACACCTGTCACGCTGGATCATCCTCTTCCTGTTGCACTAGTGGGACGAACGGTTGTAGTGCGCTTATGTGGTAACGCCCTTTTTTTCTACGACCATCCATTGTGTATAGCTCATAAGTGACATTGTCAAAACATCTTGAAATTCGGTAGGGACCAATATAAGGCAAGTCAAGCTTTTGACACTTCCCTTGATCTCACAATTACAGTATCTCCTACTTCGAATCTCGTTCTACTGGTAATTTTTTCGTTTTCCTTATTCACGTATTTCTGTGCATTTTCCGCTATTCTTCTTGCAACTTGGTTCTTAGCTCGTTCCAAATTGTCCACCCTTTCCATTTGTGTATTCCAGGGTCTGGCAGGCCTTGTCCCATACATCATAGTCGCAGGACACTCCAGAGTGACAGTATTCGGAGTGTTGTTGATGTTGTCTTCAACATCCTGGACATGTGCAACCCATCCTGCATGGTTTTCATAAGTTTTGATTCTTAAAAACTTGATAATCTCCTGGATATACCGTTCGCATGGATTTCCGCATGGATGGCGTATAGAAGAGAAAGAAATATTAATATCACGATCACTCAAAGCATTTTTAAATCTATCATTATTAAAATATGATGCATTATCAGCCAATATTCTACGCATTTTCCCTTGATGAATTATCCACGAATCAATACACTGTATAGACGTATCTGTATTATATTGAGATGTGGGAAACAATTTTACGAATTTCGAAAACACATCTACCATTACTAAAATATTCTTGTATTCTAGTTCACCCGGAATAAGGTTCCCCAAATAATCAATAGCAACCAATTCTAATTTTTCCTGAGTAACTATGCTTTTTACATCATATTGACACGTACGATTTTTGTGTTTTCCTAATCTGCATGTGATGCAATTTCTCACCACATCCTTAGCTATTACCCTATCTTTCTTTGCATAAAATGCTTCTCTAAATATTAACCAGACTTTATATCCACCTATGTGGCCTAAACTTTCATGAATCTGTAGCATTGTCTGCCTAGCATACACATCATTCGTCACAACATAATTTTGTTCCCTGATCACTTTCATAAGCAACCCCTCATTCATAATGAAATTTTTATAATTATCTTTATCACGTAACTGTTCCCTTATAATGTCAAATCTTTTATCCCTTTGGATCTGAAGGATCACCTCATATTCAAAATTCCCCTCAGCATAATTCCTATTATATTCGTTCAACTCCACATATTGAAAATTACTTTTATTATTATACATTCGGGATAACGCATCGGCAGAAGCATTTAGAACGCCTTTAATGTGCTTAATTTCAAAGGTATACTCTGACAGCAACAATGACCAACGATATACTCTGTTATTTTTAAAACGTGTACTCAAAAGTGATGTCAACGCCGCATGATCTGTCTCTACAACGAAGCTTTTCCCTAATAAATAGAATCTTAGCTTTTGAACCGCGTGTACCACAGCCAACATTTCCTTTTCACTGATAGTATATTTGACTTCATAGCTTTTTAAGACACGAGAGATGAAACATATAGGCTGTTCAATCCCTTCGTCATTTATTTGAATTAAAACTCCGCTAAAAGCGACATCACTTGCATCCACTCTTAAAATAAAATGTTTATTAAAATCTGGCAAAATCAACACTAATTGATTGTAAAACTCTTTCTTTAAATCATTAAACGCTTTCACCCTTAACTCAGTCCATTTAAACTTCTCATTTTTCTTAAGCATTTCATACAGTGGTGCACTGGTACGTGCCAGGTATGGTACAAAACGTTTATAATAATTAACTATGCCTAAAAACCCTCTAAGCATTCTCATATTCTTAGGTAAAGGATACTTCTTAATAAGTTCCAACCTACTCTCATCTACACTGTCAAATTTAGTACTAATATTATATCCCAAAAATTTAATTTCTTTCTTAAAAAATTCACACTTTTTTAGATTCACTTTTAAACCTTCACTTGCTAACACCTCCATAATTTTCTTCAAATGTTGTAAGTGCTCCTGCTCATCCCTGCTATATATAAGCATGTCATCAACATAGTGAACCACAAAATCTTCATATGGTTCCAGTATCTGTTGCATGGCCCTAATTAAAGCTGCTGCAGAACTGCTCAATCCATATGGTACGGTCCTGAACTGGTACACTCTGCCATTCACCATAAATCCACAATACTTCCTGGACTCTTTCTCCAAAGGCACTAACTAAAAAGCGCTTCTTAAATCCAACTTACTGTATATATTTGCATTGCCACACTTTGCCAATAGTGGTTCTATTGTAATTGGCGTCTCAAACTGAGGTTTAGTTCTATCATTAAGTCGACGTGCGTCAAGACATAATCGAATGTCTCCCGATTTCTTTTTAACCACCACTAACGGATTAACATATTGTGTTTTACCTCTTTCAATTATACCATCTCTTAGCATCTTCTTAACCTCTTCTTCTACTTGTAATTGAATGTTTTTCGGGATAGGATAGTTTTTTACTTTGAATGGTCTCGTCTCATCCACTTCCAACGAATGTCGATTGTTTCTGGCAATACTGGGAAATTTATTAACTAATTCTATATTATCTTTTATTAAACACTTAACCTCTTCTTCTTTTTCTTTCTTGCAATCCAATTCCATCGAATCGATATCTTCAGCGAACTCCACTTCTCCATAATCTTCTTTAACCATATCTTCCATTACCATTAACTCCTTTTCTTCCATAATTCTAATTTCTTCTTTTACTTCATCGAACACATTATCTTCTTCCATATTATTAATAACTTTTTCTACATCTTCTTCGGACTCCTGAACCCATTTCACTTTTTTATCATTAATTATTATATTTTTCTTTTTTACATCTATTATTGTATTAATTTTATCTAATAAATCGATTCCCAGTATTCCATCCCTTCCTAATCCTTTCATTACTATAAATTATTATTCTCCCATAAACTTATTATTATCTATAGTAAATTCCACAACAAAAACTTTATTCACTACTGTTAAAATTTTCTTTGTAGCTGTAACTATCGTAATTTTGCTCGTAGGCATATATTTCCCTACTTTATTTCTACACAAACATTCAACCACATTTTCATTCAAAAACGACGTTTCACTTCCTGAATCTACCAAACAATTCAATTCACTATCCCCTATGTTAACTTTTATATGAGGTAAAACCGAGTTTATTGCGTATTTCGATTGTTCATACAATGCATTACATTCATTCTTTTTGGTTGGGCTATCTAAAAATCCTTACTGCATGCTAAATCTAATTTACTTTGTTTATCTTTTGATTCTAAATTATAATTATATCTAGTATCTTTATATCGCGTCCCAGTATAATTCTTAACTTCAGATGTATTCTCTTTGTCTACATCTTTACTGCTGCTATTTACTCTTTCTGGTGAAGCCATTCTCTATTTCTTTGGGTATAATTGTTATTGGGTCTGTAAGGACTCGAATAGGTATTATTATTACTATGAATATTCATTCTAGCATACGAATTTCTATTTATATTTCTTTCAACATAAATATTCTGGTACCTTTTACTACATTCCACATCATCTAATCTTTTTAAAAGTTCAAGAAATTGCTGCATGTCGTTAAAATTTTGGATGGCTACTGCCTGACTAACTTGTGCATCAAAATGTTTACTTAATTGACACACCACCAAATCTACTTCATTAATTTTAGGTAGTAAATATTTTAAAACTGGGTGTCCTCTCATGACGTAAGACTCTCGTGATTCATTACTATTATTATTATATCTACCAAATAATAATTCATTTCTTACTCTATTTTGTCTCGTTGTCCCCCAAAATTGGCTCGTAAACCTGGCTTCGAACTCCTCCATTGTCTTCACCTCATCACACACCATATCCCACCATGTCATCGCATTGTCTTTAAGACAGTTCCCTATCTTTTGTAACTTCTTATGGTCCCCTGGCACATCCTCCAAACTTTCTTTCATCTTCTTGAGGAAACCCATTGGGTTAATATTCGCCATGCCATAAAATTTCGGTAGCACCTCATTTTGAATTGGAACAGGGATGAAAGCAGGCACACTCCCTTCGTTTTTCTCTTTTTTTACTTGATCGATTTGTTTCTGCATATAGGCCATCTTCTGATCTTGCCATTCCCTCTTCTCTTTTTCTTCTAAAAACTGATTTAAACCAACCATGTTTTGTTGCATACTTTGTTCATTTATTAATGGAAATGAATCTTCTATTATTTCTTTCTCTGCTTCTCTACTCTTATTTACTGCCAAGATTTGGTCCATTTTTGTTCATTATTTCTTCCATTTTTCTTTCCATTTTTCTATCCCTTTCCTCTTGTCTTTGTTTCATATTTTCCATATATTCCATCATCATGTCCAGAAACTTATGCGTGCCACTACTGTCGTGCCCCACTTCATGTATGGTTTGATTTATATTTAAATTGCTTATTCCTGCCCTTGTGTCTTCTAGCGAATCTTGACTACTAGTAGTAGGTTTCGGCTGTCTCCATTCTCCTACATTCGAAATGCCATCCATATTTATTACTAGTTTTGTTTTTATTTAATTGTTTATAAATTATTTGCTTCTTCTTCTTGTTCGTCCCACTTTTTCTCTGTACTCGTTCCACGTTGGATTTTCCAAAATAGGTGCTGTATTCGTGCTCCACGTTGGGTTACGCCATAAATGTGCTATGTACTGTGGTGTTGATTAAAGATTTGAATTGGCCCGCAATACACAACAGCTTGCTCGGTATAAGTCTGGTCGGTTCAGCCTTCCAGGAGCTCTTGTATCTTCAGGTTACACACGAAGGGGTATGGGTTAAATAAAAAAGTATTAGAAAATGAAAGTCACATTAACAACACAAACATTTACTCATAAAAAAAAACTAAATAAAAAAAAACTCTCTTAATAAAGCATTAAGAGTGTCTTATGCAACACAAATGCATAAGACTGAGGAAAACTTGTATAAATATTGACTTGCATACAAGGAAAAACCTCAATTTGACCGCGAATAAACCTAACCTAATTAAATAGTTAGCAAAACTTTCAAATTAATTAATTACGTTAACCAAAAACTTCAAACGTCAGACAGAAAATTATCTGTGAGCGCGCAACTCAAAATGACCGGATCATGCGCTTTATAACATGATCAACTTTCCCACCAAATACCCTGACCTTCATACAACTACAGCCAAAGAAAGCAAAAAGTAGCAGAAAAATTAAAATATTGAAAATTTTCCTGACTATAAATACATTTTTTAAACAAAATTTAATAAATTTATGAGCTCATTTCATATACAAATATCTTAAAGAAATAAATATAAATATATATATATACTTGCAAATGCACACGTACATTAATTAATATGGTCGTCGCACAACATTAAAAAAAATTATACTTAAAGAGAGATTTCAGATAGGTCGCACAAAATCAAAATTTACAAGTATCCAAAATTCGTAATTAATCGAAAATTACATTAAACACATCAAAGATCACAACTAAAAACACAAACCGAAATTAACTCTAATACTATGAATAAAGAGGAGGTCCTTATTCAAAAAAATTAACTCGACCTATCTATCTAAAGGATGAGAAATCTCTGCCTCCTACTCGGAAATGAAATTATCTCCATGCCTAGAACATAAATCAAAAGACCGACTACGGTAGATTTGAAATCGGTAACCGTCAAACTGCCTGGCTCAAGACAACGTTCGGACAACCTACAGTCGTGGACAAAAATACACATTATAATCAAATTTTAAATAAAATATAAAAAATCTCTAATTATTATCCTGGAATGAAATGTACATAATTATAAATTGTCTTTAAATATTTCTTTTATTTTTCTTCGGGGAAAAATCCATGACAATATGTCACGTCGGTGCTGACATACACTTTCGGGATTTTGGGATAAATTTGCGAAACTTGACGTAAAAACTAGAGTCGCATCCACAAAAGCACGAGCACATTATCATAAGCGTTTCCATCCTTCTAGAAGCCAAGGTGGTAGGGTATACGGAGTGCGAGTGCTGTCTACTATCGACAGGTGCAAAATTTGAGAAACTATTTTCTGGGAAAACGGAGCGACGGTGGACTGCACTATGTAGCGGTACGAACAGACAAAGGTCTCACACCTCTGAATTTGGCAAATAACAACTGTAACCCGAGTTCCAAAGCTCCCACGTCCGTAGACATAAAACAAGATGAATGCGCAAACCACTGCACGGTAAATACATTACATCTATACAATCTGTAGAAATTGGTCAGAAAGCTTCGGAGGCTTGGCTTCGATATAGTAACCTCTTCGTAGAGACTGAGGGCTTTCTCTCCGCGATACATGATCAAGTTATTTCAATGAGAACATACAGAAAACATATTGTTAAAGAATCTATACCGACTGCTCAGTGTCCTATGTGCGGAGAAAAAGAAACCCTAGATTATTCGATCACCGGCTATGCCTTGCTGGCCCCTAAATCTTATCTAGATATACACAACAGAGTAGCTAACATTATCCACAAAGAACTAAGGAAAATCCATATGGCATTTCAAGATGGAGAAACCTATTATAAATACGAACTCTCGCCGGTGCTCGAAGACCAGAAGGTGCGCATATACTGGAATCGCAAGATAATAACTGATAAACTTATACCGAATGACATCCCAGACCTAGTATTAACTATTAAACAAGAAAATATAGTCTATATAATAGATAGAGCTATAATATAATACGGAACTATATAAAATATATACATTAATATAGTCCGTCCTCCTCTTTGGTTCGACTATATTAACTGTTTTAAATTCAACTAGATTTATTTATTATTTAATATATATATATATCTACTTACAAGTGAGTTCTAGAGTGTAAGTACATATATAATCTTTATGTTATTACTAGAGCTGAGGATTTTTGCGGTAAGGCAGGACCGTATGTAGTGCATCCCCACCGGCGTATAATCAATACAAATGCAATTAAATTCTGGTATTTGAAAAATGATTATATGTATTACCTTAGTATTAAAATAAACCATCCATTTTTTATTACTAATACATGAAAGAAGTTTCTGAATCAATAGTTTATAAATAGTTCTACGAATTTTGAAAAAAATGTATGGGTGTACATGCACCAGTATGCATATACTTGCCGGTAAGCGATTTCTGTATGAAAGGATTACTGTAGTAAATAGCAATAAAGAAGATATGCATTATATTTCGTTTAGAGTACCTAATTGATTTTGTTGAATGTTTCTGGACAATCGTTCTTTATTCCTTATTATCCTGTCATATGTTCTATTCCTATAACGAAAGTATAAAAAGTATCGGCTATTGTTCTGCAAACCAAATTTCTAAAACAAAAGTATTGTGAAATGTATCAATTACTTCTTTGAGTGGATAAACACTACCTGCCTCTTATAATAAAATGTTTTCTAAACTTTAACAATAAACAAAGCGCTTAACTTTTGCATTTGCGACACTTTTGATTATACATTTGTATTTGTAACAAATGTATAATAAAAAGTGTCGCAAATGCAAAAGTTAAGCGCTTTGTTTATTGTTAAAGTTTAGAAAACATTTTATTATAAGAGGCAGGTAGTGTTTATCCACTCAAGGAAGTAATTGATACATTTCACAATACTTTTCTTTTAGAAATTTGGTTTGCAGAACAATAGACGATACTTTTTATACTTTCGTTATAGGAATAGAACATATGCCAGGATAATAAGGAATAAAGAACGATTGTCCAGAAACATTCAACAAAATCAATTAGGTACTCTAAACGAAATATAATGCATATCTTCTTTATTGCTATTTACTACAGTAATCCTTTCATACAGAAATCGCTTACCGGCAAGTATATGCATACTGGTGCATGTACACCCATACATTTTTTTCAAAATTCGTAGAACTATTTATAAACTATCGATTCAGAAACTTCTTTCATGTATTAGTAATAAAAAATGGATGGTTTATTTTAATACTAAGATAATACATATAATCATTTTTCAAATACCAGAATTTAATTGCATTTTTATTGATTATACGCCGGTGGGGATGCACTACATACGGTCCTGCCTTACCGCAAAAATCCTCAGCTCTAGTTATTACAAACCTTTATTAAAAATAAGAAATTGCCCCTCAGCTGCTCAGTCGTTTATATTTATAGGATTGATTAATTTTTTTAAATTAAATAAAATATATAAATACTGACTTTGTATGTCCAATTATTTGAGGACATCTATCTGTGAAATATTTAATAATAGTTTTCGGAATACAGTTATCTATTTTTATTTTGTTACCTGTAGAAATTTTATGCAATTAAGATTTACCTGTTTATTTTAGAGGTTAAGTTTAAAGTGGCATATTGATTCTCTATTTAAAAACAAAGATCGATTTGATATAAATCAATAAGTTTATTGTACACACTTAAATGTACAAATTATGAGGAATATTGAATATAGTCTTGAATATGTGAATGAAACTATCTGGTATAATACGTCCCAATAAATACCGCCTCATTCTGAGCAACGCAACGGCCTGAATGTACGAATATTTCTCCCGCTACGAATAAAAATCCCTTGAACGCGTTTAGCTAATCACAAAACAGTCTGTCGCGTATAGTTCCAACAAGATGGTTGTCCCGCTTACAACTCGAACTAATTTTTGTGACAGATTAGGATATTGTCTAGCTAAAGAAAGAGCTAACTTTGAATCTTTTATTTAAGGGTTGTGCATTTTTAAAGAAAATTAAGTTTATATTTTCAAAAGTAAATAGTTATTATATAATTAATTTCTCATTACGAACAATTTATTTTATTATTTGTAAGAGTAAATTTTTCTTTACATTACTAGAATTGAATTTAGTTTTTATTTATTTCTGAAGTTTATTTAGTTTACTATGAATAGTTTTTGTGACCTTTATTATTAAAATTTAATTTATTAAATCTCTTGATGCCTTATTTGCAATTTTCTTAACCGCTTATTAATAATTTCATTAAGCTTTGTGTGACCATCGTCAGTATAACGTATTGCAATTTACTCATTACCATAACACAGGACTAAACAATTTATAGTCCTTTAATAGTAATTTGGTAATCAGATAATTTTTTTTACGCGGCTCCATAATATGTAAGTATGTATGACATATGACATCGATGTTAACGCGCCTACAGCATTCAGGGGAATTGTATTAGGAGCCAGAAAAATAATTGCACATTCGGATCGTTGCGTTTGCTTGGAATGAGACAGACTGTGTTGTGATTGGCTAAACGCGTTCAGGGGATTTGTATTTGGAGCGGGAGAAGTATTCATACATTCGGATCGTTGCGTTTGCTCAGAATGAGGCGGTATACTAATGCATAAGTAGCAAGAAAGAATATGTAACACTTCTTTATGTATTTAATTGTTTTATGTCTAATAAATTTAGCTTTTAGGTAATTGGACAACTTAATATATACAAATACAAATGGATTTAATATTTATTTTGGTTTCGGAGAAAACTTATGTTGATATGAATATATCGAAGGATAATAAATTTCTAAATGTTAGATTTTTCATTTAATGAGCATTTATTTTCAAAGATAGTTAATAACTAAACCTGGGTTTGCCTTGTCTTGAACTGTGACTTGGTATCTGGCTAGCACGAATACTCTGTGACTGGTTTCTTGAGAAGTGGCCCTGATGATCCGAATAGTGTTTCCGATTCTTCTTAGATGTTATTATTTTCTAGCTTTGATGATGTGCAATCTATCTGGATACTGTTCCTTAGCTTAAACAGGAACTTATGGCTGCTACCCGCTGGATATTTCTTCTTTCTCCTTGGAAGCCTCTGGAAAAGAATAATAAAGGTAAAATTAATTATTGTATTTTCTTTAAAGTGTAATCTCCTTCAAATTGATTGTTCCTTTTATAATTAGAAAACCTTTCTAACTTCTTAATCACCAAAACTCCTTCTTGGTTCCACAAATTTTCTCATAAATTGTATACTTTCATAAATCTAGATACTAATTCCTGCTCCAATATATATATTACTTATTTTCTTCCTTTATTAATTTTTATAAACAACTTTAATTCGCCTTTTAGATGCTTTTTTTCTATTTTTCTAGGAACGCTTATATAATTTCCAATATGGCGCCTAGAAAATTACTCGCACGTCCGTTCCCTTTCGAAGCTGGGACGCGTCTCTCCATTCAGATTTTCCATTACAAGGCAACTACTTATTTAATTATTCATAATACCGACATATTTTCAAAAAGTATACAAATATTTGTGAGTATTTAATTTTGAATTTAAAAAGATAAATTTAATTCATTTAAATTTAACAACTGTCATTCATTTAAATATCTTATTTCTTTAAATAGAAGAAGTGCTTTATATTTTACAATTGAATTCACATTTAAAAATAACATTTCTTATTATAATACTTAATCTAAACTTATTCTATATGCTCAACATTCTTTCTTGTTATACTTTTCAAATGATTTATACATTATATCCAATTCTTCAATAATTATTAATTGAACATAAATAGACTATATTAATATATATAAATAATTATTTCGTGATCTTTGTATGTTATGGTAAATTCACTTTGTTGGCGATTTAAAGTCTGGTTTTACTTCAAAATGTATATATTTAAAACAATCCTAGATGTTTCGGCAAATGATGCCTTTTTCAAGGAATATAAAATATAAATGACAGTATATTAATGTCATACTTATACATATGTCAAATTTGAGAGAGCTTGATGGCCGACTTGTCGTGTTATAACAAACTTCAAGGGTGTTTTATACAAAGATTGAGATTTTATTACGTTAAGATAAATTTGTGGAGGTGTATTTACAGATCGTTTAATTAGTTTCAAAGAATTTTGTAATTATGCAACTGTTATAGAACGGTCATTTTCTGCATATAAGTACATTTTTCCCCATGGTGCACTTAGCTTAATGAGACAACTGTAGAAACATATCTCATGCTTTAAATATTTAACAGATCAGATCCCATTCACTTTGTGACTACACAGAAGACGCTTTAAACAGTGTTTCATCACTTATTATAGATTACTACTTATTATTTACATTATATTATGTACCTACTGTCAAACGAACGTCTATGGCACAACCCATTTTTTGGGGAATTTTAAGTAAATGTTATATTATATGTGTAGGTAAATATAAATTTGAAAAGTATTTCTGTTTAGTTCAAGGCCAAATTTAAAGCATAAGAATACCTTAAAATGACTAACGTGTGTATTTATGTGACTTAGAAAGAGTTCAAGTACAATTTGCGCAATGCGAAATGCAAAGAAATACTTTATTTTCGATGAGTAACTGTTGTATAATAAATTCTTATGAAAAGGTTCATCAATAATCTTTCAAATGAAACAGATATGCATTACACGCATCTGTATCTGTACACATGGACATACACCTCGTATTTTACAACATTTATTTCTGCCAAAGACACGCGTTTCTGTCACAGATGACTTCGTCAGTTTGGCTAGTGAACTAAAGTTTGATGGAACGCCTCATAGGTATAGCAAATTTGTTCCTATCAGGTGGCACCAGATAATCTGGTGACATCTGACCGACAAAAGAGACTATGCCGAAAATAGCGATTTTCTCTGGTCCAGCTGTGACAGTACAGAAGGACGTCTATTGGTGTAAGTCACACGATGTCAGATGGCAGCAAATATATCAAAGAAATTTGAGTATATCAATACGTTAACACAAACTTTACTTTACCAGCCATACTGACAAAGTCTATTGTGTGAGACAGAAACACGTGTCTTTGGCAGAAGTAAATGTTGGAAAATACGACGTGTATGTCTATGTGTACAGATACAGATGTATGTAGTGCATAGTTGTTTCATTTCTAACAAATGCGTAATGCATGCTTAACATATTGATGTACTTAAATTTCATTGGTATATTTGATGCCATCTGGCATCGTGTTAATGAACTTACACCTATATACATAATTTTTACTCTTCTGTATCGATATAGTTGGACGAGAGAAAATCGCTTATTTCGGCATAGTCTCTTTTGTCCGCCAGATGTCATCAGATTATCTGGTGCCACCGGATAGGACAAAATTTGCTATACCTATGAGGCGTTCCATCAAACTTTATTTCACTAAACTAAACTGACGAAGTCTATTGTGTGACAGAAACACGTGTCTTTGGCAGAAGTAAATGTTGGAAAATACGAGGTGTATGTCCATGCGTATAGATACAGATGTGTGTAATGCATATCTGTTTCATTTGTAATAAATGCGTAATGCGTGCTTAACGTATTGGTGTACTCAAATTTCTCATTAATAATGTTCATTACAGAAACTAGAAATACTTTTATATGTTATTAACGGAATAATATTAGGTTGAAAACCGATATTGAACGTATCTATTTTTTGAAATACGTTTGTTGTAGGGGGTGTAACTCAGTGGTAAAGTGTCTGCTTCGCATGCTGAAAGTCCTGGGTTCAAATCCCAGCTCCTCCAAGTTTTTTGAATTATTTGTTTATACATATTTTACAGTTACATTTCGTTTAATTTTATAAATTATTTATAAAATAAATAAATTAAATAAAGTAATTCTTCGTTTGTTACTTTTTTACTTATTCATTTTATTTTCACAGTTAATTTTTATTTATTGGAAAAGTGAACAACAAATGAAACTTTTCGATTATAAGGTATGCGCTAACAGAATTATTAATTAAATATGATATAACACAGAGGGACATTGAAAAAATAATCACGACAAACTAAACTCATGTTCAAAATTAACGCACCACTGATATATTTGCTATAATTTTTGTATTTTCTAAATATGTATTTTGGATTTTATCTAAACATAATATTAGCTTTACCTCACTGCAAAGTAATTTAGACATTTCTGGCGAAAAAAGCCCAGTGTTAATGTCAAGTTTTATTAAACAGATTTTCTTGAGTCGTTGAAGTTACAGTTCAAACATTATTTTTAGTTTTAGTTTTAATTACGAGTTTGTTAATTTTTTTGCATGTATAGAATTTAAGTTAATAAAGTTTAAATTCAAAATCATGAACCGATCACACCGTTTAACCATTGATGAATGTGTAAGAGCTTCAACTTTGATAGATGAAGGGCGTACAAAGCGTTATGTAGCTAATTTGCTGGGCGTTAATCATTCGACGCTTGATCGCACTGGAGGACACATTGTCAAGGTATAAAACGACTCAGCAGTGCGAGAGATGATCATTTCTTACATCTGCAAGCTTTCAGAAATAGGTAAATATCAAGCACAGAACTCAGTAACCAGTTTGAAGCGGTCAGAAATGTCAGAGTTACTGCTTTAAATATAAGGAGAAACTCGAGTAAAGTAATATTGAATAGTAGGAGGCCTACATTTGGACCATTAGTTACCGCAGCATATAGAGTACAACGTTTGAGATTTGTCAGAAATCATGCAGGTTGGACAGTTGAAGATTGGAAGCGAGTTTTGTTTTTGGACGAGACTAGAGTAAGTTTAAAATCACCAGATGGTAGCGAAAGAGTATAACGAAGAACTGAAGAAAGATATCATGACTGAACAATCTCTCAAAGGCCTTTGGTAGTGGATCAAGAATATCCTAGGGAGCTATTTGCTTTGAAGCTGCATAGAGTTAATCCCTATTCGCCAAAGGTCATCGAATGCTAAATACTACCTTGAGAACATTATTCAGGACCATGTAATGTATTTAGCACCATTTATAGGGAACAACTTCATTTTCATGCAGGATAATGCGAGGCACCAGATCGCTAGACAAGTTTTGGGTTACTTACAAGAGACCAATATTCAAGTCATGGACTGGCCACCACGAAGTCTAGATCCAAATCCAGCAGACCACGTATGAGATACTCTAAAAAGATCAGTAAGGCGATATTTACCAACGCCTATTAATCTCCAGGAACCGGAACAAACCGTTCTTTTAGAGTGGGATAATATTCCGCAAGAAGTACTACAAAATTTGATCTTGAGCTTACCAAGACAAATATAAGCAGTTATGAGAGCTAATTTATAATTATCTCCAGTTTAATCGGTTTTTGAAGATGTTAAAAATTAATTAATTAACCAATCAAACAATTTTGTAAAAATTATATCGAATTATTTGAGAGGTGCCTTAATATTGAACATGAGTATATATTAGCAAATATGAACATATTACTTGTGCAAATAGTAATCTGCTTTCTAAAACAAAAGTAAAACGAGGTATATATACTAACTGAATCTCGGAAACATTGTTTTCTACGAGCTTAATATTCAATTCTTTTAGTTACAAGGACGCTCTCGTTTTGAAAATCCAGGATTTCAGACAATCCGAAATTTTGTAATACTAAGGGCCGGTCTTACAGTTGCAGTGTAAGCTAAAGCTTACTTAAATCCTTGCTTCAGTTTAAGGCCGAGTTTAAATCAACATGAATTTTACACTAGATGGATTAGAAAGTCAAACAAAACATGAAAATTTTTGATTGAAACCTTACGTATAATTCTGTCGAAAAATATCAAACTGATGTGCAATTCGTTTGCAAGTTTAGTTTGTATATTCTTCTACAAAAGCTTAAATTATTATTTCTACGCGTTTTATGCTTTTAAGACGAAACGCAACCAAATTTCTCAAAATTGTTGATAACGCGGTATAAAATGCAAAGAGAAAGTGGTCTTGGAAAATTATTTCCTATCACATTACAAATGCTAGAACGCCCCTGATAGTATAATTTTATTATAGTTTTTTTTACTCAAGCGTAAGCGATGCCACTATAAATATAAGGGTAACAACAATCTTCTTATATAATCGCAGTTTAATTAAACAACTTCAGTTTACTATTCCCATTACTATTTTGAATCGTGTTTGGTCGTAAAATTCATGTTCTTATACAAGACTTCGCTTACTGTTATGACTGGGGTGTATTTAATAATAATAATAATCAAAGTAATAATCTTTACTGTTGCGAATTTACAAAAGACGATTTAAAATGTCAAACATAAAATTATAATAGCGAGTAGTGGCGGGTAATCAAAACAATATTTAATTTGACGTTTCGATACTATATATAGTGCATTTTTCAAAAACTTTAAAGTTTATTTAAATGTTAAAAATAGTAAGAAAACAATATTATAATAAATCTACTTATATTAAACATTTGTGGTGTTAATATATTGTGATGTATTTGTTACGCGTTCCTAAATAAAACTAAACTTTTCGCATTAGCAGGTAGACTGTTTTCGGCCATGTGTTTATTTTAACGGTTGGAAAGAATGCTAGCTTTCTCAACTCTTTGCGGGGGGCAGTTGGTTTAACTGTTCTCGGATGTGTTTTTTATTTTATTTTTATGATGTTTATATTGTTATTATGGAGGGTGTTTAAATAATAGGTAGGTATATTGCTGACAAGTTATTTAAATCTGTTCGGACATTTATTGAATTTTTATTTTCTTGTATGTGGATGCTTTCTAATATATTTCTTGCTTTGTTGCTTTTTTTCAGATGTAATTATTGCGGTTTTATCGAAATTGAAAGTTGGTTTTATTTGTTCGACATGATTTTTAAGGGCTGTGTTATTGCTTGAAAATTTATGTCCATTTCGACCAGTGCAAGACAAACTCCAGAAGATAAAGAGTGCTATCTCGTTGAAACGTCGAGAAAATGAGTTCTTTTCAGGACATATCTCACACACGGAGAAGAACCTGAGAAACAAAGATTTCATCATTCCGCGAGAATATCAAAAGTAACATATATATGTATATATATATATAACAATTGATAAATTATTGGAGTTTTCGGCTTTATATATGAAATATTTACTAATATCAAGTTAGAATGAATGTAATTGCAGAGTAAGTGGGGATGTAAACATTGCTGTCTACAAATTACAAAGCAAATCATACGAAATTTTTAATTGAAAAATATTGTCTATATATATATATATATTGAAGCATTACAAGAAATGCTCCTCCTCTGAAAGAGATACAAAAACAAGCTATTTAATTATAATGTTCATATTTACTATATGTTTTCATGCCAATGAGGGGAAGAATTAATTCAAAACATAAATACTTTATTATGACGACAAATTTGCTTTAAAATAATTAACTTATTTTTTCTATATTTTTTTATTTCTGATGTTTATACTCATTTTCTAATTCAAATTCATAATTAACGCGATTTATCAGAACATATTTAACGTATTTATATTCAAATGTATTTGAAATAATTAAGCTCCGCCTCCAAATTATAACGGCATAATAACCTGTCTAGGAACATATGTTGACAGAGTTATTGTAAACAAAACAACATATGTTCCATAACCAAACTTATTCAATAAATCTTAAAATAATTTTATAAACACACTTGCATTGAAATATTACCTAAATTATAACTGTATAACAACATAATTATGAGTACGAATAAGGCAATTAACGACCAGTAATTTTACTTCAAACAATTGAATAGAACGGCGTCTTTACCACCATTGTCGTAACGAACGGTCACGAAAATTTCGCTCCGATAAAAATAATTTTTTTCTACGAAAATAATTAGTGTCCAAGTGCTAAATTTAGCTAAACGCTTACAATACCTGTCGTCAACACGCTGAAGAAGTTACGAAAGACCAGACCATCACATTCCGGAGATAGAAATTTTTAAAATTTTGGGACATATAAAAAGCATACAACGAGTCTACTGGAAAAAGTTCACCGAAGATCAAGCCATTCAACGGAGCCCACGAACGCCTTCAAGCTATCAGCTGTCGCCGGACTGTGGAAATATCACGAACAAGCCACCCAAAGGGAACTGAGTTGGTTAATATCCGTTTTCCTGACTCAAGAACCATCCCAGAACCTACAGACAGAGATCACCGAAGTTAATTCCCGAAAATACAGGTTTTTTTATACTAATTTTAACACGCCATTTTTAAACAGTCATATTCACATAAAGAACTTGTTGTTTTCAAACTTATTCGTACTTACAGTTAACGATTTGTTCCTCAAACACTGTAAACTGTTATTAAACAGATTGAAGTTCACTTTGCACTTGTTAAAACATTTAAACTTAATTTATTATTTCAAATATCCACAATTTTATTAGACTGATATTTTAACCACATGTTTATACACCATGGTAAAAAAAGATATGTATTAGTACCAATTTTTATCGGTTATATCATTGCGTGTGTTCCACGAAATACCTATTTACTTTTGAATTTTTTAAAATCTTGTTTGGATAATAAAGTTAATGTTTTTTTATCATTTTATTTTTTGGTTTTATTTTAATTGCTTGAAGTGTTGTTCGAATTGACTTACTACTATAAATAAGCTAAGAGTGGAGTAGAAATACCTGAACCGACTTTGAACCCTGGAGATATTGAGCTAGCCATCTACAATAATAAAAGAATAATAAGCCCATTTATAAGTTAAGTATTCTATCAACATTTTATATTACCTTTAACATTATCATCATCATTAAGAGAAGAAACCGCAACATATTATACATATTAAGAAATATATTATTTAGAAATCTTAAAATTTTAATTAAGACGATTAAGCACGTAACATTTTACGAACCTACGAGGGGTTTTGTAGTGATCAAATTCTTGTTTGTATATATAGCACATATCATCACATTCATTTGCATTACATCACATTCTTACATTGTATATTTAAGCATACACCACATTACAGGAGACGTAACATTTGGCATGCCAACGTGGGGCTTTGAATACATATTTACAATACACCACATTATAAGACACGTAACAATATATATATATATATATATATATATATATATATATATATATATATATATATATGAGCCGTTGAAAGCGAAAGTGGTGTAAGTCTTTCTTTCATCGATTTGAGTATTTTAAACATAAAGTTAAAAGACCACTAAAAAATCATGATCACATATTAATTACTGTTACTCTTACTGTTCTTTTTTTTATATTATAATTTGCCTAACCCGGTCCAAAAATAATGAAAAAAAATTAGTGGCTGCTCTTATTTTTGTTGTTTGAATGACTTACACCACTTTACCAAGTTATGAAGTAATAAAAAGGTTGTATGGGTTTTTGTTGTACTAAAATAAGATTTTAGATTTTACTTTATTTATGCAAAGAGAATATCAATTTTAATCAAGTAGGTACATAATACAAGTGAGAACTTATTATATTATTATTAATTCTTATCCTTCATCTTCATGTAGCTCTAACGGTCCTATATCTTCAACATATTCGTCAGCTGTTTGTAAATTAGTAAAGGATTGATGGTAAATAGGTGGAATAAACTGTAGCAATTCCATCATATTCTTCTTTTTCTCTTTAGAAACAGGTCGATGATCGTTATATAGTTTTTCAAGTGTTACGTTGTTCATCATAACGGGCCTACCTTTTTTACGAGGCAACAAGTTGATACATTGAGAAGAAAAGTCTTCATTTAGTGTTTCCTTATAAAAAATTTTAAACGGCTCATATTTTTTAAAACGAAGCCACTGTATGTGAAGCCAGTTTACAGGAATATTTTCTTCATACACTTTTCTTTTTGTAATGAGTTCTTCCATTGTTTTTGTTGAGAGAAACTCTGTTTGCTGCATTTTGTGTAAGGGAAAATGAGATTTAGTTCTTGCTTTTTGTATAATAGTGTACCAATCTGCGACTACATAAATAATTTTTCCTTTTGCATAACATTCTATTGAGCCGAAATCTCTATCGTTGGGTAAGTACGAATGTCCTGATATCAGGAATTTATGGTCAATGAAAGTAATGCTTTCTGAATCCGCCAATAATTTAAGCCACATTAAACTCATTTTAATATTCCTGTTTTGGCCTGTACATGCATCACTGTAGGCAATTATATGCTGACTATTTGAAGCATAAATTGAAATGTGTTTTTTCAAACAAGACGCTATTTCTTGGGATCCTCTTGAGGCCATAGTTTCATACCAAGCATACATGTACCCCTACTCAGTAGCAAGGTTGTGACATCCTAAGTTATATACGTACATATTTCTCTTATAGCATGCTAATGAGCAAGTCAATTGTGGATATGCTAAAGCCTTCTCCAAATCAAATGTAAACGCATAGATTTTATTGGCATCAAGAACTGCTTTATATTTGTCCTCCTTCATGCGATTTCGTGCTTTCTCTGCTTTCCTCAAATGAAGCTCATGCTCAACTTTTGCCTGCCGCTTTATTTGTGGATCTGTTTCGGAGTTTATTTTAATTTTGAATGCATCAGACCTTGTGCATGTATCTTTAGCAGGAGTGTGAAAACTGAGATTAAATTCATTGGTAAAAATCTTGCGATAAATAGCTTCGCTAACATTTGGTATGCTTTTTTCTTGACAATCTTCAATATAAAGCCTGTACATTAACCGTGTATTTAAATTACTTGATAAATATTTCTTGTTGGGATTATGTTGTCTAGTATAATGAGATTGGTAAGCAGGAAACATAGATATGTGTTCGCGGACTTTATTAGCCATCTCATCTGGTGTCTTATTAATAGGGGGGTGCTGTCCGCGTAAATCTTCCCCGGGGGATGTACACCTAGCCTTTTTAATTGCTCTATACAATCTTCCATCTGATATGTTAAATGTGTTTAAAAAGTATGATTTGCACACTTTAGTGGAGTACGCACCAGCTTGAATATAAAATGTATTTGTGTGGGTCTTAGGCACTCTAGAATTGTTTCTTGGATGTACTTGTTTTATTTCTGTTTGTTTTACCAGCCCACAAATGTAAGAAGCATTTTGTGTAGTAAAAGATCCAATTGCCCAAAACCTCGCGAATGCATCTTTTCTTTGATTTTCAGATATTTTACTAATACACTTCATGCGGCAATTGCAGTCTACGTGTTTAAAAGTTTTCGCTTCTACTGTATTGCCCTTTCTATTGATATACTGCAAACCGAGGTTACGATTTCTCTTTCTTGTAGCAGCTAGATGACTGTCAGGCTCCCTGTTTCTTTTCCTGCCTTTTCGTTTTGCTGATTGTTTATCAGCATTTGGATGCATATTGTTGTATTCTGAATTCAATGAAAAAGTGAGGTTATTATTACGGTAACAGAAAAAAAGGACATACCTGATTCACTGCTACTACTTCCCGACAATTGATATTCTGATCCAGAATCTAAGAAAGGTTCTGATGCTTCGGATTCACTATTTTCGCTCATTTTTAGTTTATAATAACACTTCACTTACGAGTAATACGTATTATTTGTATATTCCTTCGACAAGTACTAATTTGTAAAGTGGTGTAAGTCTGACTTGCGCCACTTTGCCTTGTAAGCTTTAAAGTTAGTAGTTATCTGCATGAAGACATAGCGACATCTGTAGCCGAATGAATTAGTTTACAGTCACGAATTTTAGCTATTATAATCAATATTACTTTATAATACCCATTTGTGAAGCAAACTTAAAATTTTTATTTTTTTGACTTACACCACTTTCGCTTTCAACGGCTCATATATATATATATATATATATATATATATATATATATATATATATGAACTTCATGTGTATGAGAATTAATAATCATTAAATCTCATTTTACATGCGATTGTCGCTATAATTTGTTGCATTAAATTCTACAATTCGGCAAATCACTTTTGCCCTAGATTGTAGACGCAACAAGCCGCGACGTCAACTGTGCAAGTTGTCAGTACAAATGAAAAATTTGTGAAAAACTTATCTGCGCGGAATGTGCATATATCGACATTTCACTGTTTTTACAGATCATCAGTGCACCTTATCCGAAACAGACATGATATTCACTTCTATACTACGTGTATATATACGAACTGTGATGAACTTCATGTGTATGAGAATTAATAATCATTAAATCTCATTTTACATGCG
Organism: Melolontha melolontha; assembly: GCA_935421215.2. Taxonomy (NCBI): domain Eukaryota; kingdom Metazoa; phylum Arthropoda; class Insecta; order Coleoptera; family Scarabaeidae; genus Melolontha; species Melolontha melolontha. The sequence goes on along the minus strand of OW285240.1, from coordinate 7,879,570 downwards.
ATTGTCGCTATAATTTGTTGCATTAAATTCTACAATTCGGCAAATCACTTTTGCCCTAGATTGTAGACGCAACAAGCCGCGACGTCAACTGTGCAAGTTGTCAGTACAAATGAAAAATTTGTGAAAAACTTATCTGCGCGGAATGTGCATATATCGACATTTCACTGTTTTTACAGATCATCAGTGCACCTTATCCGAAACAGACATGATATTCACTTCTATACTACGTGTATATATACGAACTGTGATGAACTTCATGTGTATGAGAATTAATAATCATTAAATCTCATTTTACATGCGATTGTCGCTATAATTTGTTGCATTAAATTCTACAATTCGGCAAATCACTTTTGCCCTAGATTGTAGACGCAACAAGCCGCGACGTCAACTGTGCAAGTTGTCAGTACAAATGAAAAATTTGTGAAAAACTTATCTGCGCGGAATGTGCATATATCGACATTTCACTGTTTTTACAGATCATCAGTGCACCTTATCCGAAACAGACATGATATTCACTTCTATACTACGTGTATATATACGAACTGTGATGAACTTCATGTGTATGAGAATTAATAATCATTAAATCTCATTTTACATGCGATTGTCGCTATAATTTGTTGCATTAAATTATAGCGACAATCGCATGTAAAATGAGATTTAATGATTATTAATTCTCATACACATGAAGTTCATCACAGTTCGTATATATACACGTAGTATAGAAGTGAATATCATGTCTGTTTCGGATAAGGTGCACTGATGATCTGTAAAAACAGTGAAATGTCGATATATGCACATTCCGCGCAGATAAGTTTTTCACAAATTTTTCATTTGTACTGACAACTTGCACAGTTGACGTCGCGGCTTGTTGCGTCTACAATCTAGGGCAAAAGTGATTTGCCGAATTGTAGAATTTAATGCAACAAATTATAGCGACAATCGCATGTAAAATGAGATTTAATGATTATTAATTCTCATACACATGAAGTTCATCACAGTTCGTATATATACACGTAGTATAGAAGTGAATATCATGTCTGTTTCGGATAAGGTGCACTGATGATCTGTAAAAACAGTGAAATGTCGATATATGCACATTCCGCGCAGATAAGTTTTTCACAAATTTTTCATTTGTACTGACAACTTGCACAGTTGACGTCGCGGCTTGTTGCGTCTACAATCTAGGGCAAAAGTGATTTGCCGAATTGTAGAATTTAATGCAACAAATTATAGCGACAATCGCATGTAAAATGAGATTTAATGATTATTAATTCTCATACACATGAAGTTCATCACAGTTCGTATATATACACGTAGTATAGAAGTGAATATCATGTCTGTTTCGGATAAGGTGCACTGATGATCTGTAAAAACAGTGAAATGTCGATATATGCACATTCCGCGCAGATAAGTTTTTCACAAATTTTTCATTTGTACTGACAACTTGCACAGTTGACGTCGCGGCTTGTTGCGTCTACAATCTAGGGCAAAAGTGATTTGCCGAATTGTAGAATTTAATGCAACAAATTATAGCGACAATCGCATGTAAAATGAGATTTAATGATTATTAATTCTCATACACATGAAGTTCATCACAGTTCGTATATATACACGTAGTATAGAAGTGAATATCATGTCTGTTTCGGATAAGGTGCACTGATGATCTGTAAAAACAGTGAAATGTCGATATATGCACATTCCGCGCAGATAAGTTTTTCACAAATTTTTCATTTGTACTGACAACTTGCACAGTTGACGTCGCGGCTTGTTGCGTCTACAATCTAGGGCAAAAGTGATTTGCCGAATTGTAGAATTTAATGCAACAAATTATAGCGACAATCGCATGTAAAATGAGATTTAATGATTATTAATTCTCATACACATGAAGTTCATCACAGTTCGTATATATACACGTAGTATAGAAGTGAATATCATGTCTGTTTCGGATAAGGTGCACTGATGATCTGTAAAAACAGTGAAATGTCGATATATGCACATTCCGCGCAGATAAGTTTTTCACAAATTTTTCATATATATATATATATATATATATTGTAGTGAATTGAAGGTTAGGGGATGGATATTGTATGTATTATAGATAAGATATGGTTTAAGGTTGAGCATTTATATATGTATGTATAAATTTGTAACGATAGTAACTTCGATGTGATTATTATTAATTGATTGACATGAATAGATTTTTATTATTAAAAGACTGTGTTGCCTTAATAATTTTTTATTGAATTCTAAATAAAAGACATGAGATAAAACTGTTAGAATATTAATGTAAGTATCTGCTAGCAAACTGGTGGTGAGATCGTTACAAATTTTGGCGCCCAACGTGGGGCATTTTATTGAGGTAATACGTTGAATATATTTATACATTTTGTACTCTTGTCATATAATCTGACAGTTTGATAATTAATTAATATTGACGTTTATAATTGACAATTTGAATAAAAAGCAAAAAGTAATTTAATTAAATTTACATTCAAAGTTATGAAAATGGATCTTCGATCGAGACAATTAGAAAAAAGGGAAAAAAGAGAGAAGATGTAGATATTGAGAGCATAATTAAATTTGTAGAACAAAATAGAGCAGTAGAGCAAGAAAGACGCAAAAAAGAAAGGGCTGAGGATGAGGAAAAGCGTAAACAAGAAAGACCAGAAGAAGAAGAAAAACGAAAGAAAGGAAGGGCTAAAGAAGCAGAAATCAGAAAAAAAAACTATCAGAATTTGATAAATAAAATTGATGACAACAATAAAAATAATATACTACTGTGGAATAAAATAAATGAAGAAGCTAATGTGACAAAGCAAAGCATAGAAAATATTAATGACCAAGCAGAAGAGCGCTAATCGAAGGAAAGAATGAAATAATTAAAAAATACAGATGATATAAATAATGTACAAACAATTCAAATAAAAATAGATGATACTTTAATTAGAAATGATGAAGGAACTGATAATTGTAAAACAAAGAAAATGACACATTTTAAAGAAAATAAAGAAGAGAATTATAAAAATCAGGATGAAATAATGAATAGTATGCTGCAAGAAGTAAATACTAAGAAAAGAAATATTAATGTATACAATATAAATGTATGGAGACGAATGTAAATTGTTACATGGACAAAAGAATTCTTCCATGAAATTATAACATACAAAAATATTTTGACTCTATGTATGGGGAAAATAGAACAAAATATAATGTAAAAATGATGTATTGTATAAATTTAACTGCAAAAGAAGACGCAGAGAGATGATGCAATATTTTACATAATAAAATGAAGAAGAAGAAAATGTAACAGGGAATAAGTGGAATTAAACTAAAATTTAAAATTAGACAATACAAGAAGAATAATTGATAAAATAAAATAAAAAAAAAAATTATGTAGTGGATTGAAGGTTGGGGGATAGATATTGTATGTATTGCTGATATACGATAGATAAGATATGTTTTAAGGTTGAGCATTTATATATAAATTTGTAACGATAGTAACCTCGATGTGATTTTTATTAATTGATTGACATGTATTGATTTCTTTATTAAAAGACTGTGTTGCCTCAATAATTTTTCATTGAATTCCAAATAAAAGTCCCGAGATAAAACAGTTAGAACATTTGTATTAATGTAAGTATCTGCTAACGAACTGGTTGGTGATATCGTTACAATATATATATATATATATATATATATATATATATATATATATATATATATATATATATATATATATATATATTAAAATAATAGACTTTTTCTGGGTTTAGCAACTTTTAATGAATTCCAATTTTTTTTTAAAACGACGATTCGACTTTTTTGTTAAGCCTTTTTCAAGTAATTAGAACCAAAAAATTAATACAAAGAAAGGTAAGAAATATATTTACATTTCTATGAATTAATGAAAATTAAATTAAAATAATGAAATTAAACTAAGGAAATTAAAGGATACAAAACTCACCAATTTATTTCGTATCAAAACACATATTTTGTGTAATATGTATGGCCAGGCTAGTCGAACCTTTTTAAGGTCGACTGCCTTTCTTGGAATATTTCGTGTAACTAAATGTCTTTGTGCAGGAATGAAATTGTTTCGTTTTTAAAATTAGTTTGGTCAGAACATGTGTTTGGGAAGATACAGTTGTGACCAAACTAATTTTAAAAACGAAACAATTTCATTTCTGCACAAAGACATTTAGTTACACGAAATATTCCAAGAAAGGCAGTCGACCTTAAAAAGGTTCGACTAGCCTGGCCATATATGTTACACAAAATATGTGTTTTGATACGAAATAAATTGGTGAGTTTTGTATCCTTTAATTTCCTTAGTTTAATTTCATTATTTTAATTTTAATTTTAATTCATTCATACAAATGTAAATATATTTCTTACCTTTCTTTGTATTAATTTTTTAGTTCTAATTACTTGAAAAAGACTTGGAATTCATTAAAGGTCGCTAAACCAAGAAAAAGTCTATTATTTTAATATTATGACACGGCCAATAAAATAAATAAGAAATAAATTTTTAATTCTTATTAACACTATATATATATATATATATATATATATATATATATATATATTTAGTGTTTATAAGAATTTTATTTTTCTTATTTATTTTATTGGCCGTGTCTTACAACCAATAAAAAATCTATTGTTTATAATATATATATATATGAAAAACAATTATTGTTGGGGAATCCGGCAATAAAAAACCATTAATTAGTTAATGTTCTTTATTTTTTTACCCTATATTTCGCTCTTAGTTTTAGAGCTTCTTCGGGGGTCACTTTAATAAGAAAGAAATGTACATAACTTAAATATTTAGTCAAACAATCATAAGAAAAATTCTACTTACAAATGTGAACACTATTATGCGAAAATTATATGTTACAAAACATGATAGGTCGATAAATTCGTCAATTGTCACACTTAACACAAACAAAACGTCATAGTTAATTTAAAACTCTTTAAAAAAAAAACTATTATAATTTATAATGTAACAACACATCTAAAAACAATCATGAGCAACATGTAGTGAATCAATTTACTCATGATGTAATATTACAACCTGCCATTTCGGAAGTTAAAAGGAACTGCATGGAATTTATTTAAAATTCAATGCAGTTTGTCGTTATATGTGAAACAGATGTCAAAAACATGCGTCGGTGAAAAGACCCAATGTCAAGGTTAACGAAAATTATACAATGACGTTAAAAGGTCCCATATTCAATCTTGAATGTGCTGTTACAAAAACGGTTCACTCTAACGATTGGAATTACAAGTACAATCTCATGGAAAAATTTTTTTTATAAAAAATTTAACATTTGGAACTTACTGCAAGTGAGAATTAATGAATATTAAATCTCATTCTTACATGTAAATGTCGACTTATGTGATGCGTTCATTACTACAATCCGACAAACTAAGTTTGTACCAGTATGCAGAACACACCCTTTCGCGACAACGAACTTCCTGGTAATTAGGTTAATTAAGAATTGCAGAAAAAAACAAGTCAATCAACGGGAGGAAACGTACAGACGCGTTTCGTTCTAGTTGGAACTTTTCAATGCACGGCATTCCTCGAAGACGGACATTGCTTTTCATTTCTATACTTTCTGTATATATAGTTAACATATGGAACTTACTGCAAGTGAGAATTAATGAATATTAAATCTCATTCTTACATGTAAACGTCGACTTATGTGATGCGTTCATTACTACAATCCGACAAACGCATCACATAAGTCGACATTTACATGTAAGAATGAGATTTAATATTCATTAATTCTCACTTGCAGTAAGTTCCAAATGTTAACTATATATACAGAAAGAATAGAAATGAAAAGCAATGTCCGTCTTCGAGGAATGCCGTGCATTGAAAAGTTCCAACTAGAACGAAACGCGTCTGTACGTTTCCTCCCGTTGATTGACTTGTTTTTTTCAGCAATTCTTAATTAACCTAATTACCAGGAAGTTTGTTGTCGCGAAAGGGTGTGTTCTGCATACTGTTACAAACTTAGTTTGTCGGATTGTAGTAATGAACGCATCACATAAGTCGACATTTACATGTAAGAATGAGATTTAATATTCATTAATTCTCACTTGCAGTAAGTTCCAAATGTTAAATTTTTTATAAAAAAATTTTTTTCATGAGATTGTACTTGTAATTCCAATCGTTAGAGTGAACCGTTTTTGTAACAGCACATTCAAGATTGAATATGGGACCTTTTAACTTCATTGTATAATTTTCGTTAACCTTGACATTGGGTCTTTTCACCGACGCATGTTTTTGACATCTGTTTCACATATAACGACAAACTGCATTGAATTTTAAATAAATTCCATGCAGTTCCTTTTAACTTCCGAAATGGCAGGTTGTAATATTACATCATGAGTAAATTGATTCACTACATGTTGCTCATGATTGTTTTTAGATGTGTTGTTACATTATAAATTATAATCGTTTTTTTTTTAAAGAGTTTTAAATTAATTATGACGTTTTGTTTGTGTTAAGTGTGACAATTGACGAATTTATCGACCTATCATGTTTTGTAATATATAATTTTCGCATAATAGTGTTCACATTTGTAAGTAGAATTTTTCTTATGATTGTTTGACTAAATATCTAAGTTATGTACATTTCTTTCTTATTAAAGTGACCCCCGAATAAGCTCTAAACCTAAGAGCGAAATGTAGGGTAAAAAAAATAAAGAACATTAACTAATTAATGGTTTTTTATTGCCGGATTCCCCAACAATAATTGTTTTTCATACTTGTTTTAACGGCAAAGACTCCTTGTCTACATATATATATATATATATATATATATATATATATATATATATATATTGTAGTGATTTGAAATTATCACATGCTGTATATACTTGAACAATTAATATTATACTTATTTAAATTTTGAATTTAACAGATAGATTAAGCGAAGTTTGTTTAAAACTAAGCATTTATATTTGCAATTAGTGTACAATATTTTAAATACCTCTTAGTAGAAATTATTAAAAATTCAACATTCCGATTAGTATGTAAGATGTCATGTTTATATAGATACATATTTAATTTGTAAAAATTATTATATAAGGGTCTTTCAGGTCAGAAATTTCATTTTTGATATTGGTTTTAAATTTTGAAAAGGCGTTTCTTCCAGATGTTTACTTGCTCTACAAAATTTTAGACAATCCATTGTTCCTTAATCGAATAAGCTGGATTTGGAAATGTAATTAGGGTAACTGGTGTGTTAATTTTGAATCGAGTTAATAAAATAAAGTTTATTGCTAGAGAGCAGTTGTGCTAAAAAAATAATAATTATATAAATAAATTAAGTAAAAATTATATAACATTTACCTGAAATTCAAGATAAGAGAAGGATTGAGGTTGACTGAATCCTTATTAATCAACATATCAAAGATATTCTGTTTCCAGTTCCACTAGAAAATACACAGGTTTTTGATTTATATTTATAAATTAAAAATTTCTTTAGTTAATTATTAACAACATATTATAATTTCGAGATTAATAAATGCATTTAAATTGGTTATATACGTTTAATACTATTTACAGTTGTAATTGTTTTTTAGCGACATCTAGTAGCAGGTTAACATAATTCTAGTGTATACAGTATGAAAATTTATTATTTAATGTAACGGTTTTTGTATTATATTTTGTTGATTTATATTATTAATATATGTATTTCTATTAAAGAAACTGGTTACCTCAATAATTTTCACCTGAGTCTTATAAATAAAAGATCAGAGATATTGTTAAATTTTCAATTATTAATGTAAGTATTTGTTATCGCATTGGGTGGATATATATATAATTTTACTGTTAATACAAACAGAATTTGGGTCAATGTATAATCAAATAAAACGAATTGTTGCTACGTAACATATCGCAACTACGAGTATATTCGTTTCTTCATCAGACCTATTAAATTATTTATAGATTAGCCATTCGAAGTAAAATAAAATATAAAAATATACTTATATTAGTAATTAAATTCATAAATAACCTTATAGAATGAAACTACCAAATTTTCAATCATATTTTGGTTGTATTTACATTAGAATAAAACAAAACTATTGAGAAAAGTGCGAAACATTTTATAAGAATTAAAAAAAAACAAAGTTTACCGTGTAATGGTTCAAATGTCAGTGCAATAGACAAAGGCCGAACGGTCATATATAACTCCGAAGAAAGACTTGTGAAGCTATAAGGGATACAAAAAACAGATGTGGCAAAAATATATACTTAAGTATGTAACAGTTTTAAATAAAGTAAAATTGAAATACGGGGATTGGACACAAAATCAGACCAGAAGATCTAAAACAATCAATTTAATTTAATTTTAGTGTATTTCATGAGCCCATTGTAAGCATTCGTAAACGTGGATGTGCGTACTTTGGTGATGATTTTTCTTGTAGCTAAATTTTCTAAGGTAATTTTTTGTATAAATTATTTTGTTGAATAAGCAATTTACCCTATTAAAATTGACATTGTGTTTGTAAGTACTGATGTGAGATCCCAAGGCACATTTTTTGGGGTTTACCTTCGAATCACAGCGATGCTGGGTGCTACGTTCACGCCATCTCTAGGCTGTCTGACCTATATAATATCTGAAGCATTCATTGAATTTGACTTCATAAGCTATATGATTTTGTTGAAGCGAAGGTATTGGGCTCTTTAGTTTGGATAGAAATCTGCTTCGTGGAATAGCAGACGTAAAAACTATTTTGGACTGATGATTACGGAAAAGGGTCTTATTTTTGTCACTTAACTTGTGTATGTATAGAAGAGATTTATAAATTCATTGCCTCATGTTTACATTATAGTTGGTGTTGTTACTTATGGATGGTGTAATATTATTATTGCCGGGTTTATATATAGTGTTTATAAGTGGAGAACAGTAATCTATTAATGAGATTTTTTGTGTAATCATCAAGATACTCAATAACGAACTGTTCGTGGTTTATTTTAGAAATTCTGTATTTCATAGGTATAATAATATTAATTTTGTATTTCATAGGACAATGAGAGATGTAGTTAAGAAATCGATTAGAGTTAGATGCGATACCATCTAAGTTTCAGAATATTGTTGACCCTGTATATGTTGGTGTCTATAAATGGCAAGACCACTCTCAAATTCAAAGTTGAAATAGAAAAGGATGGGGTTCCAAGAACCAAGAACCGTATGCAACATAAATTGAAAAGATTATTTACTTTGTCTAGAATAGTGTTTAGTTAATTATACTGTTTTTACAAAATCACCTTAAATTTAAATTTTCTTAATTTTGATTTTGAAACTAAATCAAAGTAGTAAAGAAAATTTAATTTTTCAACTATATCTAGGAGTACCTAATTTGTTATCTTCTATCATCTTAAAATTATGTGACATTAAATACATAATGAAAAATTTAAAAAATATTAAGAGTACTAAAACTTGGAGAGAATTTCTTAATCGTTTGAAGACTTATTACGTCGATTAAGTCAAGTAACTCGCGTAACTCATGAATGTGTTGATTAGATTTATTCGAGAGTTTACGTTTTAAGAGGGGGGAGGGGTCATGGTTAATATAAGAATGAGAATTGTTACGGTCTTACGATATTACGTCGTGATCCTTATAAGGGAGAGTTATCTTTAGTTACTGCCACCCCCACTACAATATAACACCAACAAAATACAAACCGGATATTCACGAGCTTAACCGAACACATCGTATTGATCACGGAGTCAACAAATGAAGAAGTGTCGGATCGACGGGTGGTGGGGAGTGACATTGCGACGACTACATTATGCTATCTGCCGTTAGAATGAGAAAAACATACATTCCTGTGTGGGATGAGTGCAAAGCGGACAATTTGAAGAGTCAGAGGGGTATTTCTGCGGTTCCGATGCCTACTTTGATCGCAGGTTAAATTGTGAAGGAAGCTGTGACAAAGACGGGCATATATCGCGAAAAGAAGAGGACAAGATAGAAGTAAGAATGGTATTGCTTGCAGAGGATGCATGTATTACATTTATCCGAGTTAAAGAGAGATAAACGCACTTGGCTGAATGTTTGGCAACATTGTCTCCATACATTACAAAGATCAGTGGCACTATAAATTATACGCAGTCTTTACGTATGCATTTGCAATCATGTTTATACACATGATACTATACCGGCTTCGCATTTGAAGAATGCGCTACATGGTTTAGTAGGACTTATTGTTTATGAATGTTGTTACATTATAAACAGATTATGTTTGATTATGTTGGTTTTGCTTTATTGCCGAATTTCTGTTATATATGTTCTACTTATTGTGTACTAAATAGAGGTAATCCGTCACTCTTAAAAATTACACCAAGAATATTAATAATACTATCATTGTTATTGACTATAATAATAATAGGTATCCAAGAAAGGTAGTTTTATGTACAAATACAGGCTTAGGCAAATGTATGGATCCATTCGAATATCTTTGATATGGCTACTTAAATTTTAATAAGACTTTCCACAATTAATTAAATGCAAATCGGGAATTCGATGAGTGTATTTATATCTAAATCAGACTTCCGGTTTAGTCGGAAATGATGTTAACTTTTTATTTTAAACGAAACACCCTATATATTTTTACGAACTTCAATAGAACTATGCATTGGAAGTTCAGGAATAATAATGTTTGGTACCCTTTTGTCCTATAACGACAGATATATTTAATTAAATCTAATAATGCAAATTTTATTGAGAATAAGAGATATGAACACAAAAAATATAAATAAAACCAATATCAGTTAAGAAGGTTTTCGAAATGATGACCGTTCACTTCTTGACAATATGCAAGTCAGATTTTAAATGACCCCAAACGAAAAAAATTAGGGGATTTAAATCTGGAGATCGAGTGGTGGCCGTTCAATTAATCCCCCACGACAAATCCACCAATTTGGGAATGTTTCGTTTAAAAAGCTTCTAACATTTAGCGCATAGATAGTGAAGGAGTGTTCCATCTTGTTGAAACCAAACACAATTAAAAAGTCGCACATGGGGCACAGTAAAGCTAGAAAACCGCTCACGCAACAACTACTTTACACCGCGTCCACGTATAGACTAATTTAACATGCGAATCTAAACTACGAAAATATCGAAAAACACTTACTTCTTAGACTTGTATGGTACTTTTTCTCCTGGTTACTTTGAGATATCAAACTTGTGGATTCGCGGATTGTATTTTTTATTTTTGTTTTTCTAATTAATTTATTGATTATTTCTATGTCAAAGCCATTGTATGTCGCAATATTCTATCGCCTATCTCCTTTCATAGCCAATTTATTCATGAGTCAATTTGAAGTAGAATTTAAAAATAACGCTAAATATTTCCCGAGAGTCTGGATTAGGTATGTAGATGACATTCTCGCGATTTTTGATACACGAAAATGCGAATTAGACATGTTCGTTAATCAATGAAATTTGAAATTTCCGACGATTAAATTTACAGTAGAAAAGGAACACAATAGCAAGATACCATTTTTAGATACCTTACTGATCAGGAATAAACATAAAATAGAAATCGATATTTTCCGGAAAGAAACCAATGTTAATAGATTCATCACCGCGGATTCAAATCATAGTTATCAACATAAGACAGCTTCCTTTAATTTCTTAGTCAATCGGTTACTAAATTTTCCGTTAACAAAAGAGAGATATGAAATAGAACTGGATTTCATTAAAAATATCGCGAAATACAATGGCTTTGACATAGAAATAATCAATAAATTAATTAGAGAAACAAAAATAAAAAATACAATCCGCGAATCCACAAGTTTGATGTCTCAAAGTAACCAGGAGAAAAAATACATCTGTTTACCATACCACCTCGTCACGAAAAACATTAATAAAGTTGTGAAAGAAAGAGGTCTCCAGGTTGCCTTCCGGTTAGAAAATACTATCAAAAATCTCCTAGGGAAAACTAAAGATAGAGTTAATTTCAATTCGAAATCAGGTATATACGAAATTAGTTGCCAGGATTGTAATCTGAAATATATAGGCCAAACTAAACGACCAATAATAACCCGTTTTAAAGAACACATATCACATATTAAATACAATAGACCGGATAAATCCAATGTAGCCAACCACGCTTTGAGCACACTGCACAACGTATCGATTACAGGGTTGAGGTTGGTCAAAGGAATGAATAAACCCCACGAACTTGATGCTTACGAAAGTATAAATATCGCGAAAAATAAACATAATTCGATGAATAGCGATAGGTCACCGATATCATTCAGTTGTCTCTTTGCATTTTTATTAACATAATTGTGTTATCGTCGTTTTTAAAAACCGTAGTTTATTAAGACATGTTTATTGCCGGTCCCCTGAAGGAGAATATGTTGACCGCCTTTTGCGTTCGACATTTCAACTCGGAGAACAAACATCTGGGTAGACCCTTTTCTAGGTAAGTGTTTCTCTCGACCTCTTCGTATTTTAGTTCCGTAGTTTATTTTTTCGTATGTTAAAATTAGTCAATACGTGGACGCGGTGAAAAGTAGTTGGTGCGTGAGCGGTTTTCTACTTTTACTGTGTCCCATGAGCGACTTTTGAATTAGTGGTTTTACCTACTGATGATGACAACTTAGTTGTCGAAATACGTATTTAGGATACGATTAATAATTGTGGTAAGGGGTTATATACCTTTTTTTAAGTTTTTTAACATAAAATTTATTAAATATTTACTGTTTCTCAAAGTATTTACCTTTTAGCATCAATACACTTTTGTATACGCTCGAACAAACATTTTTATTTATTTTTTGCTCTGAAGCTAATTCAGTTAACGAAAATCGCTCGTCCCAAATTTTATTTTTGCCGTTTGGGAACAAATAGGAATGACAAGATGATACATCAGGTGAATACGGAGAATGAGTCGTTAATTCAACATTTTCACTGGTTAAAAAATAATCGGTTTAATGTGCTAAGCGAGAGTTAGCGTTTATAAATCTTCCATTTCTTAAGGTTACAGTTGTTACATGGCCAATCGCGGCACTGCGTGAACGAGCAATTCTTGTAGGTTAGGTTTTGGTTCGCTTTGAAAGACTCAAAGAGTAGGTTGTTGTTCATCCTCGGGATCGTTCGAAAAATTGTAGACTAAATTTTTGCGAACTCAGTTGAATTTTTTAGTATTCATCTGACACAGCTTTGTTTATTAGCTTATATGAAATCGTATGGGATTCAACGTTACTTTCCTGCTGATGGACAACCTTCACGAAATTCGTCTCTGAGTGTGATGTGGCGTGCTCACACTGAAATTTGGCAAACTAATAGCAAACACTACTCTTGTATGGTGCTTGATTCTCAAAAAGACAATTGATATATTGTTTCAACGTTGAAGCACATTTTGTATGATAAAAAAAACAAGGCTCAAAAATTATTACGCAGAAATTCCATTTTCACACAAAATTCTATCTTATAAATGATTTTGAAAAAAATAATGGTCTATTAAAAAGGAACTTTGAGAAGCATAGGGTTTAAAATAAATGCTTATGATTAGTTAAAAGATGGGTTGAATTTAGGCATGCAAAATCAAATCTATTTAGTTCTGTAAAATTTTCTTTTACTGTCAGTTACTTCTGGGAGTACTATTGAATTGCGTGTTCTATTAGTTGTTTATTGTGCTATTTATTATTAATATTAATTAAAAGTAGTTCATTATAGAGATTGATAAAGTAAAATACTCATTTTCTAAAGATATTTTATCACTTTTCTTAACCTTTTCTTCACATAATCACAAACGAAGTTACTAAGATGCTTACAGTAAATGGGAGGAAACATCAAAAGTACTATTAGAAGGCACGTGCATTCATTTTCCTTAAAAATGAATTACCTGCTTGTAGATAAATATGCGAGGTAATTAATATAATTTTAAAGTTATAATGTAAACCATATGTTTCTAGGTTATTAGAGGTGTTGCCAGTTTACTTCCTATAAAATAAACATCACTTTGGAAAATTCTAAATGAACTAAGATTCAAGTGGGAAAAATGTACGTGAAACAATATATTAATTGAACGAAATGATATTATCTAATGGAGACGTCGTTATTTGACAAATATAAGAAAGTCTTGTGCAGAAGGCAGAAAAAAATATTATTTAGATAAAATATGGGTGCATGCAGATTATACAAAAGCAAAAATATGAGGTAATTAATCCAACGTAAGCATTTGTTGAAGGTCTTTCCACTAGTTTGGAAGATCTATCTGGCAAAGGCAACCGACTAATTGTATTACGCATTGGCAGCGGAACTGGTTTTGTGAATAGTGGTTTCTTATTATTTGAATCCAAGAAAACTGGAGATTATCACGAAGATATGAATTGTGAGGTGTTCACTGCATGGATGCAAAATATATTACTTTCTCTTGAGCTCCATTGTGTTACTGTAATGGATAATGCGCCCCATCATTCTATATTCTACAAAAGTATTTTTAATAATATAAAAAATATTATTAAAAATGGGGTATGAAGAACACAATACAAGTTCATTTATGTATTTTTGAATGTATCTTCTCCAAAGACGTAGATACGTATTTCACATTTCTACATGTTCGTCGGTACGCCCCTGTTGGAGAAGAGACACATTCAAAACAAACATAACTACGTTACTATCTAGCCGAAATTATTCAGACAGAGCGTAAAGGAATATTCAGCGCTGTCAGACAGCCGAAGTACCTCGCATACCGTCCACATAATTAATATGAAGTAACGACGCCCTTCCAAAGGTTGACACAGCCAATCTCTCTAGAAAACTGCATTTTGTTTGTGGCACACCTTTGGAAGGGCGTCGTTACTTCACATTAATTATGTGGACGGTATGCGAGGTACTTCGGCTGTCTGACAACAGGCAGCGCCGAATTTACTTCTGCGACCGGTCTGGATAATTACGGTGATAGGGCGATGTGGTTCTTTTTTGTGAATGTGTCTGGGAATATCCTTTCTCCAGCAGGGGCGTACCGATGAGCCTGTAGAAAGGTGAAATACGTATCTACGTCTCTGGGGATAGGATATACATATTTGGACACAAAAATATTAATAGTGAACCTGCATTTGTGTTCTTCACACCAGATTTTTAATAATATTTTATATTATTAAAAATACCTTTGTATTATACAAAACTGGTGGGGTTTACCTACTCATGTATGTTTTCAATTATTCTGATAAATAGGTTAACTAAATTAAGTTAAAACTTAAGAGGTAGAGGAGGAAGTACAGAACTAGGAAAAACAAAAATATAATTTCGAGTGTATATGTTAAAAAAACTGAGGAACATACTAATGGAGCTAAAAAGTACTATGTTTAATGCTATGGGCACGGAAAATAAGAAAAATGAATACGATTTTAGAAAAGTATTTATAATGAGAAGAAAGAACACTAAAATTGACGAAGTAGATAATTGGAAAATAGCAATTTGGTACATAAGGGAGGGGTTTAAATGGTAAAGAACATGAGTTAAAGAAAATTGATTTTTGCTGATATATGGAAGAGTAGATAAAAATGCGAGAGTAAGAATGGAAGTAACTCACCTGATACGACCAAAATAAAATACGAGATATAAAGGGATAGGAATGCATTAACGAAATAATATTAACGGTTGAACTGAAAAATGAAAATAATGTGATGATAGTGATAGTGAGGATTTCATACTAATTTGGCCCCCTTATGTCATAGATGAGGATGAAGGACCAAACATGAAAGACATTTTCTTGAAAAGCTTTCAAGAAACTTGTGAACAGATAAATGTAGAACTTAAAATGGCTGGAGACTTTAATGCTAGAGTGGGACGAGAAGTAGAAAAGTGGGGAGGAATTTTGGATAAATAATAAACTGTACTGTTGCTACTTAAATTTACGAAAGAAATAAGTAAATAATAAGTCGATTGTAGACTACAATGTAATAGAGGCAGAAAGAGAAAATAGAGGGGAAATTAAGTGATTGAATTAAGTGAAATTGAAAGTGATAGCTTCTTATTAGAAGCAGTAATAAAAACAGAGAACCACAAAGTAATAGATAAAAGAAAAGAAAAATTAAAAATTAAAAAAGGAAGTATTAAAATTTATAAGCTAAGAAATTCTGGTATAATAGAACAGTATCAGAGAGAATTAATCACGCTATACAAAAGGAGAATAGGAAGACACATTGGATCATAATAAAAGATGGCAGAAGTTTAAAGAAATCTTGCTAATAACTATAGGAAGAGAATTGAATGAAAAAATTAAAAGAAATAAACAAAAATAAAAAAGTACTATTGGAAATATATTCACAAAATAATAATAATAATATTTATGGCATCAATTACATAACAGTAATAAATAATTATAGTGAATATATACTTAATTATATAACTTAATTAGCAGTTAACTAACGCATACAAAAAAATAAAAAAGTTTTTACTTTGTTCTTTAATTTAGGGTAAACTAAAGAAAGGGTTTTAGATTTTTGTTGACTATTCAGGATGTTATTGATAATATTTATAGAGTAACCATTGTTCAATGCTATTTTGTATGTGCTGTTGTGTATATCCTGTTATATATTACATTATTATATAATCTTTGTGTTATAGGATGAAATGAATTTGCGTGTATTGAGGTGTCTGTGTGTTGGTTTATGGTATATAGCGAACTCGTGTTTATTAGTTTTGTGTGTTATGATTAAGTCTAGAAAATTAATGCTTTTATTTATTTCTGTTTCTATTGTCAATCTAAACAGAAATAAATAAAAGTCAAATTTGACAAGTCACATAAGACATGTCAAATTTGATAAGCCTGGCGTACATTGACAATATGTTATGTTACGCTCGAAAAATGATCCTTATACCATTTGGGCATTTTTAAGGAGTTAATTACATTAATTGCTAACTTTAAGTCATCATAGGCTATTCAAAATTCAATATTATCGTTTAATATAATTTATTTACTTTAATTACTAATTATCGATCATCATAGGCCATTTCAAACTATAATATCATCTTATAATTTTGCATGTTCAATTATTTTGGTTGTCACTATATCCATATTTTTAGCTGGCTTATTTTTATATATTTCTATGCACTTCGACACTTTGGAAATTTTATGCGAAGTCATGATTCGTATATTTGAATTGATGTTTCGATTATTGTTTCTCCTTAAACAATTCTAATATTGTGGTATTTTTTTTAGTATTTTGTAAATCTTTTAGGATGCTTTAATTTATTAAATAACCTTTTTTTAACTTAATTTTGGGTTCTCATTTTCATTTGCTCAGAGCGACATCTTCGCGCAACTTAATTTAACTTCCGATTATAGATCGCTTGACGGTTGGTACAGTTTTAAATTGGTTAATTATCCTTAATTGCTGCGATTTAATTGCCGAATTTTTGTTTGTTGGCTTCCTCAATTACTCTTTAACCTTGTCAGGGTATTTGGGTAATTATCGTCTTTTCTTTCAAATATTCCGTCCAGGATAGATTTTTGTTACTATGACGTAGTTTTCTTTCCGAATAAATAGTCGTACATCCGTTAGGAAGATGCTCTTTACTATTCAAGCCTTGAAGTAGGCAGTTGTTTGAAAACTCGAAGTCATTTTTGAAGTTTATATAGTGTTACTATTCTGCTTATGCAGGAATTGGTCAACTTGATTTTGTTAATTAAATTCACTGGCTTAGTGTCTTTATTCTGGGTTTGTTCCTCGGTTTTGGAAGTTTTCATGACCACGTGTTGCTTCAGGGCTGCTAGTGCAGGCTACTGAAAAGCAATTTTTTGTATCGAATAAGGAAAAGTGGCTGAGATATTTTCTGCGAGGGAAATCGATCTTTGTCAGCATCCCCTCAGGAAAACGCATCCATAACCATCTGATTACTGGTACCCAGGAAAATCTCATAATTGGGTTCAAGATCAACTAAGACGCAAGGTAGTGTCTGTAGCATATTATTTTTTTGTGACAGAGTTCTAGAAAATTGTTATAATAATTATTTTGGAGGACCGCATGGTGTACGAAAACGTGGTGTTCGACCCACCATTTTGTGTAATGATATTTGCTATTTTGCATCCCTATAAATTTACAGTTTTTCTACATATCTAAAATTGTTCAAATAAATTAATTACCATATTAGTAATCAATTTCACCATATAGAGTATTGTTCTAGTTTTTTTTATTATTCATACAGTTAATTTTACCTATACAGTTTTAGGGCCAACAGTTAGTTAGTGTATGGTTTCGTCCTTTCGAGGATAACAAAGTAAGTATTTCCAACCGAATACGTATCAAATTTTTATTGGTTTTAAATATGGGTGATAGTGGAACTGACAGTGATAGTGACAATCTAAATATTTCTTTACTTTACTTTATATTCCCTTCTAAGTTTCTATACTACTTTTTTTATATCATTTTAACCTTCATTTTCCGGAAAAATGGGTGTATGATCGGGATTGCTAACGTTCTCCGTGGATAATTGATGAACTTAAAACATCAAGTTTTAGGTTGAGGAATTTATATTACCTACAATTACGTTATCCAAATTTTCGGGAGACCTATTTTACTGCTAGAAAAATAATTTTATTCAGTTACAGGTAGTAGCGAGAAAGATAAATAATTACTATATTCATTAATATGAGAAAAGGGAATTCCTTTGCATATTAGAGGAAAATTTTGTAAAAGAGTCAATAATTAACTGTTGACCTTCAAACACTTCATCATTATGGCCCAATTTTCCTGGTATTCCAGTTGAACCCTGCTTGGATCGAATGAATGAGAATAATTCCCGTGTACTATTACTTATTAATTTCTCAACAACCCTCAAAAAATTCTTGTATGCGAGAGAAATTGTAAACTTGCAGTCAATCCTCAGTCTCTTAAAGTCGTCGTAATGATATGGAATTCTCGTAATCTTCCAACGTCGTCTATAATCACCCTTGAGTTTTAGTTTTGAGATTACAGTCCTAGTAAAGCACGGTGGAAAAGAACCTCGTTACTAGCACATGTTTAGAGCATATTCTATTTGGCGAAGAATACAAATTGGCAGTCGCAATATTTATATCACGGAACTCACACAGTAAAGTCAAATTAGTAGGCAGAAGGTCATTATATAATTAATTTAAATTTGCTGGACGAAAGTTGAAATCTGCAGTTATTGAAATAGGGAATTTTGGAAATTTGGAAAAAAAGTCAAGGAAAATTTTGAAAATTAATGAAAATGAGTAGGAAAGAAATACAAATAATGTTTTATAGAGTAACCAAATCCTTTAGAAACACTTTTCAATACAAACCAAAGCAAGTTAATTCAAAAGAAGAAAAAGTATTATCAGAAGATGAAATAGTTATTGGCAAAAATGTTTTGAGGAGCCTTTAGCACAGATAATAAAAAGGAAGGTAAAATAGAAATAAAACTAATGTTTAAATCTTCACTTTTTTAATACCTAATCGTAGAACGACGACAATTGTTTCGCCAGCACAGTGGCTTCATCAGGTACTTACAGCTAAGGAGTACGTTACAAACTAAATTAATAATATAAAATCAACAAGGTTAGTATTATTTTACAATGGTTTTAAAAAATATAAGAATTAACAAGATATTGTAGGTAGTGAGAAAATGTGGCCGATCTGGTCGGTCCTAACTATTATACTATCATACTTCAATATACATAAAAAAGGAAGGTAGTACAACCAGTACAGAACCAGACGAAGCGATAACAAGAATTAAGGTTGCGAAATAACCGTGGTTCGACGAATTAGGATTTGAAAGTGCTATATAAAGGTGTCTCAGAATGTTTAGTTCAATAGCGATGGATCGTTTCATGGGACAGCAGCATTTTGCGTCCGAGTGTTTTATAAAAATAACGATTCTAACATTGTTGTCTTTACCGGACACATTTTAATTTAAGGACCATAAGAAATGTGCCAAGTGCGAATTTAGTCAAGCATTGGGTGCGCAAGTTTGAAGAGACTTGAAACACAATGCCGAATAAATCAACTGGACGAAAGAAGACATCAAGGACGAACATGAATGTCGACCGCGTTCGCCAGTCTGTTATGGACGATTGACAACAGTCACTACGATTGCGTGCAGTTCCTCTAAATTCTATTCACAAGTCAGGTGAGTCTAAGGAATGCAATAATTACAAGGCTATTAAGCTCCATTGCACTACAGTAAAGACTTATGAAATAATATAAGGAAATAAATTAATAAAATTAGTTAAAGAGTAACTAGTCGAAATACAGGGTGGATTTGGGCTAAAGAAACTAGCCAAAAATGATAATAATAATAACAATATATTTCGCTCCGTGACCCAAAGAGCATAGAACATGTAATATATAAAAAAATATTTTGAGCAATAGAAGGTAATGCAAGGCCCGAAGGTTCAATTTCATCGCAAAAATGAGAAGACAGGTTAAAAAAATCGTTATGTCATTGTGATGCTGTTGGCAGATGAGTTTACTGTAGACCGGGAAACGATTCCCAACGTCATAATAAACTATTTAGATATGAAAAATTATGCATCTTAGCTTGTGTAACATTCATTGTCTGGAGATCAAAAACATGGCTCTTCTTTCAGTAGGCAAGGGGCATCTTACAAACTTCTCGTAAGAATAAAAATTTCTTAAATTTCATTGATGCTGGGTGTGATATCAGAAATGGCTGGCAGGATCGTCATGTGATGTCGATCCAGCTAGCCACTGGCAAGATCGCCATGTGATGTCCCCTGGTCCCAGTTACAGCTTCATCTCCGAGGCGGGCTCATTAGAGGCCGATTTTATTGGTGTAATAAATAATATACTCAGAAACAATATGAAAACATCATTTAATAAATACTTAACAACAACATTACGTGTTCGGTGTTCACATTTACAAAATCGATTAGATTAGATTGACTAGTTCTCTTATGTCCTCAGTTTATATATCATTTCATAACCTACTTACTTAATGTTATACAGGGTGGCCCAAAATGACCGAAAGGGTTTGAGTTCATTATAACTTCTTATTTAAGACATAATTATTAATTTTTTTTATTTTAAATACAGTATATTAATGGAGAATATTTTTAATTTAATTATGAAAAATTATATCTCGCAAGTGGTGGCCATTTTCTGCTTCGCATATTCGTGCTCTTTCCAAAACATTTTCCATAACCTTTCGCAAAACTTCAGGTATTATGTTGTTGATTTCGTCGCGTATATTATTTTTTAATTGCTGTATTATTAATATAGGCTTTTCCTTTCAAATAACCCCAAAGGAAACAGTCTGAAGCGGTTAAATCCGGTGAACGCGGAGGCCAATTAAAATCGATTGTACGGGAAATAATTCGTTCACCAAAGATGTCGCGTAGAAGAGTCATTGTGTCCCTCGCAGTGTGCGCTGTGGCTCCATCCTGTTGGAACCATACTTGCGGATGGTTTTCCATGGCTGGCCTTAAAAAATTTTCCAACATTGTCCGATATCTAACACCAGTGATGGAAAGGGCGAAACCGTCTTCATTTTCAAAAAATATGGGCCAATTATCCTTTCCGACGAAACACCGCACCAAACGGTACACTTAAGTGGGTGTAATTCTCGATGTTGAACTACTCTTGGATTTTCCGTAGCCCATATCCTGCAGTTTTGCCTATTAACGAACCCATTTAATTGGAAATGGGCTTCGTCGCTCATAATTAAATTATGAATAAAATCATGATTTTCTTCTGCTTTTTGACGAAAATAAATTTCATAATCAAGTCGTTGCTGGTAATCTGTCGGTTTCAATTGTTGGACAAGCTGAATTTTGTATGGAACATTCTTATTGTATGCAAAATTCTCTGCAGCGACCCTCTTGAGGCCAAGTTGTGTCGAACGTCTCCTGGTTGATGTTTCTCCATCTTCCCGAATACTCTCCTGTACACATTCAATATTGTCATCCAGACGATGAACGGTGCCGTCGTCTGCCGGCACCAGGAAGGTTCCTTACTGCCCCTTGTTCTCGAAAATTTGCACCCAGACGGTTTATTGTTGACTCTGAGGGTCCAACCCGCACATTAAAATAACGACGATATGTACGTGAAAACAATGGATCGTTGATTTGAGATTGGGCACGTTGTTCAATTCTGTACTGTTCCATTTTAAATTCCCCAAGTCTTCTTTACAAAATACAGAAAACAAAAAAAAAGAAATTATAATAAAAAAGTTATAAGGAATTAAAACCCCTTCGGTCATTTTGGGCCAGCCTGTATTAACCTAGTTACACAACTAAATAAGAATGCGAAAGATCCTGGCAGAATCACCACGTGATATCAGAAGTGGCTGGCAGGATCGCCATGTGATGTCAATCCAGCTAGCAACTGGCAGAATTGCTATGTGATATCCCCCGAGGCGGGCTCATTAGAGGCCGATTTTATTAGTGTAATAAATAATACACTCAGAAACAATATAAAAACAACATTTCATAAATACTTAACAACAACATTACATGTTAAGGTGTTCACATGTACAAGATCGATTAGATTAGATTGATGTTCTCTTCTGTACTCAGTTTATACATCATGTCTTAACCTACTTACTTAATGTTACATTAACCTAGTTACTCAATTAAACAAGAATGCGAAAGTGTTACATTGAATATGTAGAAATGAATGTCCTACTTTAGTTATTACAGAAGTCAAAAGTGAAGAGTGCCTTTACGGCAGTAACCTAATTATTGATCATGAATTTATCCATCAGAGGCTTTTATTTATGTGTTTTGGAACGTCTATGGAAGACGATTAATGGGTAACTGGTTTCTGTTTTATAGCAATGGGCCAATTCACATGAAAATAGTCTGTACATAAACATATTTCCCTGTTTGTGTGTACATCCACTTTATTTATCAGATTTATTCCTCTGCGACTGCTTATTTGATATAAATGGTAATAAATTGATAAAACGATAAAAAGTCACTTCTTCAGATTTCTTCCCAAGGTTTGGAATCATTATTATCTGAGCAACTTTCAGATATTTGGAATAAAGTTTAGCTTAATTATGGCATTATATCGTGTGTCCCAATTTCGATGCTCACCATTGGTATCTCGGTTATTAGAAGATATAGAACAACGGTTAAATGGGGAATGTTTTGCAGAATTCAATACTCGCGGCAAATCTCATTTAAAATTTGACCTAACTTTTTAAATTTTTAAAATATTTTGAAAAATCAAAAATTTGCCGATTTCGTTATTCCTCAATAACTCGATAACGCTTAGGATGACCTCTTTTAAAGTTTTACATTGTTCAGACACTTTTTTAAAACAAATTATTTGATACAAACAGAAACCCCCGATTGTCATTTGTTTTTAAGTTATTACCACTATCATTTGTTTTCCATATGGCGGCCATATTGGATTTTGGGTTTGTTAGGTAGTCCTCAAAATGTGCTTTTCAACGATGTATAACATGCCTGAAAAATTTTTATTTATAAGGAAAATATTAATAAAAACGTAAATTAATCTTTAATATGAAATTAGTAGGCTGAAAAATTAAACACCAATGTCAAATGAAAGTGAAAAGATATTCTAAGTATAGCAAACGCCAATTAAGTTGGCGCGAGGAGGGGTAAGTTCGCGCAGGATTAAAAGTAGTGGGGAGATTTGTATTTGGTTTTACATCAAATGTCAGATAATTCTAACCTCTGAGCGTGTATCACTAGCAAAGACATTATGTTCCGTCAAACGTCAATGACAAATGTATTCTGACAATGAAACAAAACGATAACCTGTCAAAGTACAATTAGTGCTGCAGAGATAAGTTAATTAAAACTACTTGTAGTTAGTGATAAGTAATTATTGTCAAGTATTAAGATTTATAAGTATTGATAATGGCACATACATATTCAAACGAAGAAAAAGTTGATATGTTGGAAGTGTATTTCAAAGCAAATAGAAACACTAAAAATGCGTGCACGAGTTATGCAGAGCGTTTTTCAGAAAGACAACAGCCACACAGGACAATTTTTAGAAGACTAGTGAGCAAATTAAAAAACTTTGGAAGCTTCGAACAAAAACGAGCTAACTATGAAGTTAATGATGCTGATACACGTCTAAATAATATTTTGCAGAACGTTAGGAACAATCCCAGCACATCAGTTCGTCGTGTGACACGAGAAACAGGGATTTCAAAATCTACTGTTCACAGAACCTTGACGAAAAACAAGTATCACTCTTACAAACCAACAATTGTACAAGGTTTAAGTGATAATGACAATCTCCGACGATTACAGTTTAGCAGGTGGTACCTTCAATAATGTGAATATGACGCTAATTTTCCTAGGAAAATACTGTGGACAGATGAAACACGATTTACCAATTGTGGAGTGTTCAATAGGAATAACTATCATCATTGGTCTACTGAAAATCCACATTTGGTAAATCAAAGAAGATTTCAAGTTCGATTTGGTTTTAATGTCTGGTGCGGTTTAATTGGTATGACATTTTGTTTACATTTTTTTTGTTTTAGATAATCAGTTAATAGGTCCTTTCATCTTGGATTACAATTTAACTGGTAACAGATATTTGGAGCTACTAACGAGATAATGCCTGCTTTGAGGCAAATTATTAATCCCGAGAACATGCAAAACATCTGGTTCCAGCAAGATGGTTGCCCGGCCCATAACACTCGTAACGTGCAACATTTTTTGAGAGAAAACTTTAATGAGAGAGTGATTTCAAATAATGGACCCGTGCAATGGCCTGCGAGATCACCCGACTTTACCCCGCTTGATTTTTATTTATGGAGTACCACTAAAAACGAAGTATTTGATTTTGAACCGCCAGAAACTCGGGAAATCTTAGAACAAAGAGTACTAGATGTGCTACGATCAGTAAACGGAAACACGCTACGTAGAGTTTGTAACTCTACTCGAACAAGGTGTCAAAATTGTGTGGAACAGAATGGTCGTCATATTGAAGAATTTCTTTAAGTGAATGTGAACTTTAAGTTCTGTATCTTTACTTTTTATTTCTATAATTTTTTTATCGTTTCGTTTGTTTACAGTATTACTTAGAATATCTTTTCACTTTCATTTGACATTGGTGTTTAATTTTTCAGCCTACTAATTTCATATTAAAGATTAATTTACGTTTTTATTAATATTTTCCTTATAAATAAAAATTTTTCAGGCATGTTATACATCGTTGAAAAGCACATTTTGAGGACTACCTAACAAACCCAAAATCCAATATGGCCGCCATATGAAAAACAAAAGATAGTGGTAATAACTTAAAAACAAATGACAATCGGGGGTTTCTGTTTGTATCAAATAATTTGTTTTAAAAAAGTGTCTGAACAATGTAAAACTTTAAAAGAGGTCAGACTAAGCGTTATCGAGTTATTGAGGAATAACGAAATCGGCAAATTTTTGATTTTTCAAAATATTTTAAAAATTTAAAAAGTTAGGTCAAATTTGAAATGAGATTTGCCGCGAGTATTGAATTCTGCAAAACATTCCCCATTTAACCGTTGTTCTATATCTTCTAATAGCCGATATATCAATGGTGAGCATCGAAATTGGGACACGGTATATGTGTCAACAGCCTAAAGGATTTGGTTGACAACTCCTGACGAAATTTCCCAGTGATTAAGTCGAATTCAAGGGCTCTTTTGTGTTGACTTTCTTCATAGTAGAAATAGACAAAGACTTATAGTTCATAAAGTATACCTTTTCAGTTCGTACTGACCAAGCGTGAATCGCAAATTTTACTTTCCAACACACATGAATACGCGCTGTAATACTACACACGTTTGTCATTTTAAGTTAATACGTACGTCTATGAAATATTATATTAAATAAAAAGGATAAGTTGTCCAGGGATAGTCTTATGATATTCGACTTGGTGTTAAATTATTTCAATGCTGTTGTTTATTGACGTTGTTTCTGGTTTTCTGATTTCTTGGTTAAGCATTCTTCGAATTTGAATATTTAATTTTTCATCAAATATTACAAAATCGGTTCTTTTGAGAACAATACTCATAATAAATAGCAATATCAATTAGTAGCAATCCGTACGAAATTGTTTGATTATCACTTTGACATTTCTAACGTACCTTAGTCATTATTGTTATTTTGATATATGGGTTATGTATATCATTTCTTTGGACTTATATCTTATATTGCAAGTAACATACTAAAATTTTGACAATATTGCAAAACATGACGTTTATGTTATATAATGACAAACGGTTACTTCCGCGATTGAATACTAATTTCATTTGACTCTGCAGTACTGATTTGAATCAAATGCTTTGAATTTGGCCTTGAATTGAAAAGATATACTTTATGAAATATAGTAAACACTTTATCATTTTTTTAAATAACAAATGTAACTTTTAATAATAACTTTTGTAAGTAAAGCAGTCCAATTTCAACAAATGGTATATGATCTTTGAATAATTAAAGATATAAGCAGTCAATTCTATATCATTTACTTTCTGTCTCTCAGTATAATTACCGAACACGATATGTTTACTTTAATTTTTATAATCCTAGCATACTATTTATCTGTAACAGTGTCGCGGATTAATGTATTCTTTTGAGGCATATTAATTCTGTCTGTATCTCGCTTACGGCGGCGTTTATTATTCTATCGGTAACTCGTTCATGTTTCATATGATTAGAATGCTGCTCCAAATCACTAACGTGAACACGAAGTAGAGTATTACATAATTAACAATGTGTTTCGATTGTAGTATCGTAATCGTATTTCGTTTGATCGATATAATAATAAAATATCTGAATATATTGTTATAAAAGTGACCAAAAGAATGAATATTTGGGTATATATTAAAATAAGTTTACAGTCTAGTCACAAATAGTATCAGTAATGGTGTACAAGAAAAAAATCGTAATTATCGTCGTACAAAACTAAAATATATGAGGGCGATTCGTGAAGTAAGTTCCGTTTCCACCTAGTGAGGAGAGGAGTGTGGATATAGGCACGATCGCAGCGTTGCGGTGTAGTGTGGTTTAGTGTAAGCCTGTCAGTGCTAGTGAGAGAATCGTTCGGAGATTCTTTCGTGCTATTTTGGTTGTTTAAAATGGCTGCTGCATTTGAAAATCCCGCCTACTGTGAATTACGTTATGTTATCCGATTTCTGTGTGCAAAGAACATGAAGGCTAACATCTTGAACTTTGTTGTGTGAAAATGCCATGAGTGACAATATGTTTAGAAGATGGTGCCGTACTTTTCGAGAAGGACAAACAAGTGTCCATGATAAAGAACGGAGTACACTTATAACCAGCTGTTGTAACGAACGAACTTGTGGATAATGTCAAAGAAAAAATTCGTAAAAATGAGCGATTGCAATCACAGAACTGAGCGACTTTTACTCTCAAATTTCCCGTACAGTTTTATACGAGGCTGTTACTGAACTTTAGTTACTGAACTTAAGTTACCACAAATTTTGTTCACGGTGGGTGCCAAAACTTCTTACCAAAGACCATAAAACAAAGAGAATGTAATTGGCACTAACTTTTCTGACACGTTACGATGTTGAAAGAGGATTTCCTCAGGCATGCCATAGCAGATAATGAGACTTGGGTCATCTGTATCAACGTTGAGACGAAAAGACAGTCAATGCAGTGAGGTCGTTCTAACTCGCCTACGAGTAAACCTTTAGAGTACCGTTAAACTTTTTCTGCGAGAAAAGTTATGGTCACTATCTTTTGGGACAAGAAAGGCGCCCTTCTTGTAGATTTTATGGAGCAAGGGACCACAATAAACACCGAAGTCTACTGTGAAGCTTTGGAGATGCTCAGAAGCTCTGGATTATTAAATTCGGGCGTTGTTTATTTTTTCAAGAAAATCGTCGCTCACAAGGTAGGTTTACTGGACAGTTTTAAGTTGGATGTATTTGAGCATCCTCCCTACAGTCATGATTTGGCTCCTAGCGACTACCATCTCTTTCCTAACATGAAGAAATGCTTAGAAGCCAACGGTTTTAGAGGGATGAAGAGCTGCAGGACAGTGTTACAGCATGGCTTAATTTACAGAGGGCGGAGTTCTATGAAGAGGGTATTAAAAACTGGCTCATCTCTATGACAAATGTCTCAATCTTAATGGAAACTATGTAGAAAAATAGCTGAAAGTATTTGTACTACTTTAAGTTGTAAGTTGTATGAAATAAAAACTTCTTCAAGTTTTGGTGTTTTTTTAAATAACGAAACGAAACTTGCTTTACGAATCGCCATCATTGGTACAGAAAATAAGCTTTCAAGCGATGTTGCAAACAATTCAAAAATATTTCGTTTGAGAACTAAAATTTTGATAATGTTTCTTACAAGCCATGTCTTCCAGGGATCCCATAATCCACAGCTGAGATGGTCCAGGTCAGGGTTGCCTGGTGGTATATCAGAAAACTGAATAAACACAAGAACGTTGTTTTACAGCTGTTTCGTCTTATAAGCGAAACCAATTTGTATAATGTACAGTAAATATAAATTTTATTCATTTTATATTATATATTAAATATAAGTATTATTCATTTTAATATTACACATTAAATATAAGGAATCATAGATTACAGTATTTAAATATAAGAGTCAGAAACAAAATTAAAACCTTTGTATAATTATATTTTATTATTTTTTATATTTTTTATATTTATTATTTATATTAAGATGCAAGCGTTTTACTAAATTTAGGATGCTGCGTATTACATATTTGTCAACCGTTATTCATGCCGGCACTTATTTATTGCCGCATTCTTTAGATACGTTTTAAATTATGTTATTTTAGCAGTGAACGTGCCGTGCCATGTATACAGTTAGAATCAAAAACCGTCTGCAACGTTTGTTAGTTTAGTAGGCACAATTTACAATCAAGGCGGTTCTTTGTAACTTTGCCGACCTTTTGTTTCGTCATTTAGCCGCATGTGGCCTATTTTGTTAATTGTTCCACGGTTAATTGAAGGGAAGGGTAAATTTTGCCTACAATGCTTAAAAAGTTTTTAAATAGCTCAGCGCACGATGACAACAGGAGCAAGTCGCTAGATCAAGTCGCAAAAGCAAGTCGCCAGTAGCAATTCGCCTCAGAACAACGTTCTTACAACAGTTGTAAGAACAATGTTCAAGACAACAGTCTATATTAATTAATAACAGTCGCGAGTCTTAACATAATAACGTTCTAGACAACAGTCGTAAGAACATTGTTCAAGACAGCAATCGACATTTAATATCAAGAGGCACCAGTCCCATATGTTATCAAAAGACAACCATCTTTCATTATACAACAAATTTTATGTATTAAGTAATGTAAATATGTAAATAAAGGTGTTATATTGGATGTGCCACATTTCATTAAAAACTGTCACCGAAGAGTAAAAAATTAGTGCGTATATGGCCTTACAACCCGTGCGCGGTGAGTCAACACAGGAGCGACGAAAAACCACTAGTTGCCCCAACAACAGCTATGTTTAGGCTATTCTCAATTCATGAATGGGCGCTGAATCCTGTTGAAACATAAATTTCACCCCCCCCCCCGTAAACAAGAAGTTTCTCAGAGGGTTTACTATAGTATCTAATACAGTTTCTTGGTACCCTGGGGGCTGAAGATTTCACCTCGATCTCGCAAAAATTAGTAGAGAAAACATCAACGTAGGCGACTCCATCAAACCATTACTGAGACTGGATAGTAACTATGTTGAACCGGTGTCACAATCTTGCTACCTAGAAAACTTCGAACATATATCTTGTCATCTGTGGGTAAAATTTTTAGGATTTTGTGATGTCCTCTTTTGTTGTAACGACTTAACAAGTTCTCCACTTTCTTAGTTTTTATAGAATGAAAGGCTGGTACTAAATGCTTGTTTGCTCCTTCTGTAAGTCTTCATATCTAAATCTTCTCCAATAATGTGAGATATTGTTTAGGATGCAATATGCATTTCACGTCATAAGATTGTTTCCTTTCGCAGTGAAGTTTGAGTGATTCTTGCACGAACACTTGGTTGATATACGTGCAGAACAAGGAAGACCATTACGAGGACAATCAAGCATTCACAAGAAGGAATGGATGTGTTCAACTTCATAATTTTTGTTAGTTAAATGTGATATGTTGGAATGTTGATATTTACTGTGACTTCATAAACTTATATTAATTAATATTTGCTATTATATAGACATACGTAGGCTTGAGCGAATGCAGGTAGCTTGGGACGCAGGCGCTCTTCGTCGCTTTTTTTCTAAAGCTGAGTTTTCGTATAATTTTAAGGTGAAATTTTATTATATACTCTCTAATATTTATAGTTTAATCATTTAAATTATTTCAGTATACTTTTAAATTATAGATTTGATTTTGCATAAGATCTTGGAAATCCGGCTATATTCAATATTTAATTAGGATGTTATTTCGCGAAGTAATGTGAAAATGTAAATATTGCTATCTACAAATTACAACGCTAATTAAAGAAATTTTTTTGAAAAATTTTGTCTTTAGGTGGGACTTGAACCCACCATAGTGTTCATTAAGTTTGTATATTTTTATTAATTAGTAAAAGTGTTAACTATTCGTTTCAACCGACTTAGATTCTGAATTTACATATTAATTCTACAATCAAGGGAACCCTGAAAGAGATTTGGAAAATGAAATGGAAAAACGTACGATGATGAAATGGTATGTTTTGATTTTCCTTTTTTTTTAAATTGGTCCGAACAGATCAGAATAGAAAGCATTCCGATTCTTTAAAATGTTCTTTGAACTATCAGTATCTGTCTAATTTACATTAAGTACAATTGAATTGGTATTTGATACATATATAGCTTTGATATCATGTATGTATTTTATTTTAAATCAGATATATAATTTATTTCAGCTTGCTAAGATGTCGATACCACGTTGTAGGGTGAATGAAGATCTAAGCTAAATATTTTGGTTTCTTATGTTGTTCGTTGTAATTACCTAAATATAGAAACATATGTTTCTGATAATACAGTAAGAACTTTTTTCCGGAATATTGCGTAACTGTGTTCAAAGAATAAGCAATAATAATCAAAGAAAAAAGCAAAATTTGTGTTATTTTATTAAAATAGAATACATTGGGGATTTCATGTCAACTACAAATATATTGAAAAATAAATCGAGAACATTTAGCAGTACAATTTTTCAATCAAGTGGCCACGGCACATTCTCTCTGCGGGTGTCTCGTTCTAAGTTAGAATCCTGGCATTCCCGCCGCTCCTTCCTTTCTTCGTTCCTTACTTGTGTTAAAGTAGACCGGTAAAACCGGTAAAATGAAATATCTATACATTCCTGCAGCTACTTATACTATTGCTTGGTTGGGACTTGTGAGTTTATATATATATACATACATATAATTTAATATATATATATATATATATATTAAAAATAATAGACTTTTTATTGGTTTAGCGACCTTTTATTGAATTATGATGTTTTATTCTACGACGTTTCGACTTTTACTATTTTTCAGTCTTTTTCAAGTATCGTTTCTTTTGGTTTTCAAAATCACGCATTCTGTGTAACATGTGTGTCGGGTACCCGAGACCTTTTTTTGTAACGAACCGATCGCACTGGTTGGAATATTGTAAGTCTTACAATATTCCAACCAGTGCGATCGGTTCGTTACAAAAAAAGGTCTCGGGTACCCGACACACATGTTACACAGAATGCGTGATTTTGAAAACCAAAAGAAACGATACTTGAAAAAGACTGAAAAATAGTAAAAGTCGAAACGTCGTAGAATAAAACATCATAATTCAATAAAAGGTCGCTAAACCAATAAAAAGTCTATTATTTTTAATATTAAGACACGGCCAATAAAATAAATAAGAAAAATAAAATTCTTATAAACACTAAATATATATATATATATATATAATAACTTCGTGACCTTGGTATGATATGGTAAACCTAATCAGTAGGCGATTAAAGGTCTGTATATTACTTCAAAATATATGTATTTAAAAAACTCTACATGTTTCGGCTGTATACGCCTTTATTCATATTTTGTATTCTCTTGATAAAGGCGTATACAGCCGAAACATGTAGAGTTTTTTAAATACATATATTTTGAAGTAATATACAGACCTTTAATCGCCTACTGATTAGGTTTACTATATATATATATATATATATATATATATATATATATATATATATATATACATATATATATTTAGTGTTCATAAGAATTTTATTTTTCTTATTTATTTTATTGGCCGTGTCTTAATATTAAAAATAATAGACTTTTTATTGGTTTAGCGACCTTTTATTGAATTATGATGTTTTATTCTACGACGTTTCGACTTTTATTATTTTTCAGTCTTTTTCAAGTAACGTTTCTTTTGGTTTTCAAAATCACGCATTCTGTGTAACATGTGTTATCGGGGGCCCGAGACCTTTTTTTGTAACGAACCGATCGCAAAAGAAACGTTACTTGAAAAAGACTGAAAAATAATAAAAGTCGAAACGTCGTAGAATAAAACATCATAATTCAATAAAAGGTCGCTAAACCAATAAAAAGTCTATTATTTTTAATATACATATATATATATATATATATATATACAGTGCTTCTCAAAAGTCCCCCCTCTCTTATCTTTGGAACGATTATACATACACATGTGAAATTTGGAAACTGAATATTATAGGTTATAAACTTCCTTACTAGTGGTGATAGTTGACGAAATCGTCATAGATGACGTCACAAGGCCATTCTGACCAATAATTTTAAATGGAACGCTACGGCAAGCGACACCTCTTTTAAAAGGTATCGAAAAACCTATTCAATGATACTAATTTTGTTTGTGTTTGAGGCAGTTATAATGGCTCATTAGTAAACATGAAAATTTAAATTCCATTCAGTATGATATTAAATACAGATTTAAGAAACAGTATGTACTTAAAGAAATTGCTCGAAGTGACCTTAATTTACTTCCTGACAGTAAAATATCCTATTTTTAAACTCTTCTCGTAGTTATTCAAATGTGTCTGCGGAAACAGCCTCACATTCTGCAACAATACGTTGTTTTAAAACGTCAAATTGTCAAGTTAATACTAAAATTCCAAATTCAAGCTCCGCCTATGGTTAGTTGTCAAATAATCTGACGTTTTTGTTAGTCTCCAATATTCGACGTTTTTGTAATTGTCCAAGTTTTTGTACATTTAATAATTTGTGTATTGTTGATCGAACGTCTCACTGTTTTTACAGCTTATGGAACTTTTAATATTTTTGTACATTTTAATAATTTGTTAAACTGTTGTGAGTCGAAAGTTTAAGTGCTTCAAGAAGCGAAATGGTACGTGCTTTAGGTGATAAAGTAACAGCGGTCCTAATTCTTGGTGAAACTAGACAAAATATTCATGCAGCAGAACGCATTTTTAATGATAGGTTTCCCGATCGCCCCATTTCGAGAACTTATTTAAGGGAGCTTCTTCGTAAGCTTGAAACAACGGGTAGTATTAATGATGCGAAACGATCTGGCAGACCACAAATTTCTGATGAGAAAAAAATTGATATACTGGCAGAAGTAAGAGTTAATCCTTCTTCTTCAACAACTTAAGTTGCATCTACCTGTGAAGTTAGTCGAAGTACAGTACACAGGGTGTTGAAAAAATACAAATTTCTTCCATACAAATTAAAAATGGTTCATCAACTCTTAGACGACGACCCAGACCGAAGACTAGAATTTTGTGAAAATATGGAAACTAAAATTAACCAACAGCCAGACTACGTCAAAACAATTTGTTTTAGTGACGAAAGTACTTTCTATCTAAATGGAAATGTAAACACACAGAATGTGAGGTATTGGAGTGACGCAAATCCTCACCTGTTTCGTGAAACACATACCCAATTTCCCCAGAAGGTGAATGTTTGGGCAGGTATCCTGGGAAACCACATCGTTGGGCCTCTTTTTTTAAATACTAATTTAACTGGTGAGGTTTATCTGGAGATGTTGCAAAACGCAATAGAACCGTTAATCCTTGAAATTTTGGAAGATAATCCAGATGAATTCGGCAATTTGGAAATAACATTCCAACAAGATGGTGCTCCTCCACACTATTATGGTGCAGTAAGACGGAATTTGCATGAGGAGTATCCTGGTAGATGGATTGGACGACGAGGTTCAACGGAATGGCCACCTTGATCACCGGACCTCACACCTTTGGATTTTTTTCTGTGGGGGTACCTTAAATCGAAGGTTTACGCCACTGAACTTGACAATATTGACGTTTTAAAACAACGTATTGATGCAGAATGTGAGGCTGTTTCCGCAGACACATTTGAAGAAGTGCGAGAAGAGTTTAAAAATAGGATATTTTACTGTCAGGAAGTAAATGGAGGTCACTTCGAGCAATTTCTTTAAGTACATACTGTTTCTTAAATCTGTATTTAATATCATACTGAATGGAATTTAAATTTTCATGTTTACTAATGAGCCATTAAAACTGCCTCAAACACAAACAAAATTAGTATCATTGAATAGGTTTCTTCGATACCTTTTAAAAGAGGTGTCGCTTGTCGTAGCGTTCCATTTAAAATTATTGGTCACAATGGCCTTGTGACGTCATCTATGACGATTTCGTCATCTATCATCACTAGTAGGGAAGTTTATAACCTATAATATTCAGTTTCCGAATTTCACTTGTGTATGTATAATCGTTCCAAAGATAAGAGGGGGGGGGGAGGGGACTTTTGAGAAGCACTGTATATATATATATAAATTGCCCAATGTTCGAAAGTGAAAATTTATAATAAATTATAAATGTGAAATGATTATTGTTAATCGTTCATGAATTAATATAAATAATTATTTATTTAAATATTTATGTGTAGTTACTTGTATTAAATATATATCTTTATTCTTTATTATATTTTTTATATTTATACATCAGCATGAGATATTTATTTTACTTGTCTGTATATATTGTTATTATTGTCTTATAGTATACAAAAATAAATGATAAAATGAAGTGTAATGGAACTTACTTTATAATTGCTTATATTTTAAATAAGTATGACTCTCAGGATTCTGGGCAGGTTCATGATATATTATGATATATGATATTGATATATTATGTTACGTTAAAGCGTAAGTAGATAAATGAATAGAGTTTTTATAAACAAAATAAATATATATTTTTTGTAAACATATGGAATATTTATTACAAGGTTTGTCTACTTAAAACTTGGTTATGAATTTTGTTATATATGTGCTTTTAAAAATTATTGAATGAAATTAATATGATTCAAAAAAGTAGAAGCAACAAATAGTAGTTCCTCTAATGTTTGATAAATGAGATAAGTCTGTGATTATGTATTTAGCTAGCTTTCTGTTGATAGCTTACCTTATTATAAAAGCAATTGTTCTAGGTCAAAATACGTGTCTAACTGGTAAACCTTCTATTCTGGCGGGCCAGGTAGCTGGGAACGGATGGACAACAGGTATGAAAGTCTTGGGTGGAACCAAGGATTCAGGATTCAGCTTATTCAGGAATTGGTGGTAAACAGGTAAATTTGGAGCTAGAATTTTATTTCTGCGGTCTTCTTACTTGTCGAGAAGCGTTTAAATCTTTGAAAAATGTTAATAAGAACTTGAATTCTTGACCTATAAATTAATTAATAATAGCATCAAAAATACGTTTATTATTCACCCAAAAGGCGCCAACCTTTAATTGTTTTTATATTTCCAGAGCCTCTTCTATATGCTCCCAAGATTGCATTAATTTTGACTATATTTTGTTTAATTGATTTTAATTGTCTAATACCAACCTATTTGTTTTACTATTCCTAGTCTTGATTTTAATAAACATTTTTTTGGTTTTTAAATGCTAATTATATTTTAAATGACATAACCTAAAGTTTATAATTTCGTCAACATATAGTATAGTTATTACTAGAGCTGAGGATTTTTGCGGTACGGCAGGACCGTATGTAGTGCATCCCCACATTTAACTATTTATCTAAATATTCTCTGAAATGATTTTCTGGATCTCATAAATTAATAGAGTGATATTTTAGTATGCACTGGATATTGTTATTATACAAAATCATAATAGCCATTTGTATTTATGGATCATAAATAATAATACGCATGTATTTGTATTTGGTTGTGAATTCAATTTAAACTTAAAACGAATCGTAATATTTTAACGACAAGCCGTCCTTACAATACATGCATTCGAGACAAAGTGTGCAACTCTTCGAATAACTTCCATAATTGATCGAAAATGGACATTTTGGAGCTGAAGTAAAGCCCCTATTCTTAGAAAATTTTATTACTGTCGTTAAGAACTATTATTATAAACAACAAAGGCCTTTTATTAGTGTTGAAGTTTTAGTTTCATTGAATTTCCATGTTGTAAGTAGTCAATTGTAAAGTGTTCATTCACAATATTCTAAAACAAGGTGTAAATTTAACTAAAATCCAGTAAAACACATTCTGATAATATATTACTAGATTAGAAGCTGTGTTTATTACTATTTATTATATTATTTTTATAACCAAATGCAATAAAAGCTACGAAAACAAAAGAAACCTCGATTTATTAAAATCTTGTCACACAGCCTTTCAAAGCCTGGCAGCACATATTTTGCATATATTTTATATATACTACCTACTTGAACTAGGTGAATGAAGGTAGAAGTTATAACTTATAACTTCTAACTTCATTCACCTAGTTCAAGTAGGTAGTATATATAAAATATATGCAAAATATGTGCTGCCAGGCTTTGAAAGGCTGTGTGACAAGATTTTAATAAATCGAGGTTTCTTTTGTTTTCGTAGCTTTTATTGCATTTGGTTATAAAAATAATATAATAAATAGTAATAAACACAGCTTCTAATCTAGTAATATATTATCAGAATGTGTTTTTCTGGATTTTAGTTAAATTTACACCTTGTTTTAGAATATTGTGAATGAACACTTTACAATTGACTACTTACAACATGGAAATTCAGTGAAACTAAAACTTCAACACTAATAAAAGGCCTTTGTTGTTTATAATAATAGTTCTTAACGACAGTAATAAAATTTTGTAAGAATAGGGGCTTTACTTCAGCTCCAAAATGTCTATTTTCGATCAATTATGGAAGTTATTCGTAGAGTTGCACACTTTGTCTCGAATGCATGTATTGTAAGGACGGCTTGTCGTTAAAATATTACGATTCGTTTTAAGTTTAAATTGAATTCACAACCAAATACAAATCCATGCGTATTATTATTTATGATCCATAAATACAAATGGCTATTATGATTTTGTATAATAACAATATCCAGTGCATACTAAAATATCACTCTATTAATTTATGAGATCCGGCAAATCATTTCAGAGAATATTTAGATAAATAGTTAAATGTGGGGATGCACTACATACGGTCCTGCCGTACCGCAAACATCCTCAGCTCTAGTTATTACATAAAAGTCGTTCCTATATTTAATTATTTTAATTAGTAAGTAAGAATTTGTGTATATCTAATGCAAATTAGTAATAAAGTTGAAGAAATAAATTATTTAATAATTTAGAAAGTTTTATATGCATTTAATATTTTAACAGAACTAATTTAGTTTTTACATCCCGGGGCGAACCAAAATTATTGTTCAACATTAAACTATATAATATATTCTAAAAGTAAATAGCATCCTATTTTTTTCATTCCTTTTAATTATGTAAAATGATTAGATCGATATTTAATATATTACCTTCGTATATTTGTATATTAAATTTGTGAGTTAGTTTCGTAACCTTTACTGATATATTTCTTTAATATAATTTATTATCAACGACTTAACTCACGTAAGCACAATGAGATATAATCTCTATCTCTAAGTATATAAAACGCAATGTTCGTATGTTTGTCCGCTATAAACTGAGAAACTACTGGACTGATTGACGCGTGGTTTTTTGCAAAATGATCCGCGTTGTCCGGAGAAGGTTTAAAGCTATTGAAATCATCGATCTGACCAGAAAAAAGAAAGTTAGGCGTCTAATAACATAATATCAATAGTAGTAGTACTATTATTCGAATGTAGATGGCGCCACGAGACAGTACTTAAGTATTGTTACAATGACATTAGTGAATGACATCAACTAATCGACTAGCTGGCATATTGACGTAATGACACAATTCAAACGGAATTACAAGGCGAAAAAAAATTTGACGTCAAAGAATTGAATATATTTGTACCATCAAAAATTCCTTCAAGAAGAAAAACACATTTATGATGCGATAATAGGAGTAATAAATGATGAGAATGGTGGAATGTATAATGTGTACATTGTAGCACAGGAAAAATATTTCTTGTTTTAAGCAACAATACGTGCACAAAATAATATCGCGTTGGCAATCGCATCATATGGAATTACGGCAACTCTTTTGGATGGTTGTTGAACAGCACATTCAGCACTTAAGTTGCCATTGAACATACAAAACAGTGAAATACCAACTTGCAACATTTCAAAAACATCATCAATGGGCACAGTACTCCAGCAATGAAAGATAATTACATATTTGTAATGAATACACAATGGTCAACAAAAAATCGTTGGAAGCTTTGATTCAATCATGGCAAAATTTACGTAGAAATGACCGGCCAATCGGTAGTGCGCTCTTATTCTCAGCAGGCGATTTTCGACAGACATTGCCTGTTATTCCACGTTCAACATCAGCTGATGAACTAAATGCGTGTTCAAAAGCATCACATTTGTGGAGACATATTAATAAATTTTCATTGGAGTGTTAAACTACAAAACTATCCTTCTGCAAAACATTTTACTATACAATTATTGGATATTGGAAATGGGAAAATTATAATTGAAGAAACAACAAACTGTTATAGTATCAGTCACTCACAAGAAAAATTGATTCAATGCGTATTTCCTGATATCAAACAAAATTATAAAATTAATCAATGGTTAAATGAGCGTGCAATATTAAAATATTAAATTCACTTGGTTTATCTAGATTACCACCCCACATCATTAATCTGAAAGTTGGTGTTCCTATCATTCATCTTAGAAATATTGACCCACCCCGTCTTTGCAATGGTATCAGATTGGCGGTCAAAAGATTATTAAACAATCTCATCGAAGTAACAATTTTAATTGGAAAATTCAAAGGAGAGAATGTGCTAATACCAATACTAACGGATATGCCATTTCAATTCAAATGATTGCAATTTACATTTAAACTGGCTTTTATAATAACTATAAATAAAGCACAAGGTCAGTCATTGCAAGCATGTGGATTGAATTTGGAGATGGAGAATGCAAGTTTTTCTCATGGACAGTTAAACGTAGCATGCTCCCTTTGCATATATGTCCAATGGAATCACTAAAAAACATTGTATGTCCTAGAGCATTGTAATGAACTAAAAGTTAAAATAAATATCTGGCTTTAACAAAATACAATTATTGATATAAAACTTTCAATTGTCTTCATTTAAACTATATATATACAAGGTGTGTATAAATTGTCGCAAAAGCTACACGTAGCGACATTCTTCGTTCGGTTCTGAATAAAAAATCTTAATGTTAAATTGTCGTATCATGCTTCGTAAATTCGTAAAAGTCAAAATTTGACAGTAATGATTTTGATTGAACTCACTTTGAAATACAAACTTATTGTTCTACAACGTTGCCAAATGTGTTGTTTGTGGAAGTACGTTAATGAATAAATGTTTAAAACAAGCTTTTAAATAAAAAAAAATATATATATATCGGGTTACAACGTTTTACGTCTTCCGATTCCTAATCGCCATTCCCCTCTGTTCATCCATAGGCCCTCCTCCAGATCCGTCTCTCGAATTTCTTTATCCACTCCGTCTCTCCAGCTTCTGCGCGGTCTTCCTCGTTTTCAGTTTCCTTGGGGGCTCCAGTTTAGCACTTTCTTTGGGATTCTGTGTTCTGGCATTCTTTGGACGTGCCCATACCATATTAGCTGTTTGGTTATAATGTCATCTATAATGTCATGTTGTATTCCCATTTCTTGTC
The DNA here is from genome assembly GCA_935421215.2 of Melolontha melolontha. Classification (NCBI taxonomy): domain Eukaryota; kingdom Metazoa; phylum Arthropoda; class Insecta; order Coleoptera; family Scarabaeidae; genus Melolontha; species Melolontha melolontha. Next base: position 7,839,608 of record OW285240.1, on the reverse strand, counting down.
TAATGGTTTCATTTGGGACTCTATCTCTCCGGGATTTTCCTGCCGCTCTTCTCCAGAAGTCCACTTCTGTGGCTTTTATCTTTCTTTTTGTTTTTTCTTTTATCGGCCACACCTCCGAGCTATATGTTAATATACTTTTCACGATGGAGTTCTAAATCCTTTTTTTATTTTCTTTTGTAATGGTCTTGTCCTACAGAATACTGTTCAGCATGGAAGTAGCTCTTCTTCCCTGTATATTTCTGTCTGATATCGCCTCATCTAGTGTCCCATCCTTGGATATTTTCATTCCTAGGTATTTGTATATATTGCAATGTTTGATGATCTGTCCCGTTGCTAGGTGTAGGTCTTCTTGCTGTCCGCCTATGCACATATATTCTGTTTTTGCTATGTTAACATCCAGGCCCCATTTTCCGTATTCTTCGATGAGCTTTCGGCTCATATATTCCATGTCATGTATATCTTGTGCAATAACTACTTGGTCGTCCGCAAAAGAAAGGGTATATACTGTCGTGTCGTCATCCACTGGCATTCCCATGTTATTGCATTTCCGTTTCCATGTCTTTAGTGCATATTCCAAGTATATTTTGAATAGTGTCGGAGATATACAGCAACCCTGTTTAAGACCCTTGGTTATTGTGAATCCGGATGTTAATCCTTCGTTGGTTTTGACTCTAGATGTGGAACCCGCATATAAAGACTTCACGGTTTTATTATTTCCGTGTTTATGTTGGTATGTTGAAGAGCCTCCCATAGTTTTACTAAAGGTATACTGTCGTAAGCCTTTTTCAGATCTACGTACAGGAGATGTACCTCTTGATTTCGTGCTGTTTTCTTTTCTAAAATTTGAGTTAGCGTAAACAGGTGATCAATTGTGGACTTTCCTGCTCTGCAGCCTGCTTGTTCTTCTGCCTCCATATTGGCATATTCTTTCTCTATCCTGTTCTTTAAGATTTTCCCATAAACTCTACTTATAGCACTTGTAACGGCTATTCCCCGATAGTTGTCACAGTTACTCTTGTCCCCTTTTTTAGGTATCGTCGTAAGGTGTGATGTCTTCCATTCCGTTGGTACTTCGTGCCTGTTAAGGCATCTTTGGAATAAATTTCTTAATAGCCCGTAGAGTTTATCTGTGCCGTATTTTAGCAGTTCATTAGTAATATTACCTGGTCCTGGGGCTCTTCCATTTTTTAGGTTTTTACAGACTTCTTTAACCTCCGCCACAGTTATCCTAATTGGGGATCCTTGTATAACAATCCCCTGGTTTTCGTTTTGGATGTCTTTGAATTGAGGTCTGTCCTCCGTCAATATCTCTTCAAAGTACTTGTTCCATTTTTCAGGTGTTATAGGTGAGATTATGTCCTTCGTTCGTCCTCCTCTCATACTTTTGAGGAGCCTCCAAGTTTCTGTACTCTTCCTTCCTCCAACGTATGTATTGATCTTTGAACACGTCCTTTTCCATTGGTTGTTCTTCTTTTCCCTTATTTTCTTCCGTACTCTCCTTTGCGATTCCTTGTATTTCTCCTTGTCTTCCACAGCTTTCGAACTTAAATATACGTGGTACCTTTTCCTTTTTCTTCTATTTCGTATTCAACTTCTTCGTCCCACCAGTATGGTTATTTCTGTTTTCCTCGTTTTTCCTCGTAACCCAATGCTTCCTCTGCCGCTGAGCATATACCCCTCTTTATGTATTCGTATTCTTCTTCTATGTTTGTGAATTCTGTATTCTGAATTTTGCTGTCCAGTCTGGAGTTGTATAGTAGTTTTGTACTTTCGTGTTCGAGGCTGTTAATTTTAAATATTTTTGGGGTTTCTTCGTTTATTATTTCACCCTTTTTTTGGGATTGTCCGGTTCTTCTTTTGTTCTTATTGGTGACATTAGTGTTCCTTTTAGTAGGTAGTGGTCGCTTCCACATGAGGCACCTCTCTGAACACTTACATCTAGGAACTTCAGTCTGGATTTTTGTTTAATTATTATGTAGTCAATAACGCTTTTTAGATTCCTTGTTGGCTGTGTCCATGTGTATTATGGATCTCGCGATGTTGAAAATGACCATTAAGAATGGTCAACTGATTTTGTTCACATATTTCTATTAACCGTCTTCCATTATCGTTGACGACTTCTTCTCCATACTTTCCCAGAACCAGGTCCTTCTGCTTTCTTCCTGTTCTGCCGTTTAGGTCTCCTAGAAGTATTATTTCTCTTGATGTTCCTATTTTTCCTATTTCCTCATTTAGTTTTTCATAAAATGAGTCTTTATTGTAGACTAGTTCGTCGTCATTAATGGCATATATTCCCAGGATAGTCACATTATATCCAAATATTTTCAGATTCATCTTTATCATCCTTTCATTAATCGGTTCCCATGTGGAGATGTACTTTCTCATTCTCCTGTGGATTACTATGGATACTCCTTGCTTAGCTCTGCTTTCCTTGGGTACTCCGCTGTAAAAGTAGTCGTAACTCCCCCAATTTTCCGATCCTTTTCCTTTCTTTTTCGTCTCTGTTAAAACCGCGATGTCTACTTGGAGATTTTTCAATTCGCTGGCAACTTCGTTTATTTTGTTGGATAGGCCCTGTACATTCCATGTACCGCATATCGTTGTCCGTTTTCTTAGCTTGGTTCGTACTTGTGTGTTATCCGTCCCATTCCGAGGCAATTGATTAGGTTTTTTAGCAGGTATGTTTTTTTCCGTAGGGCAGAGAGCTGGCCTACCGCTACAACCCTCCTCCTTCATCCGGGCTTGGGACCGGCAGTGACAGCCATGGAGCTACTCAATCCACCCCACAGCTGCCCCAGGCGGAGTTATAAAAAAAAACGTTTACGAAATAATACTAGTAAAAAAATTTTCTTTAAACTAAATTGCATCTATCTCTATTAACAGATATAGAAGAGCAAAGGTTAGTTACGCACTAAAAGTCTGAACTTCAAGAACCCCGTGAAAACAAACGAAGCATGATACGACATTTTAACATTAAGATTTTTTATTCAGAACCAAACGAAGAACATCGCTGCGTGTAGCTTTTGCGACAATTTATACACACGTTATATTTGTGTATATATAATATATAAAGCAGAGGAATTATCTCAGGATCTTACGTTCTTTCTATGAAATTAAAAAAAAAAATATGTTCAAATGTATATCAAATTTATTCTCTAAACTTTTTTCAACTATAAGCTAATAAATGAGTATGAAATGTCTTAATCTACAATTTACTTAAATCTATAAAAACCTTGTTACATTCATAATGTGTTATGTTTTGAGGGAAAAAACGTCCAATTGAAATAATTATATTTATTTTAATTATTAGTTGAAGTAACCTCGTGTCTTTCTACTATCCTCTCTATTCGTTTAACTGAATTTCGATCCCTGTGGATCGGCAACCTCTTTTGCTTGCATATTATTGTGCAATAGATGTCGCCTTCATCTTTTGAATCTTCCGAAGATCATGTGTGACGTATGACCGGCTATGGGGGTTTATCGCGATTCTTCAGTCGATCTGCACTTGGGCCGTGATCTTTGTCGGCGCAGGTTGTGCTTATTTTAGTGTGAGAACCTTGTCCTTGCGGTAAGAAATATTTTAATCATTTGAACATTGTCTAATGGGTGTCCTTTATCCTTTGTAGGATATATTTTATTTTGCCTACCGGCTAGAGAATTTTTCCTTTATTTTCCTGTTGTATTCCAACCGAGTTAAAAACCTCGTGGGAAGGTTAAGCAAGCGGACACGTTTCCCTTAGAGCTGAACATTTTAATATTGGATCTTTGGAGGAAAACCAGGTGGAAATGCCCACATTTCACCTTCAATAGCAAATTAATTGCGGCGTTGTCTCTACAAAAAACCTTCTAGAACGAATATCGACGCTTCCAAGATGGCGAACTAAAAGTATAATGGCAGCATAAATCTGGCGGCAATCTGGACGAAATAATTCTACTGTATTGTTTATCCCGTGCAACCCCTTGGAGGGCTTTTCTCCTAAAGGTTGAATTTAGACGATAACTGGGACAATTTAAAGTAGGTGTAGATTTTCTTTTTTTTTTTTTTGATTTTGGATATTAGATATGTACAAATCATTTAAATTTAACTAATTATCAGTTTGCTTTCACTTAAGTAAGGCTCTAGAGAAGCCGATCATTTATTATTTGGGCAGTCGTCGTAATGTAAACTTTTCATATTTAATAGCATCGTAAGAATTTGATAGTTGAATTCAGATTAGTTAATATAGGGCTCGATTAATGCAAAGAACTTGCTAATTGTTAGAATTCAGAAGTAATTTGCTGACAGTTCTTATCTGTACAACATTTGGTTACTTCTCAGTGTCACTTATTAATTTTCCTTAAAACTTAGTTAGCGAACAAGGCATTATTCAATGAATTTTAGTAGATAGGTGTTTGTACACCTAGATAAGAGCTATTGTCTGTATTATTATTTATACTGGATGACTAGCTTCACTAGCTTCTTCCAGGTGTAACTGGTATAGTTCTATTGTACGAGGCTATGATCCTTCAGACGGGCCTACGTACAGATTAATCAATAATTTGGGGTACGTTGCTGTTTTGTTTATTTTTTTTTTTTAATAAAAACATAACCATATTGTATAGAACCCATGATTATGTATACTTAATTGTGTTCTGCTGAACTCTTGCTTAGACTTGTATGTATTTAATTCATAATTTGATCACAGTAATTCTTCCTGTTAATACAGGGTGTTGTACTGACATGTGAATTTGTTTTATTGTTGTTAAATATTAGTTACTTTTGTTTACTTTTAGTTATGTATTATTAAGTAGGTATTATTAAGAATACAAAGTTGGCAGTACTGAACCAACAAGAATAAAAATGATGATAAGACGAAAAGAGAGTTGTTGTTAAGTTGTGTTTGTGTGTAGTTTATAAATATTAAAATGTAAAATAGTTTATATAATAAACAATAAATAAATATATATAAAATAAAAGTGTATTATTTAAAGTTACAAACATTAACATGGTAGCAGAGCGTAGTTATTAAAAATATATAAAAGTGTTAAAAGTTAAAACAAAAAATTTAATATAACAAAAATGGCGACGTATATAAAAATAGATGATGTAACAGTACCGATCTTTGATGGTTCCGATTATACAAAATGGAAGCTACGAATATTAAAATTTTTGCAATTTAAAAAATGTAAAATAGTAACTGAAAGAGAAAGGACTGCAACTGAGAATGCAAATGAATGGGAACAAATGGACATCAAAGCAACGAACTACATATATAGCGCTATCTCAAATAAACAATTAGAATTAATTAGTGAACAGGAAACCGCCTTTGAAATTATTAAAAAATTGGATGAAATTTACAACAAAGAATCGACAGCATTACAAATGATCTGTAGAAGCAATTTAGAAAATATCAAATTAAAGGAAGAAGATGACCCCGAAAATTTTTTTAACAAATTTGAAAAAGCAACAAATGAATTGAAAGCGGCTGGATCAAAAATCAACGAGGATGAAAAGTTAAATTATATGTTAAGAGCACTCCCAAAATCATTTAGCCACCTGGGTGATTTAATTGATGTTTTACCCAAAGAAGAAAGAAATGTAGAATATTTAAAAACGAAAATCAAGTTAAAATTTATGAATGACAAAAGTGACAATGGTGAAGATAAAGAAAAAAATACAAAATCAAATGCATTTGCAGCGGGTTCGACATCACAACGGAATCAAGGTTGTTATGGATGTGGTAAAGTAGGTCACATTCAAAGGAACTGTCAACAAAAATATCAAACAAGTTTTCAAGGGCAACATAATAATTTCAATCGTGGTGGCCGTGGTCATTATCAAAATTTAGGACGTGGAAATTATGGAAACTATCGTGGATATCAAAATGTACGTGGAAATTTTAGTGGTTATCAAAATGCAGGACGTGGAAATTTTAGTGGTTATCAAAATGCAGGACGTGGAAATTATCGTGGTTATCAAAATAGGGGACATGGAAATTACAGTGGGCATCAAAATTCAGAAAGTAGAAATAATAGTGAATGTAATAACTTTTATGTGACAGCAAATACTTCAACAATAAGTGAAACTTGCATCGTCAATCCAAATGAAATAAACTGGTTATTAGACAGTGGTTGTACCGATCATATTATAAACAATGACATTTATTTTGAAAGTTTTGTGACATTAAAAACACCAGTGAATGTAAAAGTGGGAGACGGTCGCATATTGCTAGCGACAAAAATTGGTCAAATAAAAGCTTCATTTCCTGTGTACAATAAACAAGTGGTCATAAATTTGAATAATGTATTTTATGTAAAAGATATGAAAACAAATTTATTAAGTTATTCAAAAATTACAAACAATAATAAAATTATTTCTTATGGAAATATTTCAAAAATTTATAATATGAACAGTGAATTAATAGCCATAGCAATCAAAAAGGAAAATCTGTATGAAATGAAAAGTTTTATTGACAATAATAACAGATCAGCATTTGCAAATACAACATGTAGTGAAAATAAATTAACATTAAAAGAAAAATGGCATCGAATGTTAGGACATGTAAATTTTAATTACTTAAATGTTCTATGTACAAAACAACTAATAGAAGGAATTCCGGAAAAGTTAGAGGGTGATTATTTAAAATGTGCGGTGTGTATTGAAAATAAAATGAAAAATTTACCTTTTGGAAATAACCGTAAGAGAGCAGAGGACATTTTACAAATAATTCACACAGATGAAATGGCCCACACACAACAAAAGGAAATCAGGGAGAAATGTACTTTCTATCATTTATAGATGATTATAGCAAACTAGCAAAAGTGTACACCATGAAATCAAAAACACAAGTTTACGATTGTCTGGTAGAATACGTAAATCTTGTTCAAAATTTAACTGGTAAAAATATACAAGAATTAAGATGTGATAATGGAACAGAATATATGAACTCAAAAATTTATAACTTTATCCGTGAAAAAGGAATATATCTAAACCCGTGCCCACCATACGTGCATCAGCTAAATGGAACAGCTGAACGTTTTAATCAAACAATTATGAATATAGCTCGGTGCTTACGAGCTGAGGCAAAGGTGGATATTAAATATTGGCCGGAATGTGTTAGAACGGCTGCATATTTACATAACAGAACATTAGCAAACACTACTGAACAGAAAACTCCTTATGAGATATTTTTTAATGAAAAACCTAGTGTAAAAAATTTACGACTGTACGGGAGCAAAGTTTTCGTTCGTATACCTGAGGAGAAACGAGCATCAAAATGGGATAAAAAAGCTGAAGCAGGCATATTATTAGGGTATACAGATGTGGGATATCGTATACTTGTAAATGACAAAATAAAGATTGCACGACATGTAGAAATTATTGAAGAAGAAGTTAAATGCATTGAGTTGGTTAACAATGAGCAAAATGAAAAGGGTCCAGATGAAGATGATGAAAGTTTAGATGATACTAACGAGGAAGTGGATTTAAAAAGGCCTCAACGACAAAGAAAACTTCCTTCAAAACTTGATGATTATATTATATATGTAAATTATTGCAATGCGACAGTACCGCAAACATTTAAGGAGGCGATGAGAAGTATAGATTCCATAAATTGGAAAAATGCAATGGATAACGAAATAAGAAGTATTCAACAAAATTACACATGGGATTTGGTACAACAACCAGAAGATAAAAATATATTAGATGTGAAATGGTTATACAAACGGAAAAGCAATGACAGTTACAAGGCTCGATTAGTTGTAAGAGGTTTTCAACAGCAAGAATTAATTGAACATACATATTCACCAGTGGCAAAAATGCAAACGTTAAAACTATTATTAGCATATTGTTGTAGGTACAATTTAAACATTGATCAAATGGACGTAGAAACAGCGTTTTTGAACAGCAAGATAGAATCCGAAGTATACGTTAAACAACCTGAAGGATACGAAAAGGGAATTAACCAAGTGTATAAATTAAAAAAAGCTTTGTATGGTCTAAAAGAAAGCCCACGTGCATGGTATGAACATTTTAATAATTATATTACTCAATTAGGATTTAAAAGAAATAATTACGACTACTGTTTATATGTTAAAAATTCAGGTAATGATTCAATATATATTTTATTATTTGTTGATGATTTATTAATATGTAGTAAAAATAAAAGACAAATAGATCAAGTTAAAGTTAAGTTAGCGAGTAAATTTAACATTAAAGATTTGGGCAAAGTAAAAAGTTATATAGGAATTAACATTGAATATAATGATGTAGAAATGACTTTAGATCAGAAAAGTTACATTGAATCTTTAGCACAAAAATATCAAATAAAAAATTCAAAACTATATGATACGCCTATGGAAATAAATTTAAATTTAATGACAAGTAAAATAGTAGAAGATAATATTAAATTTAGAAATTTAATAGGAGAATTGTTATATATTGCAACAGGCACCAGACCTGATATATCATTTTGTGTAAATTATTTAAGTAGATTCCAATCAAGTTATAATCAGGAGCATTTCAAATATGCATTGAGAATTTTAAAATATTTATATAAAACAAAAGATTATAAATTAACTTATTTGAAAAATGAAAATATTAATATAATGGATTGTTACGTTGATGCTGATTGGGCAGGCGACATAAATGATAGAAGATCAACATCAGGATTTGTAATTAGATTATTTGGGAACTCAGTTTATTGGAGATCACGCAAACAGAACTCTGTAACAAAGTCAAGTACACATGCGGAATATGTAGCATTATCAGAAGCTGTTACAGAAGTAATTTTTATGAAGGGTATCTTAGAATCATTTAATATTAAATTCAACAAGCCTATAAATTTGTATGAAGACAATTCTGGTGCAGTAGTTATATCTAAATATGGAAATTTATCAAAGAATTCAAAACATATAGAAACTCATTACCATTATGTAAATGAAAATTACTTAAATAAGACTATTGATATTGTTAAAATTGACAGTCAGGATAACATTGCTGACATATTTACAAAGTCTTTGAGTAAGCAAAAACATTATAAATTTAGATTTTTATTAAAAGTCACCCAAAAGTAAGGAGGCGTGTTAAATATTAGTTACTTTTGTTTACTTTTAGTTATGTATTATTAAGTAGGTATTATTAAGAATACAAAGTTGGCAGTACTGAACCAACAAGAATAAAAATGATGATAAGACGAAAAGAGAGTTGTTGTTAAGTTGTGTTTGTGTGTAGTTTATAAATATTAAAATGTAAAATAGTTTATATAATAAACAATAAATAAATATATATAAAATAAAAGTGTATTATTTAAAGTTACAAACATTAACAATTGTATTCACTGATATGCGCCTGGAGCGTTACAGTTGAATTTTTGTTTAATTTGGTAGATTTTATGCTAGATTTTAAATCTTACAAAGCTTTATTATTGCCTTGGCGCTAATTGATTTGAATTGGCATATCATTAATTTTTGTAATTACAATCTAAATTCTTTCTTACTTTCTTGATTATTGCTCTTTCGTCGTCTGAATAATTTTGTCATTATAAAATTTTCTGAACCAACTTTGTTTTGTTATTAAACTTGTTATTGTTGATGACATGTGTTTATTTGATACCTTTCCCTCAAGTGTTTGAGATAAGCAAAGATTATATTGGTTCGGTAACAAGTAGTAAAGGATCATACTGTTTTGCTTTTGGAACTACCAGCATCCCACCCGCTTCCGTATTTACGGGGTACTCTGCAGGAAAATACGGTGGCACCACACTCCACCTCGCGACCTTGGACTCGCGACACTCTCCGAAAAACGTTTCAGTTGGCCGGCAGAGTATTTCCTTGGGACCATCACCAACAGGTAGGTTCGGGGCAAGGGAGGGTGACCCAGCTAAACATCTCGCTACCTCGTAGATTACTTGGTTTGTTTTGTTTTGGTCGCGAAAAGTGTAGCAAATGTCGATCTTCTGACACCTTTCAAATGTCAAACTATATACCACATCAATTAAATATTTTACTCTTCTTAAATTTGTTCTTTTTCTCTATTTCTGATAACTACACGTTCCTTTAGTATTACACCCTTTTATATTAGCACTTCTTTTAACCGTCCTACAGTCCTTGTTATTATGCTCAAAAATCTTCCTTGCTTTCTCCTTAAATTTTCATATATTCCTAACTCGATATATATGTTGGAGACAGCCGACGAATTCGAACCGTTGCCTATATATTTGGACATATTCCCAGGTGTCCACAACAAATAGCCCACATGCCGAAATAATACAGAATTCGGCATCTGGCTAACTTATTCTGAACAGATCCCGACATGTTAGTTGATGCTTTGATCATATGACAAAAGGGCGTTTTTTTTTTTATTAAAGCAAATGCATTATTGGAACGAACGTAACATTTCTTTTATTATTTACTGCGACATAAAGTACTTGGGTGACATTTTCTATGACACTTTATCTTGTTCATTACACACTTGCACTTTCTGTAATCACATTGTTTACGACAGTTACATCTGACAAAGCTCTGGGAAGAATTGTATTCTTTTGCGGCAATTGATCCCAAGCTAAATTGTTTATCAGTGGGTACAATCAAAGATGTCAATCTACCTATCTGTTTGTGGAAGATGAAAACGAACAACAATATTAAATATTAAAAATATATTATATTAATTAAGTTGGTACCTGAAATTCACTCCTTGCATATAGTATTTTCAGGAGTATTTCCAGTTGATATAAAGCTTATTTCTTATATAATACAACAGCCAAAACGTTAGAAGGAGCTAAGCGTCCTCTGTCGACATCGAGAATCTTAACTAAAATGTTCTGTCCAATGTCAGAATTAGAGAATTTTGAGCAACTTTGTTCTAATATTTCTGTTGCCTGCTTTTTTAAACATTTAATACTTTCAAATCGATGTTGATTTATTAATTTTAACTGGTTGTCATTGTCCATGAAATAAGACTCAATTATCTATTATTTGTGTCTCTCGTGAATTACACACAATCTTATGACTCATTTGTAGGACAGTTTTGTTGTAAATTTTGTGCATTTGTTGCAGTATTGTTGCATCTGTCTTTGTTGTTTCCAACAACACTATTTTGGAGTTTATCAATATCGTCTTCGTCTTACAATCGCTTTACAATGTCAAGGGGAAAATTTAAATCATTCAAGCCATTAATAATTGGAGTGCCAAACATAGTCTCGTATAGAGTACGCTGGATGCCTTTGTGAAATCATCTATACTTTTTAGTGGCACAAATCTTAGTCCTTCCGACCAGTACTGGTTTTACCATTAAGCCTTTGTGTTTTGAGTTTTCCGTTAATTGGCACATAGAACATAATTTTAAATACTCCTCAATTACGCTTCTGGGAACGTTACAATTTTTACCAGTCCCAATCTTGTTTTATGCCCAGTATCTTTGTGAGCCTTCTCTAAAATACCATGTACCTCTTTAATATCGCAATAATACCACATCATAGTTACGTTTTGCAATAATTTTCACCTTTTCGCCCATTTTTATAATTTCAAATTTATTTAGACGTCTGTAATCTGGATGGCTTAGTTTTTCGTTAACTGATTTCTTTCTCATGCTATCTTTGACTTCATATAAAATATTTGAATACTGATCAACGGTCAGTAGGGTGGTAAAGTTATAACCGCCACTTTTTCCAATAAATTTAGGTAGCTTGCTTTCAAATATGTACTATATCAATATTTTATTCGAAATTTTATAAAATACATGTATAATAATAAGTATAAGTAAGCTAAACGATATAACTCTTTCTATTAATATTTGCCTTTGTATAGTATTGTAAACATTTACAATTAAATGCTTTTCTAAATTCTCAACTAAAAATGATCTTCTGCAATCCGTCAACAATAGCTTGTATGCTGAAAAGCTTCGCTCAACGTCAACTGATGTAAGTAATTGGCGCATACTTATATTTGTAGATAATTGATGGACTCATCTCAATAGTTTCATCGTAGGTTCCTTGCAACACACTGGATATTCTACTAACCGGATTAAAGTCCTCGTTTTTCTCTAGAACTTGTGCTAATTTAATTTTGAACCGCTCTTGTATGGTACCTCTCTCATTATAAATTTTATTCTTGAAACTTTGAATCAATTCTATCGATTCACTGAGTTCGACACCTTGAGTTTCAAGTTTTTGTAGTGTTTCACTAATAAAGGCATAGTTTGTTTTCATAAAAGCTAACTCTTGGCGCATTTGCAGTTTATTTAATATATCTTTGCAATTTGCGATTGTTCAAAGGTATCTGCATAAATTACAGGGGCATAAAACCACGTGACCCATCTTGTTATTATGGGTTGTGGTGGCTGTGTCAGACCAGTTATCTTACCTTTATATGCTTGGACCCTCAGCGGTGCTTTAGTAAATACTTTTTTTTGTCAAATTGATCAATTAATTAATATCTGAAAATGTGTAACGTATTTCTTCTGCTACTCTTCAGTAGGTACCAATTAAAAAGGATAGGTTGGCGCCATTTTCTCTTAAAATATCAATCAATAAGGTGGCAATATAGCGTCCATAACTCTCTGTTGTCTCATTGAGTACGAAATAAATATAATTTTCACCTATTGTTTCCTTCATTTTCATCATAGTTTCCTCAAACAATAAATTAATTATAATTGTAAATATTCTTTCTACACTTTACGACTCTATTTTATTCGAATTTTTCATAGAAAAAATTCGCCCTCAAGTAGGAATCGAACCCCCGACCTCTGGCTTGCCGGACCATTGCTCGACCACTGAGCTGTTGAAGCGTAAAATAGCAATAAAATAGCATCGTAAAGTGTAGAAAGAATATTTACAATTACATTACTTCGCGAAAACGCAATTAATTTGCAATAAATTAATTACTTTTTTATTCTAGTTGAGCGACTAGGAACTGACAGTTTCGTATACTTCTCTAAAAACTCAACTTTGAAAATGGAATGTTTGCACTTAAGAAGGCGTTACACAAGTCATAATGGAAACTATTCTGTTCTATATTTTTACTTGTTCAAGTAAATGATTGATTCAGAGTAGCTTGTGATACATATTTAAATCTTGTGATAGTCCTTTTATACAAATCAGTTCCTACATGCTGCGTTAATAGAAATTTTTTGTTGCATTAAATCTACAATAATTAATTGCAGGTATTAAAATATTAAATTAAACGTAAATAAACATAAACTTATTTTACTGCAATACTTACAAAACACTCTGCCATTATCTACAAAAAATTCAGAATAATCTTTCATCCAGATAGACACATGTGAATATGATTTCGACATATTATAATAACCTTATTGTTCGTAGATTCACTGGAACTTCCCCGACTTGATAAACACAAATCTGGGAATTCCCGCTGTACGGAAATGTTCATTCGGACGTAATTTTGATATATTATGAATAAATGGTTTTTTATATTTCTTACGGTGCACTTTAAAAATAAATTATTGAATCTGAACAAATATGCAATTTTATATGAAATATGTCAAAGCAGCATTTACATGCAAGATATGGAAAACAAAAGTAGTCATAAATGCGTTATTTTTACGTGATCCGTATAGATCTGCAAGAATTTTTGTAAATATATAGGATGAAAAATATGCATCTTCACATAATCCCAGCTCTACTCATATACTTCATTACAAAGTATCAAAAGCACATGAGATTATATTTTTTTATGTTTCACTAATTTTTTATGACTTCCTTTTCAACATTATTCTGTTACTATACCAAATCAATAATCACTTTCTTTTTTTCAAAATTCCCGACTAATTATAATATATAAAATCAATTTCGTTAATACTTTAGCTTTAAAGGTTGATCAAGGTCATGTTTTTTAACAACTTTCTGACATTTTACTATTCTAACATTTAAAACATTTTATACTAAAATTATCTATATCTAAACCATTTTTCTAATAAAGATTTAGTAACAATATATATATTTATATATATATATATACATATATATATATATATATATATATATATATATATATATATATATAAGTGTTTAGATAATTTCTTAGCCGTTCATAGAACGAACGTGCTTGTGTGGATTTTGTAAGTGAACTAATACTTTAGTTTGCGGGGGGTTTTAATTTCTGTTTTTTGGAATGAGAATGGTGGTCAGGACCGTATTTAGGGGTATGTGTTTATGTTGTTTTTTCTAATGGGCGCTATTTTTTTCCCGTTTTTGTCTTGTGCGTGCAAAAAAAAAAAAAAAAAAAAAAAAAAAAAAACCCTGCACGCACAAAACAAAAACGGGAAAAAAATAGCGCCCATTAGAAAAAACAACATAAACACATACCCCTAAATACGGTCCTGACCACCATGCTCATTCCAAAAAACAGAAATTAAAACCCCCTACAAACTAAAGTATTAGTTCACTTACAAAATCCGCACAAGCACGTTCTTTCTAAGAAAATTGGTCCCGGATGTCCAAACACATGTGTCACTTGAATGCGTACCCTTGTAAACAAACAACAAATGTGAGTTTTTTCTTTGTTCTCTTTACTTATTGTAGTGTAATTCAACTTTCCAATCAGTCATACAGTTGTTAATCACCTTAATGTGTCCCTACCTGTTCCTTTTAGCTATTTTTATTTTAATTTTATGTAATTTTCAACGTTAAATGTTAACTCAATTTGTAATCATTGTTTAATCTAATTTTAAACTTAAAATTGTTAATAATTGTTAAGTCTCCAATTAATTCATACAGATATTAATCACATTAATGTCCCCCTACCATTCTAAGCTATTTTAATTTAATGTTATATAATTTTCAACGTAAAACGCTAACCTAATTCGTAATTCATTTCTTAATATAATTTTAAATTTAAAATTGTTAATTTAATTGTTATATCACACAAAACAAACACAGTTCTCATGTTCATTGTAATGATTCTTGTTTCCAGATGCTTGAAAAAGACTGAATTGATAAAAGTCGAAACGTCGCAAACAAACATCTAAATTCAATAAAAGGTCGCTAAAACCAATAAAAATCTATTATTTTTATTATTTTTAATATATATATATATATGTATATATAGTAAATTCAATAAGTTGGCGATTTAAGGTCTGGCTTTACTTTAAAGTATATATATTTAAAACAACCCTACCTGTTTCGGCAATGATGCCTTTATCAAGGATATAAAATGTAAATGACAGTATACAAATTTCATATAATTGAGTTGCTATGGATAATAGCTATTATTAGTTGCTATTTTATCCATAGCAACTCAATTATATGACATTTGTATACTGTCATTTACATTTTATATCCTTGATAAATTCATCATTGCCGAAACATGTAGGGTTGTTTTAAATATATATACTTTGAAGTAAAGCCAGACCTTAAATCGCCAACTGATTGAATTTACTATATATATATATATATATATATATATATATATATATATATATATATATATATATATATATATATATTTAAATCTAGCAATATCAAAGCGTTACCAAGTTCAGCTACTATTAGTATAAAATACGCCAATATAGACACCAGAAATAATCCAAAGAATTACAAAAGGTTCTTGACTTCCAAATATATACAAAATATGATCGGGAACGATAATTATTTGGGTATCAATAATTACAAAGAAATATGATTCGTCTATGGAACTTTTTCAGGTTTTCTTGGAGTATATTAGTTATCCATTAATTCATAGCTGCTTCCATATTTAATAATCTTTTTTAAAGGCCACATCGGTTAATTACTTCGTTATATTTCATTAATAATAATGCAAATTAATTATTAGAATTACTGTTTATAAAATCAAATATACTTTTTAAATAAAATGTAGATTTAAGTAAATTATTGAAAAGATGCCTATTTTTTTTAAATGTAGCAATTTAAATTACATATAATAGAGGGTGGTATCATATTCCATTAGAATATTGTCTGTATATATTGCTATGTATTTTACTTTAGATTAAGTGTATAAAAGTTTTAAAAGTATAGAACCAAATCTTTAACATCGTAACAAAGGTGTAGTGTAGTGTTCATGTGATGTTTACAGATATAGTACAACTATAAAATTTACTCAGAATTCTTATTCAATTAACTTTTAATTTCAACTAATCTTAATTATAATCTAGAAACAGAAAAAGGTTCCTATTGGTTCGGACGGGCGTGCTAACAATAACGAGAGTGATTTAAAGTAATAAATAATGTGATGATGAGCATCAAAGGATTAGGACGTGTGTAGTATGCCGAAATGAATGTTTACCAACTACCACTTTTTAAATAAAAGAAAACACAACAACGTTGTCCTTAAAGTTTGATTTAATATTTACGAGAAAGAAATTGCAATGTGAAATATATTAAAGTAATTAGATATAAGTTATGTATACAAGGAAAGAGAAATGAGTATTTGAAAACTAACACATAATAAATACGCACTGAAAAGTAAGTTAAGTTATTTAATAAATTAATGTGCATGTAATTAAATTAAATCTGCATCGAACAATAGTATTTAATAGTTCTGTGAAAGCTGACTGTACCACTATTTGAAAATATTACATTGTAATGTAAATTTCTGTTGTATATTTAAATTTCTGTTCAAAATTCGAATGTAATTTTTCCACGTATTCTTCATATAGTCAATGCAACAGTCTTTACTTACTAACTAATGCTAACGCATAAATTTTATCATATAGATACCTTGTCGGTTACTGTTGGTTACTGACTCATTGGATGAATTTTTTGAAAGCGGGGATCCACAGACCATACAACTTGTGCAGTCGCACTGAAGGAGTGTGTTTGTTACCCGTTCTCTTTTCTTGAACTTAATATTAGTAAATAGAAAAAAATCAAGTTTTTAATTATATCTACTAGTGTTCTTTGGTGACTTTGTTTATGAAAGAAACCATAATAAAATTTAATAGCCTCCTTTTTAAACCATCTGTCATTTAATATTACGTGGTGTGTTTTAATATCCTCTACGAGTTCCGTGTGGCGTAGACCACTTCGTACAATAAAGTTATAAGGTACACGGTGGCACCCTTTTTCTTATTCTTGAGCTGGATAACATTTGGACGACGTTTCGAAAGAAACTGCAGGACCGTTTTCACTGACTAGTCTGAGTCAGACTCGTTGGCTCTATTGTTGGCTACAGCAGGAGTGATACTAAATTTGAGATTGTGGTGCCAGCAACTGATACACTGATGGATCACAATCTAGTCAGGGGACAGGTACAGGTATATGCGGAATGTGCCCTAGAAGGAATATATCGATATGTCTGAGAAAATTCGGGAAGCCGGCTGCGCAAATATAAAAATTAACACAATGATTGAGAGTCAGGCAGCTATTAAAGCCATTATGAATCCATCTACCAGGTCTAAGCTGGTGAAATATTGTAAGAAGGTCCTCAATAAACTGGCGCAAGACAATACCGTGTCGCTGATATGGATGCCAGGATATGAGGGAATTAAAGGCAATGAGATAGCCGACGACCTGGTCAAAGAAGGTACTAATAGGAACTTCATAGGACCAGAACCTGTATGTGAAATCGAAAAGGGGAGGGGGGAAAGGGGGGTGGAATCGAAAAGGGAGAGCTGGTTATGGCTAGAGAAAGAACATAAAAAGAAATGGAGGTTAACGGAAGGTTAATTCTATACCAAAACACTACTAAGAGAGTTAGACGGAAGGTTTTCAGCCAAACTAATTCGTAATAACAAAAAAGAAATTAAAATAAATACCGGCTTAATATTCGGACATTGTACTTTAAGGAAGCATCTGTACAGCATGGGCTTGGTTAGCGAGCCCTGGCGTAGGAGATGTGAAAAAAAGGAGGAAACTAGCCTTCATGTAATATGGACGTGTGAGGAACTGAAGGGACTCAGACAGAAATATTTCAGGAGAGATCTATTGGATCCTACAATTGTACTCATGCTTCCCCTGAAGAGGTTAGTGTCTTTTATCGAAGACACAAGACTAACAGAGTGGAACTGAGAGATCTATTGGGGATAGTATAAAAAACAGTGTGCTCAAGTACCTGGACGTTCTGGCGTCCAACCCAAAACAGAAGAAGAAGAAGAACTTTACTATTTATAAGTTTTCACATAACATTTAACAAGATTTGCACTTTGTAAACTTAACATTATAAAACACTTAAAGGTTTTAATTGTTGAATACGATGCAGTTTTGCTCGGACGCCTTACATAACTCGTTCGCAATACTCTATAGGAATATCACGAAGTTTAGCTTGGATTCTGTTCCTTAAATGATTTTCATTTTATGCTTCCCGACCTTCTCGTAGATCTTCTGAGATAATGAAGCCCATAAGGTTTCGATAGGCTTAGCTTGAGGCAGGTTTGGCGGGGTATGCGCACGAGACACGATAGGTTTGTTTTGTGCTTCCAAACATTGTTTTGTCTCCCCGGCGTAATGACTTGAAGCCAAGCCAGGCCAAAACATGATATCATTATTTGGATGATGTTCCTTGATGAAATCGATCAATATTGGCACGCAACGTTGAATGTAAAGATTGGCGTTTATTGCTTCTCCTCTCACATGCCTTATGTAAGGTCGAGAAATACCTGTCTCAGAAACAACGTACCAGATAAGGATTTTTTCTGTTAATTTTGCCTATACTTTACTTCATCAGGAGTCTCATCCATATTTCTTGTATAAAAACTAGCATTACCCGGAGTTTCCGCATTGCTAAACGTAAAATACTTTTCGTCGTCCATAATGATTATTTTATTTCCAGCAAAATGCTCTTGTGTCTTACAAGTTGAGCTGCTGTGTATTTTAAACACTTTTATTCTTTTTTATATTTTAAAAATTAACTTGGTTTGTTAGAATTAATTTACGGAACTTTTCAAATCCTATACATATATTATTATTAATTATATTTTAAAAGTATTAAATATAAATATATCGCTTATGATTATTTTGGCATGTTTCTTTTGTATGTTTTTATAACTTCCGCGTGGCGGAATTATTATTGTTTGCTGTTTCATGGATCTAAATATAGCCATTAAACTCGTATATGAGATATCTGTGGGTTTTAGCACTAACTTAGCGTTTAAGTAATTATCAGACACATGCGCTGAATAGCGTTCTTTTAGATAAGAAATTTAAATATAAAAGGTAAGCGTTTAGTTATTATAAAGATATTATAATGTAGTCTACAATAACATATAGTGTTTATTAATAATTGGAAAGTTTGTAGTTTTATTTCCCAAAATAAATTCGTTTATAATGTCACGAAAGTGGATATTAGGTATAACTTATCCATAAAATTTAGTTTAAATCAAATTCGCATGAACTAAATGAAATGTGTAAATCTGTGTCAAGAAAAATTACTTACTATTTTTGCATTTTTTACTATATTGGTTTTGAAACGTGATCAATTAAAATACCATTAAATTATGCGTATATTCCAGTTTATGTTTAAAACCTTTACCAGACAACCTAGATGGAAATTACAAAACTTAATAGCTAAAGAAAGTTAATTTGGCATAAAACGGCAGCTACTGGATAAAAAATTCTGTTTTAACAGTCCATTAAACATTATCACAAGTCACAAGCACTGGCTGATAACATTTTAACAGGATAGACAGTCTAAAATCAATTGACGACAACATACTGCTACACAAAATCGTACCTATATTTAACAAAAAGAAAATTAGTAAGCTTGGTGAGCGTGATGTTGCTGCCAAATACGGAACCAACCAGCCAGACCCAGACTAGCTTCAAGGGAAGGCGGCCTTGCGGTGTCTGTTGAAACGTCGATTAAACTAATCTAGCTTAAAAATTAATAAAAGGGCGCGACCGTGTATTTTATAAGTTTGTTGGTTTATATGCAGAGGTCTACGTCACACGGAACTCGTAGAGGATATAAAAACCCGCCAGGTGATATAAAAGAAAGACGGTTTGAAAAGAAAGCTAATAAATTTTATTCAGGTTACTTTCGAAAATAATGACACAAAGAAAACAACTAATTAATAAAACTATGAAATTAGTATAGTAGAAAGCAGTAAAACAACAACAAAGTTTTAACGTGAAAAGGAAATATTCAAATTCCTATTTAACCAAATTAACAGAAAATATTAAATTAATATAACTTTAATTACATAATCGGTATGAGAAAATTACGATAGCAAAATTATAACGTTAAACTACACAAAACGGCTGTGGCAAAAGTGTTCTTCGTCGAATATCGTGGCTTAGTAATTAACAGTTCTGATTATATATATATATTTTGACTACCAGGAGGTTACAAACTGCACTTAGCTGTACTGAAGATTGGCTGGTATTTTAGTGGGTTATGTAGCTTCTGCTTCAGGGTGTCTTCGGACTCGACATGTGGTTCAGAATATCGGTTGTCTCATCCACATACCTCAGCGGAATCCCTCAGAATTTTGGAACCCTTATTAATTAAAGGTAATCTTTGCACCCGATAGAAAACGATAGCACGTGTCTTAGCAATAGAAAAATTCAGCCAAGGCGGTTTAATAATGAAGAAAAAGTTCGTAACTTATCAAGCGGAAATCTTGTGATATGGCTGCAGCTGACGTTAATTTAATCGACCAAAACGGATTCTTAATTTTAAAACTAGTACGTCGTCACAACCATCCTTAAAAGGTGCATAAATTTTCTCAAGAATATCGAAACGGTGACTGTAAATTCACCACCAAAAAGACGTCCACTAATTGAAAACAACAACGACCAGCCAGCAAACTTGCTAACACCAAAACGTGTTAAGGATATCCATAATCGTTTCCGTCCCTTCTATAGGAGTCCGGCGCGCATTATCGATATGGTGTTATCTAAGATGCGAAGAGTATACAGGGACCGATCAAAATATTGTAGCAATACTTAATAATCACATTAACTCTAGTACGTATTAAAACTCATTTTAAAATACAACACAAATTTATTGAAATAAAGCTACATTCATGACATAATTTCACGATAGACGAACGTTATTATATAACAAAATTTGTTTATAGATTAGAATAACAACTAGTGACATATTCTTGCACTGTGTTCATTACATATATTATTTTTGCAATTAGCACAAACAATTTTGTTTTTACGATCTATTTGAAGGACACCCTGAGCCTATTTTTCTCTTGATCGTTTCATTTGTTTGAGCAGTAGGTGGACGAGAGATACTAGTAATTTTTTTCATACACTCCACGAGTTGTATGTTAGGGTTTGTCGATCATCCTGCTATATAGGATACCACCAGTTCCTTTGCTAAATCTTTTAGAAATACTGCGTTTGTGAGTGACACCGGCATTATAATTTGGATGTTTTTTATTGAAAATAATAAATGCATTTAGTGCTGCCACGTCAATTATATTAAAGAAAAACGTCATAGGCCATCGCCTGGGTTTTCAGTGTCCCAATAGCGGTTATTCTGTTGATTAACGAAGACAGCCAAGTCGGAATGTGCTTCGTCGGTCATAATGGTCATTTTCTTGCAGATGTTTTGTCAATTGAATTTTATACTGGTAAAAATGGATATCTTTTTTGAGAATGTTTAACAAACATGATGCAGACATTCCTAATTTTTGTGCACGGCGTCGATGAGAGGTATACAGACATTCAGCAACACTGCCCCACTGCACCAATCCTTTGTGGTGTACGTTGGCTTAATCTCCAAGTGTATGGAAATTTTCAAAATTATTCTTTATAAGATAAATGGTTGACTTGCTCGGCACACCAACAAAGTTACGTAACTTTCCCAGCGTATTCACAATTTAACAATTACACTGGCCAACAAATCATGTTGCTGACTTCTAAGCGAGACTTATTTTTTACTAATTCGGGTGTGCTCAATCTGAAAATCATATTAGCTTTTGCGTATCACGTCAAAATTCATCTGTATACTGTACTATGTTCTCTGAAAAATCACTAATGCGGCTACATAAGATCGGTTACGATATAAAGAAAGTATAAAATTTAATAATTGATTTATTTCAATACAATATTAGTCACGAGTGTAGTGCAAGTATTTACAGAATAATCATTAAAAAATTACAAGAGCATTTATAAAATGAAAAAGAACACTCAGGTAATAAATTTTCGTTTTTAGCACTTTCTGCTGTGTATTTTGGTTTGGCAGTCCCTTTGAACACTCCAACGGTATCCATCTTCCTTGGTACCGAGTTTACATGATTTTTAAATTTTGATGAAATCCCTAGCCTTAGTCATCTCTTAGAGCACCTAAATTTTTGGGAAACCTATTAAGATGACTATGAAGGAAATGAAGCTTTATGCCCATGTTATAACCTAGGCGGTGAAATTTTTTAAGCATTGATTGCACTAGATCTTTATAACTACAGGTTTTTTTGTTTCCAAGAAAATTGTTTCTCAGTTTCGTTCATAGAGCTGATGAAATTTGGATCTCTCATTAAAATTGTAATTTGAGGTCCATCAAAAACTTAGTCGTGGAAATTTTTCACATATGTACTGGAAGCAGTTACCTTACAAATCTAGAGCTTTAACATATTGCTTCATAACACCCAATTTGATGTGAAAATTTACTTTTTCTCTGTCGACTAAAGGTTGACTAATAATAATATTCTTTTCTCCAACACCTAGGGATGTTCTGGGAGGCCAATGTTTCTGAATCCAGTGTTGGTTTCTAGCTTGATAATCCCAGAGGCACAAAAAGCACGGAAATTGTGTATATCCTCTTTGAAAGTCAAGTAAAACCATTTTGAGATCCACACAGAGACCCAGTTATGGTCTTTATATTTTAGTAACTGTCTAACCTTTTCAATGACGTCGTATGTTTCCTTTAATTGAACGAAATATTCATTAGGAATTGAACCGAAAACATTCCCGTTGTGTAGTAGGACAAACTTGAGGCTTCTACTGGAACTGTCGATAAACAAACGCTACTCACTTGGATCATATTGTACAACGCCCATTTTATTTAGCAAACCTGGCACATTATTACAATAAACAAATTCACACTCTTCTTTAAAATATTGCACAATATCACCTTCCCTGCTACTCTAAAAAGTTTGCCTTCGCACTTTGCTCGAGTAAGTTCTTTTCATTTAATCTTGAAGCTAGCAGTTCCGATGATTCCTTTGATAGGCCCAAATCCCTTACTAAATCTTTCAATTCTGCTTGAGTAAAGCGTTGTGGTCAATCATTAGAAATTATATCTCCATAGTCATAATCTACATCTGAATCTTGCTCCTCAATAGCATCTGTCATGTCTTCAGCATACGAGTACTCAAGTAAAAGATGCTTTTCATAAACTGGCACAGGTATTTCGTCGGAATGACGTACTGGTCGAATCGCGGCGTCGATATTAGGATATATAATTTTATTCTTATTCTTCTTATTATAACCGGAGGTCTGAACTAAACAAAAACAGTAATCATGTACGTGGTTTTTCAGTTCACGCCATATCATTGGAACGCCTAAAGTTAATTTCTGGCGTTTTCCCTTACTCTACTGCCGCAAATTTTCCATACATGTTTTACACATATTATGTGGAGCCTATGGACGTATGTCAGTTCCGCCACGGCGACAAGATATGCAGGTAAAATTACTAGCCGAAGGATTAAGATGACCCTTCAGTTCCACCACGAGTATTTACCACTTGTCGGTAGGGGAGCTAGTTAATGACAAGGGATCAGTATTTAAGCGTAGGTTTTGTTGATACTGTTTCAGTTCTATTTAGTGAAATTCGCAAATTAAGTGAATGTTACAATGGAAAGTATCTGTGTCATTACAAGTGAAAAGGGGAAGAAACTGTTGGTTGTAAATAATTATAAATTTTATAAATCCCACGTCAGTAAATACGGCAAAATTCGGTGGAGATGCTGCAACAAAAATTGTGCAGTCGTGATGTATACATCTGTACCAAATGAAGAACATGTAGTTGACAGAAACGGCAATCATAACCACGAAGCTTCAGAGACAATCGCAAGGCAAGCTATAAGCAACGCCATCAAGAGGAAAGCTGTTGAAGATATTTGCGAACGACCAGCTAAATTGATTCACGTCGAATTGTCAAAAAATGATTGGGAAATCACCACGGATGATCTTAGCTGCGTAAAAAGAAATATGTATATGGCCCGCAGGAAAATCATGCCCACGCTTCCGATAAATCAAGAAGAGGTGCTAGAAACGGTGAAGTCTATGAATTTAAGTACTCATAAAGGTGAAAATTTTGTGCTTGGTGTTTGTGAGCGAAAGAAGATTGTCATTTTTTCCTGTTACACAAATCTGCATTTTCTATGTTCCAGTGAATATATATATATATATATATATATATATATATATATATATATATATATATATATATATATATATATATGGACGGTACGTTTCAATATTGTTCGAAATTCTTTTACCAAATGTTTACCTTGCACGGCTTTAAAAATGGCCACTATGTTCCGTTAGTATTTGCATTATTACCTAAAAAGACAGCGGAAACATATACAGATTTATTAGAAATTTTAAAAGAAAAATGTAAAAATTTGCACTTAGCTCTAAAACCAAAGCAAATTGTAATAGACTTTGAAATAGCCATTCATAAAGCTTGTCAAAGAATTTGGAAAAATAGCGAAATTATAGGGTGTAGATTTCACTTATCTCAAAGCTGGTTTCGAAAAATACAAGAGTTAGGATTAGTTTCTGAATATAAAAACAGTGATTCAGTTATTGGCAAATATTTAAAAACTCATTTTGGCATTCCGTTTTTAAAACCTGACGATGCGTTTGATTTTTTTAAAAACGAAATGTTTTATTTAATGCCTGATGATGACAGAATAAGAAATTTTAGAAAATATCTTAATAATACGTATTTTAGTAGTAGCGCTCAATTTCCTCCTTCTATGTGGTGTAGTGATGAACAATTTATTCATAGAACGACGAATGCATGTGAGTCATTCCACGCGAAATTTAAAGATGGTTTTTACAAAGCTCATCCAAATATTTTCAGTTTTACAGATCGGTTGCTCCAGTTTAAGAGTGAAATATATATTAAAATAAGAAGCGTAAACAATTCCAAACAAATGCGTAAAAACATTATAGAAAAAATTAATACTATAAATGAAGCAATTGCTAAATATAAGCAAAACATTATTTCTAGATA
This sequence comes from Melolontha melolontha, assembly GCA_935421215.2. NCBI lineage: Eukaryota > Metazoa > Arthropoda > Insecta > Coleoptera > Scarabaeidae > Melolontha > Melolontha melolontha. The sequence goes on along the minus strand of OW285240.1, from coordinate 7,814,519 downwards.
CTATTTTGTTCATTTGGTTAGTCATAAGTTTCTTCCCTAAAAGTACTTACATGTATTATAATTTTGTAAAATTTATATAATAAAAATATATATAATAAAATGTATATAATAAAAATACATAAGTATTGTAATTTTGTAAAATTTATATAATAAAAATATATATAATAAAATTTATATAATAAAAATACATAAGTATTGTAATTTTGTAAAATTTATACAATAAAAATACATAAGTATGTCATAACTAGAAAGTGCAATTTTCTAATCAATAAGATCACAGTTAATCCTTTAATCCCAAACCCTTTTAATCCGTGGTGGAACTGACCGGTAGGATTTAAGGACACCCTGCTGGCGTGGTGGAACTGACAATCTCCGGAGCCTATGACTTGTCCTGGTCAGCAAGTTTTTCGACAAAATAAGCCAAATAATGTTCTTAACGAAAGCAGCAATGGTTACTCTTTGACTGGGAACGGTGAAACTGCCATAAATGCCGCAGAACGAATCGGCACTATTTACACATCTTCGAATAGTAAACATGATGTAGTTTTTTCCTTAACAACTAAGATGTATCTAACGTTTTCTTATCACCCTTGTTTACTTTAATAGTCCTAAGTGATCAATATTTTCTAATAAAATACCATTAAACACTAATATTACTTAATGAAAAGGATTAGCTTAATAGACTTACATTCCTTTATAATTGTTTATTACTTAATTAGTTCATTAAGTTTTGGAACTTACTGCAAGTGAGAATTAATGAATATTAAATCTCATTCTTACATGTAAATGTCGACTTATGTGACATAACTCGACATTTACATGTAAGAATGAGATTTAATATTCATTAATTCTCACTTGCAGTAAGTTCCAAATGTTAACTATATATACAGAAAGTATAGAAATGAAAAGCAATGTCCGTCTTCGAGGAATGCCGTGCATTGAAAAGTTCCAACCAGAACGAAACGCCGTCTGTACGTTTCCCGTTGATTGACTTGTTTTTTTCAGCAATTCTTAATTAAGTTCATTAAGTACTTAAATATTATTAGGCACTAGTGTACATTATGCTAATGAGATAAATGTATTTGGAATGTATTTCAATTCTTTGAACAATTAAGAATTTGCTGCATTTATTTAACGATTTTCAAAAATTTTGAAATCGGCAAACAAGAAGTGCCGTAGAAAAAAAACTTGACGTGATAGGGACAAATGGATTTCATATTTGGTATTAGCGTACCAATATTAATTAAAAACAAGTGTCAGATTATAGTCAGCAGAAAAAATAATTTTAATTGTTGACCAGTGTTATTTAAATAAATTGTTTTAACAATTTCAACACGATGTTGCGACGTTAGATGCTTCATAATAAATTGCTATCAACCACCCCTAAGACTATCAAATGTCAACTAATAAATGTCATTCAAACCAAAATGGCGGCCAAACAAAATCGACCTGGAACATAAAACGCACCTTGTACTACACATTATAAATGCACAAAAAATAACAGCCTAAAACTCCTTGTTTGCCTGGATCCTTGTTTGCAGGTAACAAATAATGCATTGATATTACTTCTTCCGCATGAAATCTAAATACTTACCTTTCAAATCGGGTACCATACTCAATGTTTTCTTTGTAATTCCAATATAACATACATTTAGAGAATAATACACACTGCGTTTGTTATAATACATTAGGTACCTATGTCTAGGTTAATAAAAATATTTCCCAGTATAAAAATAGTTATCGTATATTGAAAATCCTTAAAAAGAAAATCTTCAGAATGAACTAGCTTTATTTTTATCCTTGTTTGCTTACAAAACAGTTCCCGGTCAATAGGAAAGTAAACAATTGTCACATGTAATTCCTACTCGAAAATAGGTTTAATCAATTAAGCTGTTCTCGTGTAATTACCGCCGCACAAAATAAATCAATTTATGACATAGCGTGACTCTGATTGTGTCGGCGACGATAGAAGACGATGGCAGCGCCAGTGTCGACAGTTGTTCTTTCGGTGGCAAGTGTTGACGTCACCGTAACTTGGTAACGATATGGCACTTAATAATTCAGTTACCGTGGTAGGTAGTCATTTATGAGCCTGCTATATATGTAAGCAATTAGCAGTTTTCACCATTTTTTTATAATTTTTCGCTCTAATTCAACTCTATTAATATAATAAAATAAACCAGAATAGTTTTTTTTATTGTTCAGTACAATACGAGGGTCAACTTTTATATTTTTACAAAATCATGGAAGAAAACAAAATTTTTGGGAACAACATTGTTTTTCAAAATATTCGCCTTTATGGTCTATACACTTTTGCTTGCCTACGAACCAGTTCTCAAAACATTTTTTCCACTCTGAATGTTGTATCTCAGAAACATGGTTTTCAAAGGCTTCGACTGCTTCTTGAGGTGTTGAAAATCGCTGTGTACGCATTTTTTGTTTCACAGTTGGGAACAAAAAGAAATCATTCGGTGACAAGTCAGATGAGACATTATCTCAACACTTTTCTCCTTCAAATAGTCAACTGCTAGTCGTACTGTATGGGAACTCGCACTGTCGTGATGAATAATGCGACGTTTTCGGTTGTTCTTCCTGATTTCGTCTGTAACTTTTGGCAAACAAATTACTGTATACCATTCCGCGTTAACCGTTTTTCGATTCTCTAAAGGAATTGTTGCGATGTGTCCTGTACAGCTGAAGAAACAAGCGATTATTTTCTTGGAAGTGCTCCTTGCACGAACAACTTTTGTGGGGTTCGGTTCGTCTTGGAACACCCATACAGTAGATTGTTGCTTGGTTTCGGGCACATACGCACATATCCATGTTTCGTCACCTGTGACGATGTTGTATGCGGATTTTGCGGTCCCTACGTCGAATTTTTTGCGCATCTCTTTATACCAATTGACACGAGCTGCTTTTTGTGCTTCAGTCAAGTTATATGTCATCCATCTGGAACGTATTTTTTTTTTTAAATAAATGTTCATGTAAAATCGAATGAATTGCAGTCTGCGGTATGCCAAGAGATGCCTCTACCTCACTAAGTCACATGTCGATCGTGTTCTATCATTTTCCGCACAGCATCCAGGTTTTTTGGAATCACAACAGTTTTTGTTCGACCTTTACGTGATTCATCACTCACTGAGGTATGACCATGACGAAATTCTGCAAACCAATTGTAAACTGTCTTCTCTGATGGTGCTTCGTAGCCAAAAGTTGACCGAAGCGATATTATGCATTCTTTGGAGTTAGGCCTCTTTTGTAATCGTAAAAAATCATCCAACAAAAACCTTCACGAGTAATCTCTATTATTTTACAGACTCACTATCTTAAGACTGTCACTGTCAACAAACTATTGACTCAATTTCTAAGTTATCGCGGATTTTTCATTGAAAATGTCAAACTTTCACAATATAGTGATAACATATGGCAAAAGCACCATCTAGTAGTCGATTGTAAAAATATAAAAGGTGTCCCTCGTACTATTTCGCCAAACAATGTCAAAAAACTTAATCTGTTAAAAAATACAGAAATAAATAGATATAGGAAATTAGATTTAACTTTAAATGAACAAACAGGACTCAATAACTCCACGCTACTACTTATATAAAATATGTAACACACTCTCACTTAGAATATACCCATACACTACTGTAAAAGAAATATATGTAAAATTGTTTAGTATATCATCACCTAATAAAGCCACAGTTTGGCGAAACAGTTTTATAGTCAACGATAAACAACTTTGAAATTACTCTGGTTTATTTTATTACTTTAAAATGGAGTTTCAACATGCATTAGCCCGTTCAGTCATCTATTGATATCATTTTCAGTTGAAATACATATATTTTATCAACATTCGAAAATTTGTTTTGATAGAAAACTTTAACCAAATATTTTAAAATATTTATTATAACTAAAACATTAAAATACATGTCTCGTTATGATAAACGTGAAAAAAGTATTTTTCTGAAATACTTATTCTTAAACTTATTATGATACCGTTCGTTAAATTTTTTTCAAGTTTTTTATGCTTACTCCATAGTCGGTTGCCGCCAAGTTGTTGAATGATAAATTGAAAGTAGAAATCACTGCAGTCCCTTTCAATTCGTCATAATTTTTGAAGTGACCAACCCCAAAAAAAATTTTCAATTTCGAGAAGAGATAAAACTCACCAGGTGATAATCCTGAGCTATGGCGTATGTTTAAAGACTTCTACCTTGAACCGTTGAAGTCAACCTTAAGTAGTCGTCACATTTCGTGTGCTTAGAGTTTGTTTCTTTTTTCTTAATTTGGCTGGCGATCGTGAATGATGCCACTCCATTACCTGACGCATTGTCTGTGATGTTTTGAACAGTCTCATTAATAACTAAATGACCTAAAAATTCCAAATCTTATTGTTCGTAATTAGGAAGAAAATCCACTCTTTTTTTTGTGTTTATCTGACAAAATTTGAGGCACTCATTTGGCACATGCTTTTCTGTACTCTGGGTCAATTCTTACAAGTATATGAAGTAAAGATCTTGAAGCTGAAAGCTAAAAATCAGCAAAAATGATTCAAACTAATATCACACAATGTCACTCAAATAAATGTCAGTTATCATAATTAAAATTCCTTTTTTTGTTCTTTTTTCACAAGACATGGAATATTATCTATGAAATGAGAATTCAAAATTAAAGAAGATAAAAAACATTTAACTTATCAAAAGAACCAAAAGAAAAACAACAATAATGACGAACTCAAAATATCCAAATCAACCCAAAAATGTTTGGTGTGCAATTTATTCAGCTTTTATTTGTTGTGTTGAAAGGCCATTTGAACTGTCAGTGCTGACACTTATTGGTTTACAAAATGCAAGCAGAAAATGTAGCCTAACCATAAGTTTTGAACAAAGATGGATGCAGTATTCGATACATTTATGCTGTCTTGAATATTCTCAGGAGCACCGTCCAAGACGCAATACAGTGACATCGTCAAACTGGGGAATACACAAGAAGGCCGGGATCAGGAAGACCTTGCAACTCAAACCGTGGAGAAGACCGTTTTATGGTGTTATCTACATTATGCGATCGTAGTTTACCATCAACAATTGTGTCTCGCGAAGTCAAATACGTTGACGGTAGAAACTCCAATCTGCACGAACTAATTGATATCAAGGAAACCTGCTGCTTGTCCACTTTTGTTTCCAGCTGATCGTGTTCAGCGACAACGATTTGCCCGTGACATAATATTAACTAATATATTGTCATTTATATTTTAAAGTTCCATTGAAAGGGCATTATTTGCCGAAACATGTAATACTATTTTAAATATATGCATATTAAAGTAAAAGAGATCTTAAATCGCCGATAAATTGAATGTACTATAACATACAAAGGTCAAGAAATAAATTAAATTAGTCGGCGATTTAAGGTCTGGTTTACTTTGATATGTATATATTTCAAACAATCTTACATGTTTCGACACATAGTGTCTTTATCAACGAAATTAAAAATATAAATGACAGTATATCCATGTAAAACTTATATATCTGTAGTTGTCATGGATAAAATATTCAAAGATACATTCAAGTTTAGTAATAACTAAAAACCGGACACATCGGGCTGAAATGACGTCATTACGTTGGACGATATAAATAGCCTACAACATCTGTAAGTACATCACAAGATATATATTATAACCTGAAAGAAATTGGCCGTATTTCCGACCAATTCCTAACAATCTCACACCTTGCTTGTCGTCAAAACGGTATCAGCCCAATTATTTCTTGTGTGGTCCAAACATGTAGTCACTAGTTATAGGGTGAGTGTTCGACTGTTTCAGAATGATTTTTTTTCTATCATGGAGGTGGCAGTAGAATGGTGTTCATAAGAAAAACAAAAATCGTCATGAAACAAAAAGCTTTATGTAGCGTGTCCAATGGAATAGATACCTGGTTTTTAATTATTTATACAGAATTATTTACATATCATTTTTTTTTCTTTAAATTTGTGTGTGGTACTGACAAATACCGATAGAACAATATAATTAGTCGGTAAATGAATTAAGGTATATATAAGCGTTTATACTGCAAATAAAAAATTTAAACAATAGAAAAATGTATCAAGCGTCAAAATAGAATATTGGCTGAAGCGCTGTAAATAGATTTAGATTATGACTACAGTAAACGAATGCACAAAATATTAAGTTGTAATTTAAAAGTTGGATTAATGTACGGTTCAAAGTTTTTGACCATGCCTATATATTCCCAGACGGCATAGCAACAAGACAAGAAAATAAGCTATCTACGTTGGCGAGGTCTCACAAACGTTTACAAAAATATAACAAATTTAGGCACAAAATGATTTAATTCTCAGCCAAAAATATGTCGCTAAATAAATTTCAAGTAAAGCGGTAAACTAATAATAATGATAATTGAATGTTTCAAATGATTTAACAGGTATTACAGAATATTAGATAAATATCTAGCTATTTCAAAATGTTGTAATTATAAACAAAAACCTTTTGGCGGATTTATCGGTGATATCTTGGCGCTAATGATAGCGTCTCTTCCTATCCTTCGCCTACCTCGGCACTTCGCTTTTCCACGTTACTATCCGTTACTATCCCTTACTATCAACTACAGCCATTATTAGCGATGAAAGGTGGCTTGCAACGGTAATCAGTAAATAGGAATTATTATTTTTTTTATAAATTACAAAACGACACACGTAAATAATGAATTTGAAAACGGCGTGCAAAATGGCATCACTTCGTTTACCTCCAAGATGTTTTAGAGGGTACAACAAATTACGACCCAGGCTACGTGCACTAATCCAATTTACCTTGTGTTTTTTAATTAAGGTCCGTTTTGTTGTAGACACTAGTAGTTCGCGCGCATATCGCAACGAGCGCATGCGTCGTGTACCGGCATGCCTCGGGAACAACTGTGCTCAGTTTCAGCTCTGTAGCTAACCTGTACGGTTCTGTTCTATGCTTTCAAAATGTTTACGACTATCAACTCGCCCGCCGCGTGTGAGGTTCGGTCAGTGATACGGTTTTTGTCAGCAAGGAACCTGTCTGCTGCAGAAATTCATCGACAGATTTGCGAAGTGTACGGTGATACTGTTATGAGTGAAAGCAAAGTGCGTAAGTGGGTACGACAATTCAAAGATGGTCGTGACAACGTTCATGATGAGTACCGCTCCGGTCGCCCTTCTTTGATTAGAGACGATTTGGTGGCTTTAGTGAAGCGAAGATTCGTGAGAACAGGCGCTTTACAATAACAGGTCTCTCAAACGAATTTCCTGAAGTGTCGAGATCAGTGCTTTACAGCATTGTTTCTGAACACATAAAGTTTAGGAAACTGTGCTCCCGTTGGGTCCCGAAACTCCTAACAGAGGACCACAAAAACCAACGATTTGAGTGTGCGACGAAGTTCTTGACTCGTTATAGCGAAGAAGGTGACGGCTTCTTGAGGCAGATCATAACTGGAGACGAAACATGGGTTTCGCATATCACGCCCGATTCGAAGCAACAGAGCATGGAATGGAGACACACACAATCGCCTGTAAGGGTGAAGGCCAAACAGACTCTGTCCCAGCGCAAAATCATGGCGTCGGTGTTTTGGGATAGGCATGGTGTTTTGTTGGTCGACTTCATGCAACGGGGAACCACTATCAATGCAGAAGCATACTGCCAAACCCTGAGAAAGCAACGCAGAGCGATTCAAAACAAAAGACGCGGCATGCTGACAAAGGGAATTGTCCTTCTTCATGACAATGCAAGACCTCTCACTGCAGGTCAGACCCGCGATTTATTGGACAGTTTTGGCTGGGAAGTTTTAGACCACCCACCCTACAGTCCTGATCTTGCGCCGAGCGATTACCATCTGTTCCTCCACCTCAAACGTCACCTCAGTGGCAACCATTACAATGATGATGACGACGTGAAAACGGCAGTGAACTCTTGGTTATCGGAGTAGACGGCAAGTTTTTTTGAAGAGGGTATTTTAAAATTGGTTAATAGGTATGATAAGTGTTTGAACAAACTTGGCAACTATGTCGAAAAATAGAGTGAAGTATGTACTTTCTGAAAATAAATTTACTTTTTTGAAATAACCTTTTGTTGTATACTTATGTTCAAACGGATCTTACTTAAAAAACACGCCTCTGGGATTAATTAACCAATGTGTGGCCACATTAAATCCACTTATTCAGTTTAACTTTCCTCCAACTCATAAATCTTACAATACCTATAAGTGGCACTCACGCATACACATTCGCACTGGTCGGAATTCTATGCATCAGTGAAGCCAAGCCAGACGCGATTGCACGAAGGGTTAGAGAGGAGAAGAAGCGCTTTGTACACCGACGCTGTGTCGCACGAGTATATACTCGTACACTTGTAGTTCGTAAGCGGGGTACAATCGGAAGAAGGAAACAATGGAACGGCGCAAAACACTGGAAGAGAAAAAAAAATGGAAATTTATAAGAGAATTGTTCCTACATTAGGTGACTCAAGTTTTTATTATGAGACGTGAGACTACGGGTGAATTAATTCAAGCGAAGAGGGTAGGTATCGAAGGTGGACCACATTGTGGGGTCCAAAATCTACTATAACACTAAAAAAACATTGACCAAGTCCACGATATCGTTTTGTTTGATAGGCGAGCGAAAGCACGTCTCTTAGCGGAGGTTATAGGCATTTGAAATGACCGAGTATGTTGCGCAATGAATTACAGATAGGAAAACTTTACGCAAGATGGGTGCCACGTTTGCTCATTCTGGAGCAAAAACGAAATTGCATGCGAAAAATGAAGAGAATTTTTGCAGCGTTTTATAACAATAGGCAAAATTTCGATTAATCACTATACGCAGGAAATCAAATAAGGGTTAAAACAATGGACCACACAAGGAGAACCTGCTCCCAAAAAGCCAAAATGCGATCCATCAGTATGAAAGGTAATTGGAGTGCGAAGTGAACTCTATTAATTGACTAACTCAGGAAGGGAAAAAGGAATTATTGCCGCATACTATCAAATACGTATTCCACTATAAGCGTTCACGAAGAAGCTTAAAATAGCTAACAAAAAGTATTGTTTCATCACGACAATATACCGGTCCACTTAAATCGTGTCATGCTGCCCAGCAAAAAATTGAAATTCCTTTTGAACTGCTTTCCCATCTAGATTATAAATTATTTACCCGATTTGTCTTCTACAGACTTCCATGTGTTCCCGAAATTCTAAATATTTCTTGCTGGATAAAAATTTAATTGTGATGAAGAAGTCATTCAGGCGGTCAACAACTATTTTGAAGGCCTTAAATAAAACCACGTTAGGACAGGAATTGGAAACTCAAAGAAACGTTGGACCATTTCTTCTTGTGCAGAAGATATTTATTGAAATTCTATTTAAGTTATGTAAAAAATATTTTAGAAAATATGTATTATTTATATTATTTTATAAACAAGCAGTTATATTATTATTATTCAAAATGAAAAAAATTTAACACGTAATTCTTTGTTTAATAGGAGTTTCTATTTATTAGACACCTGTAGCTAGATCAGCTTTCTATACACTCATTAATATTATTTAAACGAGGTAAGGAATTGATTACACGGCAGGTTACACTCAAGTTATAGCCTAATAACTGTCCGATACGAGCATTGTCATTATATACGGATCTATTTAATTGAATAATGATTTAATGATTTGCGTGATTTAATAATAAAAGTATTACGTAAAATAGGCATACAGTTTAATCAAATCTATACTTCTTTACCAACTTTTGATTAGATTTAGATATTAGAATTATCTTTTTTCGTACATGTATATGTGCATTTCTGTTAATCTATATCGTTTAGTAAAATTATACTCTGTATTTAATGTTGATAGAAATAAAATCTACATGTATGATATTAATTTTTTGTTAATTAATCTAAAATAGTGTGTTACATTTTAAATTTACGATATAGCTTAATTTAACTAATCCATTACTAGAGTGCGAAATATGGTCGGCGCACTAGAGGCGTGCGCATGATACTAGGTAAATAAAATTAAAAAAATAGTTATATATAATATAATTGATGAAACGTGAAACACTCTTTTAAGCAGCGTTTTCAGTATAATCACAAATAGGATAAGATCAATTATATAATAATAATTGAAACATCAGATATGTTTCCATAGTTGATGTAATCGGTTGCTTTTACTTATCCGTATTTTTAGTCCGCTCAGTACCTTATTTTTGATGACCCTATATCTTGATAGAATTTCTGTAGTTGACTATTTGTTTTTTTCTCTAAATCTTATTTACATCCTTCTTGGTTATTTCTGTATATTTTTATTGTAATTAGGCTATGGTATTTAAATTTGTGTTTTGGATATAATTTTTTATTGTTCTATCTGTAACGAGAAAGAACAATAAAATAATATTTATGTATTTTATTGTTCTTATTTTAGCATTATATCATCAAATAAAAGGAATTCTTTTGTCCGATTATTCACAATTTTGTATATTTGTATAACTTCATTTAAGGGTTAAAACTTTGCTTTTATAAAAGGTGCCTTCTCATTCTGTCTAGTGACATCGCTTTTTGATTATCTGTGTATAATATGTTATATTAATTACTAGAGACCGGACGCATCAAGCCGAAATTACGATGGACCATATAAATAGTCTATAACCTTGCTAAGTATAACGAGCAGTTATTTAATAGTACTACTCATTTGGTTAAATGCACATCTGTTTTTTGTCGTTGAATTGTGAATTGACTTTCTTCGTGAGCGTTGATAGAAGCGTGAGGAGTTTTTATAATTTATTTTATTTATTGTTTTATATTTCGTAAGAAAAATAAAGTAGGGTGAGTTATTTTCTTTTATTAATTGTTGTAACTGTTAGTTACAAACTTCGTAATTTTTGTAATAGATCCTGTTTAATATGGTTTCATCGAATCTACTTCTCCCAATTATTTTGACGAAAGTGTTCAGTGAATTTCGTTAAGTTTCAATAACTTACGCATATATTTTTAATTTTCATTTATTTAGATCTAGAACATTGTTTAAGTTACCTTTTCAGATGTGATATGGAACAACGTCTAGAATGGTATTGTGAAGCAATGGCGAGTTGGGATAAAGACCATACTGATTGTATGTTCATTACCAGTGATTTCGAAATTTATTGCAAAGTCTGTAAAATATCTTTAAAAAATTCCAAGAAATCGCACGCAAAACGTCACTTAGCATCGCAAACACATACACAGAAATTAGACCCGTTGGAATCTGACAATTTTAACGAAGAAATCTGTGAAGCTTTAATGGCGACAAATATTCCATTACATAAACTTAATAATCCTGTCTTCAAAACATTTCTTCAAAAATATTTGTTTCTAAGTGCTACACGAAAGCAGTAGAATACATTAGAAGCTATTTTTCAAATCAGTACCTGTGGATAAGTGCCGACGAAACTGTGGTTACATTAGGACGCTGTGCGATAAATGTTGTAGCTGGTGTACTACATCCAACTATTCCATATAACGTATATGTAATAGCAACAAAAGTTATAAATACAGTTGATGCGGAAACAGTAGCTAAAACCATTTATGAGAATATGCACCAAGTGCTTCATTCGGACGAAAGCTACAAAGAAAAAATACTTTTATTTGTCACTGACAGTGTTGCGTATATGTTTAAAACAGGCATGCTCTCTACAGAATCTGTGAATATATCAGACACCTTTCCAAAAGTTCATAGACTTGTATCCGCTTTTAAAAAAGTTTTCAGAAAAGTATCATTGAGGGTAGCTCTTTACAGGGAAAAACTTCCATCTTTGTCACTGCCTCCCTCTCCAGTAATAACTAGATGGGGAACGTGGTTGGAAGCTAGTAGTTTTGATACAGAGAATTTCAATAGTTTACAAAATTTCGTTACATGTTAGATGGCGATGCTCGAAGTATTTCTGAGTGCAACGAACTAATACAAATTCCAAATTTAAAAAATCAGTTGCGCTTTCTTCAGGAACACTGGAAATTTGCCAAAACTATTCACTTATTTTTAAAATCAAAATCTCAAATTAAATGATGGATTAACTACATTAGATCTGGCTATTAGTAATTTGAAAAATATTCGACGTGACTTCGAATGTGGCCTTCGGCAAGAGTTAGCGCAGTTTTTAATAGAAATTCAGATTCAATGAACATTGCGGCAATTGTGTGTGGGGACAATGCCTCAAAATCTAACTGCTAAATATGTTGAAATAAAACAATATTTCCAGTATGTACCTATAACCAGTTGCAATGTAGAAAGGACGTTTTCTATCTACAAGGATGTATTTCATTCAGAGAGAACAAATTTTACAGAAAAGAACCTTGAGAAAGTACTGCTAGTTAATATTAATACTCCTCTATTCAACTTGAACTACAAAATGAACAAATAAAAATGCATTTCGTATTTTATAGATCATCAACCGTTTATTTTCCAATTATATAAATAAATTAAAAACTCTTTAAAAATACAAATTTTCAATAGTATCCCGTGCGCGATGAGTCATCGGCCTCTCGTGTCCGGTCTCTAGTAATTATAAATGTAAAACATTATTTAATATTATATAATCACATTGCACTAATTTTATACATTAGGAAAATACCGATAGTATAAAAAATGTAATACGACTATTACTGTTATTTTATGTCGCTGCGTTTATAGCATCGGGTATGAACATGCATGTATGACGTGTAGATACATGAGTAATTTACAACTTCCAACTTGTGTGTACGTACATTTTGTAATTTGGTCTCCTTCTATAATATTCGCTGTGAGCGCATGTTTGAACATGTATGCGGATGTGTTTGAACAAGTTGCGGTGTTACAAGTATAATAGAGGCCATTGCGATTCCACAACTTCAGTTAAGTTTCGAATGCGCAGCGTGCATTTTATTGGTGCTTTTATTTTATTGTGCGGTCAACCATGAAACTTAATTGTTTATTTTAAATTGCTTGTGCGAAATTGATAAATTTGTGAAAAAAACGAAGTAAGTCATCTGTATCCAGTGAATCGGTTGGTAAAAAGGCAAAGTTGTACAATGACAGTTACTTAAGTTATGGTTTTAACTCATTGGATGGAAAGGGATAGTGTTGTTGTTTTTCAAGTTCTCTCCAATGACAGCATGGAGCAATAAAAATTAGTTCGACGCTTGGAAACTAAATATTCGGATCATAAAAACATTCCCTTGGATTTTTTCGAAAGAAAATGACATACCTTAAGACATCAACAAACTTCTGTTTGTAAGTCAAGCCATACTTATAAAAGTGTACTTCAAGCATCTTATCTCGTAGCATGAAAAGTAGCTAAGATGTCCAAACTCCATTCAATAGCCGAAAATCTCATATTACCTGCTGTAATTGATATGGTCAGTGTTCTAATAGGTGTCGATGAAGCAAAAAATTAAAAAAATTACGCTTTCTAAAGACGGAATGTCAAGGCGAATCGATGACATGGCTGTCGATGTTCGCGTTCAGATAATTCAGCAAGTAAGTTCAAGTGAATTTTTTAGTATTCAACTTGATGAATCCACATATGTAGCAAACGTGTATCAGTTATTAGTTATTTTTGTGAGGTGTGAATATGATAGGGACACATCAATAAAAGAAAATATATTAAATCAGTACCGGGTCATGCAGTAGGACAATGTCTTTTTGATGTTTTTATGTAGCTACTAGAAACTATACTAATATATATTGGACAAAATATATTGCAATATGTAGTGATGGTGCAAAGGCGATAACAGGAAAGAACAGTGGATTAATAAAAATCTTAAATGATTATCTTATAACAAGGGCGGAATGGACGCACTGCTTCCTTCACAGACATGCTCTTACCACAAGAAACATGCCGGAAAATCTCAATCGCATTCTTTGGTAAGCTGTAAAAATGGTTAATTTTATTAAAAATCGACTTTTACAGAACAGGCTGTTTGCTAAAATATAGGATGAATTGGGCGTAAATAAAAAATATTTTCTTTTCCATAGAGAAGTGAAATGGTTATCGCGAGGGAAAGTGTTAACTCGGGTATTGGAAATTAGGAGATGAATTAATCATATCTTTCCAGGATAAATAAAAGCCATTCTCATTGTCTTTACAGAATAATGAGTGTTTGTTGTTGTTGGCTTACTTAGCTGATGTATTTTTGCATTTAAACGACTTGAGTGTTAATTTACAAAGACGTGATAAAAACCTTTTATTGATAACAAAGTTAATGATTTCATTAAGAAACTTGATATCTGGATTTTCGCCTTCAAAGCAAAAATTTCGATTGTTCTCACTTACTTCAGATTATATTGAAAAAAATTTTAATGAACAAGAAACTGTTGTTCACCACAGCTTGGATTCCATGAAGATGCATTTGCGTGAGCTAAAAACTCAGTTGACGGAGTATTTCCCGAAGATAGAAATGATTTCTCGAAAAGATAGGTATTGTATATGTTTAGTGAAAACGTTATTGCCGCTGCTAAGTTACCAGTTGAGATTTACGACCAGCTCATCGAAATGCCAACGACAAAACGTTATAAATGCAATTTACGTCCGTAGATTTAAATATGTTTTGGCTTACTCGAAATGAATATGAAAATTTAGTCACAGATGCATTGAAAAAATTAATCCCTTTCGCTATGACTTATCTTTGTGAAAAGTGTTTTTCGTCTATGGTTGCACTAAAAGCTAAATACAGGAGTCGTCTCTTGTCACTCGAACACAATTTGCTTTTGTGTGTCTCTAACGTAGATCTACCTCTGGAGAAACTTTTAAATGAAAAACAAATGCATTGACTTCTTTTCTTTACATGTGTATAGCAAGCGCCAATTAAGTTGGTGGGAGGAGGTGTAAGATCGCGCAGGATTAGAAGTAGTGGAAAGATTTGTATTTGGTGCTACATCAAATTGCAAGACACCATAGGCGGCAATGTCAGATAATTCTAACCTCTTCAAAAAAGAAACCATAGTTACACAGATTAAAAAAACATAAAATACAAAATTTGATATAAATAATTAAGTTGTAATGTATAAACAGGTTTTTAAGAATATTTTTATAAGCATCGTAACAAAATCTGTAAGCCTAGTAAGTCGGGAAAGTACAAAATGCAATTCTGAAGTCGCAAGTAGCTTACGATTTTCTATAAACTCTAAGGATGTATCGTAATGAATCGTACAATGAATCCTTTTGAATTATCTGAAATACACTTCCAGCAGTTATTTCGTTTAGACAAAAGGTCTGCTACTAATTTAATTAATACTTTGGGAGTAGTTATGGACTGCATCTCAAGGTGATTATTAATGTATTTATAATTTTAGAAATTTGTTATGTATATCTGTCTTGAATTGTAGGCTTTAACATTATATTTCACAAATGAAACAGACATGCAATATACATATCTGTAACTGTACATATGGACAATACACCTCCTATTTTACAGCACTTACTGCTGCTTAAGACACGTGTTTCTGCCGTCTATAGGCGTCATCAGTCAAGCTAGTGAAGCAATGTATACAAAATAATACAAATCTATTTAAAAAACAGATTTGTATCTGTATATACATTTAAGCTTAAATCGCCACAAGACATAGCAAATTTCGTCCTATCAGGTAACACCTATATAATAAGTGTTATCTGACGGACGATAGAGACTATGCCGAAAAAGGCAACCCTTCCCTTGACCGACTAAGTCGGTACAGGAGGGAAGAAAATACGTATCTAGGTGTAGACCATTAACACGATGCCAGATGGCAGCAAATATACAAAAAAGTTTAAGTATATCAATACGTTATGCATGTATTACGCATTTGTTACAAATGAAACAGACATGCAATATACATATCTGTAACTGTACACATGGACAATACACCTCGTATTTTACAGCACTTACTTCTGCTTAAGACACGTGTTTCTGCCATCTATAGGCGTCATCAGTCAAGCCAGTGAAGCAATGTATACAAAATAATACAAATCTATTTAAAAAACAGATTTGTATCAATATATACATTTAAGCTTAAATCGCCCACAAGGCATAGCAAATTTCGTCCTATCAGGTAACAGCTATATAATAAGTGTCATCTGACGGACGATAGAGACTATGAAGAAAAAGGCAACCCTTCCCTTGACCGACTAAGTCGGTACAGAAGGGAAGAAAATACGTATCTAGGTGTAGTCCATTAACACGATGCCAGATGGCAGCAAATATACAAAAAAGTTTACGTATATCAATACGTTATGCACGTATTACGCATTTGTTACAAATGAAACAGACATGCAATATACATATCTGTAACTGTACACATGGACAATATACCTCGTATTACCTACATGTATACGTATACCTATACGTAGGTGTTACCTGATAGGACGAAAGTTGCTATGTCTTGTGGGCGATTTAAGCTTAAATGTATATACAGATACAAATATGTTTTTTAAATAGATTTGTATTATTTTGTATACATTGCTTCACTAGCTTGACTGATGACGCCTATAGATGTCAGAAACACGTGTCTTAAGCAGAAGTAATTGCTGTAAAATACGAGGTGTATTGTTCAAATATACAGTTGCAGATATGTATATTGCATGTCTGTTTCATTTGTAACAAATGCGTAATACGTGCATAACGTTTTGATATACTTAAACTTTTTTGTATTAATTACATTTCACAGTCACAGGATCCTTTCAAAATCCGGTAGGTTGTAATTCTTGGAAACTGCATATAATTAGGAAACAAATGTTCAGCTGTCACAGAACAAATTTCATTTAATACTCGGGATACCGATGTTTGGGGTTGTAATTCTTGGATAGCACAAACCCAAACATCAGTATGCTGAATATTAAATGAAATTTGTTCTGTGATAGCTGAACATTTGTTTCCTAATTATATGCAGTTTCCGACAACAGCAGATATAAAAAATAAAATAAAAAGAGGTTAAAAAATTAGTTGACCATATAATGTTTTATGAAATATATCTCTATTGTAGTTTCTATGAAAAATGAGTTGCTCGAGGAGTTGTGGGTGTAATTGACGGAACTCATATTGAGATACTAGCTCCCCCAGGAAATGATGTGTATCACCCACTGTATGTATATATTAGCAGAAAAAGAAGATATTCTATAAATGTAACGCTTGTAAGTAAACATTATGTATATAAACATATATTGATATAGTGAAGCGTAAATATCACATTAAAGGCTAATTTTAATTATATTTCATCTTTAAATTGCAGATTTCAATTGCAAGATAATTGGATGTAGTACATGAAATCCAGGATCAGTGCATGATGCTGCTATATGGCAAACAGTAATATTAGAAATTACTTAAGAGAGCAATACGAACATTGGAATACCTTAACACATTTAATAGATATATGCACATATACTGAACTGTGTATTTATTTTTAATTCCAAGCAGGGGATAGTGATTATCTTCTTGAGCTGTGGCTTTTCACACCGTTTGCTATATAATTATATAATTACTTAAACAAATCCAGAAAAGTTATAGAGAGAACAAATGGTGTGCTATAGGGCAGATTTAGGTGTCTTTCTAGACATAGGGTTTTGTTATACCATCCAACTAGAGCAGCAAGCAGCAAAAATTATTTTTACATGTTTGTTCATCATATTATTAAACTTTTACCATTTTAACTTGAAATACAAACTTAAATTGCACAATCACTATAATTTAAGTTGTATTTAAAGCTATAGTGAAAAAATTATAAGTCAACCTAATTACAAATATTTCCAATGTTTTTTCAACTTCTTTGAAATATATTTCTTAAAAAATATTATATATGCATGTTCAACCAAACAATTATAAAAACCAGAATAATTGAAACATACATGAGTGGGTAAAACCCCACCAGTATTGTATAATACAAAGGTATTTTTAATAATATAAAATATTATTCTTCACACCAGATTTTTAATAATATTTTATATTATTAAAAATACCTTCAAATTATAAAAAAACCTTGTTTATATATTATTCCTGGCAATAAAGATTTTGGCTGACTATATATTTGTATTAATGAGGTGAATAAATTAGCATTAATATAGTTCAAATGTTTAAATGACAGTCATCTGTATTTCTCGTGTATATGTTATCTATGCAGACATCACACTGCCAAGCAGCAATATTTTCTTCTAATTTTGTCGTAGAGAGATTCATAGGTGATTGTGATATTTGGATCTTTTTTATTTTCTTCACATCTTTGCTAACTGCCTTTAAACAATAAAATTATTATTATTTACATGTAATTAAAATATCATCAAAAAGTACTATCATCATTATTGTTATAAGATATTAACCTACTTGAACAAATTTTTTCAGAGTTAAGAAAATAGCATTGCTATTATTTTCGCAGTTGCTGCTCACTGAGTGTTTTAGGGTAAAATTTTTAATAAAAAGGTATAAATAAATAAAATGGTGTAAATGATGCAGTTGTTGAGTTCGTAAATCGTACTCCTCTTCTTATAAAAATAATTGTAAACATTAAAAACCATTTCTCGAGTTTGAGCATGTATTATGTTCTGAAAATCGTCAATGACAAATGTATTCCGGCAATTACTTGAGTAGTGGGGGTGAATGTTTTTAAAACCGACTTCTGCACACCCCCCACCTCGCGCCAACTTAATTGGCGTTTGCTAAGTACAATGTTTATAACAAGTCATTTTTTTTTTATAAAATAATTTTTCATTATTGTTTAGGCTATTTCGCGACCCCCCTTTAATATCACCGCGACCCCCTTGAGCGTCTCGACTCTCAGGCTGAGAAACGATGCTTTAAATTAAACACTTTATTTTCGTAGCCGATGTTTCTCAAATTCTAAATAATATACAGTTTCATATATAAATTTTAATAAGTCCTTTCAAATGTTTAAATTTTAGTAGATTTAGATTACGGTAATAATGCAAATGAAGTAGGACAGTCATACGGTTCCAAATGACGATATAGTTACATAATTTACCTAGCAAATATGAGGAAGTAGTAGAAGTATTTTAATGTCAATCTGATATATGTATCAATCACACTGTTCATTTACATATAAAATTAATGTGTTGTCTTTCATTGACTTGTTTGTAGTTTAATGAATGAAGAAAATGTTCTCAAAATAAAATATGCTGATTTTTTCATTGCGAAGATGCTTTTGCCGATTAGTCGAATTAAAATTAGAAAATTAGTGCCTTTAGCGGAAACGGGATTGTCTCACACATGTTCTTTGTCATCGTTTGCATATAAATACTTTCAAGTAATTATAGGTATATGTTATAAAATAAATGTAACAAGGCTTACTTATTCAAAATATTGTAATATAGGTGCGTCACAATATAGTTTCAATGGCATCGCTGCTGGTATTCTAAATCCACTCTAATACTTACTACACCCGATCGAATTTCAGATGACCTACACTGTCTGACCGACGCTTAACATTACGATGATTAAATAATTATTGATTGGCTAAACTTCAAGGCTACTATTCATTTACGAGAAAGCTTTTCCATTATCACACGATAGATATCAGTTTGATTACTTCTTTTAATTAATGGAATATACGAGGCGAGTTTGAAAAGTAAGTAGTGCTTGTTATTATTATATCTATAAATAACAAGCGCAGTTTCCGCATGCGTTTTTATTTTATCACTTTTTCTGATTAATCAAGTAGGATTTTATTTCAAAAGTGTGTTTTAGCTATTTAATAATAATGTATGGGGTAATATTGTTAACGACTAAGTTATTTAGGCTATTTCCATCATTACAAGAATTTATATAATCCGACGTTTCGATTGCTTTTCTGCTTCCATCATCAGGGTAGTTCGGAGAAGGGCAGCTTCTTGTTAAACAGCCGTGAATACTGTAATAGTTTATTTTTAGGTTTAATTAAATTTAGCAGGTATTAAATTCGTAAATAATATCATTTCCATTATATAATTTTTTAGTTACTTTGGCATGGGATCAGAGCACGTATTAATCATGGAGTCCATTTCAAATGACTTCAAAGATTTTAGTAAGTAATTGCAATCATCTTGCTCACAGTTAGCACCAATAAAATGCGAAGAAATAAAGCTTTTTACCAATAAACTTATAAAATGTGGCCCAAAAACTATACTGTGGGATTGCAATTTCTTCCTCCATGTTGCCTTACTTAACAAAAAAAATTTCTAAAGGATCTTGATTACATAATCGAGGAAGGAAATATCCATAACCCAGAGATTTAATTTTAGATTTCAATAAATTGAAACCTTCCAATATATGATTGCTCATTTTTATTATTAATGAATATCTATCGGTGTCTTAAGAGTTTTTTTTTCAAAAAAGAAGTATGACAGAACCACTGGTAACAGCACGTTTTAAGTTTTCTATTTCCCTCCTGATATGGTTTTAAAAAGAAATTTTCTAAAGAATCCTGATTACAAAATCGAGGAAAGAAATATGCATAACCCAGGGATTGAATTTTGGCTTTCAATAATTTAAAGCCCTCCAATGTATGTACCCAATTCCTGAGTGATGGTGGATATGCTTGTTAATTTTTACTATTAATGAATTTTGTATCATTCAGTATTTTAAGAGCTTTATTTTAAAAAGGAATACGACCAGAAACACCTGTAACAATACGTTTTAATTTTTTAGGCCCACTCTTGTCCATACCATTTACAATGTCAAATAAATTATTAAGAAGTAGAAGCGAATTTTCTGTTTCAATACCGCCTTTATTCATAGTAATTCGGCCGTCTATACTTTTAGAATCTAAATCAAGACAGAAATAGAAGCTGTAATATATAAATCTTTAATGTTAAAAACAATACCTACTATTTAATGTAGCTAAATACCTGCGCGCATCAAGCAACTTCCATTTTGCGTATTTTATTAGGCATAACATTGTGTTCTGTAGGTTTTTCATCACACGCAGCCTTCTAGAGGGTGAATCGATATAATAGCAATTAATAATATGCTGCCATTGTGCCCTATATACTTTACTGTTCTCATCTTTGTATAAAAGATCTTTAGTTAAAAGATTGATCTGAATTTCTTTTAGAATATGAGGAGGACCATATAGGGGCACAATTTTTCTGGCCTCAATTTCAAAAACTTGTTCTTTAATAGCTTCCCTTCTTCTAATATAAGTAGCTTTAGTTTCCAATATTAAGTTATTGATAGCGGCAACATTTGTGGCACCTTGATCACAGAAGTAACAAGTATGTTTAAAGCACACTTGTCTAAAAATCGTACAGTTTCTTTAATTATTCTCATTAAAGTTGGAGTTTTTGTTGTGGATTCGTAAAAAGAATCCACAACAGTTGGTGCATTCCAGTTGGTTGCATACACTTGCTTAGCTCTCACTATAATCAGTAGAACATGATTTGCAAGTATATTAAATCATGAAATCTATCATCTACAAATCCCTTTACTAGAACCAAATGTGTATTCCAGTGTACATTTATTGATTGACAGTTTAAAAACTGTGATACAATGGGCTGATTTTAAATAGCTGGTTAAAACACTTTCAGGAAATTTTTGAGCAAACTTCAAACGTTTCCTTACACTTTGCTTTTTAGTGTCATTGATTCGTTTCTTTAATGTCTGTATTTCAGCATACATTTTCTTTTTGGGCGGAGACAAAAAACGTTCTGTAGTTACTAGTAACTTGGATAAGGGGAAAGAAAGTCGATATGAATAATTAAGAAAGACATGGTTTGGCACTTAGTATTTTTGTTTTTTTTATCATTTCTAAAGTAGACTGAAGGCAAGATGATGAGAAATCCGTGGGTGGCCCTATAAAGAAGTAGCTATACTACCTTGTACAACGACTGCTTTGGAAAATTCACATGATTCAAGGCATATTAGTTAATCATTGTAATGTTTAAATCAAAGGCTTGTCACCTATAGTGATAGACACGTAGTTGCCCATTAAGCTATATGGACTTTCTACAAATTTTAATTATGGTCAAATTTTCAAAGGTCTCTTGTATTAAACAATAGTATTTCGGACACACGATTTATCCAAGTTCAAGCCTTTGTAAAATCGTACGTACCTGATCCATCTATTTTTATATTCCATACAATATAATGATATCAAATTTATGTAAATTTATGTACCTATCCTGTTTCGACAAACCGTAAGAAATAGAGTCGAGTCTTATGACTGCATTTTTCTTTACCTGCCTAATATTTTAGAATTAATAGTTTAAGTTTGTTAAGATGTATCAACGAGATCACACATGCCTTTTTAAACAGCTTCAAGGGTTACTAATATTAGAAATGTAACCATGTTTTATGATAATATATTTTGCTTGCGACTTATGTAACATCAGTTTTCTGTATTTAATAATTAAAGAGTGTTGTACCTTCAACAACTGTTTTTTATTCTGCGAATCACTGAGCAAGAGAAGACCTTCTCTTCACAAGTTGAATTAAGAATGATTCAACAAAACTGGTCATTACAGATTTACGACCCGTGATTACGCACAAGCGTCAAATCCAGTCACATACGCCCTACCAATTAACATCCCTTCAAAACTTCTCTCATTAGAGACGGCTATGCTTTTTGATAATAGTTGGTGACAGTGCACGCAATCTCTCACAAAGGTATGATTTTGAATGAGCATGGCCATCTCTAGAGATACTATCTAGAAATTTCCGAAATTTGAAAAAAAAACAATAAATTGTTCTTACAACTTATTCACTACCATCCCCTTCAAAGTACTCTCCTTTGGCATGAATATATCGATCCCAACGACTTGTACATGGCTGGAAGTAGTGCTGGAAGTCTTCGCGTGTTAGCGTGTTTAACACTGCCTGCTATTCGGTGTGGATCTCCTCAAAACGGCGTCCCTTGTGCTTCAATTTCAACTTCTATGGAAACAGGAAGAAGTCACAAGGGAGTCGAAGTCGGGAGGTTGGAGTACTACTGGAGGTGTAGGGGGTTGGAGTAGTATTTCCGTTCTTATTGAGTCTAGAAACTGACGTACAAAAAGGCACCTTGGGCTTTGTGCGTTGTCGTAGTGTAGAATCCACAAATCATTGCAGCACTTGGCAGGCCGCTTGAGTAGAAAGTTTTCTCTTAGTCGCCGAAGAACATCGTAATAAATTCGTCAATTAACTGTTTCAACTGAAGGGAGAAATTCTTTGCGTATCATGCCATCAGCGTCAAAGAAGTAAATCAACATCAGCTTGACGTTGCTTTGAACTTGCTATACTTTCTTCGGTCGTGGTGAGAAAGGCGTTTTACATTTCAATGACTGCTGCTTTGTTTCGGGATCATACCCATATACCCATTATTCTTCGCCAGTAATTATTCTGCTATCGAAATTCGCATCGCTATCGGTAGTTTCCTTCAGCTCTGTGCACACACGAACACATATATTGCCACAAACTTAGCAGTAATACGCAGCATGTTGAGTTCGGTGGATAGAATGCGCTGAAAAACGCCATACGACAAGCCAGAGATATTATAAATATCATGGATAGTTCTCGTTTGATTTTGCAGGTCAGTACCACGAACTTTTGCCACATTTGATGGCGTGTTTTCGTCGATGAACAGTTATCATCATCATCAATTGACAAGCGTCCATTTTAAAAAAAGGAACTCACAAGTTTGTTTCTGGCCTAAAGCATCCTCTCCAAATGCTTGTTCCAGCATTTTCCGAATTTCCGCTTCTGTTTTACCAAGTTTGAAGTAGAATCTGATGCACGTTTTCTTTGCTCTTGCACATCAGACATTGCAGTTGCGCAGGGTAACTCAAACATAATTCAGCAAATATAAGCACAAAGATCGTTTGTCGCCAGCTAACAAAGTACCGCTTGACACACTGACTAAGTATAAACTTCGCTCATACCATCTAGTGCTGTTGTGTTGTACTACTATCCCTTCGCGCGCCACATTCAAATTCCTGGAAATTTCTGGGTAGCACCTCGTATATATAAAATAAATACTAGTAACAACAGAGAGAGAACAAAACAAAAGAAAAGGAAAACATAATTCTGATAGCATCTACGGATTGAATATTATGGAAAAATAGAAACAATTTCTAAATACACGTTAAATCCACTTAACCAAAAATTCGAAATTGCCGTCTAATAAATAAACCATGACGACATTATATTTAGAACAGTGCGATTTCGAAGTACGTCGGATAGTAAAACAATAGTGAAAGATTTGATATTTTTTCTTTCCACCCTATTGCTGGAGTTGACCGAGGTGTAGTATTTATATACTGTAAAGTTTGTCTTTTCGGGTTCTTAAATAAAACTAACAATAACTTTTGACACACACACTATATTACTATTTAAAACGTATAACAATATAAAACTAACTATTAACAACAATAAGTACATTTATGTATTCTATATTTATGTAACTATATTTATGTACTTCGCGAGACTGTAGGATTCAATGAATGTCCATCCCTTCTTCGACGCGGCTTTTATATCGGTGAATACTTTTCTAGAGCCTTCACGTAGGCCTCGCGAAAACATCCAGAGGGATGACGCACCTTGCGTCATCGGATGAGTCATTACATTGCCCCCTTCTTAAAAATGAAGTTTCGTCCCGAAACATGTCATGCTTTGGTCTCCTCAAACGATGACGAAATCGACAGGTAGGGCCTTTGTTACATTGCGACGTCATATCGAAATAACAGTCCACGGTCTTATCTTGCCTGGATAGACAGGAATATTCAAGCTGGTAACTGCATACCAGAATTTCCATACCAGTATGTCGGAAGATTACTTCCAACATGCTCCTTACAATTCTCCAGTCCAGGCGGTCCAATCAATAACCCAATTTTGGAACTGCTAATTTCAGAATGTCTTGCTGTAACATTTGCTCGCGTAAGTGGGTCAGGGCCTCCCATAAGGCTCGATAGGTTGGCTTTAGGTTCGACAGTTCTTTCGTGACCAAATAAAATATGGGCTGTCCTTCATTTATTATTTGGAGACTCTTCCCAATTGCTGGTCCCTGCTGCCTTAGCTTTTCGATTCTGCCAAATCTCTCTTTAAATTCCCAGGCAATTCCTTTGGCCATTCGTAGATCTCAGGCTACGCAATGAGCAAGCGCGTAGTCTGGCGGCACCGTGAACAAATCCTGCTGTTTCTCGATGGTTACCCCAAATCGAGCTTTTCTCGAACCAGAATACTCTTGCATAAAGTCTTCGAAGGTTAGTTCATGGTATTGGCTATCCAATCGGCGCAAGTCAACGGTTTCGTCATTGTCTCCAGAGTATGGGGCTAATCGATTAAAATGTACGACTCTTGGCTTAGTGTGAGGTGTTCGCCTGATGCGGTATATTACATCGTTGATCCGCTTCAACACCTCGTATGGCCCCTCCCAATTCTTTTGAAGTTTTGGAGATAGGCCCCGTCGACGTTGTGGATTATACAACCAAACCCGATCGCCTTCATGGTAACCACTCTTCTCGGCGTTGATGTCATAGCTCTCTTTCATTCTGTCACTAGCATCTTGGATATTATGTCTGACTTGTTCATGGATATTATCTAGTTGTCGTCTGAGCGTGCTGACATAATCTTCTCCGGCAAGATCTTCACCAGGCTTGCTCGCAAACTTTAAATCACAGGGCAATCGGAGTTCCCTCCCGAATAGCACGTTTGCTGGTGATTGGCCTGTTGTCTCTTGAACAGAGGCCCGATACGCCATTAGAAATAATGGTAAATGTTCGTCCCAATCTCTCTGGTGTTCGGAGACCACTTTGGATAAGTGTCTGATCATGGTCTTGTTCATTCGCTCTACCATCCCATCTGATTGTGGATGCAAGGGAGTTGTTCTCGTCTTCCGTATGCCCAAAAGTCCACACATCTTTTCGAATAGACTGGACTCAAAATTTCGCCCTTGATCGGAATGAAGTTCCAAGGGTACACCAAAACGGCTGACGAACTCCTTCACAATCACGTCTGCTACAGTTCCAGCTTCTTGATTTGGTAGAGCATATGCTTCAACCCATTTGGTAAAGTAATCCATGACCACTATTATGTATTTATTTCCTTTGCTGCTTTCTGGAAAAGGACCGGCGGCGTCTATGGCGATCCTTTCAAATGGGCTTCCTACATTGTATTGCCGCATGGGTGCACGTCGACGCCTCTGGGGACCATTGCTTCCGGCGCAATTTGCACACTTTCGGCACCATTCTTTCACATCTCGTGAACAATTCACCCAGTAAAATCTCTGGCGCACCTTCTCCAGTGTTTTATGGACTCCAAAATGTCCCCCAGAAGCACCATTATGGAGTTCTCGCAATACCTCTGGTATTCTTTTCTTGGGAACCACCATTTGCATCTTGCGCTCACTTCCATCGTGATTTTCGACCTCACGTCCCAGGAGATCGTCATCCATGGTTAAGGAATCCCATTGTGCCCAGTATGACTTCAATTCTCGTGAATGGGGAGCAATTTCTTGCCAGGTTGGTCTTTGCCCATTTCTTTTCCAAGCCATGAGGACTGCAAGATCCGGATCAGCTCCTTGATCTGCGCGCAAATTGTCAGGTTGCCATTGGTCATCAACAACGGTGGTTCGAAGAGCGTTGGCCGATTTGTCTGATTCTGTTGCAATATCGACAGTCTTCTGGACAGGGCCTTCTGGAAAGGGCATCTGCATTTTGATGTTTGAGGCCTGCTCTGTGTTCAATAACAAAGTCATACTCCTGTAGCCTCTCAATCCATCTAGCTACTTGACCCTCTGGATTCTTAAATTGCAAGAGCCACTTTAAGGCGGCATGATCAGTGCGGATCAGGAACTTCTGCCCATACAGGTACTTGTAAAAGTGCTCAATAGTCTTAACTACTGCCAATAGTTCTCTCCTGGTTACGCAGTAGTTCCTCTCCGGTTTGGACAGGGTCTTGCTGAAGTATCCAATGACCTTTTCTTGTCCATCTTGGATTTGAGAGAGCACGCCACCAATCCCGACGTTACTGGCATCCGTATCCAAAAGAAACCTCCCAGATGGCAGTGGATAGTTTAAAACAGTTGCACTGATCAACGTACCCTTTAACAACTCAAAGGCCGCTTGGCATTCGTTGTTCCAAATGAATGCTCGATTTTCTGTTAGGCGAGTAAGTGGTTTTGCAATGTTGGAGAATCCAGGAACGTAGCGTCGATAATATGTGCATAATCCCAAAAAGTTTCTTAGCTGATGTTTGTCTTTGGGTACCGGCCATTTTTCCACAGCTTTTACTTTTTCGGGATCCACAGCAACTCCTTTTCTGGAAACCACATGTCCAAGGTAATTTACCTCCTTGCGGAAAAGGTGGCACTTCTTTGGACTTAATCTCAGGTTGGCATCTCTCAACCTCTGGAATACTACTTCCACATTTTTCATGTGATCTTCAAAGGTCTTCCCTACCACAATCACATCATCGAGATATATCAGGCAGGTGTTCCAGGACAGTCCCCTCAGTACAGTGTCCATGAGTCGCTCAAAAGTAGCTGGGGCGTTACACAGTCCAAATGGCATGACTGTAAATTGCCAGAGTCCTGTACCTAAACTGAAGGCAGTCTTCTCTTTGTCATTGGGATCCATTCCCACTTGCCAATAACCGCTCTTTAAGTCGAGAGTGGAGAACCATTTTGCTCCTGCCAAGGTGTCTAGCGTATCGTCTATTCTTGGGAGAGGATAGCTGTCCTTTTTGGTCACACTATTCAAACGACGATAGTCCACACATAATCTGGTAGATCCATCCTTTTTCCTGACAAGGACTACTGGTGAAGCCCATGGACTATTCGATGGTTCAATTACTCCTTGGCCTTCCATATCTTGTATAATTTGCTTGGCTTCCTCACGTTTTGCCAGAGGTAACCTCCTAGGTCCTTGTCGAATTGGACTTGCATCGCTGGTATTTATTTTGTGCATTACAATATTGGTTCTTCCCTTCGTACCAGTTTCAGTTTCAAAGACGTCTTCATAATGTTTGATTAGGTCCTTAACTTGACTTTGTTCCTTCTTGCTCAATCCTTGACAGGCGGAGTCGATTATCTTGGACAATTTCTCAGGAACCTGCACGAATCCATTCTTCTTCGCCTCTATGCGATGAACGACGGCCGACACTGGCGAACACCACCCCAGAATAGTACCCTTCTTCAATGAAACAGGGTAATGGTTCACATTCATTACCCTTATCGGTACAGTCTTCTGAGTCTTAACCAGCATTTTGGCAACTACTATTCCTCGGCCCACCTCATCATCATCTGCCTTTGGTTCCAACATTGTAACATTTCCGTCCAAATAATCACCTTCCATACACGCCGTCAAAAATGTCTCACTTCTTGCATCCAGAACAACATTCTCTGCAGTGATTACTTGTACATTTCCACAATCTTTCCCATGAAGAAACAATTCCTCATTATTTATTTTTAAAGTGCCTTCTTTCATGTTTAACTGGAAGCCGTAGGTGTTCATGATGTCTAATCCCAAGATTATTTGTTCTTCTATGTCGGCTACGAGAACACGATGTCGGATTGATGTTGGTCCTATGATAAAGTTGACATCTACTTCACCTGCCACAGAAGCTGCTTCTCCTGTTGCTGTCCTAAGTCTCCATTTGCTAGAAATTAACTTTTTATTTCTGGGAATTAAATCGGGTCGCACGATGGTTTTCGTCGATCCAGTATCTAGCAAGCAAGCATAGGTCTTTCTTTCCATAACAGCGTCCACATACAGGCCGTTGGTTTGATGTTGCAGGGATGCGACTTGGCCAGGCGTCTTTGGGGCTTTCTGATGCTGGATCGATGATTGCCCTCGCTCATCGACCCGCTTTAGTTTTCCTGCTGCTCAGACGATGCTTTCTTGGCCACCTTACCACATTTACTCCGAACGTGACCAATCTCTCCACAATTCCAGCATCGCAGTACTCTTTTATTTGATTTGATCTGGTTTAGAACTCTACTAACCACCTGCTCCATGAACTCCTCATTTTCCTGCTTGTCAACAGTGCAGACACGAGCATGGTTCCGAGAGGCTTGTTTTGCAGTCTCAAACTCAAGCGCGTGCGCCAAAGCATCGATCAAGGTTTTCGGTCTTGCCAACCTTAATGCTTGCTGCGTATCAATATCCCGGAGACCATCTATGAACGTCTGGACAGCTAGGTGTTCCATGAAATTATCTGGCGCCATCGGATATGCAAGTCGAACTAGACGAGCAATATCTACCTCAAATTCCTGAAGATTCTCGCCTTTCTTCTGTGATCGATTCTTCAGTTGGGTATGGTATACTTGCTCCAAATGCGCGTGGCCATATCTCATCTCCAAGCGTTTAATGAGTTGAGAATAGTCTTTACGTTCCTCAGGAGGCAATGTCTGCAAAATATCACTAGCATCACCCCTCAATGCTATGAGTAAAGCAGTCGCCTTCTCGGCAGAAGACCATGCGTTTGCTTCTGCGGCCGCTTGGAATTGCGTCAGGTAAGTTGCCCATGACGTCTTTCCATCAAAGGTTGGTGGCTTGATTCTGGTCCTTGAAATAGCCACAAGTTCTTCTTTTATTTCGATGGGCCGCGGTATGACTTCTTCGTTGACCTGCCTGGGATCAGAATGACTCATGGCAGCGGGTAATTTCATCTCAATCATTATTGCCTCTGAAAGTCTAGAATGTTCTCCAATTTTCTCTTCTACAGCTGTGAAAACCTCTTCTTTTAACGCTTCTGATTTTTCCGCTAGTCGCTGTTCTAGAACTTTTTCGAAGTTTCTAGAATTTTCTAGTAATTTCTTTTCCAGATTTTTCTCGAGGATTCTAGCGGTTTCTAGGTTTCTTTGTTCCATTTGTTCTAGAGTTTTCGCTAAGTTTCCAGAAGTTTCCAGGTTCTTCTGCTCCATTTGTTGCATTTGAGTTTGTGAATCTATCAGACGCTGTTCCATATTTCTCGCACTATCCAGATTCTTCTGTTCCATTTGTTCTAGAGTTTTCGCTAAGTTTCCAGAAGTTTCCAGGTTCTTCTGCTCCATTTGTTGCATTTGAATTTGCGCATTCTCTATTAATCGTTGTTCCATATTTTTCGCACTATCCAGATTATTCTGTTCCATTTGCTTCATTTGAATTAACAGCAAATTCACGTCAGCATCTCCGCCTGGAACTTGAAAGACATAATTCTCTGGATCCTCGCCTTCTTGGATCAACACATTGCGAAGCCGTTGCTGGAGGATCGACTTTTTGCCAGTTGTATCCTCATCCCTCTCTTCTAATTCTCGTTTTAACTCGGACACTTTCAATTCCGTGAGTTT
Organism: Melolontha melolontha; assembly: GCA_935421215.2. Classification (NCBI taxonomy): domain Eukaryota; kingdom Metazoa; phylum Arthropoda; class Insecta; order Coleoptera; family Scarabaeidae; genus Melolontha; species Melolontha melolontha. The sequence continues at coordinate 7,784,292 of OW285240.1, read as the reverse complement.
CATTCTATTAGCCATCACGATATTTAAAATAACGTCTTTCCGCACTGTATATTTATTTAAACGAATACTTAATTAACACTTAATTGTCTACTTAGTTTATTATTTATTAATTAGTCCACACCTGAATACCACTGTAAAGTTTGTCTTTTCGGGTTCTTAAATAAAACTAACAATAACTTTAGACACACACTATATTACTATTTAAAACGTATAACAATATAAAACTAACTATTAACAACAATAAGTACATTTATGTATTCTATATTTATGTAACTATATTTATGTACTTCGCGAGACTGTAGGATTCAATGAATGTCCATCCCTTCTTCGACGCGGCTTTTATATCGGTGAATACTTTTCTAGAGCCTTCACGTAGGCCTCGCGAAAACATCCAGAGGGATGACGCACCTTGCGTCATCGGATGAGTCATTACAATACTATACATACGCTTGCGTCGTGGTTGCGACAGACGCTACAGAATATTCGAGATAAATCGGAACTTCTCGGGACGCCGTGAAAATTTCAAATATGGTGGACATAACATAAGAAAGTGATGGAGATACACTGATTCTGATTTTATCGATGCAGCGGATCGGTGTAGGCAAATTTAAAATTAATTTACCCTTTCGTGGTTAGTTTTAAAGTTTTTCGAATTGGTGGAGACTGTTGGTTGAAATATGAAACAGACAGAAACAAAAACAATCCCTAACTACAATATGAACCAATAAACTCTATATACGTATTTCGACCACTAAGTTGCTCTAAATGTAGCGTCTTTGATTAAGGCACAACCTTTGAAGGTACGCTATTTACCAAACCGCCAGTGTTATCCCACTGGCGATTTGGTGAAGCTAAACCCTGAGATGCCGGTGCTAAATAGGTTGATATAAATACACGTTATTCAATAGAAAGATGTGATCTAGTGTCATGAGAAATATGCTCCTAAATTAACATTTCAAATACTTTCGCGAAAGTAAACATAACAGCAATAGGTCTGTAAAAATTTAAAAGTATTATGTCTACAAAATAAGGTGCGTTTAGGAATTTTCTTATTTCAATTCTATTAAATTAATTAAATTAAAATTAAATTAATTCTATTAAATTAATAAATTAATTAAAATGTACCAATTGGTACACATTTTTCTACATTTGATAATTTTAAAGAGGCGCCAATTTAAAATTATTTTTACTTTATTAAGACTTAATTTGTTTCTAAGAATAACGTATGTCACAGAAGTTTTTGTAATTCTGTAAAATAAAAGTCTTTCTTTGAAGACTGTGGTTTAGTAAAACCTCAAAAAAGCAAACGTCTTGTCACAATTGATAATCGTATTCTAAATACGTATTTTAACTATAAGTTGTCATCATCAGTAGGTGAAACAACTAATTAAAGTGTTGAACATGGGGCACCGTAAAGCTAACACAAAGAACCGCGCACCACGTTACAAAGCGTCCACGTAGTAGTATGTATTAGTGTACTATACGTGGTTCGCGATTATTTGTGTTAGCCTTACGGTGCCCCATGTTCAACACTTTGATTAGTGGTTTTGCCTATTGATGATGACAACAACGTAACTAATTTAAATTAACACTTGACTAACATTTTATTTTACATCTAAGTTAAATAAATCTACATCTAAAATTATGACAGAGGTCCATGGTTTTCAATGGTACGCGGTTTTGTATAACTTGTCCCATCATACTTTGAATGATGTTTATATCAATTTCTCTTATCTTTTAATATATTCTACACTTTAGTTGTGCTTCATTTTCAGCTGCCTAGCCATTATCATATACTTTTCTGGTCAATATTCCTCCAAAAATCTTCGATTGATTAGCTTGTGGTAGATTCGGCGGATTGTCAGCTTTTGGCAGAAAACGTATGTTTTGAGCTTCTAACAATTCTTACATAATGACAACTTGCTAAGTCTGGCCAAAACATTATTTCATTATGTGGATGAGTTGTATTAATAAATTTTGGCATTAACTGCTTCACCCATCGCACACCCAATAAAAATCTTAAAACTCCGCTCTCCGAGCTAGAATTTTGCTTTCAATTTTTTCTTGCTTTGTATTTAACATTATCTGGACAATTTTATACATTATAACTATAAAAACCATCATTACATTTCATTTCTGAGTAAGATAATGTGAAGTATTTTTCATCATCCATATTGTTTGTAAAATGATTTCGGCGTAATCTACGACAACCAATTGGAATTTTTCGTAACTAATCCTCTGTGTGTGTGTGTAAATCTGTTTCTCGTTGTCTATGGTCTTTCTTGCAATCACGGCAAAAACTATTCGCATTCCTGGAGATATGTATGACGATCTTAATGATATGGACAATCCTCAAGATATTGTTAATTCCTTTGCTCAATCTTCCTCTAGCGTATATACTACCCCTGTAAATACATACACATCTAACGTCCCTATTATGGAGCTCTCATCTTTTTGTATACTTCCATACCTAATTCTGAGTTGAAAGAAATTATGACCTCTTTTCCGAATAAATGCACATCAGACGACGACTTAATACCTAACTTTCTTGTAAAGGATGCTCAAAATATTCTTGCTGCTCCTTTATAAAAGATTATCAATATCTCCATTTCATCATCTGTCTTTCCTAGATTGCGGAAGTGGGCTAGAATAGTTCCCATTTTCAACAAAGGCGACGAGACCAATACATCGAACTATCGTCCTATTGCCATTCTTTCAAATTTCGCTAAAATATATGAACAGTATTTATACAATAACATGTTCTCTAATATCTGCTCTTATATTTCTCTGTGACAACATAGCTTCTTCTTTACTTTCTAGAGTTGTTTCTGTGAGGAATATTGGGATAGCTTCAGATGTCTGCTAAAACTTCATTTTGCACGTGCAAAACATGTGCTTTTCAGCGAGTAAAACACTAGGTTTTATCCTACGATCTACCAATTTTTTCAATAACGTCGATCTGCTCAAAACGTTATACTTTGTTTTCGTTGTGAGTAGGCTTGAGTGTGGATCTGTTTGGTGCCCTTTTTACGATTCTCAGAATGTTGATGTAGAGAGAATTCAGCGTCGGTTTTTGAAGTATTTGAGTTCTAAAACATCGGCATTTATCCGGATTGTGAAATGGATTATTCTTTTTTGCTGGAGCAGCATGGCGTTCAGTCATTGTCAGATCGCAGGGAGTTTCATAGCTCAGGTTTTTTGTATAAATTGATGTGTGGTCGGATTGACTGCTCGGATTTGCTTTCTGGAGTTAGCATTCGTGTTCCGCGCATTGCTTTCCAGTAATGTTCCACATTTACTAATAGCACACCAAACACGAACATCTTCTGGAAGGCCTATTAACTTATCTGGTGCAGAATGCCGAGGATACGCTTACTGGGAGCCAGCGTTAGGGGCCTGTTGAGGATGAAGACCTCAGTCTTCCTTTTTCTTTTTGTTTTGAATTTATATTATCTTTATTGTTACTCTATTCTTCTTCTTATTATTACTATTATTATTATTTCATATATATATACTTGCAATTGTTTATTGTTGTCCTGTAATTGGCTTTGACTTGTTGGCAATAAAAGATATTATTATTATTATTATTATGGATGTGAAAGCTCCTTTCGGGAGAAAGGGAAAAAGTTGATATACGGCCGCGAGACAAGCATATCAACATCTATCCTGCTTGATATGGATGGAAACATTGGTATATTAAATATAATTTTTTGTTTGTTTTGTCTTTGTTGTTCTTTTTTTTTTTTCATGGATTTCATGGATGCAGTGTCGCTTCTTTATCGATGTATACATTGTATGCAGCGTGTATGTACCTGCCGTGTAGTTCTTTGCTTCTCCACGCGTCAATTTTTTCGTTGTCGTGTACAATTTTTTCTTGAATATTGTTTTGCGTGTCCTTTAAGTTGAGTGGAGTGAAACGGTCATCATTGTTGCACACAACTCTGTGGATGCTTGATGTTTGTGCCTTTGCTGTGAAGAATTCTCTGCGGTCATGTATCTGCTCATAGTAGATGTTTTTAATATCAATTATACCTCTGCCTCCTTTCTTCCTAGGAAGGTGGAATCTCTCGCTCGAACTTCTGGGGTGGTGGGCGCGGTGTTTAGTGAATGTCACCCGTACTAGTCTGTTTATTTCCTCTAATTCTGTTGCGGTCCATCGCACTATACCGAACGTGTACATTAGCACTGGTAGTGCGTACGTGTTTACAGCGGTGGCCATATTTCGACCTGAAAGTTTTGTCTTTAGGATCAGATTAATTCGGCATTTGACCTCTTGAGTTATTTGTTCTTTTGTGCGGTTCTTGTCTATCCCTCTGCTCTGTTCGAAGCCAGGGTATTTGTATGTGTCTTGAGGCTGCATTGTCTGTATAAATTCTTGTGCGTCTAGTGTGTGTTCTAATGTATAGTTCTCCGAATCAATTCAGATGCCTTTGGTCATCGCGTTTATGCGACATTTGTCTAGGCCAAAGTTCATTTTTATGTAATGACTGAAAGTTTCTGTTGTTCTCAATAGCTTTTCGAGATCTTTTCTTGTTGTTGAGTAAAGTTTCAAGTCATCCATATAGAACAGGTGGGATATTTGCAGCCCACTTCCCATAATTTTATAGCCTCTCCCGTCCGCATTGAGCATAGTTGATAGAGGGTTTATTGCCATGCAGAACCAGAGAGCGCTTAGCGAATCGCCTTGAAATATTCCTCTTTGAATTTTTATTTTACCTACTTCTGCTGTTTTTCCGTTTATGTTGATTGTCAATGTTGTTTCCCAATCATTCATAATATGTTTTAGCATTTGCCTATTTTATATATCTCCAGTGTTTGTAATAGCCAAGTATGTGGAATGCTGTCAAATGCCTTTTGGTAGTCTATATAGGTTGTGTGGAGGGGTTGTTTGCTCTTCCTTGCCTCTCCGGTAATAAGGGTGTCGATTATCAGCTGTTCTTTGCACCCCCTACTATTCTTTCTGCACCCTTTCTGTTCTTCCGCTAGGATTTGGTTTTTTTCAAGGTGTTCGTATATCTTATCTGTCAGTATAGATGTCAGAAGCTTATATATTGTTGGAAGACAGGTAATGGGTCGATATTTTGATGGGTCGGGACTAGCTGGTTTGGTTTTAGGGAGCAAGTATGTTATTCCCATTGTGAAAAAGTCAGGTATTTTTCGAGCTTTAACAGCTTCATTGAACAGCCTAGCAATTTTCGCATGTGTATTAGGTAGTTTCTTGTACCAATAGTTTTGGACATGGTCTATACCTGCTGCTCGCCAGTTGAGGGTTTTGTGTGTAGCTTTAGTGACGTCTTCGGTGGTTATGTGAACGGGTGTCATTAAGTTCGTTTTCTGTTGACTCTTTTGTTCTTTCTGAGTCCATTTCTGTTTGGTTCTATGTGCCACGGGGTTCTGCCATATGTTTTCCCGGTATTGTTTTGTTGTATTTATATCTGGGGTATCTTGTGTTGGTTGAATCTCAGTTCTTTCTTCTAAGGATCGATAGAAGTTTCTTTGGTTCATGTTAAATAACTTATTTTGCTGTATCCGTAGCTGACTCTCTTTGTATCTTTTGATCCGATTGGAATAGACTGCCAGTTTTTGTTTCAGCAGGTCTAGAATTTCTTCTGTCGTAGTGTTCTCGTTGTTTTTGTGTGCTTTTATTATCTCGTCAACTTTTTTTTTTGTACTGGTTTTGGTAATTGTTTTGTGTGTTGCTTGCGTTAGTCTTGCAATTTGTGTTCGAAGTACGTTAATTTTTGTAGCTATTCTTCTTTCCCATTGTGGCATTCTATTTGGTTTTAGTGTGGTTGTTTGTTCCCTCTGTGGTTTTGTTCTATCATGAAGCTCTGTTGTTGTAATCGCGGCGATATATATTGTCGTTTGTAGCTGTTCGAGTGTGGCGCAGCTCTCGATAGCAGGTGCTATTGCCTTATTGATTTGGTCAAGCAGTGTTCTTGTTTTATGGCATGGTTGTAGTCTGGGTATTTTAGGCCTTCTTGTCGGGTCTATATGAGATTATAACATGGTGTTTTTTTCCAACGTATCTATTATATCTCCGTCGATAGGTTCTTGTTCTTCTTCTGTTTGTTCATAGGTTTCTTGAATATTTTCGATTTTTCTCATTCATAGTTCTACTTCTACCTCTCTTCTTATTCGTATTATTGATTCCGTCGCTAGACGGTTTTGTGTTAGCAATTGCCTTTTTTGGTCCATTTTGTGTTGTTTTGTTTCCCAGCACTGGGAATTTCTTTGTCATCGTTGTATGTAGCTCTTTTCCACATGGTTCGGAACTTGTTTCCATTTTGGTTATTTGCAAGTAAGCTCGTTAGAGGTATTCATTCATTTCATTTGTCCATCTCAACCGCTTACTCTTACTGGTCCCTTCGGTGGGCTGACCGGTATGGCCAGTAACACTTTCAGGGATTGGAACTTCTGTTTGTGGTTGGTCTTGGTGTGTTCCGGGTCCATTTCCATTGCTATGTTCGTCATCTGGTGCAGGCAGTCTATGGTGGGTCCGATCTGGGGGTGCCTGCTCCCCATTCCACCCCGGCATCCACTCCTAGTTTTCATAGTGGTCATAAACACACAGAGGGGTGCTAACCCAATGCGGTAGCCAGAGCCCATAAAAATTCCGCCTCCTACGACAATGCGCTGGGTTGGTCTTAGGAAGCAGGTTAGATGGTGTTAGTGATCGATAAAAGATATTATTATTATTATTATTATTATTATTATTACTATTATTATTATTGTGCACGTGTCCAACAAAGTTGTAAATGCTTTTTCGGTTTTAAAGCTTGCACGACATAATGGCCCAAATTATTTGGCATCTACGAAATGTCGTAACAGGTTTGAGTATTAATGAATATTTGTTTACCATGGTTACTATATTACGAGTTATTTACATTTATTTTTGAGCCGACGAAAATTTTCCCAAAAGTTCTGTGACATACATTATAAACGTGTTGATATTAAACGATTATTGCTTTGTATATCAGAAATATGTTTTTGACTAAAGTTATAGTTTCTTGTAAAATCGAAATTAACTGCGAAAACTATTTTAAAACTACCGAGGTTTAATTCGAGACAAAGAGATGTAATTTAATGGTTGACTGGCAGGCGTTATTTTCAATCAGCATAGCTGAAACGCTCCACTCCCAGCGGAAAATGTTTTTTCGGATTGATATTTATTAATAAACATCAAAGGTGTTATAGAGAGCTATTGGTTTCTAAAAGTGCGCCAAAGATATTTGCTAAGACGCGTCGAATAACGTTTCTCTGAATCACAATTCAAACGGTTTGTGTTTTCTTTAAAATATGATATAATTGATAGAAATATTCGTTCTTTTACTTTACCTATGGATTGTCTACGTGTTTGTTGTTTATAATCTCGTGAAAGTATTTTTATAATTATCATGCAATTTATTTTTCAAAGCTTTTAAAATTCCTTGTCATAACAAATTGTTCTTTTAAATTTAGATTTTTGAATTTACTACTTTTCTTGTTTGTTGTTCATTACCAAGTTCCTTACCAAAAACTTTGTATCTTAAAATAAAGGAACTAAAGCGAGACTCTTAGTAAATAAATAAATAAAACACTCTTGTTTTTACTTTCAAAATGGTTTTTATTGTAGAGTAAAATACATTTATTGTAATGGCCTATTTTAAAAGCGGTGCTACCGTGCGCACGCAGGCGCAGCTTGGTGTAATCAAGATGCTCAGAAAAATGTCGAAAGCGGTAGTTGTAACGCATAATTTAAAAGGGAGCCTCTATTTATTGTGTATGCCCTTAGTCAGTGAAGACGGTCGTGAATTGACTAAATAGATGGTAGGTAGTTAGGTAGCTCCACTTGCTTTTACATATGTAGGCTCGAGATTGAAAACTAAGAAAAGAGGTTCCGCGTTCGTAGGCGCATGCGCTTACACACTACTAAAAATGAAACAAAACGACGAACTAAACTAAAGGTGGGCTACCTAAATTCAAAATAAGAAATCGAAAATAATTAATTCGTATATTGACAAACAAAATTAACAAGATTAACAAAGTGGCTTTCAAGCCCCAAACGAATTCATGTAGTAATTAGAACAATGATAAATGAAAAATGAACACTCGGTATATTATAACATTTAAAATGACAATATAATTTTACATAAAATTGTATTGAATCGAAAAAATGTTTAAAAAATATAATTAAACTGAATCAAAGTGCAAAATGCACAAAAATATGACAAATTAAATATTCAAGCGATATCAAATCAACTTATACCTAGGATCAAAAATCTAGTTCAACCTCAGATCTGTAGCGGAACCATTACAATGGAATTATACACAGTATATTAACTTAAACATTAGCAAAATGGTATTGTGGAAAATTATGAATTTAACAGAAATTACAATTTATTTAAATCTCTAGCACATCTATGGTTTGCGTGGTATGGAATTTAGTAAAGTTCCAAAAATACATATACACATATACTTTTATGAATCCGCTATCAGCGATAATTTACCATAAAATTAGGATATAGCGTGATTTTTTTTATATATTTTTTTTATATTTTTTATATTTCGCTTACGGAGGACAAAAAGAACCTATCTTTATCCTAGGACGTCTGCCAGAAAACTCTTCCTAAAATTCACACCGCAGAAGCGGGGTCAAATTCAATTAATATAATCTCACTAGATGACGCCGTCGGCATCACAAAGAAAGTAGTGAATATAAAGAACTAAATTTGGATATAAATATTTATCTACAGGGTGCTAAAACATGCGTCTAAAATAAATATAAGAGCGGCTGACAAAATGAAGATGGTAATTGGATATATTCCAGGCAGTCGCTAATCAATTTAACGAAATTAATCCTGTGTTAAAATAATTGAACGGTTATTAATAATTGGTAATGTAGTTGAAGGTAAATCTACTGGTCGTCGACATACAGGATACACTATAGACTTCGACGGTAAAAGGAAAATAGCCCGCAGTATGAATTTAACGATCAGGATAATTAATAAAAGAGGTTATAAAAATAGAGAAACGACAAAATTTTTTACGTTTTTCAACGTTTACCTAACACATGGAAACCAACCTTATCTAATAGACAGATTACACATTAGCGACGAAATGACAATAACTCACGACAGACTAGTTACACCAACACCGATCGAATACAAACCAACCGACCAATAGCCGATATCAATTATTGTATTTAGTTAAAATTAGATATATACATATACATTATTAGTTTTGTGTTTTGGATTACATAAATTGTAATTATCGTTCTATTAATCTTTCAGCGCAATGCTCTTGGAAATACAATGGTTTTTGGTGATTCCATTTGGCATATACACAAACAAATCCCTTGGTTTTCCTACACGGGAGCATGCAACGTATAATTTGTCCATGAGAAAAACATGGATTCTCCAAATTTAATCCACATACTTGCAATGATCGATGTTGTAATTTGTTTACCGTTATTGCAAGAGTCAGTTTAATCGGAAATTACAATCGTTTGAATTGGAATGGCATATCTGTTGGTATCATTGATATAAGTGGTATTAGCACGTCATTTCCTTTGAATTTTACAAATAAAATTGTGATCGTTTAATCATCTTTTGATTGCCAATCTAGTACCATTACGGTTCAATGTTTCTAAAAAGAATAATGGGAACACCAACATTTAGATTAATGATGTGGTGTGTCAATCCAGATAAATTAAGTGAATTTAAGAATTCACTTGGATAGTTTATTGCTTCATCTTGATCTATAACTGTATTTATTGATTTGTAAGTAGCTGTTTCTCTTGATAACATATGGTGAGTACTGATATTATTGAAATTTACATCCGGACTTTTGCAGCTAATATTGCAGGTCCACCTAACCATTGATGATTTTTGTAATTTTGTTTGATATATGGAAATACGCATTAAACCAATTCTTCTTGTGAGTGAGTAATACTGTAAAAATCGTTTGATGATTTAATGCAGCCTGTTTTTCTTCAATTGTAGTTTTCCCATTTCCAATATCTAATAATTGTATCGTAACATGCTCTGCAAAAGGATCGTTTTGTAATTTAACACGCATGTTTGTCGTCAATGAAAATTTATTAACATGTCTCCACAAACGTGATGCATTTAAACACAAATTTAGTTCATCAGCTGGTGTTGAACGTGAAATAGCAGCTAACGTTTATACAAAATCACCTGCTAAGAATATTAGTGCACCACCAAATTGCCGGTCGTTTCCACGTAAATCCGGTCATGTTCAATCTTGTTCCTCCAACAATTTTTATGAGCCATTATGCATTCATCCCATATAATTATTATTATATATTAATTGCTGGAATTTACTAATTCTTGATGTTTTCGAAATGTTGCAAGTTGGTGTTTAACTGTTCTGTAAATTCAATGGCAATTTAAATACTGAATGTGCTGCTCGATAACCATCCAAAAGAGTCGCCACAATTCCAGATGATGCGATTGCCAATGCGATATTATTTTGTGCCTGTATGGTTGCTAGTACCATTGAAATAAGAAATGTTTTTCCCGTGACAGCTGGTGCTTCTAAGAAATTCATTCCACCACCATCATCATTTTTTACTTGCACTATCGCATCATAAACATGCTTTGTTCTTAAAGTAATTTTTGAAAATTTGTTTGTACAACAGTTATTTATGTACCAAGTCAGTAAAGTGATACTTTATTGAACGAGTATGAGATTATGAGCCGAGAGAGGCGAGTTAAATAAAGTTACTTTACTGACGTGGTGCATACAAAATTTTATCGCCAACCGTAAAAATTTATACTTAAAAGAAATGGACATATTATAACTTATCACATTTTATTATGACAAAGTAAGCACAGAAAAATAACAGCGAATAAAAAGCAAATCTACTTACTACTTGATATATTCAAAGTAAACGCACAACCTAACGCATTATAATAATTAATTCCTGCAGTGGAAGAAGTTTCAATTGAACATGCTTGAGGATTATTATCTATGTTAATAACTTGTAATTAGTAGAATTAACATTGGGAACTATGCTGTTTGACTTTCGCCTAAAATCGTCTTTACAATTTTCATTTTATTGAGCACAGATTCCTCAATATAGGACTCTGCAATCGTGTCGTTTTTCCATCCTTCGTGGCGTTTTTAGTTTTCCTTACTGCCGCCTACCTTGGCAAAGAGAGTGGTAGACGTTCTACGAAAACAATGTCCCGTATAAAGTTATCGCTCTGGCAAATGTAGATAGTTGGCAAATTTTGCTTGGTACACTTCCAAAAGTATGGATTCCTATTGGCTGGTCTGTGCATTTTCCTTTTCTATAAGTTAAGAAAAGTCGGTCGTGGAGGATGCAGAGCTAAATATTTGTTAAATAATTCTACGGATTTTACTTTTCCTTCAAAATCTGTAGTGATCACAAACAATCTAGGCCTACTGGTCTTTGTTTTAGTTATCTGAACAATCAAAATTGTTTCTTTATGCTCTATATCACTTACTTTTAAATTCCAATATTTTTCATTACGTGAAGCCCTAGCAATGCCACTACATTCATAACAAATTGGTTTTGAAAGATTTGCATGAATTATCTCAATCATCAAGTAGATTTCATCATATTAAAAATGTAAGTATTTCTTCTTGTGAAAGAGTTTTGGACTTTCTTGGAATATAATTTTCCGCAAATCGTTAGGAAATTTTGACATTCCTGACAAAATTTCTTAAAGAAAAAGTCAACATTTCCTAACTGTTAGGAAATGTTGACTTTTTCTTATACATATTCGTACTTTTCTCTTGATTTCTTTGGCAATAATTCTAATGAAGCAGTATTCACTACCTCAACCAGCTCTGGAGGAGTCCCAGATATGGAAAATTCATCATAACTTATCATTTTACACTGTTTTGCTATCGAAAACACCAGCAGTTAAATTTATATGCGTCAAGTTTGACAATTCAACATTAATACGTTTCCATAGTAACGCAACCAATTATATTACGAATTTCAAAACACCATTCATTTGTGAATAAAATTATTCGCGATTTTTTCAAAATTAATTAATATCTGTCGAATTTTAAACGATTTGCGGAAAAATAGTATGTTTACCTCGTAGGAAAAGCCACATTCCTTGACTCTGTGTTGCTAAGTCTCGGCTTGCGCCTCGACTTAGCAATCTTCACAGTCGTCCAGGAATGTTAGGCTTTTCTTACTCGGTAAACAATACACTATTCTTCGTTTTTGTTTAAAAAAAGCCTGAATCTGAATCCGACACTTTTATTCGTACGATGCGACTAAATATTTAGCTAATAAAAGTAAATATTTATACTTAAATTAACAAGCACCTGTCAAGTCAAATGAATTATCAATAGCATGAAAACTGTCATTATTAATTTAATAGGACCTATGTCGTATGACGTTTCTAAGGAAACCTTTTAAAAACAAATGATCATTTGTTTTTAAAAGGTTGACGATAAACTAACAGCATATTGATTTGATGTTTTGAATTTGATGAATTTTAACATGTTTAGTGCCGTTGTTTGCTAAATTTTAACTCTCAATTACACTTCTGTTAAAATAACAAATCCGTTATGAAATATAGAGTTGAATAAAGGAGTTTTATTTTTACTTTTACTTTATATATATATGATACATAACACATAATTTTCACTATTTATCAAGATGCATTATCTTTAAAGTTGTCTTCAATTTAACGTTTAAGAAACACGTATAGATACCTAAAAGCATTATAGACCAAAACCAAATAACTTTAATATCGAAACTTAAAATTCGGTTTTAGAGTATGGCGTAAGTGTTATATTTATTTAAAAAGTAGTATTGACGAATGAAGTAATAATAACATTATGACCTACGTGGCTACTTGGTTTCTGCGGCACGCCAACTCCTATCAAATAGACATATATTTTTAGAGTAACTACAAAAGAATGAAGGATATTTTTGTCCTAGAGCAGCACCGATCTGTCTCGTTCTTCTCAAATATAATCAACAAAGGAACTAAATTTAGACGCTTTGTTATGTTAATTTTATGTAAATGTATTAAAATGTTGTTCGCTTGCGTTTCATTTGTCTCTCTTTATTCCTTAAGTTTTCGCTCGCTTCCTCTACTGTAGGTGATGGACCAAAAGAAGAAAAGGCGATGAGAAAAAAGTGCCTTCTATAATTAGAACTGGAACGCAGAATGATGACGCTGGCGATACTGGCTAAGTCAGGCCCGTATTATGCGTCAACAACAAAATGTTCAGTTTATGAGTCTTTCTCGACTCAAGGAAAAGTTGCTTATTTTTAAAACGCCACTCTATACAGTCAGGTGACTTGAAAAATGAACTCTTAAACTAATACTTAAAGAGCAGTTACTGACGATAATAATTTGGCAGAAACAATATTAATAAAGAAAAAATTCAGATTTTAAAGCTAGAGGACTATATATGAAATTTTTCAGCACTAAAGGAGACAAAATAATATGTATATACCGCTTCCGGAAAGTATGGAACATAGCGAACAAAATTGAAACAAGCGATTTTATGAAAAATCTCGAAACACGTCGATCCCGTTCCTTAAAAATGCACATTTTCATGCCATAATCATCTCTCTACACCCATTTGTCTCCAAAGGATGACGTCCCAAATGACAAGCCCTAATTCTTTTCCGCAATTTTGAGAGACCCCTCACCGCCAAAATGACAGCATAAAATGTTCGAGAAATAATTAATTAAATATTTAGGAACAACCCCATTAATAAATATAAAAGAAACTGAATTTGGAACTAATTTAACATTCAATAAACAAAACAAACAACAAATGAACAGCAAAAATAAAGATTTTGGTGTTCAAGCATCTTCAGGTATCAAGGTAAATGCTCAAAATTCCATCCATTTATTATTTGACAATAAGTTAAGTCTACTAATGCTCGAAATATTTGTGCTCGCTTTAATTTTTGCTAATATGTGTGTTTCCAATAATTGCATTCTCCTAGCAGATGTCAATGTGACTCGCGCCAGTGTCAAGTTACTTTTTCGAAAATTGCTATTTTAGATAAAAACATGGAATCATTCAACTGAGAAACATCGTATTGAAATTTGAATGATGTTGGAATATGGAGATAGACGGAGACAATAAGAAGAAGTTTGTAATTTATTTAACAATGTATACCCTCAATATCACATCTCTGTCTACCGTTAGTTATATTGTTCGTAAATCTAGACCTTGTATTGTTCAAGAATTAGTTGTAGACGACTTGGATCGAAGGTTGGAGTTTTATAAATTAATAACACGTCGATTTTAAGCAGACCCTTATTTTCATAAAAATATCTTCTTCACTGATAAGGCATACACGGGGAAACCTTTTGTGTCAATAGGTAAAATACACGTTACTGGTCCTCAAACAATTCTAAATGGTATCTGGAACGACACACTCAATACCGACAGAAAATTAATGTTTGGGCTGAAATTATTCGAAATCGAATTCTGGGATTTATTTATTTGAAAATACTTTGAATGCAGACATTTATTTAGGGTTTTCTTAAGATTTGAAGTAGTTCCCGTGTTTAGCTGTTTTATGAAGCAGATTCAGATATACCCTATAACAGTATGTGGCTCTAGCAGTATGGGGCCCCACCTCATTTCGAAGTTAATGTCCGTCATTTTCTGAATGACACTTTTGCTAATCGATGAATAGGTAGAAGAGGTGTAATAGAATGGCTAGCTTGTTCGCCGGATTTAACTCCCATCGACTTTTTTCTTTGGGCCCACCTTAAACATAGACTTTACCTAAATAGGCCGATAGATCTTGAAAGCTTAAAAAATCACATTCGAATAGGGATAAGGGCTATCACTCTAGAAATGACAGCAAATGCTATTAAGTAATTTAAACGGCGAACTTCATTGCCAAACTGTCAATGGAGCACAGTTTCAACAACTGTTGTAGTTTTGTTTATTTATTGGTTAACCAATGTTTGAATATTAATTTAGTTCCTATTTTAGTTTCTTTCATGTTTCTCAATAAAATTGTTCCTAAACTTTTAGTGAATTATTTCTCGAAAATTCTCCAATGCAATATATCAAACATTTTATGCTGTAATCCAGACAATCGAAAAGCCTCTCAAAATCGCGGAAAAAACTAGGGGCTGTCCCTCAAAAAACAAATGATGATATCATAGCAAAAACAAATGAATGTAGAAAAATTATTATGGCATGAAAACGTGCATTTTAAAAAAACAAAATCGAATGTCGAAAAATGAATGCATTATTTCGCCGCCTGGGCCTTTTATATGTGGTCGTCTTCCTTTATCAGAATTCATTCTCCCTCTTCGCCTATTTAATTTTGAATTTTGATTTTTTCTTGTTTTGTTTCGTTTAGATCCTTCTACCTAACCGCCTATTATATGCAGATTTGTCTTTTATTTCATTGTCCAAAATTATTTTGTTTACATAAATTCTCATTTTCGGTAATTCATGTGTTTTGTTTTTTAATTACGTGAGTAAATTTATTTCCTTTTTAATTTCCAGGAATTTCTTATTTCTCGTGTTCCAACTTGCAAAGATATCTCCGTGTTTTGTACGTATTTTTATTAGATGTCTTTTGTCATTTTCTTTCTTTATCATTGCCATGTCCTTTCGTATTTGTAGATGTCTTTTGTCATTTTCTTTCTTTATCATTGCCATGTCCTTTCGTATTTGTTACATTCCCATCTTTAATTTTATTAACTGGATATTTTGAACGCTATAGGCATGCGCATTCTAAAGCATTTTGCCTTTTTGTTTGTTTATGAACGTAAGTATTTACAATTGTTATTCTTAATATAACCATTTTTTATTCACATTTGTTATAGGTGTTTCATTGATTTTCAGATTACACTGCCTCTGTTGTTGATGTTAAATGGTTTTCTTATGGGTTTACTCTTATTTATAGTTTGAAGTTACAAATATATATATATATATATATATATATATATATATATATATATATATATAGTAAACTTAATAAGTCGGCGATTAAAGGTCTGGTTTATTACTTCAAAGTATATATATTTAAAACAACCCTACATGTTTCGGCAATGATGCCTATAGGATATAAAAAATATAAATGATTTATATTTTTTATATCCTTGACAAAGGCATCATTGCCGAAACATGTAGGGTTGTTTTAAATATATATACTTTGAAGTAATAAACCAGACCTTTAATCGCCGACTTATTAAGTTTACCATATCATACCAAGGTCACGAAAATATTATATATATATATATATATATATATATATATATATATATATATATATATATATATATATATATATATATATATATATATATATATATATATATATATATATATAGAGAGAGAGACGTAGTCGAGTTTAGGATGGTGGTTATATACCTTCTTAGCGTTCTGGTTGGTTACACTTGGTTTAGTGTGTACGCGGCTCCGTGTCCTCCGTTGGGCCTGTAGCTGAAGCGTACTGGCTGGGTTGCGGTGTAGGTGTTTTTGTTTGTTGTTTCTAGTTGAAAACTTCTTTGCTTAATACTGGTTTCCATGCTGTTGGTAGCCTCTGGGTATCATCTCGCGAATACAAATTGTCCGGACGTTTCTCAATTTCGATAGCTTCCCTGATAATTCTGGTTTTCATATGTTCTATGTTCGCCAATAATTTGGTATTGCTGAAGTCTATCGTGTGGGACGTTTCCTTTACATGCTGAGCCAAAGATGAAGTTTTCTCGTCTTTTCTTACGGAGTTTTGGTGTTCGTCTCTTCTTACGTTTACCCTTCTGTTTGTTTGGCCGATGTACGTCTTCTCACAATTAAGGCATGGAATTTCATATACTCCCTGGTTTTCTAAAGGTATTTTTGTTTTGAATTCCGAACGACTGTGCTGATTTTTCTGTCTGTCTTGAATGTGGTTTCAATGTTGTGTCTTCGTAGAACTCTGGATATTATGTCGGTGGTACCTTTGACATAGGGTAAGTAGGTTTTGGCTATTGATTTCTCTTTTTCCTCTTGTGGTGTGGCTCGTTTAGGTTTTAAAACCTGGATTTTGTACCTTTTTCTACAGTTTTGGTACGTAAAGCATGCTTTTTCTATCTAATTAGATTCTAATTATCGTCGAAAATTACGATAAACTTTAAACTATCTACATATTGTTTAATTATTTACATTAAGTGTTTAATGCAAAATTGTCACGTTATATACGAGGTGCATTTGAAAAGATACAACCTCTTGACTTTTTTTTTAATTTGTTTATGCGTTTGATTAATTTAAACCTCATTAAATTTTTGTTTAATTTACATGAAAAAGGAAATTTTACAGCAATATGCTAAGATGTGAAAAATTTGTGTGTGATTAATTAATTCAAGGCACTATTATTTTAAACTGTCATTCTATGCACTAGAATCAATGACGGAAAATAGTTTTAATATTATCCCATTGAATCCTATAATTCAATTCCAGGTTTCCTGGTCCAAACACTTTCCTTGTATTATTATTTATACCGTTTCTGTTTTTTATGTTTTTCTCAGGCTATCGTCAATGCTGAGAAATGCTAACAATTAATAAATGAATGTTGATGATGAGAGTTATACAGTATGATACATTCAACTATCAATTATTCGCGTGGATTTTACGTTATTCACTTATATATCTTGTAATTTATAAATATTAATCTAATTATATTTGATTTTTTCAAATAAGTATTGTCGAAATATGTCATAAATCAATATTAATAAAGCGGTAGTTGTAGATATAAACTGTGACGACCAAGGGTAGACATTTTCGCCCTGCGTAGAGGTCAAGGATATTGTTCACTTACATTTGGGTCAATACTATGACTAGAGAGCAATATTTTTATTTAGCAGATGTAAATAACTCTTAAAATCAAAACACTTAATAGTCTATTTTTTAATTCGTAAAAGTGCTTTGAGAAGTTTTGATTACGGTGTGTATTTTGTTGCTCAGATTTGTGTTGCTCAGACTAGTTAACACGATAGTCGCGGTGTATGAAAATATACAATGTGTTTCACTACAATACATATCACAAGGGATATTTGGAAGTACTGTATGCCTGTGTGATACATATTGTCGCGTACTTGCCCATTTCTTGCTTTTGACCTGCTAAACTGTAGGTTTTTTCTTCCCTGGTTCGTTCCGAATTTCCACTTGGTCTTTTTTTAGCCTTAGATGGCTGGCAGGGCCATCTAGTGGTGTGGATAGGTAGGATCGCCATGTAATAATGTGGCAGGACGCCATGTAATAACGTGGCAGGACGCCATGTAATAACGTGGGCCTTAGGCCCTAAGTGCCTGGAGGATCGGCATGTAATAACGGTGGGGCCTTAAGCCCTAAGGCAGAATCGCCATGTAATGTGGGCCGTTGGGTGGCCACACCGGATAGCAGGTAGGGCGACTTATCGTAAAGAATGATACTCACAAAGTTCGGGTAACATATTATAATTTAATATATAACACTTATAAACTGGATAACAATTATATACATTATTACTATGTTCTAACTATCACTAAGACTGTAACTGTCTATCTGGAAGTGAGTATGAATGTGAACATGATTCTGAATGTGAATCTGAATCTGAATCTCTCTCACTTACATTACTGTCGTTATATATATCCCAGATGATCCTTGTACTTCTTCTGGAATATAATACAAACCCTGACATATAGTTTGTGTATGCAAACCACACGTGAGCGAGGTCGTGTTTGTAAAACACGTTACATTTGTATTAAAGGAACGAGGCTCTGGCCTCGCTGAGAGTGTTTGCATATACATAACTACATTGCGTTATCACACCGGGATTGTTGTTACTTCAAAAGGTTGGCCAATATTCTGCGTTTCTTTTATATATATTTTCGACGAGATATTTTAAGTTTGATTATTAATATTAATAATTATTATATTATTATTAATTATTAATTATTATTAATTATTATTAATTAATATTAATAATAATATTAATTTTTAACTTGGATAATTATAAAAACGCGGCCATATGTTGTAAAATTATTTTTCGGCTTCTCTTTGTTATTTATTTTTCAAGGCCTATCTTTATATTGACAAATAGCCTCGAAACTTTATTATCATACCATCGCTTTGTGCTTTTAGTTTAATTGATATTACATTTTTAAATAAATTATAAAATTTTTAAAATAATTTACAAATACAATTTGTTTACTTTTGAATGTAGGTTATGTCATTATCATGTGTTCAAAGTTGCATTCTTACGAGTTCATGCTAAATTTAAAAAGAAGGCGTGTCCAATCAGTATCAATACATTATATCAATGTAGATAAATTAGATACCGTTAGTTTCGCGCGAATTATTTGAATTATGAAATTTAAAATAGAAATATAAAAGTAAGTTATAAAAATAAAAATAAGTAAATTTGAGTTATACTATTCTCGTTGTATTAATTTATATACATGTTGATACTAATTTTACAAACGAAATTCGCCAATTTCACCCTTTTTATAATTGTGTTATATGCATTGTTCTATCTGTTTTTCCGTTTCAGATGCAGATATATGGGTGCAGTTTGAACCATAACAATATATATATATATATATATATATATATATATATATATATATATATATATATATATATTTACTTTCGAATATCAAAGTGAGGATCGTCTGAAGCGAATTTGCGTTTGAAGTGAGGTCCAGCTACAAAGTGAGGACATATATACGGACCTCACTTCTACATGCTTTAATTTTATGTTTAATGACCTTTTTATAATAATGTCTATCACTTATGAGAAAAAAGGTACCCGGTACCTTACTATGTACCGGAATGAACAAATATATACAATTTAGTTTGGCACATTGACACTAGAGGCGCTGCGCACTATGTATATTTTTGAACGATAGTATATTGTGTCGATGAAGTGGCAACATTGTAAAAATGGTGTATTCAGAGATTTTAAATATTACCATAGGAAAGTAGACATCTTTAGTATAACCTACTATAATGTTAGATTTGTTTACTTTTATTCTTTCAAAATTACTATTTTTTAAATATCTTTTGAAATAAATATTAATTTAAAATTTAATAACTGATATAATTCATATAACTACACTTGTAATTTGCAAATTTACTTATTTATTTATTTTACTATAAATTTCATGAAATGAAGATATACATAATATTAAAAATAGGAAATAATTTTCTTAGTGATAAGATAAGTAGGGAATAAAAAATTAGAACAAATAATTTCTTCAATCATGAAAGTTTGTAAAATTATTTTTCCCACTACCCTTATAGTAAGCATACCATTAATACATTGTTTCTATAGACGTAAGTTGGTTTTACTGAAATGACTGTGATTGTTATGACAACGGGGCGTAAGTAATTTACTTACATCCTTTAGGGAAAAAAAGTGCATCAAAACACGTGTTCTATTAATTTATATTTATGGTAATATTACAGTTTGTACAATTAGTAACATTATTAACAAAATTGGGATATTGATTTATATTTCTTGATAATTCAATGTTATTATCACCTACTTTATCAGCAACACTTAATGTCTAATTTATTAAATTCCGAGGTTGTTCACCGTTACTGTTTATCATGATTACATTTAATTTTTGAGGATTTTATTGTCTGGGGAGTGGGAAAAATGTTATAAGCTATAAGCAATTCGAACTCTATTGCAAGTCCTCGGGCAAGCCCTCGGAAGCAAACTAGTCCTCGACTAGTAAATGTTACTTACCTCTCTTATTACTTAAATAACTATTTGTTTATTATAGGTATTGACTACAAATATTTTAACATTTTCTAAACTTTTGTTTTCAAGAAGAGTTTTATTTTTTTGTTTTAGCTCAATTCATGTTTCTTTGGTGGTGTCTTGGTTTTGAGATGATTTCTGAAATATGCTAATGTGACTTTCTTCTGCTCATCACTCCAAGGTTCTAAAATACGTTTCGCTTTTTGAGAAGATTTCTTCGCCTATTAATAAGAATAAGTAAATAAATAAATAAATTACATTTAGATAAATTATAATTACTTACTATGTTTGTAATAGTTATATTTTGTTGCATTGCATCAGTAACTTCCTGATGATTTATGATGACAGTTGATACTGTGCCATCGGTCTTATCGTCGGAATTATGATCCTCACTTTCAACAGTAAGGTCCATTTCTTCTAATCGCATATCTTTATATTTCGTGGCTTCACCTTTTTCAGATAAGAGCAGTAACTTTGAAATTTTCGCAATTTGATATATATCGTTTGGTAAACGGTAATAATTTTTGTGAATATTCGAGGTGTGCCCCATGAAGGAAGCGAGTTGTTCCAAGTCATGTTCTGACAAGTCAATTACTTGTGATATTGTGGCAAGGTGTTTCCGCAGTTTAGTTGATGTTATGGCCACAGGATTTTTAACACCTGCAAGCCGGACATGTTTGTATACTGCTTGCGTTCCGGTAATATTATTATTTGTTTTCATATTTGCAAATAAGTACAAATTAGTTTTACTGATAAAATTACCTCTGCAACTAAGTAATACATTTATATGTTTTACCATCTGCTCTGTAAATAACACTGGAACTCCTCGTCCTCTTTTACCTCTTATCACTATTCGTTTAAAAGATTTCATTAAATGTTTCTCAGCATCACTAATGCAACTATCAAATTCTCCAGAGGTTTGATTATTTATATTAGAGGTATAACAAGTTATAGTCATTCGCTGCAGTTCACCTACTCGTCGTCTGTTAAGTAAAATTAGTTGCACGTATATTATCTCTTGCAATATTTTAAATGCTTTTTGATCTAGGTAATTACTCAACAATGCATCAGCATACCTCTTACTTTCGGATAGTAAATATGTTCTCAATAATGAGAGATCTTCAGCTAGAGGAATTAGCGAAGGCTTATTCCATCGTTTTTGATGCAAATCGCTATTTGCTAATGTTGATATTTCATAACGCCATTGGTAATGAGTTCTTTCAGAGTTTTTAATTTATTTAGATTATCTACGTTATCATTAGGGTTCTTAAGTAGCATGCTATAGGCTACATCAATGCATTCTTTCAACATGGTACCCATATTGGCAGCTAAGGATGGAGCACCATAAGTTTCTGTTTCAGGATTGTACTTCGAAATTGTTTTGGTACAACGCACGAAAATGTCAAAATTAGCTGGCTCTAAAATACTTATAAAATTCGAAAGTTTTATGTGTTTTCTAGTTTCTATTAATAATGCCCCTAATTATCGCATTTTACGTGATGCGACAATACGAAATTGAGCATCACGATGACTTTTTAAATATCTGCTAGCTACTGCGCAAATTAATGTATCCGACTTTGCAGCCAGTGAAACTGAATTTGCCCTCATTGTAGGAAATATTTCTTTACGTAAGATGCCGTTATGTCTATAAGCTGATAGCAAGGACTGTCCATCACTTTGTACGTTTGTTTTTATTGTTTTATCTTCTACATTGTGTGGACATGCTTTTATATGTCTGAAAAGAGACCTTTTTTTGTAAAAACCTTTGCAAAATTTGCATGGAAGGTATGTCGAGACTGTCGGAAGACTAGGATCATTATATTGAGGTTTCCTTATTGGAATTATTTTTTCCTGTGCCTTGCTCTTTAAGAACTTTCCCTGATTACGAAGTTTATTAAAAAGTATTCTTATTCTTTTATTGCCTTTTGATAATGCTATTATTTCTTGAACTTGGAATTCAAACGAGTGATGTCTTAAAACATGTCTTGAAAATTTCAAAACGTCCGTTTCGCAAAAGTAACAGTAATCCCTTTTATTCCATACCCTTTTATTTGGTTTCTTCTTAATATCAGCGTTCAGCATCTATAGTTTAGGAAATATGAATTACAAAAAAAAATTATTTTTTTCAATATCCAAACGCTCACGTTTGTTTCCAAATTTGGTAGGATG
Organism: Melolontha melolontha; assembly: GCA_935421215.2. Taxonomy (NCBI): domain Eukaryota; kingdom Metazoa; phylum Arthropoda; class Insecta; order Coleoptera; family Scarabaeidae; genus Melolontha; species Melolontha melolontha. Next base: position 7,761,404 of record OW285240.1, on the reverse strand, counting down.
AAAGGTATTACTGGCGAGTCTATCCTAACTCGTTCCTCCTAAAAAAAATATTGTTGTCATTTAGTAGAAGATTCGCTCTTAAGAAAAGATAATTTTTATTTAGAGTTCACATTTTAAGGTTTTAAAATGTTATGGAATAACCTACTTTCGCAAATCTGTGTATTATAAAATCGACGAAACTAGAATTTAAATGAATACCTCATTTTTTGTAGTAGAAGAATTTGTTTCTTCATTCATATTAGGAATATATTCTGAATTTGCTTCGCTGCTATCTGTGTCACTATGCGTTAATTCTGACTTATCTGTTTTGTAATATTGATAAATAACAGATTTTTTTTTTACTTCTTAATCTCTTATTGATTCTAGAACCATTAGAAATCTAGAAAAATTAATACGAATAAAATTCAAGAATGTATTAAAAGAAAATTACAATAAATTTATATTTAATTCTTGGTCTGGAACCAAATCTGTCCTTTTTCTAAGATTCTGCATTTTTATGCTTGTTATCTTTCTTTGATCACCAGAAAAGTCCGCTTTATCCTCTATACCAGAAATATATTTTGTATTACTAGAATTATCTGATGGGGTTTTTGCATTCACGAAAATATTAAAATTTTTATTGGGTACATCATTAACAGAAGCGCAAGTTGTAATATAAGATGTATTATTTATGTTTTTAATTTCTGCGACATTATATAATTCTTGAGCAACATCTATTTGGGAAAATAAATATAATTTTTATACAACTTGCGAAAATTTTCCAAAAGTATTTATTATAAAAACTCACTCTTATCCCAATTAGCCCTTTCTACTGTATCGTTATTTCGTGAAGTTTCCTTACACCTTTCTTCCCTTGTCATGGATTGATGTTCGGCGACATATGGAGCTAGCAAATGTTAAAAATGTTTTATAAAGTAACATTACATACCTATAATGAAGAGCAGCTACAGTCAAGGAAGCTGAAGGTAGTTTTCAAAATATTTAAAATTTAATGACTGTACCTCACATAGCGTCAATGTAATTAAATATAAACATACTAATGTAAGTAAAGAAACTACTAAAGTAATCACTTTATTTCATAATATTAAAATATTTCAAAAAGCATTTCTCAGATTTCTAATAAGTTAAATACCTAATACATATGCTGGTAAAAATTTTTTAGGGTTGAACCACCCTGTAGACAAGTAACAAAAACTAATTTTCTTCCTGTACTTTTCTGCAATGATAGCGCTTTTTCTGCAGTTTGACTAAATTTAAAAATATGGGAAAAGATGATTATTAACAAAATAAGCAGTTCAAAATAAGGATAACCTTAAGACCAACAAAATTTTCTGGAAAATTAATAGAGGATACGAATCGTTACGCGACAATTAAAAATAATACGCAATTATTTTTATTAATTGCCGCATAACAGTTTGTCTCCGTCAATAATTTGACTAGAAAATGTTGTTGCTTTTAATGTAATCCTTACGTTGAATTACTTATTTTGTCCAAAATCATCTTTTTCCATATTCTTAGATGAGCGGCAAATATTTTATTTATTTATAAGGAAGAAATTTCAAAATTTTACTATTTACGAAATTTGAAAACAATATATGATATGTACTTAGTATTAAACAACAAGCAATGTATACGTAACTATAAAAATTCTAATCTAGTTTTGGCTTACCTTCAGTTGCAAGTCTTACTAACACTTTACCACGGCTTTCCATTTTGGTTTTGTATTTATTGTGATATAAATACTTTAAACCTTAAACTATACAGTTTCACTGACTACAAATATCTTTTGTTTTATTAAATTGAAAAAAAGTCAAAATGTATTTTAATACATAGAACAATGCGATCCTGTTACTTTAATCTATTCTATCAGCGTACATCAATTTAAAACGTTTACAATGACCAAATGTTTTAGTTGGTTTTATTTTTGAGGGATACAGTACCAATTAATATTGTTATAATATTACTTATTTGTGCAAGTATTGATTTGTAGTAGCAGCTTTCTTGGGTTTTTTTTGATACTACGCCTTGCGGGTACGTTATAGCCTTGACGTCATCCGTGCGACGTATGAGCTCTATTCACAACTTAACAGTAATTTAGAGCGGCGTTCTTTTTATCTATTTTTTTAGTCAGTCATACTGGAACGTTTCGAAAACAACGTCGTCTTCACTGAGATTTTAGCCTGGGTACTGGTTAGTTAGATTGTATTTTTGGTTATCACCCCTCCCACATAGATAAGTCCTGCTACCAAGCCGCGACCAAAATTGAAACGACAAGTAATAAGGTGGTAGCGCGATGTTCAGCTTGCTTACTCTCCACTCTGGCCTGAACCTACCTGTAGATGGTCGTCCCCAGGTGAATGCTCTGCCGGCTAACTCAGCTTGGTTACATAGACTGTCGCGAGTCCTCAAGGGGTCGCTAGATGAAGGATAGACGCCACCGCTTTCTACCTGCAGATATGTCCTTGAAAACGGAAGCAGGCGGGATCCTGGTAGCTTCAAGATCAACCAGAGAGAGAGACAGCCGCCTATTACTTGATGCTTTTACAAACGTGTCTTTGCCCTTCTCAACACATGAAGGAATAGGAATCAAACAAACTCTTTCGACAACATTAACAAAATTTATTAACAAATAGGTTTAGTCGGGTCAATTACAAAATTATAATTAACCAAAACACACTTTCATATGCTCATCAAAGCAGATCTAAATTGTCAGAAATATTAAATTAAGTGAAGTTATAAGAAGTTGGAATTTCATGTAACAAGAGTTGAATTATTAATAAGATAACAGTGATTGTAATTATTTAAGTAAACAGTATAGTAATGTCTAAATATAATATGCTTTGAATTAATTTGGTAAAAATTAAGTATTTAGGAAAATTAATAGGACTTTTAAATTCAGTTAGTATAGTAAATAAAATGTATCAAAAATTGCTACAGGCCTCTATGTGAAAGATATCTGAACAAGTAAAATTTAGAAAGCAACACCCTGTATACTCAGGTGTACAAATCTGTTAGATTAAACGTCTAGAACGTTCTTAGAACATAACATATGTTGAGTAGATCTCTATTGCGTATACGAAACGGAGGATCTTTACAATTAGATAACACTGGTGAATATTTAGATAATAAGAATGTGATTCGATACCCCAAGTAAGAAAAGATATCGAGACGTGGGCCCGTCTGAAGGTACCAGCCACGTCAGTATAATCTATAATTCCTGCTTTGGTTAGACAGTGAAGCTGTCGACCAACCTTAATTTAGATTACATAATAATTGCAAGAAAACAGGTGATCTAGCCTCAAACAGTTAATATATGAAAGCAATAGTCTAGACAGTGATTAAAATTGTATCATACACAGTGAAAAACAGCTTTAGATAAGCAGCAGTCGTAGTAGATTAGGGATAGAAACAGATTACAATAATATATCCAGAACCAGATCTAGTAAGTTAAAACTCGGGGGATTCAAACCCGATATCTCAAACTAGGTTCTACGTAGCCAGAAAATAAAACAAGAAATCAATTCTACTACTTCTAAGATCTGAAGGACCGGCTTATCCAAAACCTTTCCCAGGTGTGGACGTTTGTAATTTTAAATTAAATTGTTTGAAACAGCTAAGTTATGAATTAAAAGGTTAAATTTAGACAATCTAAACCTACTTTAAATTTCGTTCACGTTCTCGTGCCCTGAAGTAATCCTAATGCCTCATCCTTTCCTAGTAACAACCTTCCCAGATGATGTTCGGACAGTTTTTCATCCAAACCACACCAACAGAGAAGACGCCGCGTCTAGACCGCCATTTGTACGTTTGGTATACGTTAGACGGACGCCATATTGGGAGCGTCGGTTGACCAGTTTAGAATGCAAGTTTCAGGGTTACCTCGTCGTCCCTAATTTCACGATGATAGCACCTGGTTTAAGATTTCCGGTATTCCTCGAAAAGACTATATTTGCGGAGAAAATACGCCTAATAGCTGATTTGCGTGTACAAGAAATCGTCCCCTTCCTGGAGTGGATATCGAAGAGATTTTCAATATAAATCGGCACAAATTCGGTAATTAAAGAAGGTCGCCCCAAAATATATCCTAGGGATAATTAAGAAACGCATTAACAACAGATAGAAAGTAAATGTTAACGCTTACCGTAAGCCTTAAATCGAACGCCAAAAACGCGTCAGCCACAAACGACGTACAATAACCAAGTGCGACCGGATTAAGTGGCAATATCGGACAGAGATCCGATACACGTCACACGCAAGAGCGCAGAATTTAGTGTCACAGAGAGAAACGGATTTAATTTACAAAATTCTTCAAACAGATGCAAGGATGTAGAACAAAATCAGAAAGCGTTTAAGCATCAATTAAAACTTCAAAAGTATAGATTTAAGATCGAAAAGATCGACCGAACTAACGACTAGGAAACTGTATAAGTTAGTATGATACAAATGTTGAGAGATGGCGCACTAAGCGAGAGTTATTATTTAAGCTGAATAAAATTAAAATAAAGAGAAATTTAGACGTACAGGCACTAAAAATAGGTCCTCGAAATACTAGAAGAATTTCTACAATTTAAGTAGAGAAACAGGAACAGATACAATGTCCAAAAGTATTTCGTTCAGGTCTCGGCCTATTAAAATAAAACAAGATATCGGCACACCGACGTACAGGTAACAATAACGGAATAAAATAATCATAACATGATTTACAGGGTCAGCAAAATTATTAGAACATGAGGATATATGAGAGACAACGAAGTTTAAAGAAGCCCAAAGCGTTAGTTAATTAAGAACAAATTCAATAAAATTTAAATATACGAATAAGGTGATATATGAATGGTCTGTATAGAAAATCGTAGGGATTTAATGAAAAATCTACAATATAATTTACCGTAAGGTCACAAAATGATTTTCGAGCGTAACAGTCCTTGGAAATCTATTTATTGTGATATTTATTTTTGCTATTTATCTGTAACACCATTTAAGTTAATTAAATTTTAAAAACGTGTCGGTATATGTACACATGAATATATACAATACAGACTTATTTCGAATTTGTGACTTCTACGTACGAACACGTGTTTTGAACACTAGTTCTCATAAGTGTACGATTAGAAGAAACATTGGTGTACATTCCTGAGTTAATTAAACATTATTTTTACGTAGTAAAACCATTAAAGAAACTGAAGAAAAGTCACATAAATATTATGAGGAATCTGCTCCACTCCATAGAATGATTTGTAGAAAGTTCACTGCTTTCAAAAGTGGTCATATGAGCACATACGATAGTGAACGTCCATGGCCTTCATTTACGGAAACTTCTTCAGAAAAGTCTATACCATTGTAAAGAGCGACTGCCGAATAAAAGTGTGTGAGATAACTGATACCGTAAACATCTCAACCAAATGGGTACACAATATTTTACATCAACATTTAAATATGAAAAAGCTAAACTACATGATGGGTGCCACGTTTACTTACTGTTGAGAAAATGCGAACTTGTGTTACAATTTCATATGATTTTACATACTGTCTCGTAAGAAACGCAAAATCAAAAAGTAAATTTAATAGCATCAAAAATACTACAAAAGTTTCAGTTGTTTCCATTAATGTCAAACGCTAGTCAACTTTTTTATTTTAAATGGCAACATATATATTTTTGGCTATATTCGGATTTGATTTTTTCTGAATTCAACGATGTATGCCATGTTTATTTTTGAATAAAGTTTATTGAAAAAAAAAAAAAACAATAAATTTCATCTTTGTCTTCCATTATTTATAAATATTCGAGTGTGCCATAAAATAAAAAAATGCGATAAACGTAAATAAGTGTCAATGTCCTGTTTGAACGTTTTACCACAACAAAAAAACGTATTTTTGTAAAAAAGAATAATAATCAGTTAACGGGCATGTTACAAGTGTTTCTTGAATGTAATAAAAATCGCCTTCAAAGAATTGAAAGGAATTTAAGAAATTATGGATCATTTAACAAACCTAACATACAACAACGTAAATTCTCCGAAGATACGGAATTATATGTTTTTCTAGGAGTACTAGAAAATTCACGAACTTCGACTCGCAAAATTACACATAATATTGGGGTATCAAAAACAACAGTCCATGGTAAACCGTACATACTCGAAAAGTTCATGCATGAGAACAAAATGCCGAAGAAGACAGTTTTGTCGTTTTTATTTAAATGCATTAGAACAAGATCCGAATTTTTATAGAACGATAATTTGGTCTGATGAATACACTTTTAGCAACAGTATTTTTTTAGTATTTTTAATAGAAACATACATCGACAATAGAGTCAAGACAATCCAAGATTTGTCATTGATAATAATTTTCGGCGTAAATATTTGGTGTAGCATTTTGAGCAATCAATTAATTGGGCCATTTTTCATAAATTGGTAGTCTAAATCAAGAAAAATATAACACTTTATTAAACAAAAATCTCCAAAACTTTTTATATGAATTACCTTTGGTAGATTTAAATAGAATATTTTATCAACAAACTAGGGCTCTCGCGTACAACGCTAGAATAAATATTGATTAGTTGAACACTCAATTTGAAAATGGGTAGATAGGAACATCTGGTCTTATCCGTTCACCGGTTCCTCGTATTTTGGTTGTGGGCTTATCTACAAGATCGGGTTTATTTAACAAATCCAGAAAATCTTAACATTATAAGACAAAGAATTATTAACACTTATCAAGAAGTACCTGTCGTTTGTCTTTTAAATGCGACTTGTGGAGCAATTAGGAGATGTGCGGTATGTGTTGAACAAGGTGGCGGTTAACTTGAACAATTATTGTAAAGTTTTTGTTTTGTTTCTTCTAATACTTATAATACTTACATTTCATGGTACATTCGAAAATTTATTAAAAACAAAGTTGATTTCAATAAATGTTTTTTTTTTCAATAAATGTTTACAGTTTGCATAGCTAAATTCAAACCAAATCCAAGGGAATTTTTTCGTCAATATGTCACCGTAAAAAAAACTTGGATACATCACTATATTCGAGAGAAAAAACACGGGAAATGGATTTCTTCTGATGATCGTGCTCCAAAGGCGGCGGAAATAGTTTTTTTCACAAATGAGATTGTGACCACTATTTTTAGTAATATTTAGGGGTTTCAAAGTTGCAATCTTTACTTTATAGAAGGTTACTGCTGGTGATGACCTTTTACCAAGCTTATTAATTCGTGACTGCAGATTTGTATTTGTCTCTCCTTTAGTAACGATTATGAATCTTTCCATAAAAACAGAAACCTTTCCTGATCTATGGAAACGAGCAGTTGTTTGCCTAGTTCATAAAAAAGGAGATAAGTCATTGTTGTCCTATTTTCATTCTCTCAAATTTTACGAAGATCTTTGAACAGGTTTTATATACCAGAATTAATGGAAATATTAGTCAGTTCTTATCCCTAAAACAGCATGGCTTTCTTCCTGACCGTTCCACATTGACTAATTTGTGTAGGCGTGTGATAGGCGTGGCCAGGTAGATGTTATTTATTCAGACTTTTGGCATGCATTTGACACTATAAGTTACAAAGCCTTACTTTCTAAACTTTGCTCCTTTGGATTTGCGCCATCTTCTTTAAATTTTATGAATTCGTACTTAAAAAGTTAAAAAAAAAATAAATTTGAATACATTGCAAAATCTGGTGTTCCTCAGGGTTCCAACTTGGGACCAATTCTATTCGTGTTGTTTATTAACGATCTGCTGGCTACAATCATCTGTCCAGTTTTAGCATATGCGGATGATTTAAAGATATACTCGGAGATAACTAACGTCAACGATACTTCTGTTATGCAAGACAATTTGGATCTAATCTCAAGTTGGTGTAATAGCTTCAAATTGGAACTAAATATTAAGAATGAGTTACACCCGCTCCAAATTTCCTATATTGTCGCAGTATATAATGAATAATACTTACTTGGAAAGGAAAACTGTCATTAAGGACCTGGGTGTTCTATTTGATTCTGAATTGTCTTTTAAGTAACAATTGCAAGCTGTGTGTTCTACCTCCTGCAAAACTCTGGGCTTCATTATGCGAGTTTCTACTAATTTTAGTAACATAGACTTGCTAAGAGTGTTGTATTTCGCTTTTGGAATAAGTTTGCTGCAGCGACACAATATGCCTTCGCTCTCGGACAGAAGGGGTCGCCAGTGTGTTACTTTCTTGCTGAAACTCTTAAATAATAAGATTGATTGCCTGTTCCTTCTGTCCAGGATTTCTCTGCACGTGCCGAGGCTTCACTCACGTTTTAACTCCGTCTTTCATGTGCCTACGGCGAGGACCAATGTGTTGCAGCGTTCGCCAGTCTACTTAATGAGCACTGCTACCAATAAATATTTTGAAGATTTTTTTCTTGTTATATTATTCTTGCTAATTTGTTTTTAATTTTATTTTTTACATTTGTCTAACCTTTTATTTACCTATTTTTTATGTTAATTATAATGTTCTTTTGTTTTAATATTGTAATTATCACATTTATATCCTGTAATTGGGGTTACCTGTTGCATTAAAGACTATTATTATTATTATTAAAACTATTATTATTAGAAGGAAAGTACATTTACTCCGTGGTGAAAATAGCTTTGGGACTAATGAGGAGGCGATAGCCATAAGGAATAACTATTTTGACAAGTTTCCGAAAAATATATTTCAAATTGCATAAATTGAGAAGTCGCTTAGCCAAGTATTTAGAATCGAATGGGAATTGAGCATGCTATTAAAAAAATTATTCACCCGTCCATATCAGTGGCGGTTCTAGATAGTGTACGATGTATGCCGCTGCATGGATGAGACTGCTTCGTTTAAGCTTTCATAGTAGCGGCAGCCGAAATTATCCGAAATTGTTCGAAGCAATCTCATCTGTACAGCAGTTTGCATCGTACGTAATCAAGAACAACCACTGTCGTATATAGAAATGTTTGCTCTCGAATTCTGTTAAAAGCCTTTTATAGATCATTGAAACATTTGTGTATGTCTTTATTTATATTTATTATTATTTAGAAACTTTAGTTTGTTTATATTATAGGAAAAATGATGTTTTGGCGCTTTCGCTTTTCTGAAGTTGTGTTGGTTGTTGTTTAATGTTGCCTCAATTTTGTTTCTTCATTTTTCTTATTTTATCCTTGTTAGAATTACTACATTCTGTTTGCATTTTATTTTACGGAGGTGTAGTTACGTAAAAATACATTTTAGAGGAAGTCGGAGTCATGCTAATAATGTGAGAAAATAACGGAAATAATATCTCGAGTAACTGATATTATTTACTTTATATTATTTGTATTATACACTCTCAGTTTTGTATAGCGACAAATAAAAAAGGTGTGTAAGATACATATGAGAAATGCCTTCATACAAAAAATGGTTGTCCAATATTCACGTAATAATGAGAAACTAATTTTTCTTTATTCGAGTCGGACCCTGTTGCAGTTAAAATACGGGCGGCAATACGGGAATCCACCGCTTCATACACAGCTGGCATTTACATTTAGTACGGAGTAAAGAGGAAAGAGGAAAGAGGAAAGAGGAAAGAGGAAAGAGGAAAGAGGAAAGAGGAAAGAGGAAAGAGGAAAGAGGAAAGAGGAAAGAGGAAAGAGGAAAGAGGAAAGAGGAAAGAGGAAAGAGGAAAGAGGAAAGAGGAAAGAGGAAAGAGGAAAGAGGAGAAGAGGAAAGAGGAAAGAGGAAAGAGGAAAGAGGAAAGAGGAAAGAGGAAAGAGGAAAGAGGAAAAGAGGAAAGAGGAAAGAGGAAAGAGGAAAGAGGAAAGAGGAAAGAGGAGAAAGAGGAAAGAGGAAAGAGGAAAGAGGAAAGAGGAAAGAGGAAAAGAGGAAAGAGGAAAGAGGAAAGAGGAAAGAGGAAAGAGGAAAGAGGGAAAAGAGGAAAGAGGAAAGAGAGGAAAGAGGAAAGAGGAAAGAGGAAAGAGGAAAGAGGAAAGAGGAAAGAGGAAAGAGAAGAGGAAAGAGGAAAG